>JAKWJA010002494.1:32384458-33584458 GCA_027704765.1 Solanum habrochaites
ATCCTCATCCACCACCCAATCAGAAGATCAATTGGTATTGCGGAGATGTTTGTTTGTCAGACTGAAAGTGCTGTATTAGCCTGAAAATTGAGTTTTCCTTGCTATAGATTGCACAACTTGGGGGAGTGATTTTCTTTTATCAAGATAATCAGTTCTCCAAATTTATTGTCAAACCTCAAAATGCAGAACATTTAGGATAAAAAATTTGATTAAAAAATATCAAAATATTTACTTACGTAAGTTTTTAAATTCTTTCAACTCTTAAATAGGAATTATATTGTTGACATTCGGGAATCTGCAGACCAGGTACATCAGCAGCGGGTTCGGGGACCCCGTCGGGAATATAACCATGTACTCAGCAGCCGATTTTGGAGAACGTCTGGAACAGAAAACCATGTACATCCTCAGCATTCGAATTTGGAGGCCGATTGAATAGAAACATGTACATCATCATCCGGTGTCGGAGAAACATTGATTGATCAGGCTGATTCTGTTCTGACATTGCTTTTTTTGTATAATCACTTTTTTTCTTCTTTTTTGGCGGTGGTGGAGGAGATGTATCAAGACACTCAGAGAACATTCCTCAACAACTGTTCGGGGGTTTTTTTTTTTTTTTTTTTTTTGCGGAGAAATTATAAAATTATCTTCTCATTTGGTTGTATAATGGTAATGAGAAGATGAGCATAGTCAATTGAGCAAGGTCAAAAATCTTCATTTCTCTGTTGTTGAGACATGTTTGACATGCATTCTGAATGTCTCGCAACACATAAGATAATTCTAATTGTTAATACAATATATTTCACAATTATCACGAGACATAATAACGATATTCCATAGGACAAACATAAAAATTTTACCTCTTGGAAAATGTAAAATAAGCATTCAAACTTTGCCTTATCAGACACAACTCTTCAATGCACTTCTTGGGTGACATTCGTTCTTTCACAGCTATTTCAGAATTTTGGGATGCCACATTTCGTATATCCAAACGTTAAGTGCATAGGGACATCAATTAATCGATACAACTTTTTGCTAACTTCGAAATCCTGTAAAGGGAAACCAATAGTTTTGAAAATGATAGTGAACCTCCAAGGGATAATGTTGTATTAATCTCAACATTAGAAAGTCCAAATAGTATAGTTGTATTAGCAGAGTTAGTTAATACAAATGTATGAATAAAGAACAGTATAGACATTTGGGAGTGCATCTATTGCTCTCCAATTACCCATCTTAAACATTTGAACTAATTATGCTTGGTAAAACTATGACTACCCAGGAAAATACTTTTGGGAAAGCATACAATTAGTTGGTCTCTGGGTATTTTGAAATCATGGTTTTTCCTCTGACCTTAAGTCCAGTTACTAATGCAAATTCATCTATACAAATTAGGACAACCCGTTGAATTGTCTAATATGCAAACATATTAGGTTCTTTGTTCCAACTCGAAAAAGCAAACAAGCACTTGTGATTTGGCCCGAAAATTAATTTAGTAGATATTCTAAAAAAGGGTCCAAAAGTTGTATCCTAAACCAGTTGGTAACACACTCTCCCATATTGTATTTTTTCAAAGTCCTTTAGGAAAAGTGTTGTTAAAATTGACCGCAAACCTTATGGGAGTGTTGGATATATTTTTTATCTTGTATTGAGTGGCTGCAATTTGAAAAAACAAAAACAAATTATAACGATATTGAAATATAAACTAAATATAAAACAACTAATACTAAATAAACAAACTAATACCTACTGAACATGATATCAGTTTTCCGAAATTCATACTACATGAAAAAAAATGTTGATACATATCAATTATGTATCAATGCATCGACTAAACACTATACCATTTTGATTCTATTGTATCATCAAAGCACAGTGATGGAGCATTATTAAATATTGTAATGAACCATATAAACAATTTTTAAAACTCATGATACATAGAAATAATATGATACACAACAAATGCATGTACACTGCATCGTCTTAAAAACGCTATACACACTGATTCAAAATGATCATCAAGCACACTTGATGGCCGCAGTTATTGAACTTATTCACTGATTACATGATAAAAAATTTCAACAATCCTGATGCATAGTAAATCATATATACAGCATATAATTTGTTCCAAAGCATAGACTAAACTTATAATACACTTAGTACTTATGTATTAAACTATTGTCTGATACATGCTATAACATTTTCATAATTTTTGATACATATTGGATCCTTAAAATATTTTTACGAATTTCAACAAAAAATTTTAAAATAAGTATAAAAAATAAAACCGAAAACAATGTAGGCCCTGACAACAATGGTTGCTGCTCTTTTTTCTTTTTTTTTGGTGGATTTTGACAACCTTTGTGAGTTTGATGTTTCGCAGAATCTTTGTTGAAATCCTGCGAACTTCAAGGATCATGCAAAGATGTTTTCATTTCTTTTCAATTTTCATAGTCGAATCATAAATTCTTTATTAGTTAAAGGGATCCATTACTATGATGTAATAGAACAATAACCAAAACAAAAAAAAAGAAAGAAAGAAAAGAAGAACTGATGATGGAGTAAGAAGAAAAGGAAGACCTAAATCGACTGATGTAACCAATCAATGAACAAGAAGAAAAAAAGAAGAAAACCAAAAAAAGCAGATGGTTAAGAAGGAAGAACTAAGACGATGTGGAGTAAGCAAGAACAATAATAACTGGGAGAACAATTGTGCAGTTTTTTGAAATTTCATTTTTTTAAAAATTTGAAATCCAAAATTCAAAAAATTGAGTGTTTTAATTAAAATTAATAATTCAAAATTTCAAAACCTGATTAGAGATTGATGTTATAATGAGAAAAAATAGGCTATTAAATTGGGGAAGTGTATGTATATGAGAGAATGTTATGTATCTCTTAACACCTACTAACATTAAAAAAAAAGAAAAATTTAATATTAAAAAAAAGGGAAATTAGAGCATACAAAACTTATAGTTGTTGTATTTAAGTTATTTCTAAAATAAAATGGCCATTGATTTAAGGGAATGACATGAAAGTTTGAGTTTCTAAATGGTTAAAATGTCAATGGCCAAATAGAATATAGTTAGTCATTTAAAGTAGCCGAATTGAGTGTCAGTAAAAACACTCAATTTTAAAAGAAAGTAAATTGACGTTAATTAATTAAACGCGTTTCTAATTGAACAAATAACATAATTTAAACTCAAGTAAAAACTAAAGACTCAAAAATATAAGTTAGTAATTTAGCCGAAATTTATTTTAACCAAACCAGTGAAGTAAGATTAAAAACTAAAAATCTCCTTGAGACGATTTTCGCATATTTAGAAAATAAATAATGATCTAAAGAGTGTGCATATATCTATATATATATACATATAGGAGACAGAGAGAGGATGAATAGTAGTATACACCAGATAATATAGAGAGATAGATAATATATAGATGATATATATATATATATAATATATATATATGAGATATATAGATTGTGATATATATAATATGTATAAGTGATACATATATATTGCTTATACAACTAAAAAAAAAGCAAACTAAAGCTATTTTAAAATGACTAAGAGGTTTTGAATTTTATAACATCAATTATTTTAACTCGTTTGGGAATCAAGAAGCTCAAGAATTAATTTCCATCGGGGAGGGGTGGGGGGTCAAAATTGGGTTTCAACAATTACTCAGATGGAGATTTCAAGCTGAAAAATATATACATATCCAACGATGCACACGTTGCAAAGAGATAACGTGTGATTTTTACTTCACATCTCAAAGAGTATGCTTATATTTGACATTTTTAATAATTGATATGAAGAAGACATTTCTTTCTAATATCCAAACATCGTGTAATCCTTTGCTACCTCTTTTGAGCCTTAAATTTATTCTTTTTCATACCCCTCTTTGGAATCAAAATACAGTTAAAAAAAAGAGAAGAAAGAGTCACACATTCAAAAGAAAAAAGACAAAAAAGAAAAATAGAAGTAAAAAAAAAGAGTCGAGAAAAAAAGTTGAAAAAAATAATAAAAAAATCAATAACCACAAAAGAACAGACTTCCTGAACTACGTTTGACCTGATTCCTGTTTTGAAAAGATAAGTTAGGCGGGGCCTTATTATAAGGTTTGGTCCAAAAAAAAAAACTACAAAGCGCTCATCACAAAAAAACTGCGGGCATAATAATAATAATAATCCTATAATATAATAATATAATAATAATAATCATAATATAATAATAATAATAAAATAAATAATAATAATAATAATAGTATTATTATTCTTATTAGTAATTATTATTATATACACAAAATAGAGGTCGTTTCAAAAAGTTCTAAGTCTTAACCCTATTGCCGCATATCTTTAAGTCTGTATGATTATCCGTCTTTGTAACCTCTATCCAAAAGCCACGTTACAATCCAAATGAAGACCGTCAAATCAATTTTTAACAATGACACGTTCAAGTAAGCTTTAGTGTTGAGTATCATATAAGAAAGAGTCATGTCATTCATTGAGGAGTGAAAAATGAGGAATCTATGTGAAGATCCTTCAAAGGACGTAAGACATATTTGTGTTGCCAGGAAGTTGAAAAATGAGAGTCTTATTGGTGAAAAACCCCTCAGTCCACTATAAGACGATGAGTGAGGATGTAGAAAATGAGTGAGGATGTGGGTGGAAAAATATTTGAGCACCACAAGACGAATGTGAGGACATGAATCTAGTACAAGAGGGATGTATAAAAAGCCCATGATTCAAAAGGTGAAAGTTTGACAAAGATAAAGTGTAGATTGGTGGATAGATCAAATCATTTTGATCTCACATGCATGTCATGATCATTAGAATTGAACATCACTCTCAAATGAATCTCTTTTTATTTTTTCATTTTTTTCTCAAAAGGAATAAATTTTTTTCTTTATTTTTTCTTTTTATATAACTCAATTTGTTTTGTATTTCTTCCTTGAGCTAGTTTTCATTAAAGCATGCAGAAAATGATCTCAAAATTGCTACTATTTCTTCAACTTCTCAAAACAAAGTGTGGTAAGCACATCAAATGTGACATGATTCAAGAAATAGTGACATGCATAGTAACTTGTCAACAACTGACAAAGTTTGAGAATTTATTTGAATACAAGATTCAATGATTGTTGGAATATGAAAACAATATGAATAATTTGAAGTGAAAGTTCTGAACAACTAGAGATGCATTTTAAGATTATCAAGGTGAGTTGACAAGCGGATAACAACAGTCTATCTCAAGATGAAATTAGTTTCAAACATGGCAACTACTAGAACAATTATCATCAAACTCAATTCCACAAATCAACCGCCATTATATACTGAAAATAAAAAATGAAAGACTCAAATTTTTGTAAACATTATTGCAAAAATAAATAAAAAGAATAATTAATTACATGTATTTTTTTTCCTTGGACAAACATTTCCCAGTCTGAGACATATATTTCTTATAGGATTAGAACTTCCTAGTTGGAGAACATTATTATTATTATTATTATTTTATTTTTTTCCCTAGAATAAACACTATTTAGTTTGAGGAAGTTATTTTTCATTTTTTTTCTTTTTTCTTTTAAGATAAGAACTTTATATTATAAAAAAATAACAAAACGAAAACTATAAATTTAAATGTTATGGTAATTCTATTTGATGATTCAGAGTGGAAGAACCATCCGAAACAATGAGAATTAGAGTAGCAGGACCCTCCCTGACAATGAAAATTATAATAGTAGGACCCTCCTAAACAATGAGAACTAGCGTAGCGGGACCCCCCTAAACAATGAGAATTAGAGTAGTATGACCCTCCTAAACAATGAGAATTAGAGTAGTAGGACCCTCTAAACAATGAGAATTAGCATAGCAGGACCCTCCTAAACAATGGGGGGGGGGGGGTGGGGGGGGGGGTCATTTGGGGCGGGGGGGGTTTTTGGGGGGTGGGGGGGGGGGGGGGGGGGTGAATTATCTTAGCAGGACCCTTCTAAACAATGAAAACTAGAATAGCAGGACCCTTATAAACAATGAGAATTAGCGTAGCAGGACCCTCGTAAACAATGGAAATTAGAGTAGCAGAACCCTATGGGAAGTAGATTAGCAGGTCCCTCCTAAATAATGAGAATTAGCGTAGCAAGACCCTCCTAAACAATGAGAAGTAGATTAGCAAGATCCTCCTAAACAATGAGAATTAGTGTAGCAGGACTCTCCTAAACAATGGGAATTAGCGTAGCAGTACCCTCCTAAACAATGAGAATTAGCGTAGCAGGACCTTCCTAAACAATGAGAATTAGCGTAGCGGGACCCTCCTAAATAATGGAAAGTAGATTAGAAGGATCCTCTTAAATAATGAGAATTAGCGTAGCAAGAAACTCCTAAACAATGAGAAGTAGATTAGTAGGACCCTCCTAAACAATGAGAATTATAGTAGCAGGACCCTCCTAAACAATGGAAATTAGTGTAGCAGGACCCTCCTAAACAATGAGAATTAGCTTAGCAGGACCCTTCTAAACAAAGAGAATTAGCGTAGCAAGACCCTCATGAATAATGGGATGTAGTATTAATAGGACCCTCATGGACAATGAGATTAGCAGGACCCTCCTACGTAATGGAATTCAATAGCTTTCTCCTAGGATAAACACTTCCTAGTCTAAGACGCTATTTTTATTTTCTCCTAGAAAAAACACTTTCTAGTCTTAGTTTATATTTTTATTTACATTTGCTAATAACTCAAAAAAAAAGTTCAGTGAGAACTGGGGCAAAAAATTTATTTATTTTTTGTTTGTGATGGTTTTCAAGTTTATTTAAGCGAAACATAGATTTGAAATTCAACAACAAAGTTTCAATTCTTTTCGAAGAATTATCGATCTCCATGATTGTCAGAAATGCGCTTTTGTAATGCATTCATTCAAGAACATATTCAAATTTGTTATTTTGAAGAGTGTCAAAAAAGATCAGTCTAAGTGGAAAGTTCAGCCTCCAATCCAATTCAAGGTGATATCTTAAAGTCAGGATTCAAGTGAAGACTCAAGAAAAGCTGCATAGATAGGAGTTTGTACATTTATTTTTCTTTTGACAATTAGCTTTCAATTTTTTTTATGTAAGGATAAAAGCCGCGACTTGAAGCCTTGATAGAACCTCACTCAACTTTCAACAACTCATCTCCTTGAACTACACGTGACCTGATTCCCTTACAACCCGGAGATATGTAGGTTGTCCCAAACAAGCGTTCAGTAACATATTTTCTTTCAAATAAGAGTTCGGTCAAAACTTGTCGCTTTGTCTACTTCTTAGTCTGAAAACACTTCGTATTTCCAGACAAAGAGGGGCAGACTGTAGACACATAATTTTTGACCGAAGATAAGGTTTTATACCTTTTGTGTTTGAGTTAGATATTTTAATTTTTTCTCTATGAAGTTATTTTTATAGATTCGGAAATAACAAAAATAGAATCTTTTTTTAAGGTAAGTTTTATTTAAATTGTTAAAAAACTAAATGAAGAGTCACAAAAATATATCTTCTTATAATTTAAATGTAATAAATAAATCAGTGTTTCTTAATTATATTTTAATTAGCCATTTAGTTTGTTTAATTGGTTCCAGATATTTAATATTTATTATTTATATTTTGATATATTTAATTTATAAGAATATTATCCATTATTATCACATCTACCCACTACCCCATTATCACTTTCCACACTCTCCCATGATCCTCTCCACTCATCCTCGCACCCATATACACTCCTACACACTATATATGTATATACAAAAAAAATGAAGAAGAAAAAAATTCAGCAAAAACACACGGAAGAAAATTCAGCAAGAGAGGAGAAGAATCAGAAAACAAAAAAAGAACAATCAGAAAAAAGAAAATGACAGCAAACAATAAAAAAACATTTTTATTTCCTTTCAAGAACCCAAAAAAAAAATAAAAAAATTTGTGGGTGTTCTAATCGAGGTTCAGTCAAGATCTTTGCGGTATTCAACTTTAACTTATCTTTTATTTATCTATGGAATGTGATGTAATTTAGGGATTATTTTTTTATATATAGTTTTGGTTTATTCTAATGCAATTGAAAAAAATGTTAAAATTAAAGATATATTTGTTGTATTATTGTTGTTACAATTTTGATGCTTTGGAATAAGTTCTAATCTCATGAATTATCAAAAATTAATTAAGAACATTTTGAGCGTAGTTACATTGAGTTTTGAAACAAATGTTAGTGTGATTCTTAAATGAATGGGTCATAAACATTTTTTGTCTTGATTTAAATAATAGGTTTAGCTTAGACTAATGAATAAATAAATACATAAATAATAATAAAATAAATAAATAAATAAAACAAATTATTTTTGTTTTATGTTATCACACAAAATAATATTTATTTTAACAAATTGTTATTGTTTTGTTGTAGTAAGAAGTGTATGCTTCATTTTGACATTAACTTTAAGAGTAATAAAAATATAAAATATTAACATATAAAATGAAAGATATAGAAATAGTGCAAAATAATATATTGTATCCTCAACATTTAGATTTATTTATATTCTTTATTTTTATGTATGAAGAAAGATATTTGTTTCAATGACTAGATGAGTTTTAGGCATATTAATAAATATTTGTTTTGATTAAGATTGAGGTTATGCATCTTTTTTGAGACATTAAAAATTCAATGATGCGGTGACACACCTTGTTTAAAAATATAAATAACTTTATTGATTTAAGGTAACACTTATAGACAATTATTAGGTGGGAGGAACTTAAGAGATGAAGACAATTATGTCTCCAAATGTCAAAGTCGCGAATGCAGTTATGCATGTGATTTGAAACTAAATAAAATTTCAACAATAAAAATGCAAACAACTCATGACCTAAAAATAATATATCCAAAAATTATTTTCTAAAATAAATATAGTCATAAAATGACCGTGACTCAAAACGGGGACTAGAGGGATGCGAATACCTTTCACCGCGTCAACAGAATTCCTTACCTGAATTTTTGGTTCGCACAGACCAAAATAAAAGTCATTTTCTTGATAGGATAAAAAGGAAAAGTGACTTGGAAACCACCATAACTACCTTCCACGTGGAGACTCCTGAAGAAATAAAAACTATGTAATCAATAATCACACTTAAATTGTAAAATCCTGCCGCCGTGCGGAAAAAGGGGTGTGACATTAGGGGATATTTTAGATTTTTTATTCGTAATATTGTTGTCAAGAAAATGAAATTTCGCCCAAAATAATGATCATCGATATTCACTGATGCTTATTATTTTAATTTTGTATTATTTCTATTATGCACAGATTGATGTTAGAATTGAAAAATATATGAAATATAAAAAATGAGTTTCATCTTCTTACCAATTTATAAATTTTTTTGCATCTTTTGTTTTTAGATTTATATTCAATTTATATTTGGGTTTGATTTGACAAAAAAGATGAAAAAGGAAGAGATATGTATGGTGACAATGGTGATACCATTTTTTTCGGATGAAAACCCATTGAAATGTATGGTTGATTATTTGAATGGTTAATGTCGTTTGATGATGGTAGACTTGTGGATAGTGATAACCGATTTTGTGGGTAATAAGAGATGGTGAGAAGAAAAGGCAATCAAGAAAGAAAGAGAAGGTGTAAAATTTTGCAATGGTAAAATTGTGATGGGAGCTACGGTTTAAACAAAGAAGAAGAAGATGTAAAATCTTTTTTTTCGCTAAAAGATGTCCTTTCACGCTCTTCCATTGTGTATTACACACACTTAGCCATGTCAGCAAAAAGAATTTAATAGGTACAAATCTCATAGTTGTGTTCAATGAGTTGTTTAAATGAAATATGAGATAACTTTAAGTGACTTCTATGACTTAAGCCCTATTGTATTGAATATTTAGTGTACATATCATGGAGAGATCATCGAGTTGAATGGTAGGGGTGGGCATAATTACCGGAAAACCGAAACATCGAATCGAATCGAAATTTTTTAGAATTTTGGTTTTGGTATTTCGGTTTTCGGTTCGGTATTCAGTTTACTTTTTTATATTTTTCGGTATTTCAGTTCGGTTTTCGATATGTATTATTTTGGTTTTTGGTATTTTGATTTAAATTGAAATATTATACTATAATTTATATTATATTAATTAATTATTAATATTAAATTTTTTAAAAAAAGAAAGTAGAAATAGAAACCATATAATTATACTACTGATTTCCTTTTTCTCCTTTCCTCTTCCTCTTCTCCTCTTCCTCTAATCCTCTTCTCCTCCAGCAGCGCCGACCGCCTCCAGAAGAAGTAGCAGGCCGGCCACCGCCAGAAGAAGTAGCAGCACCGGCCGTCCAGGCGTCCACCAGAAGAAGGCAAGAAGCAGCAGCAGCCGCGAGAAGCAGCAGCACTACAGCAGCGCCGGCGCCCGGCCGTCCGCTAGAAGAAGAAGCAGCAGCAGCAGCGCCGCGCCGTCCGCCAACAGCCGCGCAGGAGTCAGGACAGCAGCTAGCAGGTTTGTCCGTTTGTTTTTTAATTTTTTTTGACTTTTTTTTTCTGATTTTTTTTATTACTAGTTATTGTGAATTTATTGTGACTTTTTTAATATATATATAAATGGCTGAGCAAAAAATTGAAAAAATGATAAAGTTTAAAATTTTAAAAAGCCAACTAAGCAGTCCCATTAAAAAATTGAACTGAATTGATAAAAACCGAACCGAATTAATAAAAATCGAATCGAACTGAAATATTTCGGTTCGGTATTCGGTACGCAATTTACAAAAAAAAAAACCAAAACAAAAAAAAAACTGAAACGAACCGAAATACCGAATGCCCACCCCTAGTGAATGGTATAAAATTTTGGCTTGTCGGGGGCCATGAGAATGTTCTCATTTAAAATAATTTGTCAATATAAGTGCACATGAAATGGTCATTAATATAATAGTGCCATGGAAATCGTAAGAAATAGTGCCCTGAAATTGGCTGAATATAAGAACGCACATAGAATAGTCATTTATATTTTTGATATTAGGCTAGAGGAGTGATAACCGCTAATATTTTGAAGAAATTCAATGAAGAACATGTGCGTGAGGGTCAGTCATTCAGTAAATAGACTGAGTAAGTATTTTTAAGTCGATATAGTCAGCCTATGAATATCAATACATATCTGGAACTGATTTTAAGCGAAAATTTCACCTAATGAATAGTGTTGGGGGTGGGGGGTAGGATGGACCTCAATTATTGTGTTTTAGAAAGAGAATATTAGGGTCTTGAAGACTTGTGGAATTGGGGGGGTATGACAATATTTATTTTGAGTTTATGACCATTGCAATGCAGTCCTTAAAACTTATTTTAAGCCTAATCAAACAGACCTAAATTAAACAATTTTCAAATTGTTAATTTTGAATTACCGACCCAGAATTTTATGTTGAACCAAATCATATGCTTCTCCACTCAAGGCAGCTTGTTGCAATGAGGATTTAACGATATCTAATTACAATTTAAATTTAAGAATACATGAATCGTGGGCAACAAGACAAATAATGAGTGTGGGTTTAAAAATAATGATGACCATAAAATATGCACTTGATGGAAAGGACAACTAAAAGACCTTTAACATGGAACATATATATTTCATATCTTTGACATTATAAAAGTTGCAAAAAACGCAATAATTCTCATTACCAATGTTTTTGGTTGAGACTAATAAATCTTTATATTATGATTTATGATATGATATTCCTACCTATACTCACTGGTGAAAGTAAGAAAGTAATCTGATAAGAGCTTAGTGCTTCTCAATACTTTGAGATCTCATTTTCCACAGAAAGAACTCCAAGTCTCCAACTTCAAATCAAGAATCTAGAAATCATCATTGTCAATGTTTAAGGTAATTTTTTTTAAAGATTTCCCGTTTTAATAAATGAACTAAAAAAATAAAAAAATAAAATATATCGCTTAATTATTGTTATTATAAATTTTTTGATCTTATATTTAAAGTAATGATGAACCTCTTTTCTTTAGAAGCTTGCATATCACGCTTCGTTCTCTTTAAGGTATCTATGGAAAAATTATATTTCTTTTACGACAAAATAAATAATAAGGCATGGCCCATGGGGGCCAAAACCAAAAAAATCTGCCTTCATCAATGATTTTCAAGTGTTTGACCCATAATAAAGAATTTAGGTTGAGAGGTGAGTGTATATTGAAAATATATTTAAATTTCACTCTAATATATATATAATTTTAAATCATATGGTCATCCACTTCAATTAGAGGGGGTGGTGCGAAGAATCGATTGAAAATCAAATCAACCGTAAAAAATCGATTTAACGCCGACTAGTGATGGGTTTTTTGACTTGATTGTGGATGTGTGGATGGGTTGGAGAAAAAAAAATTCCTACTATATTTGGTTTTGGGTTGGTGTTTCAACGACAAAAAACAATGACCGCAGGGACCAAACCCACCCGACAGTTGACAGATAATATAATGTTTTAAAATTTTACCCGAAAGAAAGCTCAAGTGAGAAAAACCCGAAAGTTTTATTAGTTTGTGGTTGGTGGTTTAGGTAAATTCAAAAAAATGCCAACACATGGTTTGGTTTTTGATACTTGAAAAAACCGAACCAGCCTGGCATGTACACCCCTAACTCCAATATTGTAGGAAAACATATAGCTAGTCTAGGGAATCAAGGTTGAACTGTGCGGCATCGTGGCCATTAAGAAAGAAATTTTTCGAATGTGTGGTGGATGTGTCGGCCATGATAAAAAAATAAGTCAGCTGTAAGAAACCTTAAGGTCTGGGTGTTTCTCTATGACTAAAATGTGGTTTGAAATAAGATTGGTTACGATCTCAGACATTGATTCATCATGGCATTTCTAAATCCCTAAGGATCATTCTCTCCCCCAGGCCGAAGTATTTCCAAGGTTTCATTCACCTAATAAGTGAAATTAGGGCTGAGAAGAAAAGATAGCTGAATTGAAATATAATTAAATAAATAAATAAAACGTATCTTCCCTAATATCTTAAAGCATTTAAATAAGGATAGTTCAATTTATAACTATGTTGAAGAATCTTGTTCTATCCTATCTCAAAAACAAGATCATGAATACACTACAAAATTGCGGAGTTGAAAAAATGATTATGTACTAATAAAAATATATGGGTTGGTATTGTAAGTCAGTCAAATATGATGATAGATGACATTTCAAGACAGGGACGCTAATATTTGTCATAGAAAACATCTAAAGCTTTAAGGGTAGGTAAGTAAAAAGTTTAAAATTGAAAAAAAGGGTCACATCAAAAAATAAATTAAGAGAAAGGTTCACCATATTTTACATACAACTAAACATGATTATTCCAAACATCTCTTTTTGAGGACGAGCACTCAGTTAGGGTGGGGAAGTGTAAATCCCGATTCTCACTTAATTTTCTATCTATCTTATTTGTATTCTGATTGTACCTATGTTCACCACCAGTTGAAACCACTTACCAGCAACCTGAGGAAACATCACGATCTCAATACTGTAACGTTCGTCACTAACTTTGCGGGGGGGGGAACACTCTTGCTGGTGCTCTAAAACTTCACAACAATAGTTCTTTTTCTTTTCCTCCCGACCACAGATGTGTACTACTTTCCCATACATTCGTCACTTCCCCTATATGTGATGAAGGTTGGTGGTGTAGATTAATATTTGGTGGTGTCGGAGCCAAAAAGATGCAATGGGTTAAGCTTTTTGAGAAGCAACACAGCGGAGGCATCATGCATTGATTCGTTGGATTTGTTTCTTCACGTGTATTGGGTTCAAATGATTGTGTGAAACGTGATGACCCCAGAGATCTAGTCCCTTCAGACATCCAGAACTCACTTTAAAAATGAGTAATGCATTGAAAGATTCCGATTGTAGTGTACAGAAACACATTCACATGCATAGCAGGTGTCTCACTCTCGTGACCAACTCTAGTGATTCCTATTAGGTGGATGTTTGGTATAGGTTGGCGAGGAGTTGAGGCACCATAGCGCACTACCGGATGTGTTGCAACACATTCACAGGGGTGGGGGCCTTTTGGGCCCGAACCAATAATTTTATGTCCCCAGAATTCCTAACAAGGTTTCCTGTTTTCTAAAGATCATTGTACTAATGGTATGGTGAGTCCATCCCATAACCCCTAAATCTCAGTGTTCAGTAGGGAGTTGTGAGTAGCATTCTTGCGAACTCAGGAAGATGAAAAGGGCAGGGGGAAGGGAGGGGGAGATTTGGGATGGGGATTGGGTAAAAGGGAGTAGGGGGATATTCGTAGCATTGTAGATATTGGCCATTTGAAGAGAAATAGAAGATAGAGAAAGACCAATGCAAGAAAGAAATGGGAGGTTGGTTACATAAATGAGCTTAGAAATGATACTATAATATAAGGTGTTAAGGTAGATAAAGATAGATCTTTGAAATTGGTTTCACTGTCCGACCAATAGTTTTGGGTTTGCAAAAGGGCTGTTTAGTGGGTGATTATCATGTCTATTTTATGTATATATAGTTTGGCCACAGCTATGTTATTGTTCTCATTAGATTGTTCACTTCAATGGTTACTTCTATACTTCCTAATTAAAAATGTTATGTTTCTTTGAAAATATTGAGCTAGGGTGACACAGCGGGGGTGGATTGGATTAATTTCCCCGGTTGAATAATGTTTGAGGAAACAAATGGTTTGGATTACATTCCCAACAAATATAATATGGACAACTGGATGGATTTGGTCCGATATGTTTTTGAGAAAAATGTTCAAAGTAATGGATTTACATCCACTCTAATATAATATGACAAATATGGTTGGAAAATGGTTCTAACTCAATAAGTAAATTTATTTTTCAAAATAATAAATGTACCCCTTCAAAAATAATCCCACCCCCTGGGTGTCCCTCCCCTCACCATTCACCAACATACCCAAATATTTTGTTTTCCAAAAACAAAAAAAATCTGTTTTTTTTTTCAAAAATAAGTTAACCCCCTTCCTCGGAACCCCCTTACCCCCTCAAAAATTTTTGTTCTTCCTAAAAATATTTCTGTTTTTCAAAAATAAAATAAAATTGACGCCTTCCCGCGAAGCAGTCAAAGAAAATGAGAAACTGTTTTTTAATGTGAAATTGCATTTGATACGGTGACATCGTTAATCATTCACAAGCAATCTCATCCGGAAGTGAGTTCGTATGTTCCTGAATGGGACAGGGATTCTAACTGGTCATCATGTTCACCACCATTTGAACCACTTACACCTAATGAAAACCTCAGCGATCTCAATGCTAATACGCTTGTCGCTAGTGCTACTCCAAAAGCTCAAACATTGGGCATTTTTGCCTGAACAACTGATTTCCCTTCCCATGCATTCATAAGATTCCCCTATACATCATGAATGTTGAGGAAAGAATACATGTGGTTCGGGCAAAAATAGTCAATGTTGAAGATTTTGGAGCAGCAACAACAGTGGACACATCATCATTGAGATCATTGGAGTTTTACATCAAGTGTAAGTGGTTTAAATGTTTGTGAACGTGATGACCAGCCAGAATCTATGTCCCAGTCAGAAATATACGAACTCACTTTCGGATGAGAATACATGTGAATGATTAACGATGTTAGTGTATAAAATAAAATTCCACATATATAGAGGTTCTCATTCTCTTTGACAACATTGATGATTGTAGTACTGGTGTTGCTATAAGCACAGGTTGAGGCACAAGCGCAAATGGAGGTGCAACACATTCAATATTGGGCTTTTTGGCCCGAAACCACAAATTTTACTTCCCTTAAATTCTACATGTTTTCCATTTTTTAAAGAGAATCATTGACTAAGTGGATGGTCCCTATTCCCATAAACCCCTAATATCTATTGTCAGTAGTTGGACTAGCCTTCTCGCGAACGCGATGAATAAAAGGGGCAGGGGAAGAGGGAGGGGGAGATTGGGGATGGGGAGTGGCAAGAGGAGCAGGGGGGATATTCTTAGCATGAGAGTTGGTCATCTAGTTTTATGTATATATATTGGCCACATCTTTAATTTATTTTCTCATGAGGATTTGTTTAATTTAAATTCCTACTTCCTAATTAAAACTTTATGTTTTCTTTAAAAATGTTGAATCCAGGGGTGACAACCAGTTGAATTAGATTGATTTACACGTATTGAATATAGTTTGAGAAAAAAATGGTTTGGGTTACAATCCATCAAAATATAATATGGACAAATATGGATTTGGTCAAATATGGTTTGGGGAAAATGGTTCTAACTCAATTAAGTAAACTTATTTTTCAAAAAATAAATGTACCTTCTCCCCAGATAACCCCACTCCCATTGAGCCCTTCCCTACCATGTCACAAAACCTACCCTTAAAAAAATTTAGTTTCCCAAAATCAAAAAATAATCTGTTTGCTTTTTCTAAAAAAAAAAATTTTACCCTCTATACCCACCTAACCGGCTACCCCCTCAAAATTTTTTGTCTTCCAAAAATAAAAGTACTATTTTTCAAAAGAAAAATAAAATTGACCCCCTCCTCTAATGCTGGCAAAGAGAATGAGAAACTATTTTTTAATGTGAAATTGTGTTTGATACGCTGACATCGTTGATCATTCACATGCAATTTCATCCAAAGGTGAGGTCGTATTTTTCTGACGAGGCCGGAGATTCTGACTAGTCGTCATGTTCACCACCATTTGAACCACTTGCACCTGATGAAAGCTTCATCGATATCAATGATAATACGTTCGTCGCTGCTGCTACTCCAAAAGCTCAAACATAGAGTATTTTTGCCTGAACCACAGATTTTACTTCCCATGCATTCATCGGCTTCCCCTATACATGATGAATGTTGGAGAAAGAATACCTGTGGTTCAAGCAAAATTGACCAATGTTGAAGCTTTTGGAGCAGCAACAATAGCGGACGCATCATCATTGAGATCGTTGGAGTTTTCATCAAGTGTAAGTGGTTCAAATGATTGTGAACGTGATGACCAGCCAGAATCTATGTCCCATTCATGAATATACGAACTCACTTACGGATGAGAATGCATGTGAATGATTAACAATGTTAGTGTATAAAACACAATTTCATATACATAGAAGTTCTCATTCTCTTTGACAACACTGGTGATTGTAGTATTTGTTGTGACGAAAAGATGAAACCGAAAATCGAACAATAAGAAACAGTAAGTTAACGTGGAAAACCTTCAAACCAAAAAACCGCAGTAAACACCAGGGATTCGACAAGATACAAATATTCACTATACCAATAAGAGGATTACAAATATGCTTCTAATGGCTACACAACAAGTTCCAAAAGAGAACAAAACAATAGCTCACAACCAACAAAAGAATAAATAGAAAGATAAACACCACCCACCCCAACTTCTGTTCGGGACCTAGAACAGGATTGTTCTGAACTCCTATCCGATCTCCACCATTCAAAAATCAACCACCAAGATGTCAGGAACACTCATTCCAAATTTCACCCGATCCACAATTAGTTTAATCGGGAAACACTATCTGAAACATTACTGGTCGAGAAAAGACTGCAGCAAAGAACCTTTTCTGGCGCGTCCCTCTCTCTTGTTGAAAGATCTCCAACCTCTCTCTATTTCTACCATGTCCTTTCAAAGACTACCAATGAGAAATTAATTATTCTCTCAAAACCATTCTCTATTTAATATATTGTGCGTTTCCTTACAATCCCTCCAAAAACCAACTATAATGGAATTAAGTGAGCTATTCCAATCCTTTTCCTAATAGAATTTGGAAACCAAAATAAAGAGACTAATCCAATCCTTTTTGAAGTAGGATTGGCCATGGTCCTTTGGCTGGAACATGGGCAATCGCCCAACAAATCCCCCCTCTAGCCAAGGGGCCAAATGGACTTCATGTGGGAGGATCTCTTGACAGGCTTCCTGCCTGCCCCACTTTTATTAAAAACCTCATGATTGTCTACTACGATGAGTTTTTTTTCCAACTTATCTCTATGAATATCTACATGACTTTCAATCATAACCTTCAGGTTCCCCCTATTAGTCAATAGAATATACTCACAATCTTCGTCTCTAGTAGATCATTTTTACAAGAGGCTTTCGGACAGCCGAAGGCGGTTATATTCCAACTGAGTTAGTTGATTATCAACCAACACATCATCAGTATGAACAAATACAATGTCTAATACCTCTCATAATTGTCTTGATCATTTCCTTGGTTTTCCTCATGTGCAAAACATTTATCAAGCGTAGGAATTTGATCAACATCACTAAGCTCTCATCAGTATGAGAACTAGGTTCGCAGTCTTGTCCAATATCTTCAATAGTTTGATCTCAACCACACACATCAACGACGTCTAATGAGTTTCTTATCAATTGGATCTAAAAGCGATATCCAAACTTATCTTGACCATAACCAAGGAAATACAATTGCTTCTTTTACATCCATTTTGACCTCTCATCATCTTTGGAACATGCACACAGCTTTTACAACCCACACACTTTCAAGTGATCATAAGAAACATCCTTAATCAAACAAACCAACTCTGTTTGGAACATCAACCATCCAAAGCAACAACAGGAGACACATTGATAACATACGCAAACAGAGTGTTAAAGTCTTCACCCAAAAAGAGTTGGAAGTTTAGCCTCTGAAAGCACCATCTACTCTCCTCAAACCTAAAGTTTTGTTTCATCTCTCTGCCAAAAACCCCATTTAATTGAGGAGTCTTCTGATGACGAATTTCTTTCTTGCGATTTGCAGTATTCATCAAAGGGACCAATATACCACCAACCACCACTTTCAGTGCGAATACATTTTAATTTCTTTCCCGTTTGTCTCTCAGATAAGCTTGAAAACTTTTTAAACCATCAAGTACTTGATCTTTGATTTTAAAGGATATACCCAAAGCTTGTAGAATGATCATCAATGAAAGTAGCAAAGTAAAGTGCACCACCTTCTGACTTTACTTTGAAAGGACCACACACAAATCTGATGTACTAGATCCAATAGCTAGAGACTTTCTTGAAGGACAGGATGACTGGGAAAAGAACTCTTTTCTGTTTTCCTAACTAAGCAAGAACCATCTCATCTTTTTCACAACCTTTCTTGTTTTTCTAACCAGCAAGCAAATTCTCTTAGCCAAACAGTGATCCTATCTCACTTATATGACTAAGCCTCTTGTGCCACAATTCTGATATGATTCTTCGCTCTCACCAATTTATAGAGTCACCAAGAATCGCTTCCTTGTGTCACGTAATAAATTTGAATGTTTTCATCCTGAGCTAAAATCAGTGGCCTTTGGGTGAGCTTTCCATTGGCCATGCACAGTCATATATAGCCATCATCATCTATTTTGTCCTCAGAGATCAAATTTATTGGAATGTCTGTAGCATTGCCTTTGACATTCTGAAGGACCACGTGAACCAGTATTGGTTTTTTCAAACAAATAATTGCCAACACCAAACACCTTAAACTTCACCAGTCTTACCCATCTTTAACACCTCAACACCTCTCAGGTTAACGAAAGTTAATAATGATGAAAAAAGTCTTTTCTTGGTGTGACAGTGGTGATGTGGGCTCCAGAATCTACTATCCAACTTGTATCTTGAGATACAAAATTGATTACTCTTTAATTACAAAGCAAAGAAAGGTCATCGTTGGACAACACAACAACCTAACAACATATTTTCGTTGTTTTCTCCTTCTTCCCTTCTTTAAGATCCTGCTTCAATTGTTTACAAAATCTTTTAATATGTCCCTTTCTTCCACAATGATAACATATACTATTTGGATTCTTGAATTTGGACTTGCTTTCTGCTTCTTTCTGCTTTTTACCTCTACTCCTCGTATTCTTGTTTTTAAATGTCCTCCCCCCGTCTTCTGTATATAGAGCAATCTGAATGTGAAGATGTGTCTTGAGATTTTCTTCTAACCTCTTCATTCAACACCACCCCCCACTCTTTGCATATTCCATATCACCTTTTCCACCATTGGCAGAATTTTTAAGAAACACGACGAGTTTCCCGCGAATCCGGTAGAGTATTCCTAGCCAAGTCCCTTGTATTTCATTCATCATCAAAATTCACACTATTCCTGATAGCTGAGCAAGAATACCATGAAATCATTTATATGATCAAAAAATATGACTTGCCCCCCCTCCTTGTATTTAAAGGTCATCATTGCTTTAACAAGAACACTGTTATTGCCAAGTTTTTGAATCGTAAACGTCTTCACTTTTTCCCACATATTTCTAGCATGTGTCTCATTCCACATATGTTTGCCGAACATTATCTTCACCCATTGTATTTATATCCACATATTTGTTGGTGCTCAAATTCCCCAATTTTCAATCGATCTCTTCTCGGCTTATAAACAGAAAAAACCGAAGATGCATCTTCTTCCGCATAATAGATCTTTCTTCTATGCTTTTCCATATGTATAGTTTTCTTTCTTCCGTTAGACATACCACTTGCTCATCTTTCTCCCTTCATATAGAGAAACCTTAGCTCCTGATCCCATTGTGTTGACGAAAGATGAAAGCCGAAATCTACAATAAATAACACTAAGTTTATGTGTGAAAAACCCTTCAAAAAAAACCGAAGGTAAAACACCACGGGATCGACCAGATTCCAAATTCTTCACGATAACCAATAGGGGTTACCATATTCTCTAATGACTACAAACCAAAAAC
This sequence comes from Solanum habrochaites, assembly GCA_027704765.1. Classification (NCBI taxonomy): domain Eukaryota; kingdom Viridiplantae; phylum Streptophyta; class Magnoliopsida; order Solanales; family Solanaceae; genus Solanum; species Solanum habrochaites. Next base: position 32,405,129 of record JAKWJA010002494.1, read on the forward strand.
AAGTGCCCAAAAAGAGAACAACAATAGCTACACCGCAACAAAAGATAAATAGAACAAACACCATCCAAACCCCGCTTCTTTTCGGGCCTAAACAAGATTTTGCTGACTTACGAATCTGATCTCCACCATTTCAAAATCAACCATCAAGACTGTAGTAACACTCAGTCCAAATTGCCAGCCCGATCTAACGGTTAGTATTAATCGGAAACACGATCTGAACGTTACTAGTCGGAGAAAAGACTGCACAAAAGAACCTTTTCGTTCTCTCTTTCTCTCTTGTTGAAAGCTCTCTCAACACCTCTCTTATGTTCTAATGTCTTTCAAGACAATACCACTGAGCAATTATTATCTCTCAACCATCCTCTATTATAGAGTTGTGTTTTTCCTTACAAAGCCAAAAAACTCAACTACAATAGGAAATACTTTCCAATCCTTTCCTATCAGAATTGGAAACCAAATAAAGAGAATAATTCAAATCCTTTTGACAGTAGGCTTAGTGCCATGGGCCTTTGCTGTAACATCGGGCAATAGCCCACATATTGGTAATTGGTATACACCGCAGGGTTGAGGGCACCAGCGCAATGCCAGGTGCAACAAATTTGATATTGGGCCTTTTGGCCCGAACCCACAAATGTTACTTCCCCAAAATTCTACATGTTTCCCCTTTTTTTAAGAGAATCATTGACTAAGTGGATGGCGGCGCTACTCCCATAAACCCTTAATATCTCTTGTCAGTAGTTGGAGTAGTCTTCTCGCGAACGCAACAAATAAAAGGGGCAGGGAAAGAGGGAGGGGGAGATTGGGGATGGGGAGAGGGAAGAGGAGAAGGGGGACATTCTTAGCATGAGAGTTGGTCATTTAAAGAGAAAATAAAATAGAGAAAGCAAATGAAAGAGAGAATTGGGGATTTGATGAAAGAAATGTTTTAGAGAAGGATATGATATACAGTGGAAAGGTAGAGAAAAGTTGATTTTTTATTATTTCACTTCCAACCAATAGTATTTGTTTTCGCAAATGCTTTATTATCATGTCTAGTTTGTATTGTATCTATCTTGACCACTCTTTATATTCATTTCTCATTAGGTTTTGTTTTAATAATTTAAAGTCTTACTTCCTAATTAAAACTTTATTTTTCTTTGAAAATAATGAATCTAAGGGTGACAAACGGTTGGATTAGATTGAATTGAACGAATTAAATATGGTTAGAGAAAAAAATGGTTTGGGTTACAATCCATCCGAATATAATATGGACAAATATGGACTTGGTCAAATATGATTTGGGGAAAATGGTCCTAACTCAATTAAGTAAGATTGCTTTTCAAAATATAAATGTACCCCTTCCCACATAATCACACCCCCGGGGCGCCCCTCCCCCCACCCTTCACAATCCTACCCCTAAAAAAATTTTGTTTCTCAAAACCAAAAAGGATCTGTTGTTTTTGTTTTTTTAAAAAAAAAAGTTTACCCCCTCCCCGGTCACCCCCTACCCCCTCAAAATTTTTTGTTTTCCAAAAATAAAATGTTCTATTTTTCAAAAAAAAATATAAAATTTACCCCCTCCTCCAATGCTGTCAAACAGAATGAGATACTATTTTTTTAATGTGAAATTGTATTTGATACGCTGACATCGTTAATCATTCACATGCAATCTCATCCGAAAGTGAGTTCGTATTTTCCTGACTGGACCGAAGATTCTGACTGGTCGTCATGTTCACCACCATATGAACCAATTACACCTGATTAAAACTTCAGCGATCTCAATGCTAATACATTCGTCGCTGCTGCTACTCCAGAAGCTCAAACATAAAGTATTTTTGCCTGAACAATAGATTTTCCTTCCCATGCATTCATTAACTTCTCCTATACATGATGAATGTTGGGGAAAGAATACATGTGGTTCGGGTAAAAATGACCAATGTTGAAGCTTTTGGAGCAGCAACAACAGCGGACACATAATCATTGAGATCGTTTGAGTTTTCATCAAGTGTAAATGGTTCAAAAGATTGTGAACGTGATGACCAGCCAGAATCTATGTCCTAGTCAGGAACATACAAACTCACTTCCGAATGAGAATGCATGTGAATGATTAACGATGTTAGTGTATAAAACAAAATTTCACATACATAGAGGTTTTCATTCTCTGTGACAACACTGATGATTGTAGTATTGGTGTTGGTATATGTGCAGGTTGAGGCACAAGCGCAAATGCAGGTGCAACACATTTAATATTGGGCCTTTTTGCCCAAACCCACAAATGTTACTTCCCCAAAATTCTACGTGTTTCTCTTTTTTTTAAGAGAATCATTGACTAAGTGGATGGGGCGCTACTCCCGTAAACCCCTAATATATTTTGTCAATAGTTGGAGTAACCTTATCGCGAACGCGATGAATAAAAGGGACAGGGGAAGAGGGAGGGGGAGATTGGGGAGGGGGAGTGGAAGATGAGGAGGGGGATATTCTGGAACATGATAGTTTGGTCATGTAAAGAAAAAATAAACGAAGAAAGCAAATGAAAGAGAGAAATGAGGATTTGGTGAAATAAAAGTTTTAGAGAAGGATATTATATATAGTGTGAAAGGTAGAGAAAAAAGTTTATTTGATTTTTTTCACTTCCCAACAATAGCGTTGGTTCGCAAAGGGATTTTATAGAATTATCATGTCTAGTTTTATGTATATATATTGACCACATCTTTAATTTATTTTCTCATTAGATTTGTTCAATTTAAATTCTTACTTCTTAAGTAAAACTTTATGTTTTCTTTGAAAATGATGAATCTAGGGGTGGGAAACGGTTGGATTACATTGATTTGCATGGATTGAATATGGTTTGATAAAAAATGGTTTGGTTACAATCCATCCAAATATAATATGGACAAATATGGATATGGTCAAATATGGTTTGGGAAAAATGGTTCTAACTGAATTAAGTAAATTTGTTTTTCAAAAACATAAATATACCCCTCCCATATAACCCCACCCCGGGGCGCCCCTCCCCCACCATTCACCAACTTACCTCTAAAAAATTTTATTTCTCAAAAACAAAAAAAATCTGTTGTTTTTTTTAAAAAAAATTTACCGCTCCCCGTGCACCCCCTACCAACCCCCTAAAATTTTTTGTTCTTCCAAAATAAAATGTTCTATTTTTCCAAAAAAAGAACAATTACCCCCTCCTCCAATGCTGTTAAAGAGAATGAGATACTATTTCTTTAATGTGAAATTGTATTTGATACGCTAACATCGTTAATCATTCACATGCAATCTCATCCGAAAGTGAGTTCATATTTTCCTGACTGGACCGAAGATTCTGACTAATCGTCATGTTCACCACCATATGAACCAATTACACCTGATTAAAACTTCAGCGATCTCAATGCAATACATTCGTTATTCCGTCGCGCTGGCTACTCAGAAGCTCAAACATAAAGTATTTTTTGCCTAACAATAGATTTTTCCTTCCCATGCATTCATTACTTTCCCCTATCAGATGAATTTGGGGAAGAATCCATGGGTTCTGGTAAAACATGACCAATTTTGAAGCTTTTTGGAGCAGCACAACAGCGGACCCATAGCATTGAGATCGTTTGAGTTTTTCCATCAAGTGGTAATGGTTCAAAAATTTTGAACGTGATGACCAGCCAGAATCTTGTCCTAGTCAGGAACATACAAACTCCTTCCGAATGAGAATGCATTGAATGATTACGATTTAGTGGTATAAACAAAATTTCACAATACATAGAGGTTTTATTCTCTTTGACAACAAACACCTGGAAAAAATTGATTGTAGTATTGGTGTTTGGTATATTGTGGGTTGAGGCACAAGCCAATACAGGTGCAACCATTTATATGGGCCTTTTTGCCCAAACCCACAAATGTTACTTCCCCAAAATTCTACGTGTTTCTCTTTTTTTTAAGAGAATCATTGACTAAGTGGATGGGGGCGCTACTCCCGTAAACCCCTAATATATTTTGTCAATAGTTGGAGTAGCCTTCTCGCGAACGCGATGAATAAAAGGGACAGGGGAAGAGGGAGGGGGAGATTGGGGAGGGGGAGTGGGAAGAGGAGGAGGGGGGACATTCTTAACATGAGAGTTGGTCATTTAAAGAGAAAAATAAAATAGAGAAAGCAAATGAAAGAGAGAAATGAGGATTTGGTGAAATAAAAGTTTTAGAGAAGGATATTATATATAGTGTGAAAGGTAGAGAAAAAAGTTTATTTGATTTTTTTCACTTCCCAACAATAGCGTTGGTTCGCAAATGGATTTTATAGAATATCAGTCCTAAGTTTTATGTATATATTTGACCCACATCTTTAATTTATTTTCCATTAGATTTGTTCAATTAATTCTTACTTCTTAATAACCTTTATGTTTTTCTTTGAAAATTGGATGAATCTAGGGGTGGACCGGTTGGGTTACATTGCATGTGCATGGATTGAATAATGTTGATAAAAAATGGTTTGGTTCCAATCATCCACTATCATATGGACACATATGGATATGGTCAACTCTGGTTTTGGGGACAAATTGTTTCTAACTGAATTCAATTCAATTTGTTTTTTCAAAAACCTAATATACCCTCCCATATAACCCCACCCCGGGGCGCCCCTCCCCCATCATTCACCAACTTACCTCTAAAAAATTTTATTTCTCAAAAACAAAAAAAATCTGTTGTTTTTTTAAAAAAAAAAAGTTTACCGTCTCCCCGGGCACCCCCTACCCCCTCAAAATTTTTTGTTTTCCAAAAATAAAATGTTCTATTTTTCAAAAAAAAATATAAAATTTACCCCCTCCTCCAATGCTGTTAAAGAGAATGAGATACTATTTTTTTAATGTGAAATTGTATTTGATACGCTGACATCGTTAATCATTCACATGCAATCTCATCCGAAAGTGAATTCGTATGTTCCTGACTTGGGATGGGGATTCTGACTGGTCGTCATGTTTACCACCATTTGAACCACTTACATCTTATGAAAACTTCAGCGATCTCAATTCTAGTACGTTCGTCGTTGCTGCTACTCTCAAAAGCTCAAACATAAATTATTTTTGCCTGAACCACATATTTTCCTTCCCATGCATTCATCAGCTTCCCCTATACATGATGAATGTTGGGTAAATTCGAACAAAAATGACCAATGTTGAAGCTTTTGGAGCAGCAACAACAGCGGACGCATCATTATTGAGATCGTTGGAGTTTTCATCAAGTGTATGTGGTTCAAATGATTGTGAACGTGATTACTAGCCAAATCTATGTCCTAGTCAGGAACATACGAACTCACTTCGGGATGAGAATGCATGTCAATGATTCACGATGTTAGTGTATAAAACACAATTTCGGAGGCTCTCATTCTCTTTGACAGCTCTGAGGATTCTAGTATTGGTGTTGGTATAAGTGCAGGTTGAGGCACAAACGCAAATGCAGGTGCAACACATTCAGTATCAGGCCTTTTGTCCCGAACCACAGATGTTAGTTCCCCACCATTCAACATGATTCCCCTTTTTCTAGGAGGATCATTGACTAAGTGGATGGGGGCGCTACTCCCATAAATCCCTAAGATCTCAGCGTCAGTAGATGGTGTAGCCTTCTCGCGAACGCGATGAGGAGAAAGGGCAAGGAAAGAGGGAGGGGGAGATTGGGGATGGGGAGTGGAAAGAAGAGGAGGGGGGACATTCTTAGCACGAGAGTTGGCCATTTGAAGAGGAAAAAAATAAAGAAAGCAAATGAAAGAGAGGAATAGGGATTTGGTGAAATAAAATACTTAGAGAAGGATATTATATAAGTGTTTAAAGGTAGAGAAAAGTTATATTGAATTTTTTCAACTTTCCACAATAGTGTTTTGGTTCACCAAGGGCTGTTATGGAATTATAATATTTCCCCTAGTTTTATGCATATATATTGACATCTTTAATTTATTTTCTCATGAGATTTGTTCAATCTAAATTCTTACTTCCTAATTAAAACTTTATGTTTTCTTTGAAAATGTTGAAGATAGGAGTGATAAACGGTTGGATTGAATTGATTTGCATCGGTTTAATATGATTTGGGGAAAAATGGTTTGGATTACAATCCATCTAAATATAATATGGACAAATATGATTTGGTAAAAATGGTTCTAACTCATTTAAGTAAATTTATTTTCCAAAAACATAAATGTACCCCTCCTCACATAATCCCACCCTCGTGGCACCCCTCCCCCCTCCACCAACCTACCCCCTAATTTTTATTTTTATTTTCAAAACAAAAATAATTATTTTAAAAAAAATAAAAATTTACCCTCTCCCCTCCCCCCCCCCCCCTTCCACCTACCTACCCCTAGTCTTTTTTCAAAAACAAAAAAATCCGTTTTTGCAAAAAAAAAAAAAAATAAACCCCCCCCCCCCCTCCTTCCACCAAAATAAATCTATTTTTCAATTATTAAGTTTGGGAGTGACATTAAATTGAATTTCTAAAAAATAATATTATTTTTTTAGCACATTAAGAATTTTTGAGTGGATCTAATGTGGATCAATGGATACCCATATTGTACCAAATTTGATCATTTGTAAGACTCTAAATCGTTTTGAAGCTCATCTTTGACCAATTAAATATGAGTGATCCAAGCCTTAACTATAGTCAACAAAGGGGCTCATTTTTATAAATGGGCCGAAATTGTCTCCCCTAGTTAAAGCTATGACAATGTCATTTAAAATTATGTTTGACTTTAAACACCACGACATACACATATTTTTAGTTATTTTAACTTAATCTATTTTCAAACTCATCATTTTCTCAACATGTGACCTGATTCGTTTTGGAGATGGAAAGATTTTAACATAATTATAATGTTCCCCACCTCTAACACCATGTTGAAAAGTTCGGGTGTTTCGAGTTCTCCCCCTTCTAGGAAGGCAAAGGGTTAGGAATGAATCATTCATAACCTTAGGCTAAACTAGTGATAAAAAGTATTGGAATTAGCACAATTATACCGGTGAGCAGTGGCATTGACAGAAAATTCATGAAGGGTTTCCAAAAAATAAAGCCAACATAGAAAAAATGTAGCCATGGGGAAATGAACCTCAATGGCAAACAACCTTCTTCACACTATTACCACTAAGCTACCACTCTATATCCAACAAAGTATTTCGTTTTTCATTTAATTAAGTGTTTTACAGCAGACCACATTAAACAAAATATACAAGAAAACTATTGCAACTAAGTTACCACTCTATATACAACAAATTGTTAACTGTTTACAACATACTACATCAAACAAAATATACAAAACATAGATGGAGTGATTCGAACTTGGGTATTTTGTGTACATTGGACACACTTTTTTCCATTTCACTTGAGCTATACTCCCTTGTTATTGTTTTTAGGGTGTTCACAATACTAATATAAACAAAAATCAACATTATGTACTAGAGTCCTAATTTTACTGCATAAAAACAGGTACCCCAGACTGGATTATAGGTGACACAGCACCATAGGTGACCGCTCCTTACATTCTTCTATAACCAGAATCACTAAGGCATCATGAACATGCTACTTTAGGGAATGAAAAATATCATGAGATAATACTAGACATTGTGGAAGAAGCATGACAAATTGTGGAACAACAAAATAACTTCAAAGTTCGCATTTATACGGGAAGGAAATCAGCTGTAGATGTCATGGTTATAGTGCTTTCTAGTAAGTTCTGAGGTACACGATAACAAGAAGTTTGAACAACTACTAGCTAATTGCACAAGAGTTCTAAACATGAACAAAACACAAATTGCAAGTTTGAGAATCAAAACAAGAAAGATAAAGGACATAAACAATTAGTATAGATAACATTTACATTAATCACGATGTGGTGAGTCTCATAAGATTTTACATGTACACCTCAGTTTTTTTCAATACCAATGCTATAAATCGGTGAGAAATAAAGAGTTACCTGCTTTAACTTATGAGCTTTCAAAAGAGGAAACGCAAAAGTCGAGGACTATACATCCAAAGCACATCGTCTATTGTCATAGACAAAAGATCCGAGAGCAGCACATTTTGGCTTCCACAACTTCGGCACCAAATGTTTAGCTGTCTGCATAAATCAGAATTACCTGCTGTCAAGATAAGAGATTAGAAAGCGGTGGGGATGATAGAGTGAGTAAGGATCGATGAGAACTACTACTTACTTAATTGGTTTCAAGAATGTGTAGTGGTACCCACCATGGTTTGAATTTGATAATCAAATGGAGACAACGGATAATCATGAAGGCGGCGTATGAAGAATATGAAAGATAGAGGAGGATTCAAACAAATAAGGGAAAATGTTAACGAGGGTAAGAAATAAAGAGTATTGATATATTTGGGCTAACTTCCTTTTTGAAGTTGGGGGCCAGACATACATGTATTTTTATATTTTGATTACATAAACGAGCTTCAGCTCACTTTGATTAAAAAAAAGTAATATTTGACCTATATATATGTATCATGCAATTTTCGGTGGTGGGCAGAGTGTCCCATTCCACAGCTCCCGTCCTGTTGGGTGTGAGACAATGTTAACAATTAATTAACAAAGGCCAGGCGGAGACAAAAAGTGGTAGAGTCGCTATTAAAAAAAAAGCTCAATATAATGATTATCGACTATTGAAAATTGCAATTTAGTAATTTTATATTTTGTGCGCTCATAGATTAATATATTACAGTAGATAATGCTATCAATGAAGTATCCCATTGTAATGAATTCTAATAAAGTATAAAGTCTGGTGAGCGCGGTGGTAAAGTAATTGTCTGTATTGTAGTAGGGGTGAGTTATTTTTTGTAACACCTTGGTATTTGAAAGAGCTAAAATTAGAAAGAACTAAATTGGAAATAGCAAAATCTAAAATATTGCAATCATGCTTGAGTTGTGAGTTTTGAGTCAACTTCAAACGATCATAACTTTCAGTACATGATGAGTCAGGTGGACCATAAGATATCAAATGAAAGGTTTGGGAATCCTCTATCCAACTCCATCGAGGTTGCTACATTTCGAGCTCGTATGATGAAGATATGTCCATCTGAAGTCAGTCTGTCCAGTAAGGAAAGTTACCCGAAATATGAGGGGTATTTTAGTATTTTCCTTACCCAATTAGATTAAAACAAAATTAGTAATATTTTAGGGTCAAATATGATTTGAGTCGATTTTCATCATCCCTAAAATACACTTATGGTTTTACAAGAAAGTTCAAGAAGAGAAAAAAGAAGAAAATAGGGAAAGGTTCAAAGTTCATCGAGATTTCTTGCGGATCAAGGGTTGTTTCTCCAAGGGTTTGATCCTAACAAGTTTGTGAGTTCTCATAGTGTTGGTTCGTTAAACCTCACGTCAATCATGATATTTTAATGCAATTTCATTCTCGGGTTTGAAGGATTTAAGTTCTTGAAGAGTTTTCTTAAAATTTCATTCGTAATCTTGATTTGTTGGGGTTTTGATGAATTCTTGAGATGAGTATTAGAAATTGAAGGTTGTTTTGAGTAGATTATCGTTTACATATGTTGGGTATTTGAATCTAAGTGAGTGCAGAAGAAACCATTCGATTCTACGCTAGTTAGGATTAGAAAACGAGAAAGAAATTCGTCGGGGTTTTCTAGGCAAGGGCTAGAGCGCCGCCTTTGCACCAGGGGTCGCCTGTCCCAACATGTTCTCTATCGTTTAGCCCGTCTGAGTTCTTTCAAAGGATACCTTTACTCCACTTTGATTTGAGAGTTATTTCGAGTCTTTTGCAAAACATAAGGCGAAAAAGTTAGTTTTATTTCGTACTTTAAGGAAAATTCAAGAATGCCTAAGGGTCGTTTTATTTCGTACCTTAAGGTGAGAAAGTTTGTTTTGAAGAGGTGCATCTATCACCTAGTCCGAGTTAATGACTCTAGTGTTGACAAACCATATATTCAGTAAGTTCCTGTTGTGAGTGAGTTTACAGAGGTCTTTCCGGATGATCTTCCCGAAGTCCCTCCTAAGAGAAAAATAGGCTTTCGTATAGATATTTTTCCTATCTCTATTCTTCCATATCGAATGACTCTCTCTCTCTCTCTCTCTCTCTATATATATATATATATATATATATATAACAAGTATTAATTAGCAATGATGGAGTATTACATAAATTATAATTACTTGGGTGGTTAAGGTGCCACATCAGCACAAGATGCATAAAAATACGAATAAAATGAGTCCAGGGTAATAGGATCTTTATTAAGTTTAGGTCTGTCACAGAGATTTTGATCATAGAGCTAAGCGATACTTATTCATCATCCCTAAATAAAATGATGTAACATGATGAGGATGGTATAGTACATTTTCTGTCTCAATGTTTTTTTCCATAAAAATGCACAAGATCGTTAGCTTCAAGAGGAGCTTTACACCAATCATGAAGAGAAAACGGCAATGCTCAGTAATCATAAATCACAAACACAACAGATAATACACACTGCAAAAAAAAAACGAAAAGATGTGCAAGCCGAGTAAACAAGTATAAGACTGATGTAAGAGGAAGGGCAGATCATCTCATGTTCAAAGGCTGTGTCTTTTTCTTATTCTGTCTGGGAAGTGGTACTTGGATGAAACCAAACTTCTTCTTTTGCGTAATGAACTGCTTGTGTACATCCCCTTCTTTCATAGCTTTTGTGGGATTCAATATGATCCCACTCTGTTCCCTCAACATTTGGCTAAACGACACGTGCTTTCTTTCCGTGTGGCTTTCCATATGCTTACCCACGACAATATGATCATCTCGCAAAATCAGCTTCCTACTTAGTATGTCTCCAATTGATATTGATGATCGAAAGACTGGGACTGACTTGTCATTGACATTGCCTGCTTCGTTGTCGTCAGCTAGCCGAGGGTTCCCATGACTGGTGAGAGATGACTGAGGGTTTCTGAACTTAGATTTGACTGAGGTATTATGCCCCGAGTAATGCAATTGAGTGTGTTCTGATCTCTCCCTGTAGAAACCATCTTGTTCAATAAGACGACTTCTTTGAGTACCATCTTCGTTGTCCAAAGCCTCTTCTAGAGTACTCCGGTTGTGTCTAATTTCTTTGGTAGTTTCCTCCATCTTCTTTGTAATAGACACCTCAGATTGGTTTGCTTCATTAGTTCTGTGCATAGTGTTTGTGTCTACAAATTTAGTTTTGCATAGCTCTTCAGCTTGCTGTGCTTTTCGGGCAAGAGCATAATATTCTTCATATGAAATTGTGATGCCCTCAGTTGTGTGCTGAACAACAGTTGAAGACTTCTTTCCATTTAGTAAAGCCTTTCGTTCCGCAAAAGCAATTGCTTCCACAGCTTTAGCTGCTTCTTCCATCTTTTTGGCTGCATGTAACCTCATTTCAGCCATTCTAATACTCGCCTTTGTTCGTTCAATCTCTGACATCGCTTTCATCACCTCATACCTTGAAGCTTCTGCCATTTTCTTGAATTGCTCTGCTTCAAAGCTCAACTGCAGGAGCTCGTTGTTCATAGTGTTTTTTTCGTCAATGGAGAACCCTGCTGCTGAATCAAGGGATTTCATCTGACTGCTTCTGTCAAGAATTACCTTTTCTTTCTTCATTTTCTTATTCAGAGTCTCAACAGAAGATCTAATCACAGTAAGGTCTGTCGACATCTTGTTAAGGTCTAATTTTGCTCGGTTTAATTCCATTAGTACATGCCCTGGGGACTGAAGAGGGCATAGACTTAAGTTTTCTGCTGACAGATCATTAAGATTTGGAATTTGGTTCTCCGGATGTAAACCGGGACTGGACACAAACTCAGAAACTTCTTGCATCAAATTTACTTTCAATCCTTCTACAAATCTTTTAGCTTCTTCCACTTCTCTCAAGACATTGAGGGCTTCTTGTTCCTTCACAATCAAATCTTTCTCAAATTTTACTGCTTGCTCCTCCATTTTCCCCACGTCTACGACTTCAGAATCATTCTGCCAACATTATCAATGAATGTATTGATCAACACCAAAATGCTAGTATCTAATTACATATTATCATTAAATAGAATAAAATGTCAACTGCTTTTATGAAATGTACATAAAACTATAAAGCACCGATAATTATCATCCAAGAAGATGACAGATTATGAGCAAGCCAAGCATCTGGCCCGAACACTATACCAGTATCTCAGCGGGCTAATACAGATTTTATGCTATCCTCTCTACTTTTGTATTAATCCTTGTGTACCAGAAGATTATTACTACTATTTTGGTTTGTCCATTTTCATGTTAATCACTTTATACTGGAATAACAGAGCAAAAAATAGGGCTGTTACACAAAATAAGTAGTAGTAACTTAAGCAGTATAGACAAGTAGTTGTTTAAGGAGGCATCGCCCTGCCCCAATTGCCATGTCTATTAGGCAAATATGAGAAAATTACTCCTGCCTGAGTAGGCGTTTGCAACACTTTCGACCCAGTATGCACATTCATGTGAAACACAACTCACCGAAAATCAAGAATTAGGCGAAACCAATGTTAATCTAAGCTGTTCACCAGAAGTGCTGACATCATATATGCACATTCTTCTTATAGTGAACCAAAAATAAAAAAAAGAATCAAAATATACCAAATAAGCTGCTATAGATTAGGGTGATTGTCACATCAACAAAGATTTATGGTTTGAATGTTGTATATGACAATCTTCAAGTATATATGTATGAGTTTAGATATTAATTAACAATAGTAGAAAGCTGTAAACTTGTAGAAATGAAGGGTATGATTTAGGCTTACGTCGGGAGGTGGTAAACGGAGCAAGTGATGGGGAATCCAAGGGCCACTGCCCCCAAAATGATCGACAGCTTCTTTCACTGACTCGAAAGGCGGAGATGTATCAATTTCCACTCTTGGATTGATTATTTTCTTAGTTTCAGCCATAGCACTTGTACTGTAGTATTCAATATACTGAGTACCACAGCAGCAGGGTGCACCCTTGCCCTCCATTATATATACTCACAATGGACCTAGAATTTTGATTACAACATTACTTTTTGACTAGACGTAATATATTCTTTTTTTTTAAAAAAAAATGAACTTTTTAGTATAAAATAAGTCAATATTTTATTAACTATGAATATAAAAAATGGCGATTGTTAGTCTTATACTTTATTAACTACTATAAATAAAAGGTCAGTACATTTTTTTTCCCTACGTCTGAAAAAGAAGTGAATTGAGACAGGGGTGTTAATGGTTTAGACAGAATACATTTTTTCTGTGACTGTAAATTTTTAAACGAAATCAATGTCACTTAAGGTTTTTCAAATACTTGGCATTAAATAAATAACGGTGTTGACGATGACTGGTTTACACAAAATAGAATGGAGAAATGTAATATATTTTGGGGGGGGGGGGGGGAGTGAATTTGAGATGTTAATTAATGATTATATTGACAGGTAGTGATGGCGATGATGAAAATTGGGACCATGAAGCTAAGTAATAGTTTACAGAGCACAAACCAATAACCCAAACGTGTTCAGTGAGATCATGAGAATTTATCTATGTGTGAGTGCACATGAAAAAATGTAAAGAATTAAAGGGAAAAGTGGTCGTTAGTACATCATCTCTCATTACGAAATTACTGTCAAAAGTTAAAAGAAAAGGAGTTTTTTCGTCCTTTTTTCCCCCCACTTCACTCTTGGCTCCTTCTTCTATAATGGTATACTACGACACAAGAAGAGTCAAATATCTTTTTTTTTTTTTTGGCTAATACATATAGATCTCTAATGTAATAAGTTTTCTCTCACATTCTTAACTATATCATTTTTTTAATAATTATTGAACCACACATAATTTGTTCCGTTTAAATCAAACCATTGGCTGATGTGGAACAAATTTTGAGGGGTATTAATAAGGATACTATTTTATTCCAGAAACTCATTAATCTAATTAATAGTGAAAATGTCGAGAAGAATTATATTTTAGTTCAGTCCTTTGAACACATCAGAAACATAAATGAGGACTACATATTTTTGTCTTCATTCTTTTAATTAAAAAAAATATAATAGCAAACACCACAATTGAAGGCATTTACAATATAAAAAAATCGATCAAAAGCAACTACGAGTTTAAAAGCAAATTTGGTTGTTTAAAATGATTAATAGGAAATGAGTATTGTTAAGGTACAGAGGAGAAACCTAACAAGTTTAGGGATTTTATTATGAGTCGGTCTTTTTTTTTCTTATTTATTGAGAAATGGTTATTAGTTGAGATTAATTAATACATCTACTTATTCTTAAAAGACACAATACATAGATATGTCTTTTAACTTGACTTTTACTAACATTTATGTCATTCAACTTTAAATGTGTACAAGTAGACACTTAAATTTATATAAAATTGAACAAGTAGACATACATCCTAGGTGGCATAATACATGTCGGATGCATCATATGATAAGTGTGTTCTATTGTTCAATTTTTTTTATAAATATAATTATTTGCTTGTGCATAATCAAAGTTAAAGAACGTAAATATTAGTTGAAGTTAAGTTAAAAATCTTATTTATGTATTATGCCTTCATAATATGTCTTGAAAAATCTACTTTATCAATATTTATATTCATGAGCTACTCAAGTTGAAAAAAAAAATCGTTTACAATAGCTTATATAACCAATTCATCAAAACAACATAAAAGAATATAATATATATGTTTTAAAAGGTAGTGTATGAGGCAGCACATTTTTAAGCGAATTAACAATGCCGGAAACCCCTAAAACATTGACGTACATATTATCTATGGAACATAATTGTGTTATCATCAATTTAATACTTTTATTACTAAAAAAATAAATTATTACACTTCACGCGAGCGAATTTTTTAAAATTAAGACTCTGAATTCGTTTCTCTTTGTCTACTAAGATTAGAAAAACTAGTGAAGTAGTATTTAAGAATTATTTTCTCCTGCGTATTGTTGGAAGTTTATGCGCCACTTATATTGATGGGACTCATGTCCTCACAGACGTAAAGTCAGCAGTTTAAGACCCCAAATGTAGAAACGTAAGATTTGCAAGCAATTTTCCTGGAATCTCCGTGCTCAAGGGAGGAAAACCACGACTTGTTCTCGAACGGACTTTCAACCGTTTTCACTAATTCTTCAACAGCAAAGTAAAGTCGGTTCCAAATAACAAGAATTAGCCTGCTAATCTCCTCCTAATTAATACCATATCATTTAGCTGAGCCTGACAATACAACACTTACTCTCCCCGCTCTAGATCTAATCCTAACCGATTAATTAAGACTTAGAGTAAGACCTAAGTTACCCTCAACCAGACCTTTTCCAATGATCCCCCAATTGAAAATGTTTCTTCACCATTTGAAACGAATCTTCAAGTTAAAGACGATACAAGCAAACTGAATACAACAAATACAGAAACGCAATAACTGCCTTCGATCATTCCCTTGCTGTTCTTGAAGCTTGAAAATTTTTCTCTTTGAATGATTGAGTTAGTTTTTTTTGTTGTTGTTTGGGGGGATGTAGATTCAAGAAAAGTTATTGACTTATCAAACGAACAACCTAGTCGTCCCTATTGGTGAATACTCTGTTTTGCTTCACCAACTTTCCTAATGCACACACTTTACAAGTTGTCCCAGCACTTTGAAGCTGGACGGTTTTCATACCTGTAGAGGACCAGGCCCCCTGCAACTTGTTGAAGAGCATCAAACATCTTATCTAAGATCATGAAAACACTTATCATTTTCACCATTTTTGAATGATGACATACAACTTGCATAACTTTCACGTGAGTGTACAATCATTCTTTTCGTATTGCCATAAACAGTAAGCGTATGACCACATGAACTCTCCTTCACTTTTAATCCAGTCCCCTTTGGTTGAGTTTAGTCGATTTCTTCCTTGAAGATCACTTTCACTTTTGTAAACTTATGAATTTTTCGAGAAAAGAAAATCCAATTTAGTTTGCCAAATCTGAGTTTTTGTTTTGTGAAAAGACTATAATGAAATATACTACAAACTCCTCGGACCGCCCATTAGCTGAGAGCCCTGATTTTCTGGAAGGACGTGCACTTACCACCTCAAATTGACAACTTTTCTGACAACTGTCTTGTCGTCCTTGTCCCACATACGCATCTTGCAGGAACCGTCCCCCTTGCAACTTCCTTTATGAATTCTTGAAGCTGCTAGCTGACTTTAATTCTTGAATGAATGTTTTTTAATTTGGTGTTTGGTTATGGTCGCAAATATCAAACATCATAGTTATTAATCCCTTTGGAACAAACACCCTTGTCCATTCTGATGGTTGTGACCCTGACGACTCCCAATCTCTACCATGACAACTTTACACAGTTGTAATACCCCATTACTAAGGATCTGGATGAGACAACCTAGAGAGGGGTCAGTCCCGTCATTTGTGAGGATTAATCAACACACCTAGAAGAGAACCCTTATGCATGAGCAATATGGTCCTTTTCTATCAATCCCTACAATGATATGGCTAGGTTTGAAAGAAAGATGGTATTAGGCCTTAAGGTTACTGATATGATTATGCATAATATATAAATGTGTCCTTTCACTTGGCCTCATTTTATGTTAATGTGATTATGTCCTTCAACTTTGGACATGCACAAGTAGACACTTAAATTTGTATAAAGTTAAACAAATAAACACATGAGTCCTACATGATATAATACACGTAGGACACCACGTAGGATAAAAAATGACATGTGTAGGACATGTATGTCTATTTGTTCAACTTTATATAAGTTTAAGTTATCGTTGTGCACCCCAAAGTTGAAGGCATAAAAGTTTTTTGACCCACATTAAGGGCATATTTTGTATTACGCGTAATGAATTAACATAGTATTAAATAGGCATAATACATATATTGGACCCAACACTTGGCTTCAAATTTTTAACTTGACCTAAAAACTTCATAGTGCACAAATAGACACTTACTTAACTATCCTATCTTATCATAAATAACCCACGTAATTTTTGGAGCCAATGCGTGAAATGCAAACGCTATCCACGTGTATTAGTGAGTCCAAAATCAGTGTCTGTCCAACTCAACTAAACTTTTACATGTCTTTTTTAAAAAAAAAATATCTTACATAATCATTTGAAAACTAAAAAAATTAACATTATTTTAATTAATATAAAAGAGATTCATTAAGGGTCGAATTGTATTTGTCATTCTTGTTTCCTACCTTTGTGGCCTCGAAATTATCCCTCACTCGCGCAGAATGCGTGCATTTCATGATTTGTAAGGTAGGGATCGCGTGTTTCTTTAGTGAAAGATGGGACAGTTCAAGTGTCTATTTGTGCACTATGAAAATTTGATGTCAAAGTTTAAAATTTGAATCCAAGTTTTTAGAGTTCAATGTATGTATTCCGCCTCTTAAATACCCTTCATTCGTTATCATATGTCTCAATTTGAGTTGCCTTGGATCTAAAATCATCTTTGTTAGCGAGCCTCTACCCCCAATCATGTAGGACGTGTTCGTACAAATTTAAATTTAAGTCAATTTTCAATACTGAATACTATATACCAATAGAAAAGAGGGAAAAAAGGATCTTTGTCAAATGGTAGAAGTTCCTTTAAGGTCCCTATCCCTTCACGTCTATATATTGTTCATTTATGTGGAGGTAATTCTTTAAAGAGGTAGGTAGAAGAATAAATTAATTCGATCTATTTTGGGTCTTGCCATGCTCGTAAAGCTATTCTCTTCCGCTTTTAGCAGGCATGTGCAATGCAAAGATTATTTAGTAATGTGATCTTTATATTAGAGTTTTAATTAACTTGAATTCAACCCCCCCGTTGAAAAGTCTCAAAGTAACATACTTCATAACAAAGATAACTTTATATCCGAAAAAACTCAATTCAAAATCTCTAGTTAAAATGAAAAAAAATATTTACTACTCATCCATAAACGTGATCGGTTCATCAGTCGACACTAGCAAAGATTGAATTGACTAAAGAGAAAAAAGTGTAGATAGAGAAAAAGCATTACTCATTAAAGCAGAAACAAAAAGCAGAGGACACACGGAATTTCACTTTGCTATTCCACCTTCCATGCATTATTGATGGGCACGCAATTGATTGCCAAACAAAATTTTCCGCAATTAGAGGGCCTTTAAACATTCTTTTTAATTAAAAATTTTATCCCGTTTTTACTCGCTCTCATACCTTGCGAAATCCACTGTCTACTTTCCAGCAATGAATCTCGATTTTCATAAAGAATTTTTCGTTAATAGCGTTTTCTATTTTATAATCCCCCGTAACGTCTAACACGCAAGATTTTTTTTAACTTCTCAGATTCGATCTATAACAAGTAATTTTTTAAAAAAAATCATAAGATATATGAGTCATAAAGGTTATATATTATTCATCGGGTCACAGTTTTTATTAGTAATTTGGTAGTTTTTGATCGTGAATCGCCCACGACGGTGAATCAATTTGAATCCAATTTGACTCAGTCTAACCCATGATTTGGTTTTTTCTGAATCAAAAAGATAAGTAGCCATAGACCATTTTCTACCGAGTTACTTATAAGAACTATTCCCTCCCATTTTTTTTAGTTAATATGGTGCGGTGTTTTTAAAAGTCAATTATTACTAACTTTGTAAACTAATGTTAATATTATATAATGTTGATGATTTAATAAAAAATTAGATATATCGAAAACTTATTAAAATAATTAGAGATTGCAAAAAACTTTTTTATATTAATATGATACAAAGGATTGCATAAATCTTAAAAATATTAATCGAAGTTCATATAGTTTAAACTATATAAGAAGAAACTGTAACAACTAAAAGATGGTGGGAGTGCTTTACATTTCGCAGTGTCATTTTCGTTTTAGGCACACAAATATATAGTTATTTACTTAGACCCGTGTTTGGAATGAGGTTAAAAAAAGGAACTTTTAAAGTACTTTATGAAAGTATTTAGAATTTATTTTTTAGAAATAAATACGTAGTAATGGGTGGTGTAATGGATAAAAGTGCTGAAGTGAAAAAATAGAAGTTGGGTTGGGAGGAATCGAAGATTTGTGTTCGTGCGCAAAATTAGTGGCTAGGTAAACACATTTTTTGATCAAAATATGTGAATACCCTTAAAAGTTGTTAAACATGAGTAAAATTGATGGAATTTTAAGATTTTGATACTTAAAAAAATGAACAGATAAATAATTTATATTGTACATCAATAATTAATTATATTTTGCTATCGATTCCGGGATATGTCGGTGGGTGTGGGGCAAAATATCACAACAATTGTGTTATAAAAGAATTATTATCATATAATAAATATAAATATAATATAAATTATATAATAATAATAAGTAAATATCATAAAATAAATAATAATCAAGTATAAGATAGTAATCAAGGGGTGAGGAAATAGGGTATTAATTATTAATAATATAAAATAACATTATATTAAGAATAAAATAATATGAAAATAATGACACTATAATTATAAATAATAATAATATAATAATAATAATTATCATAGATAATAATAAATAGAAATAAATAATAAGTATATATAAAATAATATATACTAATAATAATAACAGTAACAATAAAATAAAATAATAAAAGGGGGATATATAATAATAAATATAAAAATACTAATATATTAATCATAAATAAATAATAAACATAATAAATAATTACAAATATCATCAATAATAATATAATCTAACAATATGATAATTTTAAATTGTATAGAAATGATGTCGAATTGTTGGTTTTTTATGTAGAGCGTTTTGGCTCATGCTTAAAACTGGTCAAACTGACTTTAAAAGCTATTTTTTGACTTAATTTACTTTTGGCAATACTGAAAATAACTTATTCTTAATTAAAGAAAAAAGCTATTTAATGCCAAAAGTTAAAAGCTGGTAGAGTTCTTTTCTTTGTGTAGCTTATAAGCGTGTGAAATTGAACCGAAATTTTTATTGTGTTTGCCCTTGAATATTTTAAACAATCTCAAATTAAACATAACTCTATCAGCTCTTTCTTCTGTTCTTCCATTTTTTCCCTGTTTCACGTTTGCATAGCAACTCCCACACTTTTATCCAACACATAACTGCTTTCATTTTAAGAATAAGTTTCCAGGCACTTTCAAAAGTCTTTTTTAAAACTGGCTTTTTATTGCCATCCAAACGGGCCCTTAATTGTCTAATGCTACATACTCAACATAACAACCGATAGATACGATGTTGAGGTGATTTTTATTTGGGAAATAACTCACATAAATGTACCCGAGTATTAAGTGAAGGGATAATTTAACATTTTATGTCAATAGTTTTTTCTAACTAAATATAACAATTTTTTAGAATTAAAAAGTGTATCGTTTAATCTATTTCGTTACGCCTCATTTCTCTGTCCTTGGATTTTTCTTCCTCCCTCTGTCTTCTTTTTATATTTTTTAATTCTCATCTTCTCTTTCTGGGTCAATCGCTCTTCATTATTTTTATTAAAATAACTGTTATTTTTTGAATGCAATTTTTTCATATTTCACCAGTTGGGTTTTATATTCAAAAATGACAAAAAAGAACAAATAGGAACAAACAAAATTGTAGATATAATGTTCTCAGATAGAAATTTCAATTTTTTAAATTTAGAACAAAGTATCCGATGTATTAACAAAGGTTTAAGAATTTTTGAAACTCGAAAAAGGTGAAGTTTATGGAAAGGTATCGTGATTGTATTAAAGTTGTGTAGATATGTTTCATAATTGTATTAAGGGGGGGGGGGGTAGCTATCTTAAAAGCAACACGATAATACATTTTCTAATACAATACTACAAACTTCATCTCTATTTTTTAGTTTTCTCACTTAAAAATAAATTAACACACTTTGTAAAACATATTGCAGCTGGGGGGACACAATCACTCATGCTTGTCGCATGCTACAAACACTATTTGCAAATTCACTCATGTTCTCATATAATACATATTGCACAAATAAACTACTAAAAGATTTTATAAGACAAATAATCCATGGTTATTCATGCAATAATACAAGTTTAGTTCAATCTATAGATTCTTTTCCTTGTCTTCATTGAGTTAACTTTTTCATTTATATGAGTTTAGCTCTCTAATTCAACTTAAATTGTTAATACACTTTTAATAAATATACAATTTATTTTGGGGTTTTATTTGTTATTGTTTAGATTACTTTTTAACTTTCGATTAGTATAAGTTTAATTCCACTCTAATAATCATTATATGGGTTGTTTCATTAGTTTTTTTTTGTGATCTATGCTTAATTCTAAACTATTAAATATTTGTAAAATGTGTACAGCATGCAATTTTAATACAAGTTGTAATTCAATTTGGCAGTTTATTTTGGTTGATTTTTTATGATTGAATTACATGTTTAATTCATTTTATTGATAACAAGTTTTATGTACAATTTCCAATTACCTAATCGCTTTTCGTTTGCTCCATTTTTTGCTTTATTCATAGTTAATTCGATCTATTTAACTTTTAATATGTATGTAATATATTTGTTTTTATTCAAGTTTAATTCATTTGACAATATTAATGATGTGTCTTCATTTGTTACCATTAGATATTTGGTCTATTAATTGTTATTTTAGTGATAAAAGCAAAAGATACTCTATAAATAAAACCTATGATATAAGTTTTATTCATGGATACATCATGAAGTTTTAATTCAGTCTATAGATCGTTCTCTGTATCTTTTGTTAGGCACATTTTTCATTCATTGCCTAATTATCTTCTAATTCAACTTCACATGTTTTTAAGCATTTAAAAATTTATTTTGTAATTTTTTATTTATTTAATTCCTATTGGATTAGTTGTTTATGTTCATTATTACTACACATTTTAATTTTAACTCTATAGAAATTCATTGCGTGTAATACATTTTTAATTCACTTTTATCTATGTGGCAGTACTACATTTTTAATGTCAACTTTCAATCATCTGCAATTTATTACGTGTCTCTTCATTTGTGTATGATAAAATTATTTTTTACTTAATTAATTTTTGATATAAAATTTTATTCATTTTACGAATCATTGGCTACGTCTACTGAAAGAAAATAAGAAAAAAAATAAAAGAAATAAAAAGTAACAGAAAAGAGAGAAAAAACATAGTTGCAACGAAAGAAAATAAAATAAAAGTAAAAATATTGGGTGAAGAGAGATAGAGCAACAAAACGAAAAGAACGATAAAAAGAGAAAATAAAAAAAAACAAAATTATAAAGGAGATAAAAAATAATAGAAAGAAGAGAGAGAGAAATCTGACAATAAATATATAATTCATTATTTTTATATTGGCTATAAAATGATAATATTTGAAAAAATATATTTAACATAAAATAATTTTTTTTTAAAAAGGACTCCCTCAAGTAATTATCCTTTTTATTTCCTTCCTTTTCGTTATTTTATATGTATATTTAAGTTGAATACGTTGTTTGTATATAGGCACTTAATTGTATTGTATTATATGTCTTAGTTTTAGATATTACATAATATCAAGACACAAATATATACGTCAACAATTATCCCAATAAATATAGAAATATCTTACATACAAATTATCCATGACATAGTATATACTGTTATAAGTCAAATACGAAATATTATTCAAAGATACGTATTGATATAAGTTAATACAAATATTATTCAAATATACATATTTGTTGTCTTAAAATATACAACATAATTGTATATATAGTATATAATATACAATACGTTTAGAAACATATATAAATACATAAATATAAAAAACAAACTGAATCTGCATATATATACTAATTATACACATATACAATTACTATGCACAAACCACTATGAATTTCATCATAATTGTGAAGTACTTATAATCGAATTGTACAAATCAATCAACTACTTTATATACAAGTTCATACGCTTAAAATTGAAGATTTTATTATTATCATAACTATACAATTCAAACTGATATAGTAAAATACAAGACGTTTAATTATGAAATCGAAATTGATTGGAATATGCCAATTAGGAGGAGAATGGCTAAACTTTTGAATTTTTGAATTGTAATTAATGGGTTGAAACAGAAATTTTACTTGTTAAGAAAAGAAGCTTATTGGTAAGGGTATTCTGATTGGGTTTCTAATAAGCCTTCTCAGATAAGGGAGGGTCATTTCCATAATTTACCAGAAAATTGTCATATATATTTAGCTAACTAAATTTGAAATGCCCTTTTGTATAATTAATTAAAACAAATGTTGCTTAAATAGATAGAAATCAGTTAAAAACCTATTATGTTTTTCATGCAGCTATTATGAATTTTTTTTCTTTTCTTTTAATCCCTTTTTTTCATTTGATACAACAGAGCATAATCCTTGGGTTTTGGGCTTAAAATACCTCAAAGAGGAATTTTTTTTGTTATTTTTTTGGGGGAAATTGATTTCAATCGTGGACCAAACATATTTACAATGAATAAAGCGTATATGAGTATAGTTTAAGTCGTAATTACTTCACCGCTTAATATTAAGTTTTTTCTATAGAGCATTTAATTTATATATTAACATTTATTTTTGTTTATAATTTAATAACATATTTTCTTCTTAATAATGGGTAACACTATAACTAAGAGGTAATATTTTTTTTGATAATTCCTGATTCAAGCTAATCCTTTTAGAGTCCAATACTTTACAAAAACGAAGTTTTAATAACAATACAAACATATAAAAATTTGTATTCGTATATCACTAGAAACAATAGAAATGAAAAAATTCTTGTTCATCAATATCGTGTAGATTCTTCTTCAAGGAAACTCATGTTTTAAACGCGGAAAAAGAATAAGGAATTTTTTTTTTTGATTTGTAGAGTATATACATTGTTGAAAATTTCGTTTCAAACTCCAAGAAGTATGTATTTTTTGTTCATACAGAATATAAACCAGATTGTATTATTAACACTTCTATTCTAATTGTTGGTTCCTAAAACAAATGATCAATTTGATATATACGCAAATTGTATATGTATACGCTCTACCACGTGGGGGCGAGCATTTGTGGTTGTTAGCATTCTGGTTAGAATTAAAGTGGTGCAAATGGCGCATGGACACTGTAACCTCCCTATAAAATGATTAAAAAATATATGTCACTACTGTCATCGAATATTATACAACTCAATTACTATTTTCCAATTATATACTTTACCAGTAATAAAACCTATTTTGTATCAAAAAATAAGAACTATTTTATGATTGTATATAACTAATAAACTCTTATATGTAATATGAATTAAGATGTACAGAGAGACGTAGGAGAGGTGATTATACACCCGCAAACCTGACAAATAAAGTTTACAATTAATTATAGGAAGGTCCTCATATTTTGTGTATATGAATTCACAAAAAAGAGACGGGATAACTCAATATGTAAATCATTAATATGTCTATATATAGTAAACTCAAATATACATATCACCTCCAGCTCAATTTTTTTTTGTATATACTATCAGGAGGTACAAGATCTCTATGTAATGCAAATGTAGTTTATAACAAGTACCTAATTGTCTTCGATTGGGGTGAATAACATACCAAAAAAAAATATGCATAACACCTCAAGCAATTTTTGTAGAAACTATTAAAATATCCAAATCGCTATCTACAATAAATTTTTACCATCAAGAATATTTGTGAATAAGACACAACCTGTCAGATGTTTTGATTGATTACTATTAGAATCCACCTAGAGTTTCCCTTGAATTGCGGTTAGAATTGTTGTGTTAAGTCACTACTCTGGAGTCCTGTGTTGTAGTTTTGATGTATCCGTCAAGTGACTGTAAGAGAACAAATCACTCTCCTGTTGAATCACTGGTTATTGCTTTCCTCTTTGGTTCCCTAAAGAAAATCTTGATAATTTTAATGCCGCTAGTTATGGTGCGTTGTTTTATAAGCTTTTTTGAACTACCATGGGGTTATTTTTTTCTTGATCTCAGGTTCTTTTCCTTGATTGCTCATCTTGAACTTGTTCGAGGATAGACCGCACCCAAATCTTGAGTTAAACGCCATCCAGATCGAGGGTAACATTGTTCAAAACAAAATGTGACAGGCGAAAATGAACATAGAGCCCCAGGAAGGATGTCCTCAAGATGAAAATGAGATCTCATCCATCTGATTTTGAATAACTTATAATTCTCATAAGATAAGAAGCGAATTATTTTAACCAAAAAATATGGAAACGTAAGTGAAGCCAGGAGTACAAGAGATAGGTCTTTGTTTGAAAGAAGGAAAAAATAAAGAAAAATTGGATTCACAGCTATAGTTGTTGTGGGGGTTTACCTGTCAAAAGTTGATCATCAATACCCTGGAGAAGTGACATTTTGCCAATTTTAATTTCAAAATCCGACGAACAGTGAGGGGGTTGTGGGGACAAGATGATTTAAAGAGAAAGAGGTAGAATAGGAATAGGAGAGAGTAAAAGTGATTTGCAAATACCTTATATAGACAATCAAAATTTTGTTTTACGTTGTATACACACAGAGGTGTGGGTTTCCATTATTATAAAAAAACTACAATTATAAGGAAAGTAAATAAATTAAACCAATCGGGGTCGGCCCTTAATGAGTAAAGTATTATTTAGGGATGTTTGTCATCCCATGCCAATTTTTTTTCCCGGGGGTTTTTTTTTTAGGTGCAAGTGAGGCAAAGGCTCAAATTTTATTAGCTCAGAATAATTAAAGGGAACTTTCACGTATAACTATTTAAAAATAATTAATTACTCTTCATAGGTTATAGTTTGATAAATACAATTTGTAGCTACATTTTATCTGGAGGAGAGAGGGAGCGAGACTGACAAGAGAGGAGGAGAGGAGGCGAAAGGGGGAAAAGTGGAAGAGAAGAGATTTTAATATGTATATTGATATATAATTATATATTCTACTATGTACTTTATATATGGCAGAGAGACTGGAAGAGGGAGGAAGAGAGGCGCCGAAGACTGGGAATAAGATGGCAACTAGGGCGAGCGAGAATCGAGAGCTGGGAGGATAGAGTGAGCGTAGAGGGGTCGTCTACAGTGGAGAGAAGACGAATGATTTATGTTGTAATATAATTATATATAATTACATATGCATTCGTATATATGGGAAGGTTGCGCGACGTTGAGAGAGGGAGTAGCAGAGAAGAGAGAGATTGGAGAGCGAGAAAGAAGAGGATAGAGGCGATCAAGAGAGTTCAAGAGAGTGGGGAGAGACGTGAATTTATAATGTATATCGGGTTTTAATAAGATGTATAACTGTATAGCATTATCTTTATTTGTGCTATCCTGACAATTATGCATATAACAAAAGTGACTAATTATACAAATTTCCAAATCCCCTGTAATGAATTGTATACATGTTTAATCGCAGGATTAATTCTAAAACACGCCGATATCTATCATAATGTTAATTACAGTAGGATAGGGGGGGAATTATGTCTTAAGATGTGCATAATTAAATTGGGTTTCCATAAGTAAAACCAAACCAAAAAAGCGATGGGTTAGTCCCAAAGCCACCTCGCGTCTTTTACCTAATCATGTAAAAAAACACAAGCTAAAAAATATTGGGGGATACTAAGATGACAGCGATATTCAAAAATAAAATAACATAAGGTGAAAAACAAAGATAAGACTCAATAGAAAATACGAACAAATAGAAATTGCTTTCCCATCTACCTAGAGATTTCTCGGTAGTTCGGCAGCTCCGCAAGGGCTAAGCACAAGAAGTCGAAGCCTGAAATCGTGGAGGTAACCGGGAAACTTAAAATACCTGAAAGTTATCTAGTCCTGGATTTAAAACGTATCAAAAGGTAGCAAATAACATCTAACATGGAATCATATTTTTAAATGCAAATTGGAAACTGATTTCTTGGTTCAATTCACTGTTTGTAGTCTCTAAGCTCTTATCAGGAGGGCTGTGGGGCGGTATCAGGAATCATGTCACGGAGAAGTTGAAAACTCAAAATCAAATCTTAGTATGCAACAAATAAATGAACAATCGAAATTTGTCCTCTTCTCTTGGGTTTATTTTTTTTCGGTAAATCTCTATAAATTAGTTGTGGTATCTATTAACTTTAGTTCAATCAAGAAATTTACGAACAATGGCTGGAGATCGAGAATTCAAGGCCTTATACCCACAATTTGTTTAAATCTGTTATTAAGTGAACTCAATCAAATAAAAGGGTGCGCCAACAACAAAATGTAGTTGATTCGTGCGTTGCGAGTGAATATAAGACCCTTTGCTTTTGATGTATTCCATGTGATGAATATGCCCGCCCCTATTGACATTCGAAATCATAAATCATCATCAGGCTCTGTGAATTTCCTACAATGTGCTAAAGCTAATATGTGTATCTGTGCCTTGGGCGATGATTGAGTAACTTTGCTCACTACTTGCGAATAGTAACTCTAAAAAACACGAATGGTGATTGGGGGTTAAAGCTTCTATACCTGACAAAAGCAAAACTTCATTACTAAAAAATCACTAGTGGCAGTTGCCGGCTAGGTGTCCCTAAAGATGTGAAGCACAAACGCACTACCATACCTTTTCCAAAATTAATTGTGTTCAATGGGCTTCCGGTTTGTGAATCTCCATGGAGTCTCCCATCTATCTTTAAATCATATTGGTTCATAGATAATGAAGTCCGACTCGCTATTTAAACGGCAGCCTCTTCGTATCGTCGTACGGAATATCTAACACCTTCCTAAGTAAGTTGTAGCGGGGTCGACAATTCATTTAGTTTATCCCTAATCTTTTTTATTCAACTATATCAACTCCTATTAGCGTCTCTCACACAAAAAGCTGCAAATCTATCTCCTGGTTTCCTCTACTAGCTCCATCGTGTTTACATTTGAACCAACCAGCATCCTGGATGGTTTTCATCAACCACACTATAATGAAGCGGGGAGCTAAATTAAGGTATGCATTGCGCTCCGGGTGATGAATCCATTAGAAGGCTTTAATTTGGGATTTCGGTCATCCATGGGTGCAGGTAATGATTGTGGATCATTTTCACCGCTACAATTCGCCAAATTAATTATTGATCTGTTTGTATAAAACACCCTATTCTATATCAATATAAGGCTCACATGATGATAAGCGGATTTCTGGAAAAATATTCTTTCTAGTGTTCCATCAGTTATCAACAAACAAAATAAGGTGACTGGGTCTGTCTAAGGGTAACATATAACTTGAGCACAAATCTCTCAGTCCCACCACTTTTTTCATGGCATGTTTGTACCTGAATAAAAGACTAATGCAGTCCAACTGCACTAGCATAGGTGTTTCCCATATTGAGGGTTGCAGAATCACCAATAATAAAAATTGAGGAATATAGTTTTTTTACATGTTCATATAAATATCCACCAATCTACCAGGGCCTAGAAACTAAATGATCTATTGATTCTTTAAGCGCCTCATCCACTAGAATCTTTATTTTAATACTCTATACAGCAAAATGAGATTCCATTGAGACTCTTTTAGTAGGCCAAATCAAGCATGATCCGTCATATCTACGGTCCTTTTTTGTTATTTCCTTTTCCTCCCAAGCATCTATCTACTCTTAACGAGTTTTCATCCACCAACAATTATCAGGAATAGATCTACTTTAAACAACATCGTTCCCAACTTCTAACAACATGCTCTATTGTTGCTTATGGTAGATATTGTTGAAGCTCGTCTCTGTCCCATCTCATTAAAAGGTACCTAGAAAACCTCAGCCTTCTACATAATGATGGCTCCTTCTTTTACAAATTTTGTATTACAGTCCCCTTTAATAGCCCTCAATTTTGTCCAATCATCCTCCCAAGTGTCTGCCTTACCAAACCTTGATTCCCACCAAATGAATCCATCCTTTAAATCTCTCGCCTCTAATTCAGCATTGTCTGTCCAAATATGAGACCATTTTTTTGCCATATTAGCTTTATGTTAGACTATTATTCTATCTTGCAGGTGTATTTATTCCCATATCCTAACCTATATAGCAGCTGTGTGTGTCTAATCTCACCCATATTTTCGAGAAGAAAGCTTTAGAGAGGTCCCGATATTTTGTATAAGTGACCTGAAGCCCAACTCCCTTCCGATTTTGGCAAACACAACTTTGACCAAATAAAACCCAATTTGTCTGTTTCTGGTTTCTTCTTCCTCCTTAGTACTGTATCTATACAAGAAATCAGCAAATGAAGTTGTTTATCTCAGTTGATGAGCTTTCTTAGTTCTGATCACTTCCAGACATCAATTATTTAAGAATGCTATTTGAGGACACTTTACCAATCGACTAACTTTTAACCACTCCGTAAGAAAGTTGTTTGCCAATCTTCAGTTGTGTCACTGATCTTTAAACCTTTTTTATTAATTCATTGTAGTAATCCTTCTTCTTTCTGTTATGAAATATTTGACAAACCAAGTACTTGAGTGGAAACTTGTCTTTAGAGAAACCCTCATATGTTCCACTTGATCCACCAGACTTGCACCTGACTTTATGCAACATATAGAAATTACTTTTCCTCTGGTTATTAATTTGCCTTGACATTTCTCATATTCTATCAAAACCTTCATTAATCTGTGCTTTAGATACAAAATTTCCTGCCTCCGCTGCAGGGTGAAAATAATTTGTAAAAAATCTTAACTGCATGTAAGACCAGATGATTAGTGTCTTTTGACTGGCCGATTTTGACAGTCTACAAATCCTACAAAAGGGCTGGGATGTTGTGCACATTAAATAGTGATCTAGTAAAGCAGTACCTTGGAAGGGTACTTACGGCAGAACAAATAAATACAAGTAAAGCAAGTTTGATAATAGGCCGTCTGGTTTTCCCCCCTC
This sequence comes from Solanum habrochaites, assembly GCA_027704765.1. NCBI lineage: Eukaryota > Viridiplantae > Streptophyta > Magnoliopsida > Solanales > Solanaceae > Solanum > Solanum habrochaites. The sequence continues at coordinate 32,434,900 of JAKWJA010002494.1, forward strand.
TATAGAATGCACAAACAAACTACTGTTGTAGTGTGACTCATTACAAATAAATGGAGTACACTTATTAGCAATCAACCTCCATATCATACTAATCGATCCTCTGTATAATAGGTTGTTGAGAAACCCTCTCGACAAGCTCTTTAATAAGGCATTTCCAAAATACCCTACCATTTATGTCCTCAAGCGTAATAATTACATTAACAGGCTTTTATCATTCAGTCTTGTTTGATATCTGTGACTATCATTGAGTAAGAAACACATTCTCAGGCTACTTCTACCTGCAAAGAAAAAAAAATCGAAAGCTGATTTAAACGATAAATGCAATTTAGGGTAGTACCTTCTCCAACCTCCCATGAATGATTTAGAAAAAAAAGCTTGTTAACAAATGTTACTTATTTCTTATATTCTAAGGCCTAATAAGTTTTGGACAAGGTCTTTTTTAAGGAAAAAGAACCAGATGTGAATGTAATTGGGATTTGGGAAAAATAGTCGACCTTGAAAGAAAAACAACCAATCTGAATCATGTCAACTCCCAATATATCCCCCACTCTTCTGCGAAGAGGCACAACCTGCACAAATATCATCAGGACCACTAACCGAAAGGGGACGCGGGGATTAGCATTAAAGTGTTAAATGCAATTTAATTTTACTTTCTCCATGGTGGGGAAATCGAAACACGGAGAAGACAAGGAGGTGGTAGTATTCTCGGGTTGTGGAAAAACCAGACACATGGGTGTCATTATGATCTTAAAGAATGATAGCTGACATGGTGATGCTTTCGCGTGGCGCTGGATCAGAAAGCAAAATTGAATTGATGTATAGGATACCCTAATTACAATTGGCATACTAGCAAGCAGAGTACCAGTTGTGTCTCTTAAACGACTGCGGGGTCGTCGATAATGGCACAGTGTTGGGGGAATCGTATTTCTGGCGTGTGGGCTTTTATTCTTTTTGGTCTTATTAATTTATTTTGTGTCCTCTCCTTTCACTGAGTAAGTAGGAAAAATGTGGAAGAATAAATCAGAGCATGTGTTCGTAACTCCTTAACACACCAATCAATCAAATGCCGTGCTCGTTTTCTGTCGGTCTAGTACGCCTTCTCAAAAGTTTTACAAGTATCTTATTTTCAATTTAGTTGTCGTAAACACTTTGTTATTGTTGAAGAATCTTCTATTGTTATGACTTGGATACTCTTCAAATAAATCCTCTTTTAATCTCACAATCTCTTCCCTGATGATAAATTGTTCAAAAAGTATCACCATATACTTCACTGCTCCACTTTGTTAAGACACTCTTCATTCTCTTCAGCTTGTTCTTAAAGATAACGGAAGGGTTTGATCCCTCTTCTCCAAACTAGTTATGTATAATCACTTCTAAAAAATCAGCATGTTCAGTCCAAAAATTTAAGAACCTAAATGGTTTGATAAAATTTTGGGCCTGAGCCTCAAACGAGCATAGCACAGGGGCATGATTAGATCCAGTTCTAGCTAGGTGTTTCACTTCCGTGCATCCAAATTGTGCTTGTAATTGCTGATTGACAAGCATTCTCTCCAATCTTTCAAAAAACAGTCTTCTCCAGCCATTCCATTCCACCCTGTGAATGAGCTCCATTTAAACTTGATATCCTCTAGTTGACATGAATTCATAAAAAGGCAAAATCTTTTACTTCCTGGGGTTGTACGGGCAAACCTCTAATCTTTTCCTTCCCATTCATCATCAGACTAAAGTCTCCTCCCATCATTTATGGGCATGAAATATTATTTGTCAGTTGGTACATCTCATCCCAAAGTTCTAATCTTTGATTAGCATCACACTTTGCATAGACTAGAGTCACCATAACCTCTATACTAGGATCTTGAAGAAACAATTTCAAAGTCATTTGTTGGGGTTTATCTTCTATTACCTCCACTTGAGTATCATGAGCAACAAATTATCAGATCTTCCCACTGATATTTGGTCTTGCAATATTTAGACCGAATTTTTTTTACTTCTTAATATGCTTGGCCTGTTGTAAAGGATCCATTAATTCAATAATATATAATTTATGATGCTTGTGCAACACTTGAAGCCTATGAAAGACTTGATGTGTCTTCATTGATTTAATATTTCAAAAAAAAAGACTTCATCATCTAGTTGATTTGATTTAGCGAAAAATCTTGTTAGAATTTTTTCTATCCCCATATCCTTGTTGTTCCCCTTTTTTACCCCTTTATAATTAGATTTCGGAGAAATATCAGCTTGCCTTTCTTCTTCATCAATTGCCCTTTGCATATCATTTTTCTTAGTATCTTTATCTTCAACACCAATCTTTTCACTCTGTATTTGTAGAGGGTTAATCTTGTGTACCTTATTTGGAGATATGGAGCTATTGTAATGCAACTCCTCCCTGATAACTCTCTCACATCCTTCAAACCTGTAGCGGGGTATAAAGTTAATGGCTTAGTTTCACTAGCTAGAACAATCAAGACTAACTTTTGCTACATTCGCACCATTTTTCTCATCAACATTCTTCAGATTTTCTGTATTGATGTTCACTTCTTCAAATTCTTTACTACTAAAATTATCATTAACAGAACACGAAGTATGATCCTTGCTTAACTCTTGGTTTTCGACAACCATTTTAACGTCTTCTGAATAAAATGTTTCTTTTTCTCTTTTCAATCTATCACCCCATTTTGCGTTGTTGATGCTCTTCAATATACTGTTGACTGGGCTACCTGATCTTGGTTTTCTCATTTCTTATTTGTTTTTCATCATAACATTAACCGTTTATCCATCTCATTCTACACCACCTCAACCTGAACTACTTTGCTCTTTTTTGATTCTTAAACCTCATTAGCATTTGATTGCCCCTCCATATTATTTTAAGCCTCTGCTTCCTTGTTTAATACCTCAAAACCGTTATCCATTTGAATTTTTATTTTTCAAATTCTCCTTAGGCTTTGATTTAACTCTATTATATTTCACTACATTCCATGCTTTTAGTCCCCTACCACTTGATAAAAATTTAGTGGGGAAACTCTTAACACATTCTCTTTTCAACTTGAAGTTGTTTGCCTTTCCTTTTGTGCTCTCTTTGTTGTTTTCATTGTTCTTCTTTTCCCTTCTTCTTCTTCTCCTTCATTTACAACACATTTTTATTTGTAGTTTCTCCTGGTGTAAAATGGTGCATCTCTCATGAAATGCCCTTTATTGTTCATGTCGGTACAATAGCTAGGACATAATCATACTTGATCTACACTATCTCTTTTCTTACCCCTCCAGTTTGTTCATCACCAATCTTCATGATGACTTGCTTTGGGTGTTTAGCCAAAAGATTAATTTGAATTTTCACTCTATCTCAACTTGGCCTAGTTTTATTAATAGTAGCCATATTAAGTTGAACATCCTTTCCAACTGTTGAAGCCAGTGTAAACAATACCTCTTTGAAAAAAAAGGAAGGTAGAAAGAAGTTTAGAGAAAGAAATCCACGCCATGTCGTGTTGTCTCCTCTATAGATTTAAATTTTGCATCATATATGAGAGGTGTCATTTGATAATAGTAACCCTACCTACGTGATGTAGTACACATTCTTTGAGATGATATTCACAAAATCTTCAAATTGATTAAATCTAATTAATATGTGTCTGTTTTGCATGTACCCAATTTGGCAATCTCCTTTTGTTCCCATTGTTGCTGATTAGGCCTTCCTAACTCATCCATTCCATAATGAAATTTTCCCCACCACAAACTAACAACGTGACTGATATTCTCATAATTTTCATTCTTTTCCACTCTGCTGTCACTGCCTTCAACACTTCGGACGTTCCCTCGTCTTTCTGCCTCTCCCCCCTTTATTTCTCTCTGTCCCATTCACAACAAATTCAACAGTTTTCATTTCAATGGGGCATTGTAGACATTAGAAGTCTTTATTTTTTAACGTAACACTTATTATTTAACGGATTTGTTTTGTCAAGGCTCAAAGTAAAGGTTTTTTGATTTGGTAAAGGAGGCAACTTGGCTAAGGGTGATTGGGATGAAGAGGCTTCTTGAAAATTCACTCCCCTCTAATTGGTTGACCCGGCGGTCCAAATTTTGAACATGAAAAATGCTTTGTCATTACATTTTTATTGCTCTCTTTTTGCTCTTTATTTTTCTTCCTCCTCTAATTTGTCACTTTTGTGGAAGAAACAAATATTTTGTCATGTTTTAATTTTTGTATTAAAAGTTGAAAATGCATGATAGTTTAAATAAATAATTGATATGCATGACCATTTTTAAAAATCTTTTTTTTTTCGTGCTTGTTAAAAAAACTTTTTTGTAATCTAAATTTTTGTTTCCCTTTTAAAATCTTTTTTCCTTTTCTAATTGTTTCCTTAACTGTTCGTGAAAAGATGTTTTATGTCCTTTTTTTCTACATTTCTATTATCAAGGGGAATGCATGATTAGAGGCAATGTTTTAATACACTCTTAAAAATATTTATTATTTGGCCAAATATTGAAAAATGACTAAGTTTCGGAAATCAATTAATTCTTATGATCAACGCACCATTCGCCTTTTCATTTTAACAGTCGCCACTTGCTTTTTGATAACCTCAAAAAAACCCTTTCCCCATTTCGTCCCTCCATCGCCCCCTCGTCTAAACCTCCGCTTGCAACAGGTTTCACCGTTCCATGTACATTTCGAGAAGTGTTAGGGTAGGCCCTCGGAATGCCCCTAACTTGGGGTTCCCGCATTGACTAATGACCCTTTTAAAAATAAATTATAGAGAACTTTTAACTTAAATAAATAGAACTATTTATTTCATTTCATTCTTTTATTTATTTATTCTAAGGAAAGCATTGAGCATTTAACCTAGGGAATAAACTAAATGTTGATCAAAAGTCAATAAAACAAAATAGTAATAAAATATTAAGTAAAAATTTATGATTAAATAAATAAGGTAAGAAATGGTTATCCTTTAGGAAATTAATAAAATTCCACCAAAGTGTTAGTCAATCCAACAAATAACAAATAAAAGAAGGGGAGAAGATAATATTTGAATTTGGGCTTAAATATCCAAATTCATTAAATTGGGCTTTGGCCCACCTGTCCTATACTAAGTTATTAAGAGCATGGGCTTAGGCCCTTTTAAATAAATTAATTATAAGGAAAAATTAAGTAAACTAGTCCAAAATAAATAACATATGTAGTAAAAATATCCATACTTTATAAATTCTTAGCATAGTCAAAAATGTCATTCTGTTTAAAAAATTTATGTGTCCCCCAATTTTTTTCCTATTTTATCTCTTCTTTTTTGTCAATTACTTCTAATATCCTTTTTTACAAAAAATAATTCTCTCATATTTTCTTTTCAAATTGTTAATTCTCTCTCCTGCCCATTTAATTTTTTTCTCTCTCATGTTATCTTTTCTGATTTTCCCTCACATTCAAGTTGCAAATATTTTTTTGTCAAGTATTTTTGATTGTTTTTTTTAATCCAAATTGATCAACAAGTCTCCTTTGATTGAGGTATCTCTAATCTTTATCCTATTTTCAGATTTCTTTTCTAATTTTATGTTTGTTTAAAATCTTAAAAAAAATGTGTGTTTGTTATTTCTCAATTTTTCCGTTAGGATTTAACTCTCCATTGGCTGAATCCAAGGTCTTCTAGAGGTATCATCTTAATCAAATCAATTTCGGTGATTTGTTTTTCATCCTTTCAATTTATTTTAATTACTTTAAACAAATTGTGTATAATTTATAATCCGCTGCCTAAAATTAATGAGTGGAAAAGAGGAAGAACATTTACAATAAGACTCATTGTTGTGCAAAACCCGTTCCTCAAATTCAGAACGCAAAGTAGAAATCTTTTGTCTACTTACTCGGAGGATCCTTGAAAATACGACGAAGATCGGATATATGTCGCACAATTTTCTATTAGATTGTTTTGTATTTATATTTCTTTTTTAGAATTTGGTATGCTTTCGTAATTTGTATTCAAATCACTCGTATGTTCCTATCAATATTTTTATTTATTAAAAATTTCATGTTGCATGTTTTATGAATCTTGTATTGTTTGTTCCCTACTTGTATTCATCAAATGTATGTCAACTAGTTTGTATCTTTATTTTATAAGAGAACAACTTTCTATTAGTTTATTTGTATTTCGAGCAAATCCAAATAATACAAATATTGGAATGAATACTATTTAGAAAGGAAACAAGATTTGAAAGAAAAATAAATACCATCAGTAAAATATATACTAATACAATTATTCTTAAATAGCTACAGTTTATTTGACATACATATTTGGAATGAAGCCAAACTAATAAATAAAGGTATGTCAACTGAATTTGACATTTTTTTCTATTTGTATTTATTCTTAAAGGTATGGCAACTATTTATTTATTTTTATTTAAGAATGATAACACCAAAATATCAATATTTTCTTTTCAATTGTATATTTCATCACTTTTTCATCATGACACTTTTTTTATTTTATCTATTATTATACCCACTTTCTAAATAACAACTCTCCCTAAAAGAAATACAAATAAAATACATATTGAAAACAAATCCTACATGATTTTTGAAGAAAACAATAACTCGATAGATAAAAAATATATGAAAATACAAAATTATTTCTTAAATGCCTATATGATAAATTCGACATACCTATTGTAATGGAATACAAACTAATAAAAAAACTAGAATAAATATAAATCGAATCTATTGTGTAATGAATATAATTTTAAAAAGGGTAAATATTTCTGGAAAAAAAAATTTAAATTTTATTTGCAAATGTACTGCATGATAAAATTAGGATTCTTTGTCTTTTTTTAAATATCTCCCCCTTGAGATTTTCTTTCCTTTTTGTATTACAATAGATTATATTCTTTAAATCAAATAATAATCAAAACCTAAAACGATACATCACCACCTAAAATGACTTTTTTACTAAATATTGGGGGAAATTGTTTGCTAATATGAGTCCATCTTAAATGCTAAAATATGACATTTTTAAAAAATTTCCCCCTATTAAATCCTGCAAAATCTTGTGGCCGTGGCCTTTTGGGCCTATCTATTAAACTGTGATGGCTTTAAGCCCCTTGGGCCTCCTCGTGCTGTTTTCCAAAGATGTACTACACACCGAATGTATATCGGATGTATACATCCTGTATGTGAATGGATTTCGCACTTCTAACGTCTGCGTTTTGACTTAAATTTTGCATTTTTCTGTATTTTCCAAACTGCTTCAGTGCGTTTTGTACCTGTGCTGTTTTTTTTATACCATTTATTACTGTAAATCGCTGCATAAATGGTGTATACCAAACGGGCTATATCCTATGCACGTATTTATTCACTGTTCCTGTATTTTATTTACTATGCCGAAACGTCCTGACGTTAAAAACCTCAATTTTCCGCCATTTTTTACACTATTTGTCGTTAACGCGTCTGTATATCAGGTGTATACGGATGGTATATCGACCTGTTCGTCACTTCTAAGCTGAAAAATAAATTTCACAGTATATCTTGACTGTTTCAACCCAGATTTCAAATTTGGCCTCCTGTACGTCTTTTGACCTGTATATAGGTGTATAAAATATGTATACAGCTGGTATACATCCTCCTCAACACCTGCAAATTTAATTCTCAGCAATGCATCTGCTGGTTTTTTCGACCTGTACACCTTTTTCAGGGGGCTGACTGACTCGGGAAGGGATTAAGCCCTCGCGGCCTGATGGGGGAAATGCAAAACGGGACGTGGAGTCCAAAAGGACCCGAGAAGAATTCACAAAAAAAAAAAAAAAAAAACATTAGCAAGGTTGATTGGCACCATCTAAAGAAAAAAAAATAAATTTAAAGATTATGACATTTACTCGATCGAATGAACAAACCACACATAAAAAGGAAACACTCAAATCGAAGCATACAAATCTTGGGCACACAAGCAGCAAGTTTGTCATGAGGAAAAACAAATGACAACACATGGATTAATTCTCCCTCCCTTTACTTTCCATAACTTCACATATGCCTTATGAATAAGACAATCAGCAGCAAACTTCATGCAGAAACATACACCCATGATAAAGTTACCTTGAGTGGGGGTAAGCAATTCATAGAAACTTTAATCTGCAGTCATAACTATATACAGGTGATGATATGTGATGCTAGGAAAAGCTTGTTCAGGCTATTGCAATTTTAGAGAAATTTCGAAATTAATACATTTTGGCAGATCACTGCTACTAACAATTTATGCGCTAAATTAAGTTCTACATGGCATACATTCAATCCTAGAGACTTAACTCCTCTACATAGCTCCATACCCTTTGGAATTCTAAGAAATCAGAGGTAGATAGACGATAATAACATCACGATTGAGCCATATTCAAAGACTCTTACATTTCAGCAATCACAAGCTTCAAAACAGCAGGACATGAATGCAACAAAATAGGATAAGACACCATTTTGGGATGCATATTTACCTTGCTCGCATGGGACATTTTTTTGTCGTTTTGGTGCAGCTACCATTGACCATATTCCCCAAAACAACTAGCCTGTACAGGCTTGATACGAACCTCACACGATCCTGATGGACGAACAACCATCAGTAACTAATCACATTGACTTAAAATAAAATCAGCCAACTCGTGTTAATACTCACACGAGATCCCTTCACCCAAGTTGCGTAGTAACTCATGAATGGAATTAACCGACCCGTTCGTACATTAGTCAACGAGATCAACTCATTCAAATCAGTACAAGCTTCACTATAAGGACAACATTAAACAAGGAGAAGCCGACGTTATCGATAATAACAGAAAACCGTACGACAAACTAACTTCAATCATGAAACAGCACATTATAAAAACACAAAAGATTAAAATTAGAAGGGCTTTCTCATTCCACCTTTTTCTGGGCAACGGACGACAGGGGATGTACCTTCCAGCGACTAGGCAAGAAATTCCGGTGGATGAGAAACGAACAAGGACTCGAACTATGCCTAAGCTCTCAACACCTCTGCCTCAACGAGATGTTCTTAAGCACCTATATATGAAATTTTGTGACTAATAGTTACTGCCTTCTCCTAACTTTCAAACTATATATCTTTTCCCAAGTTCAGAATTTTTCCAACTAAAAAAAAGTCTCTTCTCCCCCCAAAAAAATCCCTCTGATAGTGAAGAAAAGGGACTAATTTAGAGAAGAACGGTAGGGTTTTTCACAAGGGAAAGGGTTGAAAGATTGAATTTCAGGCCCATACCAAATTTGAATTTCAAACTCCAATTCTTATCCAAAACTGAGGGAATATGCCTATTTAGATGCTCAAATCGTCCAACCCAACGGGAGGGGGAATGAGGTGGACGTTCCAGATCAATTGGGCGTCCTTACGAGCTTCGTGGCGCAATCTCATCATCGTCAGTACGACTAGCAGGACCTGCAAAACAACGGCTGGAAACGTACTAATTCCAGAGAGACGTTGGGGAGGGAGTTTTGCTCGCTGGGGAGAGTGAAGAATGTTCTGGGTGGAGGTACTGATCCTCGTCTGGTTTTTCTTGTGAAGGAGAAAGGGAATTGGGGTTGGGTTGGGACTGGATTGGGCTGGGAAAGAGGTATAATTGGGTATTGGGATATTCGGGACAGCAAATGGGCTGGTTGAAATGTGAGTAAAGGGGCCCAGAATAATTTTAGGATCAAATAATTATCCGGATTCAGTTCATTTGGGTGAATTTCGCAGGAACAATAGAAGAGACGAATTCCATCATAAATTAATCTACAAGCTTCTTACTTTTAACGAAAATAACATAAATCGTCCAATTATAAAATAACTAATTCAAGATGTAGTGCTATTGTATGCTAAGTTAATCTAAAGTAGTTAAAAAAATAAAATATCTTTGATACATTTTCGAATATTTATAAATGAGCTCATATATGAACATGTTTTTGTAAACATATATATCCATCTAAAAATAACAAAAAACGTGACAAACTATTTAAATTTAAAAAAACTCGGGAAACTATATGTATGTATGTACATATACATTTATATGAAATTTTATGAAACTAATTATTTCGAATCGTTTAAAAATTAGGAAGTTCGACACGATTAATTTATGTCAGGTTGGGGGGGGGGGTCAAAATTTGGGTGTCAACAAGGCAAACTCATGATTTGAAGACTTTGGGTGCACCACTATAACATAGCTTAAACATGAGTTCTAAGTTAAACATAAAATAAAAATAATAAAAATATGTTAGTGTAATTCGAACCCTACTAGTTCCCAGAGGATAGTATCGTCTATCTCGCTACCAGTAGCACATGCACTTTATGCTTCGATGGTTGCAGCACTGTTACTATCCCTAATTTTGTATAGTTTTTCAAAATAATATACACATACCATATATTCTTTTGAAATTAGCGAGCTGCACGTGAACCCCCTCCAATATATATACTGTGGGTCCTCCTCTGTTCAGATAGACAAATATATTGAGATCGATACATTACCTATAGTTTATAATAATGTCGATACACAAATATACATTCATTTATACATTCTGAGACTTATGTAACATTTTACAATATCGACATATACATCAACACACATCATAATATCATGTTTATATTCCATTACAATATCGATACACATTTATACACTATTTATACAATATTAATACATTACATATACACTACATAACCAGTGACAGATCTAGGATTTTTGTTTAGGGAGTTCGAAAAATAAAAGTATAAACGTGTAAATAAGTCTTTAGAAATGGAAACCTTGAATTCTTTTGAGTTTAAAACCACAATTTTAGCTTGTTTTTTAAAAGTTGAAAACTTGAAAAAAGAACTGAAAATTAAAAAAAAAAACTGAAACTAAAAAAGAAAAAGATAAAATGCTTCCACAAGGGGTATTTTCCACTGCGCCATCACTTTCTCTTATTTATTGAGGGGGTTCAAAATCTATATCTATAGAATATAGAAAATCTATCGAGGAGTCTTGAGTGAACCCCCTGAAACCCACGTGGCTCTGCCCATGTACATAACTACTCATAAAATATTGATACACTACATATACCCTACATAATTATTTTGTCCATCATATATACTTGTTTTACCTCATCTTTACAAGGAATAATTGGAGAAATCCACCTTTTAGTTATTTATTATCATTATCCCCTATAAGTTTACAAATCTTCATAATCTCTCATTTTTCTCTTAAGTCAAAAATGTCATTAATATATCCAGCGCTCCATTAACGTATCTGACCCTCTTTTTAATGTATCAGCACATGTATCCGACCCTCTTTTTAATGTATCAACGCTTTGATTTTTTGGCCATTAATGTATTCAGACCCTCTATTAATGTATCCGGACCTCTTTTTAATGTATCAGCACGTCTATCTGACCCTCTTTTTAATGTATCAGCGCTTTGATTTTTTGGCCATTAATGTATCCGACCCTCTTTTTAATGTATCAGCGCTTTGATTTTTTGGCCATTAATGTATCCGACCCTCTTTTTAATTTATCAGCGCTTATATTATTTGATTCGTTTGAGGTAATTATGTAATTGTAAACTTTTAAAAGATAAATTGTAATTTTACCTTAAAAGTATGTGATTTCTGTAATTTGCCCTTTTTACAATATTGATATATGAAAAAGTCTTTTAAAAAAAAGGAAAATGATTTAATTAAAAAGAACGAGCAAAAAGAACAAACCAAAATAAGTTTGGTTTTTACCCACTATTTTATCAAACTATGGATAATTTTGGCTCGTACCCATATTTAACCCATTAAATTTGGAGTAACATTTAGGTTTAACAAATATAAAATCATATTTGTATATTATAGCAATAACTTGTATAATTGCGCTCCATAACAAACTGTATATTTGATAACGCTATTAATATATATATTTCGGTATACATATACATAAGAATCAATTGTTTAATATGTGTTGTATAAAGCGAGAAATAGAGAATACAAAAAGCAACTGGGCAGAGAAAGATTTGTATAGGATGAAAATATATTTATTTGTATTTGTATATATAATTTTCTCTTGTTTTATACAAACATAAACGCAATGCATAAATTTGTGTTTGTATAAAGTGAAAGAGGCGAGCGAGATCTGGGAGAGTGACAAGTGAGATTCTCTTGGGAGAGACGCGAACAAAAAGATATTTATATATGCATTTTTCTCTCGCTTAATACAAGCACAAACATAATTTATATAATTGTGTTTGCATAAAGTGAGAGAGGCGAGAGAGACTGTTGCGCGAGATCATGAAAGTGGAGAGCAAAATTTGCTGGGGAGAGAGGCGAATGACAACTATTTGCTATGCGTTACAATAAAATGAAATTATGGGTATAACATTTAATTTGAATTAATAATTTGCAATTTTTAAAAAAATTTCCCTCAAAATTTATGGATAAACTACGAATAAAATATGAGCTTGGTTGAAGGTGAAACTTAAGAATTAACCCCCCCCCCCCACCACACCCACCCAACCAAAAAAAAAAAACGACACAAGACTTTTGGGTAAGTTCTGCAACTTCCCTCCCCAATTCTCATCTTTCTCTTTTTTCTTTGTTTGAGATTTTCGGTTCCTAATGCTCTATTACACACTGATTAATGAACCTTCCTAAACTAATATATTTTAACTAACAGAACTGAAGACTAACTAACCAAACCCAATTCCAATAAATTCGAATGTCTTATAAAAAATATTTTGGTTGTGTTTAACAAATGACCTTTTGATGGCTTTAAAACCACATATTTAGATAGAGCTAGAGAATTTAACATGAAGAAACTTTATATTAATGTAATCGGCTTTGTCATGTGCCTCTCCAGAAAGTGATAAACTAATCCAACCAACCGTTTACTTACATTTAGAAGTTTCATCAAAGTCCTTTTCTATATCTGTTTTTCCGTCCCGTCTACTCCAATATTTATTTGTAGACCACTTATTTGACTCTAATATTAAAAAGTCATTATAGTATTTGGAATAAATCTTAACTGCATATATTAATTATTGAGGCCAATTATTATGACTACATAGATCATTAGTAGTACTGTCTGCCTTTGCTTCTGCTTGCTCCCAAATTACATACACGTACAATAGTAGTTGTCAATCACTAATCACCACTCCGCCATGGAATTTGATACTTGTCTAACAGGTTGTTCTGTTATGTGTTCTAAATATTTCCTGTTTTTATATATATATATAGATATCAGTCCGAATGATCCTAACATGGTATGCATTTTATGTCTACAATATCAAAGAATGATTTTAGCGGCAAATTACTTTCATAGAATCGCTTTTCGTTATTATATATATTTATTTAAAGAAACTAGCTACCATTCTTTTAAAATGTCCTAATGCCAATATAGACTTTCGATCCAACAAATAACTAATACTTGGTAAAGTGGCTTTAACACTCACAGTTATGTATGTATTTAGCTTCTTTTTGCTAGTCCCTAGCTTAGAGAAGAGAAAGTTGGGTCACCGGACATAATAGCAGAAGACGTGCACGTCTGTGTTAATACGTAATGTAGTAGGACGAAAAACGGGGTTTTAGTCTTAGTAGTCTAGCGGGGAGGAATAGAGACAAGAAGAACATGCGGCACCTATGGGATGCTGGGGGCTTCACATAAGGAACAGGAGGTATGGAAATATTTGAAAATGGCCTCAACCACCACCCATAAATTAATAAATGGGACACTGAATATTTAAAAATAATCACCATCAAAACAATCAAGAAAAATGAAAAAGATCCCCCAAGATAGCTATTTTCCCACTTCGAAGCTAGCTAGTGTAAATGTGGGAATTTGTTTGGCCTAGAGGACCATATTTTTAATTATGAGACGTCAATCAATTAAGTTAAAATCCAGCATCAGCTGAAAGAAATAAACCAAACCCCTAATAACTTATGTAAGGTTCAAAAATACAATATATGTGGGCTGCTGAACATGCTTCCATAATCCTTTTTTATAATACTTAGACATCTTCTTCAATTCAAGGAGGGTATTTAACTTCCCAGCTGACTAAGTCAATTTGTCCAAATATTAGTCTTAAATATTATAGTTATGGTTTTGAAAGCTTTCAACTTTGTAACACTAAGAAGGTACCTCTGGTAGTTGGTGAGGTAGTTTATTGAGAATAACGAGAGTGTGTTTTTCTAGAAGAATATTTGTTCATATGACAAATGCTTTCTTAGAAGTATTTTCAGAATAAGTTGGTTTCAATACGTTATTTTCCTAGTGTTTCAAGTAATAAGTAAATATAATATCAAGAATATTTATATGTAATTTAATATAAAGCTATAGAAGTGGGAGGATATAAGTTGGGGGGTCTCGGGGGTGGGTGGGAGGGGGCCGGCCCCTCAAAGGATACATGTTGGGCGCGGAGGGTGGGGATATAATAAAAATAAATCGTTACTTATATAACTTATTTTTCCTATTTCCTCCATCAAGAAGTCATCTTTCTCATTTCCAATGACCTTATTTTTCTAGAAAAGATATTTTTCACAAGTTTTATCCAACAAAACACGAAAGAAGAAAAAATCGAAAAGTCTTTTCATCCATACTAAACCAACCTTAAAAGAGATAATTTAGACAAATACTCTCATTTATAAGGTTGTTGGAAGTACAAAAATTTAAGAAGAAACTTGTACATACTATTTTTATTATTGGAGTGGTCAGTAATTAATAGTGATAGAAGTCTATGGCAACAAGAAGTTAAATGTTTGTATAGAGATGGAAAAAAGAGCATGTGTGAAGTGAAGTGAGTCATGTGATTTTAGGGTATTTGCATGTGTATCAAACGTTGTGTTTACAAACCCTTAAAGCCGCAGCAAGACACGCTTTTGTCTTGTCTCACTTTCTTACTCAACCCCACACTTATACTTTATAATGTTTTCCTTCTAAAATAAATAAAACAATACCTACTCTAAATCTACTCCATGAAAATCGGTATGTGACCAATTTAAATTTTCATGTTTGTTCGTGTATTTTCTTGAAATTTATTCTTTAACCTAAAAAAGGTGATTGGTAGCTAGATTGACAAGTAAAGAAAAATGAATGAAGTAAACGATATTATACTTATGGGGTTATAATTTTAAAATTGTAACCAAGTTTACTTGTGGTTGGGAGTTGTTTTACCCTAAAAAGGTAGACCTAAATTTATCTGTGAAGTTTAAAGGATACGAAATGTTCTCTGATCTACTAAAATAAAATAGTAAGCAAATAATGGAATAATTTGCAAAAGATTGAATATGTTAGATAAATAAAAGAATAAAATAGTCTGAGTTGACATGTCCTCTAGAGATATCCTCGGGCAAGCTTAGCTGATGTTACAAGCTTAATTAATTAACATAGTGATAAGTATTATTGGTCCCAGATATTTTGATGATCCTCACAAATGCAGGGACTCGCTCCTCTGGAAAGTGTAATCGTCCAAGTTTATGTGCTATACAACTGGAAAGCTGTCGCGTCAGAGGTTGCTGAGGTCGTCAGTGTACCGCGTCAATCATAATGGACGAGGTTGTTTGTCTAATTGTTAATACTTCCTTGTAGTTGATATATTCAACATGACAAACAACAAATAATTCATTCATTCAATAAAGAGAAAATTCAAGCTTCAACAAAAAAACAGAGGACCTCAGAGATTGACGATTTGCTTTCTGATCCTATATATTGTTATTGCTTAAACGTGAGATTAAAAACTTCTTCTCACAGTGGTTGTAAGCGTGGTTGTTTTCATTCTTTTGCTTTTGAAGATGGAAAAACTTGTAAATCCTGTGCGACAGGTCGTGTGTTACTCCTTAAGCACGGGTTTCACGTAAAATCATTGTGTTATTTTAACTGCATTTACTTTTGTTTATACTCATAGTATAAGGGAACTGGGCCATATTCTTGTTAATGAAGGCATATTTCTATCAATGGATCAAGCAACCACTCTCTATTTGGTTAACACCAAGAGTATAATCTGCTTCGAAATGGCTTGCGGCTCCACGTTACTTTAGAAGAAGGTCGAGTCTTCACACACCTCACCGTTCAATGGAATTTCTACAGTGGTGGAAAGTTGAATGCATGACTTTTCTTCTCATGGCTAGAGATATGAGTTAGGGATATGTACGGGATGGACCATTTATTCCAATGATAGAAAATAAAGGATGGAGAGAAAATCAGTCTTGTTCCAAGCCTAGACAGAAATAACGATGAAGCATGACAGAAAAAAGATGAAATGGCTACAAGGCAAAACTCTTCTGTCTGGGGATAGGACCTGATGAGTTCACCAGGGTTTCAGCTTGTGAGTCTAACTAAGGAAATTTGGACTGTTTAACACCCGCACAGACGCTCATGAAGGAACTGAAGCACATCAAATAATCAAAGATTGATATCTTACCCTCACTCACGGTATGAAACTTCAAATGCATGAGGAGTAACAAATTCATGACATGTTCACAAAGTTTTTTCCTCCATTACCAATTACTGCGAAGTCTTGGTGAACCTATAAGCATGAGCAAACCAAGTACAGAAAAGTACTTCGAATTCTCCAAAAGTCCTGGAAAAGCAGGTTGATATGTCATCACAACAGCCGGATTGAAGGGTCTGACGATGGATGGCAGCTGATTTGAAATCTTAATACACATGAGATGAATCGAATCACATTTCATCAAAAAAGAATCAAAAAGGATAAGTCATGATGCTGACGTGTAAAATCAAATGAGATTCCAGTGGATGAGGATATGACATATCTCATAACAATTTCAAAAAATTGTGAGAAAGTAACAAAGTTTTTAAAAAAGAGCGAACAAATGGTATCTCGAAATGGCTACTCAAAGGAGACATGCTACAAGTGTGGAAAAGCTGGTCACTTTAATTAGAGAGTGTCCTCTGCTCAAGAATGAAAACAAAGAACATAAAACCAGAAGTGACAACGAGAATAGAATCGAACCTGGTATTAACGTACGAGAGATGATGCAAAGTTGTTTGCTGACTTGGGGTCATAAAGCTCTTGCTGCTGAGGGGATTCTTCAGAGTGATTCAGATGATCCTGATGAACCAATGCATGTTTCTATGTGGCTTTACTGAGAGGAAACCATTTTCAATGAAGTTTGCCTCTCATGAGCTCATACAGAAAATGAAAAGAGGATGCCCCGGTAACTATTCTTGATATGAAAAATGACTGGATATTATCTGCTTAAAAATTGAGAAACACTTGGCAAAAGTTATGATTGAGTCATTGTAATTGAGTTAACATCTGAAAGAGACACATAAATGCTGACTTGACAGTTACCTGACAACACCGTTAACTGGAGGAGAAAAATGTCAAAAATGGTGTCTCGAATCTGATAAATTCTGAACTTGAAAAAACGTTGAATCAGATACTGAAGAAGCTGAAAGCTCATGGAAGGTCAAATGGTTTACAAGTTTTAGAAATTCAGAAAACAGGAAAACTCTGAGAAAAGCCTGGGATATGCCGTTGAAAGAGCAAACAAATTAGAAAGGATATTGGCGATACTTCAGGAAGAACTTGAAAAATCTCTTAAGTGACCAAATCCTCAGTTATTTCAAATGCACAAATCAGAGTAATTTCACAAGAAAGGACTCGAAGTCCTGAACCTCACGCCTCCTTACAATCTCATAGTAGTATGTGTTGTGTCTGACAATCTACTTTGTCTTCATTGTGGTAAAAATGGGCATTTAAAGGGAAGTGTGCCTGGCTGAAAACTCCTATGAAAGCCTCTCTAATTTCTTAAAAGGCAAAACTTACCAAAAGAGACCTTGTTCCCCCAAATCATTTTCAAACCAGAGATTTTCAAGAAAATATCTGTCCCTCTGCTCCAATTTCCTTTTGTTCGAAAAGTTTTCAAAACTACCCGATTGGACTAAATACCATCTGATCACTCCTTTGTCTGCCTCTGGGAACTAAATGAAATGGGTTCCCCAAGCTAAAAAAAGTGATTCTTGTTCAGTGAAGTGAGAGGAGCAGCAGTCAATGCGTGTATATTGCACAGTGGATGCTCTAAACTATGACTGGTGAGGTAAACAATTTCCTCTCACTTCAAAAAGACACTTCAGAGAGGGTCTCTTTTGGTGAATAAGAAAAGAAGGGGTACATTTTGGGAGTTGGCCAAGTGGGAAGATCTCTTGAAGATCAATTGACAATGTTTATCACTGTTTGATGGGTTGAAGTAAGTTTGTTGAGCGTGTCTCCATCTGTCCAAAGGAATGAAGTCAAATTTACTCTGAGAAGTGCACTGTGAGTCGAACTACAAAGAAGTATTCTCACTGCTTCAGAAGTAAAAACATGTATGTGCCAACTTAGAACGCTCATGAGATGAACTGGCATTCCTTAGTGCTCAAATAGAATGCGATCTTTGCATCGTAAAGGCTAGGGCTAGAGATCATCCTTATTGAACAAACTGATTTCTAAGGACCTGGTCCAGTCTGCCAAAGTGAAGTTTGCTGAAAATAAAATTGTGAACTTGTGTTAAAGGAAAACTAATCAGATCATCCGTTAAGCCCAAAAAACAAGTACCTCATCAATAACCTAGATCTGCCTTCACATGACTCTGCGTGGACCCTTCCGGTTTAAGCAGAAACTGGACAATAAAAACATTTTGGTGATAGTTGATGATTACTCGAGATATACATGACAGTTCGTGAAAATCAAGGCCGAAACACATACAGAATTGGTGGGTGTTTCAAAATGATCAAACTAATTGAGTCAAGTCATTCTGCAACATTGCGAATCTGATCATGTGACTGAGTTTGAGAACTCAAAACTGATAATTCTGCAGGGAATGGTACAGCCATATTTTTCTGCTCCCATAAACTCCTCAACAAACTGGAGTAGTGAAAAAAAACAGACCTTGGGGAACATGGCAGAACTATGTTACGGAATCAAATCTTCCGCAAATTTCTGGGCTGATTGTCAATTAAAATGTCATGTTACACAGGTGCTGCTAAGAGCTATTTGATAGAAACCCCCTATGAGGCTACTCAACAACAAATGCCTATGCTTAGGAGTTATCTTAAAGCATTTGGGATGGCAGGTGTTTTTTCTGAACACTGGAATAATGATCTGGTGAACATTGATCCTTGATGATAAGGAGTGATTTGTTGAGATATTCTTCATCTATAGGCTTACAAAAAAAATATTCAAAAATTTCACAAACGAACCCAGCATTGAAGAAAGCCATTCATGTTTTTATTTGATGAGAGGAAGCTTGCAAATAATGGATCACATATGAAGATATGTGATCAACTGTTCAAATTCCCAGAAAATTGAAGAAAGTGAAGCTGATGTAGAACCACAATTGAAAAATTACTTTGATGTTCAAATCATAGTCTACTAAGAAGGCTGATACGTGGCAAAGTGTGATGAGGTACCTGAACTAACTCTGAATTCCCTCAGAGTAAACATCAAATTCTCCAGAAAATGATGTCACTCTCTCTGATAGAAACAATCTGATTCAGCTTCACAACTGCTTCTCCAAGATCTTCATGACCTGGCAAGCATAGTTCATCACATCTCTGATAACCTATCTCGCTTTTAAACTCTGGAATTCATACAGAATCAAAAACCAAATCTAGTTGCATTTGTCACAGCATTCATATTATCTATTGATCCAAGAAAGTAAGAAGCATTAAGTGATGCAGATTGATCACTCTAGGCAAGAAGAACGTCATCATTTTGAAGAAGCAAGGTGGTCGTACCTGGTTCCCGGCCTGCAGGCAAAACAGTAATAGGAACTAATGGGTTTTTCAGGAATAAGCTAGATGAAATGGAGTGATCACTAGAAACAACTCACGGCTGGTGTTCAAGGATATAATCAAGAAAGGAAATATATTATGATGAAGACTTTTACACTGTCGCAGGATGGAGTCTATTAGAAATTCTATAGCTTTTGTTGCATTCATAGATTCACGTTGTAGCAAGGATGTCTAAAGTGCAGTTTCTGATGAGATCTCAAGAGGAGGTAGTTGGTGAAACAACCTCCTGGGTTTTGAAGATACTGCGTACCGCTGATCATGTGTCAATGAATAGGCTCTTATAGTCCTGAATCAGGCTCCAAGAGCCTGGTATAAGGGCCTGTCAACAGTTTCTGCTCGAAGATGGTTCAATCAAAGAGGCAGATAGACATATTTGTCTTATTAAAAAAGAGAACAAGAATTTCTTATTCTTCCAGTTTATGTGGAATGCAATAATTTTTGGAGCTACTTCAAAGATTTTGTGGGAAGAATTCTCATCATTATGTGGAAAGTAATTAAATGACATGATGGGTATTGACAGTCTCTCTTGGTTTACAAATCAAGCAATCATCCAATGAACTTTCATCTGTAGAGAAGTACATTAAGGAATCTACGGAAAAATTTAAATATGTTTTGACTCTAAAACCTATTGATACTCCTAATGGGCAACAATTCCAGCTTGTAGTAGAGGAATCAAGATCCTCTTATGAATCAATAATTACAGGGGATCATTGGATCCTTGCTGTATCTACTGCTATATACCTGATATTTAGTTTATAGTGTGAAATGGTTGTTGTCCCAGTTTCAAGCATGTCCTCGTGATGCACACTGAAGGCTGCAACCATATTCTGAAATACTTAAGAAGACAGGGGAACCTGATTCGCTTTTACCCAGCAGATGTGACACTTTTTTGATCTAGTTGGTTTTGTCAGGTGCGGACTTTGCTGTTATCAAGTTGACAGGAAAGTACTTCTGATGCACTCATTTTCCGTGTATCATAACTCATATCTTGGGGAACAAGAAGCACGATAATGTGTGCTTGTTCTTTCAACTGTTGAGGCTGAATATGTTACTGCTGCAGCCTGCTGTTCACAGTTTTTGGGAGCAGGCAACACTTGGAAGATTTTTGGAATACACATCAAAGCAATCCTCTTATTGTGAGCCTACTATGCGTTAGTAATGGAAGAATCTAGTCCACCATAAGAGACGAGCATCTTTAGTGTTAGCATCAACTTTTTTGAGAGACAATGTTTGAGAGGGGAATTTGTGCTTACTTTGTCCAACGAGGAAGCAAAGATTTTGCAACAACAACCGCTCATCACCAATGCTCTCATTAAAAGATCATTGCCAGAAATCGTCTAAGTTGGGCAGGTTGATCTCTACTGATGTTTATTTTCGCCTTGTCCAACAGTGTGAATTCCCTTGATGCTTAAAATGAATGTAGGTACCTTTGTGGAATATTAAAATATCGGATAAAGATCCTTTTTGTACCTTTTGTAGGGAGACTTTCAGGAAGGGAAGTGGACTAACAAAGAAATGACTAGAACCAACTGGGAAACTGAGTAGTAACTGTGTTCTCGGTACCTCTGCAGTCCCGGTTGCATTAAACATTAATTTGACTGAAAAATACTATGAACACCCACAGTGTGAGAAGGCCACGTGTAAGTATCGTCTTCTTACCGTTAATCCCATCGCTTATCTCTCAAGCGACACATCCCTCCGAACCTGGCACCTTTTTCTTTCAACGGCTTTAAAACCCCCTGATTTTTGTTGAAATCCCCTGCAATATCGGCCTTACATTCTTTTTTTCTTTAAGAGGGATTAGCAAAAGTTAAAAGACCAACTTTGTACCTTCTTCTTCCCTTTTTTTGCTCGAACAGTTCTTTTGTCTCTTTCAGTAAAAACATGTCTTCTTTCCGGGCTCTTTCCAAACAGATCTTAATCTCTATAGTGCAAATCGAGCCATTGCTTTTCTACTCTCCTTCTGTTTGTGAGTCCAGATCCAATGTCCCTTCCCGTTCTCCTAAGATACAACGCTGAACATCCGTTCTACTCCATAGATCTAAACAACACTTGCGTGCTACTGGACCTGTCCTTTGCAAGAAATCTGCCTGACACTCTTTTGAAGGAGGATCTGCGCCTAAAGCATAGGCATTTGATCTAATCATCCTGGCCAAGTGTAGAATTAGTTATTGAGAGTTTAGCTATGATGGCCAAGAAGAGGCACGAGCTGAGCAAACGAAGCTTTGTAGTAGGAACGAGGTAAGGGATACTCAACCCCTTGTTTGATAAACCCCTGGCATTGGAAATATCCTTCTCCCTCCTCTTCATACTCTGAAGTGAAGGAGGAACCTAAAATGGAAGGTTAGCCAACGAGAGTGAATGTGTAGAAGGGAACAGAGAGAGGTTTGTTGAAGCGGGCCCCTAGCGAAACCTACCACTAGGTCTGCTGTTAAAAATTTGAATGACCGATGCCCTTGAAGTCCAGTGCACTCTCTACTGCTTGCATTAGAATGCCAAGAACCTAGGTATCAACCTTCAAAATAGCCTGAGTCCGGATGTTGTTGAGTTGTCTGCTGAGGAATTGAAAAGAAACGTAATAAGAAAATATCAGGAAAGCAAAAGGAGAAAGGTTTCGAAGAAGGTTGAACACATAAAATCCAAAGGAAAAGTTCTGTAGAAAAGGAAAATATCACGAGGGACCTGTTGCCCAAGTAGGTGTGATGAGAGTGTCACCATGCAGAAGTTGTTGACACAGCCTGCGAAAGCAAGCCGTCTTGGCTGGGAGATCTTTGATTGGAATCATAATCTTCCCAGCATGGACTCTCTTCATCGTATGGTGAAATTCATCCTGGCTGCATTTGTTCAACAGAAAATCCCCGCCATCCATTATAAGAAGAAGTGGCACAATTCTAATTATAATTTTCATTCAACGGAAAGGGGAGTATCCTCACAAGGGTCATGACATTGTTTACATCAAGATGAGGGTCTGTTGAGCAAAATTCTCAGTACCTAGAGGGGACTCGGTCCTGTGCTGGGAAAAACTTGCTCTACTGAGTTTGTGTCCTTGGTTCTAAGTACCCACAACCAAAATTTTGTTTTGGATTTATAAGAAGATCATAAGAGCGAGTACCAAGTTTGGTTTGCGAATTTATTACAAAGTTCTTTCCCCTTTCCGCGCACTGAAAAGAGGACCTAAGCAACTACTGCTGACTTGTTTTGAATGAGATGTTGTGTGCGTCCGCAGCCGTAATTCTCCCAGGCCCTTATGCTTTGATCATTTAACTACAAAACCGTCATCGAGAATAATGTTTTCATGTGAAGGGAATACGGATATTTTCCTCACAGAAGTATTCAAGCCACTTGCAACTTCGTCTTAGTGTTTGGAAAGTTTGGACTGTGACCACACTAATTTAAAAGATCTACTCCGGGTCGAGTGCGAGTTATTGAAGGAGAGTGAATCCCAAGAGTCAAGATGTCTTAATCCTCGAATATCAGGACAACTCAAGCATGAGCTTTGAGAGCTCACGATGCATTTGAGTGGTAAGAATCCGAATTGCCATACATCAAGCAGAACTACTTACTGCAACCAATGAGGAACCGGTTCTATTTCTTCCGTGGTAACCAGCTCTGGATAGAGAGAATGCAGCTTTGAAGGCTACAGATCATGCCTTACAGAGAAGAGCAATTAAGATAATGAGTGTTCCAAGCAGACTCACTCTATCATCCAGTCCCTGTTCTCTTCACCTCCATCTTCCTAGCTGTTAAACAAAACTTGCCTTGTGTCTTTTTCTTTTTGTGCGTATCTTTGTGTTTTTTTTTGGATTATCAGTTTAACTTGAAATGTATTAAATGTATTATGGATTGCGGTTTACTTATTCCTGTTGTGCTGATTATGATCTTTTGTGAATAGCTTTTCCTCTTTCCTATCCTATTGATTGCTATGTACTTTGGGTCTTATCAGTGGTTGCTGTTGACATCTTTTGGTTACTGCATGGTTTTTTTTATGATGCCAAAATGAGGAAGTAACTGGTAGTAGCTAAATGATTAACCTGTGGGGGGAATACAGTGGGGACCACAAAGTTGAGGGGGAAGTATAGTAAGGGGAAATCAAATTTGGAGTGGATCTGATACTATTGTTTGTCATCATAAAAAAAGGTAAAGTTATTTTGCAGTTTTTATGATTTGACAAACTTATGGCCTTGTACAGGATCCTAGGTTTCTTTTCTTACTTGAGTGTTTTGAATATCGATAAACGAACACCCCGGGAACTAGTACAGGTTCAGCTCTCAATGTGATAGCCAGTTGACTGCCATCTGGAAGCCGGTACAGAAAGATAGTGGCACACACTTTTCCAGACGTCAACTTTGAGACTCCTCCAACCAATGGCACCGAGTTAGGACAGTGACTTGGTTCCATCTAAAAGACACTTTCTGAACATCTTTGGTAGTTTTTTGCACCTTGACATGACCTTTTCAAGAACATTTCAAAGGCTGCTGCAACGAAGGAGAATTGATTCCAAAACACCAGTAATCTCTGGAGCTTTTAGTGTAGCTATTTAAGATAGATTCTCTGGTTCTTACATTGTAACTATTCCTTAAACTATAAGGAATCAGTGGGTAGTGTTAAATTCTAGTTGTCCAAGGGGGATGCTTAGTGGGTATATTGGTTTGTACTTAGGCTTATTAAAGCAATAGAGACTATGGCGTAACGTGAGATTAAAACTTCTTCCACCTGTGTTGTAACGGGTTTTACTTTTGCTTCTTGAAGATTAGTGAAAACGATTGATTGATTTTAACTTTATTTAAACTTGCCTTTTATACTCAATGTGTAGTAAGGGACCTGGTCCATTATTCTGTTAAGTGAAGGCATATATTCTATCACTAATCTTTTGCATGCAACTAGTATATATTTATTATATCTCATTTCTAATGATGTCAAATGGGGAACTAATTGTAAATCTGATAGTGGAACATTAAAGCAACATGATAGGAAGAACTGCTTGATAGGGGGAACTGATTAAACTGACTAATTGAGTGAACTATTATTTTGAATGAACTCATGTGAGGGAAAGTTTGTCTGTCATCATCGAAAATGAGAAAAATGATAAGTTTTACTTCTTCTAGATATTTTGATGATCCTTACAAATGTAGGGACCCAATCCTCTAAAGAGTGTACTGATCAAGGTCTATGTTCTATACATTTAGAAAGATGTCACGTCAAAGGTTAGTGAAGTTGTCGGTGTACTGCACAAATCAGAATGGACGAGGTTGTTTGCCCAACGGTTAATACTTCTTTATGGTTGATTTATTCAACATGACAAACAACATACAAATCATTCATTCAAAAGAGAGAAAATTCAAGCTTTAATGAAACAACAAAAGAACTTATAGATTGACGATTTGCTTTCTTAAGCTGTTGCTATTGTGATTGGTTGTACTTGTGCTTAACTTGTAGGATTCGTTTTACTTGTGTTAGAAATGTTTCAAACTTGTTTGTATCTCTGTAAGAACATAGTTAGGATAACTTTGTGTCTTATTGTAAAAGTTTATGTTAATCGTTGAGGATTAGTGTAGTGGGCAATACAGAGAGTGCTTAGGATCGTTTAAGTAATAATTATATTACTTAGTGTGAGATTAGGAGGTTAATCTCATTGTTTTGGTGTAAGTTGTGTTCCGCTTTTTCTTGAGAAGAAGAGTGAAAACAATTTGATATACACTGTGAGACAAGTCGTGGTTATAATTCCTTGAAGAAGGAAATTTCCACGTAAAAGTATTGTGTCTCACATTTATCTTCTGTATTTAAATTTGTACATTATTACTGTGTAAAATACATAATCCTTTTATAGTTAGTGGACGCATACATTCCAATACATAGTGAAGCTGCTAAAGAAAATAGTGATATTCGGTAAAAGTAAAAATTGATTAAGTACAAGGTGATAATCCCACAACTTTTATATGGATAAGTGATTGCTCTTAGTTAACCTCATTGACACATGATAAATAATGTAATTAGTGATTTTTAAAAATATAGAGTAACATCCGGCTTCTTATATGAGACGATTTTACAATGACTAGGGTTGGTCCTTGACTTTTCCTTCTAGGCTACCAAGTTTTGGTCTGATTTGATTCATATAAAGTGAATCTTATCATGGAATATATCATAGGTAATATTGTTAGTTTGGTCATTACTCATGTGTCCTAGCCTAATTTGACCACGAGTCTTGTATGATTGTGTCTTGCATAACATCTGGTGCTCTCCACTTATCATGGTTTTACTGGGTTACACATTATGTGTTTTTACCCTATACAAATAGTCCCATGTTTTACAATTTTTGAGATTTCCATTTGTTTTGGGGAACACATATGATTTGCTTTCTTTCTCATCGAATTTCGAATCGTTGCAATCAATAATATTTAAAGCAAAAGTCATTTTCGAGGAAGAACTATTTTTATATGTAGCAAGTGACATGATAGAGTGTGACAACATTTTACGTTGAGTTGAGTTTAGTTATTTCTTGTGCTCTCATATTGTAGATTTATTTCTATGTTATAAAGGATTGTAGATTATTTAAGTTCTTATCGTTGTTAGTTGAGTTTGTGGCTAGAGTTAGTCGAGTTATGTTGATAAAGTCTATATTAGCTAGAAGTAGCTGATATTAAAGTTAGGCATAATACATAAATATACTCTTTAACTTGGCTTCAAATCACAGTTATGCCCTTCAACTTTGGGTGTGCACAAGTAGATACTTAAACTTGTATAAAATTGAACAAATAAACCACATATCCTAATGTCATCCTCACGTTATTTTTGGTCCTACTGTGTCCCTACGTGTATTTTCCATGTCGGCCCATGTGTTTATTTTGAGAAGTTGGATAGTTAAAGTGTCTGTTTGTTCATTATGAAAGTTGAAGGTCAAAGTTAAAATTTGAAGTCAAGTTTAGGGTCCAATATATGTATTATGCATTAAAGTTATTTCTATGTGTCTTGCAGTAGATGAGTTATAAGGGTGTATAGAATTAAGAGTCTACTTCTTTGAAAGTACTCGAGTATTTATTTACGAGTTTATTGAAAATATCGGAAATTTGAGAATTCTATATAATAGGTCGTGATATTTTCCTTCCTTGAGGAAAAAGGTTTTAACGAAACATTTATCATTACAATAAAAATAACTTTAGTTGTAATAAACATGCATATTAACAAATAGTTCTAAAACCTATACTTTCATTAGTTAATTGTCATTAGATCAAATAATACAATAGGCTTTAGGAACATGTATAAAGAGTGTTAATTGCCGCTAAAAGAACATATTTAGCGGCAATTAAGCTATTACGATACATTGCCATTAAAGATAACTTTTGATATAGTGTATGTTATTTACTTTAAGCATTTTGTCACGACCCAAAAACGAGCGTGATGACACTTCCTTTGTCCCACAAAGATAAAATTGAGGCCTGCTGTACTAGAAAATATAACTAAAATTCAAAACATCGAAAGGACCCTCAGAATTCGTTCGGAACCCCGTACAAAGAAAACACATTTTCATGCCTATTATACTTGATGTTATGGACTCAATGAAACCGTCAAAACATGAGGTTTCCTTGAGCCGACATTCGTGAAAACCATAAAAAATCAACTCAACGCCTAAAAAGGCTAAAAGAAGCTTAGAACCCCTAAGAAATTAACCAAGACCTCACCTAGGTCTAAAATCACCCCAACTTAACTCTTAGCATTCCGTCCCGAGCATCCGAACCCCAAATGTTGACCAAAGTCACCCAAATGCTAAAATTCCATAATTTCACAACTTAGGACCTTAATTCCTCAAAAGACTCAGTATTTGAAACCAATAATTTCACAAATTAGATTTCACATTTTGAGACTAACGAAATTGACGAAATTCCATTCTGACACTCAAAACTCTAAAATACATTAGAAATCATTTTCTTAATAACTTAGCCCTTTAAACTCAAAACTTACAAAATTTCAACTTTTAACCCAAACTTTAGAATCAACTTTTGAAAATCAATCATAAAAGACTCATGGTCAATATCGAGAGTACAAAATGGTAATTTCTATGGAAAAACAAAAAATGACCAACCAAATCATTACGCATTAGCTTAAATACTTTTATTACATATATAGTCAAAGGACCTGATTTCTTAATCGTGATGAACTCATACTGAGCTAACACAACCCCACTTCAATCCCTAAGATTTTGACCCCGACCATCGATACAAATTCCAAATAAGTATAAAAACTTACTTAGTTATCACTATATATCATGTTACATGATCATAGGAATATTTATATGCCAATTTACTAAGAATTGCCTACAGTATGTCTTGAGTTTAAGAATAATCTTGAAGCTATTAATTATGTTTTGTGTAACTTGTTATGAATGTGCAATAAGATGTATGATTAGGTTGTGTAGGAACTTTAAAATGTGAATGGAGAGCCTATAAGAGAAAACACAGAGTAAGGAAGAAAGAAGACTGTTGTTTGGCGAAAGGTGCCAACGGCCAAACTACTGCGCGAATTGACTGGCGCACTAAACGGCGCGAGTCTCCCAGAGGAGAACTGCTGAATACCAAAGAACTTTTGGGGTGGACTGCTGGTGCGCCACCCCAACTCTTACCCGCTGTGTTGAATCAAAGTTGGTTTAATTAGGATTTCTACATGGGCTAGAATTGGAATTATTTTTCCTAACTTCTATAAATATGGCTGTAGGGTTATTTGTATGGGTTGGACTGGTGTGCTTGAGCAAGGATTAACACTTTGTCATAGGTTTTAATTCTCTAACTCTTTCTTTAATTATGAATTGCATGAAAATATTATATTAGTCTTTGAATATTATGTGTGGCTAAACGCCCTCGTTCTAGGGTTGTAGCTATGGATGATTGTGGAGCATCAATGACTTTGAATTAATTATTGGTTATATATCGTTTAAAGTTACTTTTGTGTTCTTATATGTATTTCTTGACTGACTATCATAGAGATAAACCTCTTTTATATTCTTAGATTCGGAAGACGATAAGGTAGATAGACCAAAGAATACAAAAATCTTGATCTTTCTTGCATATTACTTGATCAGATTCATGTTTAGGATTGACATCCGAATGAAAACCTAGCTTAGTTACGAAACATGATATAATATAAATGCTCGCCAATTAGTACTGTCTATCCCGCTTAACAATGTAGTTAGACAGCTAATTGGAGTAGGTGATTAGAGGCCAGGAGAACATGATCATAAAATCGACCTTGTAATCAATAACTTGTTAACTTTGATTAGTTCATTAATTGAGATGTGATATATGAGACCAGATGCATGTTACAGCCCTAGAATTGTCTTTTACTTGTTTAAAACAATTAAAATTGTTCTCATTGGTTACTTAATTTATTAAATTTGTCGTAGTAATAGTAAACAATAATCACACTCTTCTAAAGATACTTTTGTTAAGTTGTAAAATTATATTGGTTAATAATAATTAATTATACCATTTATTATTGGGTACGATAATATTTTTTTTTTTTTTTTGTTTTTTCTTTCTAAAAAAATTATACTATTTGTGCTACCACGTACACTTGCACGAGCATTTAAGATCAACACTACATAGTCATGGCCTTTAAAGACGGAAACATTGATGGTCATGGTTCTCCAAGTGCTGTTCTTTTTGTTCTATTTTCAACTGTTTTCCTTTTTCTTTTTTTAGTGGACTATTTTACCCATCAAATTGTTCTAAAACATATTTAAAAATCGAAGATATCTTCTCTTGTCGAAGATTTTTTATGGGGTTTCCAGTTCCTTTCTAGAAAAGTTGCTTAACATCCAAAGCCATAAATTTGCTTATGTAGCACGTGTTACTTCAAGGGTGGTACGTGTAAACTGAATCTAGAGAGCATGCCAAATTTATGGCTTGAACTTCTTCAACTAGAAAGAGGAGGCCTAATTATAATTAAAGCTGGTGGTTGATAGCTACACAATAATTGCTCATTATATGCCTCTTTTTAACAACTCTTTTTAGTACTAGAATTAATATTTGTAACAAATAAGAAGAGCGATCGACCAGAATTATATTATAGTGATAACTATTTTTTATTTTTAATCAAATTGAGCGGAAAACAAAAAGAAGAGGAACCACCGATGGATACGATACGCGGGGCTGCTTTTCAATTTTTTAGATACGAAAATTCTTTGTTAAATCAGAAATCTTAAATTTAAATTTAAATATAAAAAGTTATTGACCAAAAACATTTTCTTCAAATAAAAAATTTAAAATAATCAAACTTCAATTTAAATACCACACGATAAATTTAAAAAAAAAAAGTGAGAACACGAATTACTCTTTTGGTCGGTGCATCTGGATTTACAATAGCATTGAAGTGCGAATCCCGTATTGATCGAGGACTCCTTTTTATTATTATAAATATATAAAAAGAATAAACTAAATCAATTGCCCTACTCAAATTTTAATTTTATGAGTTCAAATTTAAAACTCTACCTCCTCCGTCTCCATTATATATTTATATTACTTAGAATAATTATTCCATATTAATTGATTATCTTACGGAATTAAAATAATATTTATTAAAATCTCCTTGTATTACTTTTACAATTATTTCTTTTTGAAAATATCAAAATATATTTTTTAAGAAAGAAAATTAATAAAATTATATTTTCATTTATAATTTTTAATGTACATGTAAAAGAAAACGTTATCAATTAATAAGGGACGGAAAGAATATACTAATGCATGCTCCTTCTTGTCCAATATAAGTAAAATTGCTCGAGTTAGTATATCTCTAAGAAAGTTTTTTAAAAGGTAACTTAAATATTATCCTCTTGATTGTTTCCTAACCTTTTTTTCTAAAAGTAGAGATAATCATTATTTGGAATTTGATTATGATAATTATTAGTTAGTGAATTAATATGGAATCGAACAATGGCATACGCTTTACACATTTCTTGACATCAAATTTTTGATATCCTATTTGAAGTCAAATTTGGCATTAGTTTCTTCATGAGAAGTTTGTAGAATTGGGTGCAAGATTTGGACTTATTCAGTAAATATAAATATTAAGACGGCATTAACATCATCTTATCTAGATTTCACTTCTAAGATTATACTAAATAAATTATTATATTATATTATTATATAATTACTCAATTTTCAGTACTATAATATGCTATTTGAGGTAAGACTCTTGGAATTTGGATGAGAGAAAGGAAAGGCCCCATATATATGGGTCATATATATATATATTATTTGGTGTCCAATATTCATATTGAGATTCAACAATTTTAAATTTGTCTCATGTAAGGAAAATACAAGATGAAGTGATCCATATCCAGATCTTTAGATTAAAATATAGGAAGTATAATCATCTCACCATGACTTTTGTTAAGAATTGTATATTCATTTGATTTTTCATGTTTCTCACAATTTAAATACTCAATTTCTTCGAATTATTTATTTTCTTTTGTCATGTCTGATTGATTCATAGTCATACAATAGTACAAAAAGCAAGTTTTTAGTGTCTCATTAATGAATAGATCTTGTGAAATAAATTTAATCTAAGAGATGTTCCAATATAATTTGGTTAAAAGACATCAAATTCGAACTTAAAAAAAAACTTTCTTTTGAACTCATGAATATAGAGCAAAAAAGCACAAATTTTATTAGTTTATGATCTTACTTTAGTTTTTGAAATTATATTCCGTGCCATTGACTTCACCAAATTGTATAATTTGATTATATGCGGATCCAATTAAGTAAAATTTGTTTTAGAAACATATTATGCAAACATGATTTGTATGTATTTGTGACACACTGACTTTCTTGCTCGCCTCTATCCTTTTGTATCTATATACATTTCAATATATATATGAATATATTTATTTTAGTTCACATGTACACTAACTTTTTCACTAACCTTTCTCATATCTCCATTGTCTCTCACTTCTCTCGCTCGCCTTCCTTCCTTTTTATATGTATTTCATAATATATTTTACTTGAATTTAATGGATTGATGTATTAAACTTAAAATTTTAGTGAGACATTGTATGATTATTTCAAAAGTATTGAGTGAAATAATATTTATGATAGGAATATGCATAATTAAATATTTTTCCTAAAATATATTGAAACATATACTTTACTTTTGACGATAGAATTGAACTTAAATATGAATATTTGCATAATTAAATAATTTTTCCAAAGGCTAATATCAATTATATTTGCTTGGTTAAAAAAACATTACACTTAATATAAAAAGTTTAAAATTATTAGACTGGTAGGTATACGTCCAATTCGTTGCATTTTGGAATTTACAATTGGAGAGTAATATGTGTATTAACTTGGATAAAAGTCACATGACCAAACGATGTAAGCTTTTGTCTTCTCATCAACCATGGGAACAACTTTACCATAAATAGTCATGGACCACTTCCATTTCCCATTTAATATATCCATCTTCCCACCCAATTTATTTCTTTCTTAATTCAATTTTAACGAAGTTCACGCCAGTTAATTGAGATCATCAATCTAATTAATAAGTATCAATTTAAAAATTCAAAATTACTATGATTATTTTTCAATGAAATTATTCTATATGAATTTAAATTTAATGAAATTTTAATAGTATAGATACGAAAAAACTAAAGGAAAAATCTATCTAATCAATGGCTTAGAATACTCTTTGAGGTATATAAAGAAATTGGTTTATTTTTTTAAAAAAGAAAATAAGAAAATGGTTTACTAATAATTATAACTACCTGCCAACTGCATTAAATCTCATTTTACTCAAAGTAGTATAATGCACTAGCTAACACACAAAATATCATTCTTAAATGACCGCAAAGTATTTAAATAAACTGACCTCACATTAGTTGGTGTTTGAAAAAATCTTTTTCTTTTCTTCTACTTCCGCAATTTTATATTAGTTGGCTCATATATATAATATATTCAGAAAACAAAAAAAAAACATTTTACTTATATATTTTAAAATAAATCAAGACAAATAATTATTAAATAAGTTAAACAGTGTTGAATTTTTAAAAAGCATCGTTATTAAATTTCTAATAAATACTCTTTTTGTCCCATATTATATGGACTTCTTATTAAAAATATTATCTCATATTATTTAATTATTCAAAATAAATTTAATGAATTTTTTTCACTTTACGCCTACCACTAATAGGTCATTGGACTATGAATAATTTTCAAGACTAGCGATTCCTCTACTTAATATATAACTAATTTTTATGTGTATTGATATGAACAATAACAAAATATAGTAAAATTGATCAATTTATTAAATAAAAAATAACCATTAGTTTAGAATAAAAAGGGTTTGTTTAAGCGGTATGAGAAAGCCTAACATTAGCTAATAAATAAAATAAAAATATGGTCAAGTCAATAATAAATACAATTAATAATCCCAGTGAAAGAGAAATTCCTAAATGCCCCTCATTTCTGTGCATCAGTTTACACACACTAAGCATTAAATTCAACACCAATTTTAAGACCCCCCATTTAATTAATTAAAAATAGAAAAATAAATAAATATATGTTAGCTTCAAATCTTTTATTATTTCCCTTTGCCCTCCTCCCTCTACTTCAGATCTTCAAGTAGAGAAGCAGAAACATAAAAATGGTGAGTGGTGATAATAATAGTAGATCTCATCATCATTCTGCGGATTTTCTACTAATCAAACAAGATGACAAGTTCTTCTCAAGGCTTTTGTCTAAGGAAACTAGTGCTAAAGGAGGAGGAGTAGGTGAGTCTTCTTTTAGGTATTATTACTGTGGTGGATCTTCTGGTTCAATTCCATTTGTATGGGAGTCTCAACCAGGTACTCCTAAACACAAATTCTCTGATATTTCTCTTCCTCCACTCACTCCTCCACCTTCCTATCAAACGAATGCTCCATTGCCTAAACAATCAAAATCTAACAACTTCTTCTTTTCAATTTTCCCTAAAATCATTCCCACCACAAAGGTAATCACTACCTCTCCTTCGTCTTCATTCTCAATGAATTATAATTCAAACAGAAGAAATTACCGTTCCAGATCAGAAATTGATCAGATCCAGATCCCTTCTTCACCAACTTCAACACTCTGTTTTGGATGCAGAATGACGAATTCAAAGCGTTTTCGACTCAATTCTAAGAATGTGAAGAAGGCATTTTCAACTTTCGTTGGTAATTGATCATTTTTATCTGAAAACATGGTGTTCATCTTGTACATCAGTATTTGCTACTAATAATTTCTGGATCATGCTTTTTTTCATTTTCTCTTCTCTCAACTGGTAATGTCAATTTTCTTATATTCTATTTTACTTTTACCATGTACAGCTACAAGGAGGATTTTGCCATATTTTCTAGATGAAAATCGTCAAATTTGAACAATAATTAAGAAATTCAATTAATAATGATGGTACATGTATAGAATTTTGTTGGGAAGTAATGGCGGTAGAGGGAGAATAATAATAGAGTTTGATAAAATACAAAACATATTCAATTTAGGTCCTAGTTGAATTATTGAAAGATGGTGCAAAACTAAAAAATTATTGATATTCATATTTATGATGTCAATGTTTTTAATTAAGTGGTCCTGCATGTAATGTATACAAATATAGGATACTGGTTGCAGTATTCAGATTTTTTTTAGTAGGCCAAGTGAAGAATACGAATAATACACTGATATCTTTTGTTGATATAAGTGGAATTGATATCAATTTATTTGCCTATGTAACTTATTATTTAACTAAGTGCATCACTCAACTGTATTTCTTTTTTTGAACCAAAAGAATCACAATAATATATTATATATCTAAATATATCATCATGATATGCAATAGAGCTTTAATAAATATTGTTCTTCCTCACTCACTCAACTGTATTGGAATTTGGAACAGATGTGTTTTTAGCAAATAATTTTAGATCATATATATGAAAAAAGTTTTGTAATTCTTTCGATCCCACGTGAACTAAGATTTGGACCAAAATTTACCCCTTGACGATTATCATAGATTTGACAACTTCAATACTTTCTTGTAGGTGTACATCTTCTACCTCAGTATAACATTTAACTTGATCTTATTTAATATTTATATCCTCTATTTTGATTATACATAAGTAGATACTTAAATTCATATAAGTTGAATAAGTAAACACATGAGCCCTATGTGACATAATACACACTGCACACAGGCCATCACGTAAGACGCAAATTATCATGTAGGATTCCACGTAAGACACGAGTGATTTTTTTCTTTTTTCAATCTTTGTCTAGTTATGCATAATCAAAGTTGAAGAGCATAATTATAAAATGAGATAGAATTAAAGGATATATTTATGTATTATGTCTCTTTTTATATTGCGTTTTTACATTTATTCTGTTCTACTTAATTAGGATGTATATATAGATATATTTCTATTCAATTTTGACATTAAGCAAATAGGTGAAATATAGCGGTGTATAAAAATTGAATCGATCGATATATCAAATAGAAAAAAGTTATATTATTTTATTGCTATTGAGTTATTAGGTTAATCAATAACACATTCAGACGTACTATAGTAATGTACTACTTTATCCATAGTCCATACATAATCTCAATGCGTTACTAGTTACTATCATTGCAATTTAGCTTTCATTCACACTTACAATTACTTTGAGTTCACGACTTTAATGTCAAAACCTAAAGTAAGAACCCTATAGTTCTTATTTTTCTTTATGTTACGTTTGTATAATTCTTTTCATGTTACTTATTATTATTCTATTTTATGAGCATTTGTCAAGTTACATTATTATCTTGTTGTCAAATTGTTGGAGAAGCCATATAAATATTTTATTAGCATTTTCTTGTTGGTTAAATCAAAATCGAACCGTTAAGGATAACCAAAAATTGATAAAAATATCTTATCAATTTGATTATTAATTTAACATATTTAAAATTAAAAAATCAATAAATCGAATTGGAACGATCCGACCTATGCACACCATTAACTGAAACATATCATCAAACACAAAACAATTGCCTATTTCAGAAGAGGAAATTCCTAACCCTACCTGCCCATTCCCGTATATGTCTAAACCCACACCACTCCTCACGCACACTGCCCCATTGTCATTCTAATGATAAATCATAAATGTAGGAAGAAGGGCAGCCTACTTGAGGCAAAAAGGAATTTTGTTCTTCATTTTTTGGCAAGTAAATTGAAGGTGGTCCATTTAGCTAGGTAGACGAGAATAATAGAGTTCGATAACAATACAAACTTATTCAATTTAGGGCCTACTTGAATTATTGAAAGATCATGCAAAACTCCAAATTACTGATATTCATATTTATGTCAATGTTTTTAATTATGTAAATGCAGCCTAAGTGGTCCTGCATGTACGATTTGATATCGATTTCTTTGCATAAGTAACTTATCATTCTAACTATAAGTGCACTATTCAAAATGTTTTGGAGCATTAGATAAGTTTTTGAAAATATTTACATAAGATATGTAGTTTTGTGATTCTTGTGACCCCACGTGCACTATAATTTTGACCAAAAGTTACTTGAAATAACTTAATTTCTTTCTCCAAGGTGTTCATCTTGTACCTCAGTTTTATATAGTTTCCAAATTATGCAAACTATGAAGTGTTTTGAGATTTCCCAAATTTAAATTTTAGATAATAGTGTCATGGGAACCAAAATATTTCAAAGACTTTCTTTGTTGGATAGATCTTTAAGATATTTTCGAGGAACTGGCTATGAGTTTGCCTAGTTGAAATATCAATTTTTTAATCCATAGTC
The DNA here is from genome assembly GCA_027704765.1 of Solanum habrochaites. NCBI lineage: Eukaryota > Viridiplantae > Streptophyta > Magnoliopsida > Solanales > Solanaceae > Solanum > Solanum habrochaites. The sequence continues at coordinate 32,471,423 of JAKWJA010002494.1, forward strand.
ATATTTGTTTTTATTTAATATGGATTTAAATCTTATATATTGTTGTTTAGATCTCAATTCATATTTAGTGCATTTTTTGTATAGTTGTACAACCATTTATTTGTATCAGTCATATATATCTGATTCATTCAGATCTAAAACAACTAAGATGCTAGTCTACCAACTACTGTACTGCCATAATGATCAATCACTTTTAACGCCGGACGCCGGTCATTAATGAATAAACATTAGGTGTGTCAATGGTTTAGTCATTTTTCTTTAATATATATATATATATATAGATTATATATATATAGAATATAATATATATTATTTATTTGGGATTTTATGGAGTTGTTTATACACAAAAAATAGCTTTTTTTAGAAAAACTATCTCAATTCTATTGATTTTTCTTGGGTATTAGTATGATTTGGTTAATTTTTGATTTTTTACTTTTAAAATATCACCTCAAATTATATTACTATTAAAATATTTTTATCGCTAATATGTTCTTAAAGAAGCAATTTATTCTTCACCACGAAGACAAGAATGTAAAACTTTCTTGTCGTATTGTTTGATCTTAAACATTTGATTCGAGTGTTTGCATATGTTATGTTGCATTGTTTGATAGATTATCTGTTGTGAATCAAGATAACTTTTTAAGAGTATATGTGCTAAATGTGGTAAATAAGGCCGATCCAGTTGATATCATTGGGCTGAGTAAAATATTGGTTGGTTTTATTTGGGACTGAAGCTCAGTTAGTCATTGTTAAAAAGGTCTAGGGATTAGAAAGAACGGTTATGCAAATTATATCGAAACTTAACTGTCAGTTATCTCTCATCCTCTTTCTCTGTTCTTGTATCTCATCTACTTCTAGTTACATTCTTCTATGTTAATCTCTTCTTAGTTAATGTATTATTACTTTGTAATTCATATTTTAATAGTAACTTGTATTCGATAGTAAATATATATAATGTGCTTTTGCTGAAATCTGTAACACCCCAGAAGTTTCTAAGTTAGATCCATATTATTCTTCTTTTACATGTAAGGTTGTATCGGGCCATTCCTAAATTAATCATATGTGTAAAGGTAAATTATATAGTGTGGGAATGATTTTGGACATCAATTAAGGTCACTAGAAACTCCTAGCACAAAGTTGAGTTGAAAGTTTCTTTACCGATTAAGTTTTGATGTAAGATTCTTTTTGGGTCAACTTCAAATGACATATCTCTTAGAATATAAAGAGTTACGTGGACCATAACCATTTAAAGGTATTTGAATCTTCTTTCAAACGCCATCAATTTTGAAACAATTCAAATTTTGAATAAAAAGTTATGACCATTTTAGTAACCTGATACAGTGAAGTGATGAATTAACCGACAGGAAAACATTAAAAGGATCATTTTTGTCTTTTTATGTCTAAGAAAATCCTAAACAAATTTCTTGACTAATAAGAGGTCCAAAACAGTCAGATTTTCATCTCTTAATTCATCATTCTCTTTCATCTCAAAATCTTAAGGCAAAACCCTAAGGAAAATTAAAGTAGAAAACTCCATTCGAGATTCTTTCAATCTTTTTCAAGATTCTTCTTCGATGTAAGTCTTTCTCCAATAATTCCATTCTTTCCAACTGAAATTCTGTCATAAAATTATGAATCGCTTATGAAAATCATAATTCATGACCATAAAGTTTCAAGAAACTAATTTAAGAAATCTCAAGAAAGATTTTCTTGATTTTTCTCTTTCAAGATAGGGTTAGCCCACAGATTTCTTGCAAGAGCCTGCCACACTGGGCGGCCTTCTCTTCAGTCTCCCGATGCAATTGGACTATTTCCGCATGAGAAAGGCAAAAGGATGTTAATCAAAAATCGACGTCTCATGCCGACCCCGTCTCCAGTTGCTACTACACTGTTACATCCGGATAAAGTGATCCGTACTGGTGGAATGGTTTCAAGACGTCTAATCAAGTTCTTCTTCAAGAATCTTCAAGAACCTTGTTCATTTGGGTATGTAAGGATATCATAGTGTTGGACGAGTTCGTCCTCATCATGCCCTACACCTACATTCAAATCAGTAAACAAGAAAAATCTAGGATTCCATCCTAGATTTCTTGAGATAAGTTGATTATGAGTTCTTGAGTTCATGTTTCTTTTTGAAATTCTATTCATAATTATTGAATTGCTATATGTTATGCATTAAAATTCTTGAGTTGATTCGTTCTTGTCTGTGTTTCACCATGAACCCTATATATTGAATATTTTTTAAATGAGTAGTATCATTGAGTTCTAAGTACCGAGTTTTCATATTGCTATTAAGATCCTGAGTTGAGTCGTTCATGTCCATAATTTCGCACGAACCCTATGAGTTGAGTTATAAAGAACGCTCTTTGCTGCTTTCAATTTATGGGTTTCTTCAAACCTATTCAATTGATTATTTCAGTTTCTTGGGAATTGATTTACCTCTGGATGTGGGCAATCTTTCACTTTTTGGAATCATCCATTTTTGCCGCAATTGTTGAGAAGAGTTGATCTTCTTTAAGTTTTGCGGATTGGATTCTTTCTAGGATTTAATTTGTTTACTTTTTTCATAATGAAATAATACTCCAGACTCATCCATCTCATGGAACTAAATTTTAATAAATACTAGAAACTTGTAAAAATGATAGAAGACAAAAGAATTTTTCGCTCTAACCACTAAATTTGCATCGAAAGTAAGTCTTCATGTTTTCATCATCATGAGCCCTCAAATTGGACTCATCTAAGGCCTTGTTTTAATGCAAATAGTGTCTTCAATTGTGTATTTTATCTCGATATTTGATGAAAACTTCTAAGTTTCAGGTATTTGAGGAGTTGATAGGAGCATCAACACTTAGACAAAATCGAAGAAAAGAGATGAAGATGCAAAGTGCGCATCGCCAAGCTGTACATTAAAGTTCCACAATCTGTTACTACATGTAAGCCGTAAAGAAAGTGGATCAAAAGGCGATGGAAAAAAAAGTCGGCGCTTCGCTAGATAGTTTCGCGAAGTAGAGTTATTATGCCCAAAGTTACAACATGCATGGATATAAAGGCAAGGCACAAATGACGACAACCAAAAGAGAAGGGCGGAAATCTTGAATCCCCAATCGTCAAATTTACGAACTAAAGGCCAAAGGGGATTTCTACCAGTACTAAATATGAAGTCTATAAATACTAAACTCTTTTATTATTTAGATATAGAAATTAAGAGAGTAAACAATATAATTTTGTAGTTTTAGTTTTGAGTATATTTTTCACTCAAGTTTGGAGAGAGTTTTTGGGGAAACTTGAAGAAAGAAGTTATTCTTCCAATTTTGGAAATGGGTCTTTTCTATTTACCTTTCTTTGCTACTTTTTAGGTTTGATCTCTTATACCTACTTAATTCTTTTATCATTTTAAGTATATTTGATTGTTGCTTGATGTGTGGCTAAAACTCACCATTCTTGGGGTGTCATGTAACAAATTTGTGTTGATATTATTATTGGGTCTTGCTTGCTGATAGGATTAGACGCATTTTAATGATGATTTCACCTAGTGGTTATGGTTTAATTTAATGGGTTTTAGTTACAAATATAAATCCACCTATGTATTTTCGGTTTGCCCGAGAGGGAGGTCGCAAAACCAAGACCACTAGACTGATGACCTAAGGAATGGATCGACATGAGGTTCAGGCCAAGGGGGTTAAACCTAGTCCCATATCCGAGCATCATCTATCGAATGGTCAGGGTGTGGGTAAGGCGTAGGCTGGTTAACTTAGACGAGTGGGTGTTCGAGAGGAACCCATTTGATGTGGGGTAAGTTGCCCGAGAGGGACTTTACTTTCACCTAAAGCTTAGCCTAGTCACTATTGTCTTGCAAATTTTCTATCGAAATCATGTACCCATTAATCTATGTCAACATATATTATGGTCACACCCTAAGAACTTTTTCCATACTTGTTTTCTCCTTTCTTTTTGCTAATTTTACTACTTGTGACAAACCTTCCTTTTTGATATTTGACACTTTGGTGTCACAAATTGAATTTAATTTTGTTTATACTTGAAAATGTCTTAAACTATCACTATTTAGAACTAATTTCTAAAGTTACTTACTACTTTCAATACCACTCACTTTTAGGAACACGACCCCAAACCCCTAGTTGAGTTTACTTTACCTAGTTTGACGTAGGGACCACTAAACTATAGGTTAGTGTTGTTTATCACAAAATATAAAAAGATACATATATTGATGTATCAAAATTGCGCTGCTGCCGAGGAACGGTGTCATGTGAAGATGTAGTTACTTATAGTTTTTAGTTTTTTGTAATATATGTTTACTAACCTTAATTTTAGTTTTTATTTGATCATTTTCTTTCTACAACAGGGAAACAACAATGGATGACTATTATGGATATCACACAGATAACTCCTTGCCAAAGTTATTAAACTTCAGGGATAATCTACTGACGTTTAAATAAGAGGGGAAGAGATAATTACAGAATTGTGGCTGAGGTTCTAAGAAATCTTGCAAACATGCCCATCCCATGGAATAACAAATAAAATACTCATTTATTGCTTCTAGAGAGGTCTAGAACCTGAGAATAGAAGAATAGTTGAACACCTTTTAGAAGGCGAAATGATGAGTCAACCCTATAAAGTTGTTGCAACCCTACTTGACAACATGGTTGAAACAACCGAAAAGGATTAAAAGAAATACAAGTGGGATAAACTAGTGACACATGTAGAAGTGATGTCTAAACGTGTAGAGGGGTTGGAAGAATAAGAAAGAGAAAAGGACAAAAAATTTGCCCTTCGAGAATGCACCCAACGAGAAGGGAAAGGGGTTGGATCGAGTAATGATCCCCTTTCATTCATTCAAAAGAAACTTGAAGAGAAAGATAAGAAGTTGACTGACATGAAAGACAACATCGAGATGTTTAATGAGACAACCACCGCAAATTTCATGAAAATTCAGCTACACGATGTACAAATAAACCACTTAATGATAGGTCAATATATACCTACCATTCACCGAGGATTCACCCATGGGTGACTCCGAGGATAAGAGTAAATATTTGATTTGTGTCGTGCCACGACGTTAATTAAGGTGTTGTTTGAGAGGCAACCCAAAACCCCATATTAGATTATATTTGCGTATTGGTAAAATAATAGTAGGTTAGTTTTGCAGATTGAAGTGTGGAAAATGCTAAAAAGGTGCAAAATGGCAAGCAATAAACCTGGTTAGCGAGTTGCCGAAGAGACCAATAATCAACTCTATTCCTCCATCTGACTCAGGATATCAGCATAATTTAGAGCCTGTAAAACTCGGCGAATGCAAAAACGATTTGACGATCGCCTACAAGATCGGCGACCCCAACGATACAGCCACTTGAACAATCCAAATATGTTGGGAAGTTTTGTAAGAACTCGGAGAAGTAACAATTCATTTGGCGATGCGCCAAATGGCTCAGAATGCAAAATACTATCGCTAATTGGAAACAGTCTGGATAAGTTGTAGGCCAACGCACAAAAAGGTGGCTAATAAATCATTCGAGAACGTGGGTTAAAGATAGGCACATTGATAGCTAAAAAGAGTAGTAAAAGTTTCTGGGTATCCTCGTTATTGCACCCCAAACATTCCCCCCCCTCCCCCCCCCCCCCAATAGTAACCTTAAACCTAAGTCCACCTAACCAGGATAGTTTCTAGCCCTATCTCTTCGTCTTTTTAATTTGACCTCTGGGATTGTTTTTTATATTTGAGGACAAATAATTTTTGATTTTGGTAGGGTGAGACCCACACTTTTCGTGCTATATATGAATCATAGTTTGTGTATACGTCTGTTATACGTGGGTTGTCTATTTGAATTGTGTTTTAAAATTTCTTTCGCAAATGTTTGAGCTTATGACTCTCTTTTGGGTCCTAATTTCATAATATTTTTTATCCTTTCGAAAAAAATTTACTTTTGAAAAATTGGCCACCTCTTGTGTTGATTGAAAGTGATGTTCTTACAAACTAAGTTTTCGATTTCGATCAATAAAGAGTAATTAAAAAATTTCTATCAATCAAAAACAGAATGTGTGGCTACAATAAGACGAATGAAGTTTATTAGACAACATGTTGAACTCTTTGATCTCGTTTAGTGATTAGCAATATTGGAATGATTCTTTTGGCAATGACCATGGCATACTAGCAAAAAGTTTTGTAGATTGTGACTATGTGTCGATGCATTGTGTGTGAGACCTACTTTGAACCTGCATGAATAAATCGAAGTTTGGCCCCGTTAGCATAATGATTAGAAATGTGTCCTCTTGAGATGATCTTAGGCAACATTCAAAGAGTGTAAGCCAACTTCGACATATACCTCTTTTGTGTCCTACCATAGGCGTGTGAAACTCTCTTGAACACCCTTTGAGCTTTACCTCTTATTTTGAAAAAAACTTGATGAAACCAGAACTTTTCGTTATCCATCACTAGTCAGCATATTGAGCCGATTAAGATGTGTATAATTTGATATAACCAAATTAAGCTAATAAAAGCCTAGTGGGGGCTTTGGCAAGAAGGGAAAGGAGAAGTCAAAGACCGCAACTGTGCACCAAAAAAGTCTCGGCAAAATCAATGGTATTTCAAAGAAATGGAATTCCCTCCATACATTAAAAAAAAACACAGAGAAGAAAAAGAAAAAGAAAAAAAAGAAAGAAGGTTGCAAAATAAAACCATAAAACGAATCGGTTTTCCAAGTAATACATAAAGAAAAATAAAATGATGACTTAAAGACACTTGACTAAGGATTGATGAAGGAAGAAAGTGGATGTTTTGAGAAAGCTACATCTCATTGAGGAAAAAATCACCAAGCTTAAATGACCATAATTTTGCACTCAGTCTCATTACAAGCCTTAGAAAGACGTTTTTGATCTTGAGTGAACCGAACCGAACCGAAAGTCAATTAGAAAATAAGGGCAAACATGTGGGTGAAAACACGCATTGTGTTCCTTTTTGTGAGTGTGAGCGTTCCATCAGATTCGATCCTAAGTTGATAAATCTATGTGTGTGAAAATGAAATCATTCTTTGTGTGAGGGCATGTAAATACTTTTGTTGAAGCTTGAACTTGCATTAGTATAAGTGTTGTGAGCTCAAGAATCTTTGGTAATGATGTGTCCCAACATGAATCTTTGAGTATACAATTGAGATATGCATGAGTAGTTTGAATCTTGTTGTGTACATTCATGATTGAGTCTTATGTAACACTATTTGAGACATCCTATTTGAACTGATGAACTTGAGTTTTACTTGAGGACAAACAAAATTTAAGTGGGGGGGGATGAGTCCTCAGGATTGGCCTCATCCTAGGGCCTGGTTAATGCAAATAGGGTCCTTCGATTGTTTTTTTTGTATTTATCCGATATCTAAATGAAAACGTAATATGTTTTAAGTATTTGAGGGATCTGGGAGGAGCATGGAGACTCTTAGGCGCAACATGAAAGCAAAACCGGGAAAAGAGCTGGAAGATTGCAAAGTGCGAAATCACCAAGCACATTGCGGACGGCCTTAGTACCACAAAGTTATGCCCTTCGTTACATCAAGAGCTCCCCGAAGGAAGTGGATCAAACGACGATGAAAAGGAGTAGTCGGTGCTTTGCCGAATAGTTCCGTGAAGTAGAGTTATTCCACCCAATGTTATAGCATGGATGGATATAAGGCAAGACACAAACAACGACGAACCAGAGAAAGAGTGAATCGCTGAATCACTTGGTGATTCATGACTAAAGACGTGAAATGAATTAAACACCACTAAAAGTTTGGAGAGGGTTTTTGGGGAAGTTTGAAGAAAGAAGTTCTTCTTCCATTTTTTTAAGTGGTCTTCTCCATTAAAAACCTCATTGCTAGTGTTAAGGTTTTATGCTCCTTATTACCCACTTGATTCATTTATTCATTTTAAGTATATTTTCAGTATGGCTTGATGTGTCGGGCTTAAAACCCCCTTCTTGGGGGTTGTGATTTAGCAAATATGTGTTGATATTATGTTGAGGGTGCTTGCTGATAGAATTAGATACTGTTAGGTGGTTGAGTTTTCACCTAGTGGTTGTGGTTTAATTTAATGGGTTTGTATTTGCAAATACAAATCCACTCATGTGTTTTCGGCTTGCCTGAGAGGGAGGTTACAAAACCAAGACCACTAGATTGATTGCCTAAGGAGTGGGTCGACATAAAGTTCAGCCCAAGAGAGTTAACCCTAGCCCCATATTCAAGCACCCTCTATTGAATGGTCAGGGTGTGGGTAAGGCGTAAACTGGTTAGCATAGACGAGTGGATGTCCGAGAGGAACCCATTTGATGTGGAGTAAGTTGCCCGAGAGAGAGTTTACTTTCACCTAAAGCTTAGCCTAGTCACCATTGTCTAGCAAATTTTCCTATCGAAAGCATATACCCAATTATCTATATCAACATATATTGCAGTCACACCCCAAGAACTTTCCCTATACTTTTTTTTCTCCTCTATTCGTTTTGAAGACTAAGATTTTGTGGAATGGACAATGACTCCTCTATTCGTTTTGAAAATCGTAAATGCAGACAAGGAAGGAGCAATTTGGAATGGGCAGAATATGCCACCCATATTAACGGATAATATGAACTATATTTGTAATTTAGCAAGTATTTCTTTTGAGTTTAATTCTTCAGACTACCAGTCTTTTATGGATGCATATTATATATAAATAAATTTAACATTTTTAATAATAATAAAAAATAATGGAGAAGGAGATGATATGTGAGACTTTTTAATTCGTTTTTGATTTTTTTTTACATCCATGCATGTCATTTGAGTGAATGCAAACATAAGGAGAAAAGGGGTCAAAATGGTCTCTTTACAACGATATTTATTTCGTGGGGTAATAGAATACCCGCATAGATAAAGTGTCTTTTTAAAAGTTCGAAACAACGTATTACTTTATATTTTTTTTTAGAAATTTCTCTATGTACAATAAAAGAAGGGGAAAAGTTGATTTATGTTGTAAATCATTTTGGTGGTTAAATTAATGACCATAAATTCTTGTTTAATTATCTACTTTATGAATAATAGTGTTGTTGATAATATGATCAAATGAATGACCATAACTCATAGATTAATTTTATCCATTACTGGTAGTGATGTTGATAATATGGCCAAATAGATGATCATAATCTTAGGTTTATTTCCTCCTTAATGATTAGTAATTCTCAAAGTTTAATTATTTGATGTGTTATTGACATTCATTGATATTCTAATGGTAATTCTATAAATTGTAGTGTTGCGAGTAATATTGAAGACACTTAATAAAAAGAATTGAAGCAAAGTAATTGGTTAAAAGTTCCCGAAGATTCACATACAAATATTATACATTCAAATTGAAATTTATTGCATCCATTTTTGTCAAATTCAAAATCCATCCTTCATATTTTCTAGAATCTAACCAATTTATTGCATCTATGTGTTTCTTACTCCATATCAGTGGAACGTCTAAGGAAAGAAGAAGTAGAAAGAACTCACCAAATAAGAAAGGCATAATACATATATATTATACCTTAAACTTAGCTTCAAATTTTAATTTTGACCTTCAATTTTCATAATGCACAAACAGACATTTTAACTATCCAACTGTTAAATAAATAAACACATGAGTCCTACATGACACAATACACGTAGAACACCACATAAAACAAACAATGACATGTAGGATGACTTGTAGGACATATGTATCTATTTGTTCAACTTTATACAAATTTAAGTGTCTATTTGTGCACACTTAAAATTAAAAAGCATAAATATGATTTGAAACTAAATTAAAGGGCATATAAAATTGAACCACATTATGAACTCAAAAACTATGAAATCAACAAACAAGACGGCTGGCCTCATTTTTCCCTTCCATGTATTTTAATAGCCAATCAAATAATGCCATGTGTCGTATGTTGCCTTTAGTACCACCAGCTCATGTTGTGTTCGTCCGGCCTTTGTTGGCTTATAAAATAGGGTTTTAATTTTTTTTTTGTATATATATAGAGAGAGTGTCATAATGCGTAACTCAAATGTAACATTAAGATTAATTTAATTGTATTTCTGCGCTTGTTTTTATACTGGCACACTATTATAATTTACAAGCAAATTATAGAAAATGCATGTGTGATGAATACTGAATGGAAAATCATTTTACAAGGAAAAGAGCCTAAAAAAAGTTTAACAATATTTCAGCATTGGGATACAAGACGATGTTCGAGAAATGAATTTATTTATTTTTTTCTGCAGATTCAGAGATGCAATATGTCGAAATTGGGGGTCCAACTTTTGTTAATAATCATTTCATTTTTTTTCATGCCAATTACCTGGAACGTAAGGCTTCTAATTAATTCTACATTCTAATTATTCCTAGTTGATTAGAATAGTGAAACGGTTGCAACAACTATCAAGAGAACTAGTGATGAACCGAATACATTATCAAAATAAAACCATAGCTTTCTCGCTATTGTTCTCAAGGATATTTAAAGTGATTTAGGGTTTCAACTTGGTAGGATAAAAATAATAACTGCATTAGCTTTGTATATACTTAACACAACTTGTGTACGCTATTTGGTATATGCCAAATTAAATATGGCGTTAGCAATGCAAGGACTTGTAATGCATGTATTAGCACAATAAAGATATACAACTAGCCTTAAACTTTCTCCACATTCTTTTAACTATAGTTCTAGAGGGTATTTTTTAAAAACTATATGTTGAATAATTTTTAATTTTAGCATAACTAATACAACATTGTACTGCTGTAGTATTACTAATACACCCTATTCAACACTATTCTCATCTACGAAACTAACCCCTTAATGATTACTTTAACACTAAATTGCATAAGAGAACATGCTTGACTAGATTTTGCAAAAAGTTGAGTAGATATTAAGGTTGATCATACATTTAGATATAAATTGTAGCTTAATAAATTAAACTATATATAATATAACTTCACGTGGGGAGGGGATTAACTTTGGCGTACGGACCATTGCTTTGTGGATGTTTTAAAAAATTGGTGATGGAAATGTTTTCCCAAAGCAGGTCCTCTACCAACTTGCCTCATAAGAGTCACTAAAGATGAGACTTTGGGAGAAGTAAAGCTATAAATTAAGAATTATTTTCAATGGGGAAATGAATGTAAAGACAAGTAAGATGCCAACATCTTAAGCAACCATGACCTTAGACCAAATTCCATCAATTCTCTGCATTGGTTTTATACACTCTTGAAAGAGACTTACATGAGTGAGACATTCAATTTCGTCTTTGTATTACATATGTAATATGGTTAATTAGTTCATGAAGAAGTCTCCCCCACCACAACTTTTTTTTTCTTTCTTTTTGAAGAGAAGAGCGGTAGTCTTAGTAACTCATCAGTTGGTTGATTACCTGAACTCTCACTTTATTTATGAGGTTTTGTTTCCCCTCCCTAGTTCCCCTACCCGCAATTTTAATAAATAAATCAAAAGGGAGTGAAGGGAATGAAGTTCCCTATAAGTTTGTTTACATTATTATTAAAGGGTGCCTTTGGCTTCCTCTTAATGCATATTGAACTCCACACGCCAAGGAACCCCTAAATTATACAAAAGACAAAATTAGCTGGCAGGACTACTGACCAGCTAACAATTCAACTACATTTTCGTATTTCCTTACTTTTAACTTTTCTAAAACTCAATTAATGAACACACCTTATGATCATTGTTACAGTTGCTAATCAGTTTCAAATCTTCAACATACAATTTAGATTAGATGAGAAAGCCCTTTAAAATGTCAAAACAGGCTTAATATATGTACCTACGCCATTACATATACAATTTTTATCAATGATTATATATCTTAAATATGCAAATATATTATTCTAAACTAAGAAAAAGTAATAACATCATCTAATAACAAGATCAAGTAATTTTAGACACATTTCCCCGGCTACCTTTTTGTCTCCTCAAGTCGATTTATATAAAAGGAAAATTGTAACTTTTAGATAAATATCCTCCATCTGAATCGAATCAAATTATTTCTGGTCAAAAAGAATCTCTCTCTAATAACAACTACACATTCTTACTGTTCACTTTGTGTGATTATCATGGGATAAAACGAAAATTATTTATAGTTATATGAATGTTGAAGAGGAAGTCAAGTCTTACCGTCTAGTGGTATTCATAGTAGTTTCCACACAATAGCTAGGTAGGGGTTTCAATTATCAGTAGAAATTTGTCCCTAGTGTAATATAAATGTTATGAAAGATACTAGAGGAAGGAGAAATATATTTATTCTTTCTCTTTCTTTATAGTAGTGATTCATTGTAACATAAACATGGGTATGATAAACTTATTGTGCCATTAAAACAATTTATTGCTTATTGTACTTAATTTTGCAATATGAATAATAAACAAATTTAGCCAAAATAGGATATATTATTCTCACTGGATATGTTGCTAAATTCAGTGGTTGTTGTTGACGGTTGAGTGTACATGGTTGCATCATGAGTAGAAGATATCGTTGAAGGTAGAATTGTTACTGGTGGCTGTGGTGGTGGTGGTGGAAGTACTGTGGCAATGGATACAGCTCCAGAAGATAGCAATGACGGAATGAGTGTAGTCGTGTTGTATTTTATTATCTCCGCCCTAATAACATTCAGCTCCGCTTGTAATGCTTGAACTTGCTGTTGTAGAGAAGAAATCGCTCCCATGCACCCGTACACGGGATCTCTTAACCGTACATTTGCTTCATAAACTAAGCTATTAGCTGTATCTGCTCTTTGGCTCTCAGGTACTTCCTGAATAATTATTAAATAAACATAAGATCTCTTCTTTTTTTTTAAATAAAAATGAATTGGTGGTACCTTCTTACCATTAGCATCTTGGAAACATTACTAGCACCAAAAACCTTGTGAACAGAAGCAAACTTTTGAGGTTCATGAGGGGAAAAATATGGAGAAAATGGACATTCTTGAGCACAACGACGTCTCAAAAGCTTACAAGCAGCACAAGGCGTTACAGTGTTTAACGTTGTGTTTCCTGGAGGCGCCAACATATATCTTCTTCCCATCTGCGAGTAGTCATCTGCTTCCCTCTTTATTTTTTTACCTATATCCTCATATCGCTCCCTGACACAAATATTGTAAACAAGTTAAAACAAAATTCAATGATGTTTAATAGAAAACATATTGGATCTATCATAACAAAGGAAAAGAGCACCATTCTTGCACAAGAAATTAAAATGGACATTTTTTTATTCTTTTTTATGTGTTTGTTGGTTGATGAATACCTTTCTCTTGACATTCAGGCATACTATCTGTATACGGAGCTAAAGCTAAAGTAGATTTAAGCAGAGAGGAAAAAGGGAAGGAAGAGAAGAAGGAAGTGTTTGGATTGGAGGAAGAATGAAACAAATATTAGTGTGAGATTTGGGGGTAGGGAGGGTACAAAAGAGTGCTTAAAAGGCAAGAAATACAATAAAAAGTTGGTCCAGAGTATACTACTACTTTTTAATATATACAAACTGACTAATAATAAGACCCCCACTAATATAATTAATGAAGTGGCCAAGAGTATTTCCTTTTTGTTCATAACTAGTTGTGGCCCTCTCTGGCTCATGTACGAGGATTCACTTCATATATAGGATTTATTCAATCATCACGCAAAACTCCCTCAATGACATAAGAAGGAAATATGTCATTTTAACTTAACTTCAGTCGGGATCTATATTATTCAATTTCGGGTGTGCATAAATAATTACTTAAATTTGTATAAAATTAAGTAAGTAGACATTTCTATTCTACATATGTGGCTAATACAAGTAGGATGCCACATATGATACAATATTGTTATGTAGGATATCATTTAAGACAAATATGTCTATTTATTCAAGTGTAAGTGTTTACTTGTGTATACCTAAAGCTAAAAAACATAAATACTAGCTGAAGCCAAATTTAAGGACACATTTACACATTAGAAAGATAGGACTAATTAAGATCGAGTAGGGTGTTTATTAGTAAATATGCTATAATTATTATTTAGTTAATAGAAAAATTAGTATATTATATATAATATATATATATAGATATATAAATACTATATATATTATTATAATAGAGAGAGAGATGAGAGAGGAGGTGCGGAGATTGGAGGGAGAGAGAAGAGGAGAGAGAGAGATTATTTTTATTTTTATTTTTGAAAAAAAACGAATATCGGAATATTAAGTTTAAGAAGAAATTAGTTTATTCCTATTTAATTCGAAAATTAGACAAACCGACGAACAAAAGGTGTCATAGAACTTACCATCAAATTTTCATAAAGATATAAATTAAATAGTTATGATTCAAGTTATAAAGCATAGGCGAAGACAAATATCATGCCCTAATTAGTTAGGGCATGATCGCTGGGGCAGATTATTGTTATCAAGCTCGTTGATAGTATAATAACACTTTTTTCGTTTTATTTTTAATTTTCAAAGTAGTTTTAATGATTGATATTTACATTTATATATATAGAGAAGTTACTCAAGCATATATATTGTGATTGAGCTTAATGGGAATATAGAAGTGTGCTTGGTAAGTTGAAGGGAAGTTAGTTTCTTGTCAATATCAAGACATCACTTCATTAAAATGTTCATATTCAGGAGCAAATGGAACTTGTTCATCATTTAATATATATAATTGTTATGTCCTTTAAGAAATAGCATGTCACCGTCAACATTTTATTATTGATGCTTGTGAGTTGTGATCATGAAAATATACTACTTTCGTTTTACCAAACACCAATAAATCACCAGTTTAAGTCATTAGTTACATTATTTATATCTCTTATTTTTTTTCTTTTGCAAAACAGACTTTGATACTTCTCAAAAGACAAAGAGGGAGTTGCTCGAAAGGTAAGCATCCTTTACTTCCAATCTTTAAGGTTTGTTTTTAAAAACTAGGTCTTCTTAAGCCTAGAAAAGAGATCTAGTTAGTGAATATACTAAGTATGAAATATAAGTTTTAAATAAAATATTTGAACTGAAAGACTATTCAAAATTGTCTAACTTTTAAATAAAACATCTAAAAGTGAAAGACTATTCAAAAATGTCTATCTATGAAGCCTCTACTGTATAAAGATGAGTGTGGGGACAAGACCTATGATTCTTCAAGACAACTACTACTAACAACTCATAAAACTGAAGTCTTCCAGAAGCAAGAAAGTCTCACTCAAAAGATGACGAGCAGATGAAGTGATCTCAACAGACTCTTATTTAGGATCCTAAGAACTTGTATCTGCATCATTAAAAGATGTAGCTCGACTGTCATTAATACATTGAATGTACGAGTATGTAATATAGGGAATAACAAATAACTGAATGAAAGCATTACATTAGATATTAGATATATACTAAACTGAATGTAAGGAAATAAAAAAGTTAAATTATTTAAAGCTTTACAAAATACTTTCTAATCTCTAAACTCAACATAATAAATGATATGATAAAAATACACTTTTAACTCTATTGGGGATATTCTGTAACTGACAATCATCACTATGAGCTACGTGATGATACAACGTCTCGCCCAAATCGTAACTAACTTTCCCCCGAACAATCTTCTCTCTAAAAACTCCATTGAAGAAGAAGAAGAACTAGCTCAAGAACTCATCTTTCCTCCTTAATTTCGTGAAGGATAAACAATGAAGGTATGATAGTATTGATTTGTGAATATTTTACTTCCATGAAGCCCTTCAAAGATTCTCCAAAAAATTTCTTCAATACCTAGGGTTTTAAATCTATGGCATGGATTCACTTTCAAAACGATTTCAATGTGTTTATTGTCTCATATTATGTTCAATATGACGAACTACTACTGTTTTCCTAAGGAATTATCTAAGGATCTATGAATCTTTAGGTTTCCCTAACTTGGATCTTGAAGCATTAATATGTGTCTTTATAGTAGATTATATTCGAATTATGAATGTGGTGAATTGATTACTTGACTTATGTATTAATTAAGAAATTTATATAGTTTTGATGTTGAATTTCTTCCAATATCCCATGAACCCCTATGTCCCCAATTTGTGACTACGTGATGTGGGTGAGTTGTGCGGATTTAAATAATATGAGATTTTTATGTAGCAGTCTAATTAATTAGATCATGTCACCGCCTATGTTTAATGTACTAATTGTAGAGTGATTGGTTGATTCTGATCTATAGCCCTTAAAGGGTAAAACCACGAGAATTAGCTATGTGTATGAAACTTGTGTGCATTCAATTAGATTGCTTTGAGAGTAAAGTGAATACCACACAATGTGAAAGGTTTTTCATATTTGGTGATTCCGAGGTTTGGACACTAGTCTCACCCATTGAATCTAGGAGCTTTAGTATGAGTTTTTTGGTTTAGTTTCAAGACATTCTTCCTCAAGTATAAAATTAAGTCAAGACTTAATGTAAACTCAATGGGAATTATGCTTAGTATCGAGTTGATATTGATAGGATATGGAATCCCTCACCCTAGTAGAGGTCGGATTTCTAGAAACAATCTCTTGGGATGGAAGCCCCGATGTTAGTAGAAGCTGGGGTTTTTAGTAGAAATATCCTTATCCCATAAACTATGTGCCCACATGTATTACTTATCTATTGGTTTCACTCAAGATAAGAGTTTGATTCTACCATAGGCAAGTAGAACAACCCTTTTCGGTGTGAGAGTCACTGGATTCCATGATAAGCTATCATGGTCTATGTCGGTTATATCTAGTTCTCACAAGGTCAAGTTTAGGATAAGCTACAGGTATTTAAGAAGTACTACTTAGTGTGGGTGAATGTCTGAGACTTTATCTATGCATTGCACGAGTAGGCTTTAATAGTAGTTATGGTAAGTTCTTTTATCATGATTATTCGTGTAGTGGATGTATATGTAACTAGATGGTAATTGCATTAGATTGTAAGGCTACTTGTAATGTTGGATGTTAACTTGCATTGTTTCGTTTGTTGATATAGTTGACTAAAAGTAAATGTTCCTTGTCTATGAGAAATAGGCTAAAATGACTTTCTTAGTATAATGTAATTATGGGGTTTTACCTATACATTGCACAAGCTTTTCTTGAGGTGGCTCATGAGGTATTTCTCTCCTATTATACTAAAAGTAAATTGGAATGACTATCTATATGTTTATAATGGTGTTTCTTATACTCACAAGTTGTGATTGTTAATTAACATGTTATAGCCTATGTCTTATTATGATGTCTCTTATACTTATGAAATGCTCCTTTTTCACAGACTAGTCCCGTAACCCGCACCGAGTCTACACCACTTACACCCGTTGAAGTGACACACACTTAATTGCTCATTGCTGGCCTTGAGCAAACCCTTGGTCTGGACGAAAGAATTTCTCAATGATAAAGCAAGAATATTGTCCTAAATAACTTAAATCAATTATCTTGGCCAAAATGGCACAAAAGTCTCAAAATAAAATATATGTAGATAAAGAGACTCACTGAACTAAATGACTGACTATCCATCTATGAAGCCTCTAAACATACTATGATGAATGTGGGGAAAAACCACACAACATCCTAAAAATGAAAAGACTGGAAAGAAATAACAAGGATCCTATGGAAAACAAGTAGGCTAACCACTAACTCTGAGTGCTCAAACTGGATCAATGAGGCGCTGGGTGTTGAACCTGGTTACCTGCGTCTGCATCATAAGACGATGCAGGCCAACTGGCATCAGTATACTGAATGTACGAGTATGTGAGTTAGAAGTCTAAACAACAACTTAATCTTAATGGAATAAGATGAACTTACCTTGGCTATGCTCAACTCAAGAGATACTCAACTTAATGTATGTATATAAAGCAATTTAAAACACATGCGATATATATTAAGCTTATAAAATAGTAAACAACTTAGTTTATTGAAAAAAAAATACAATAGTAACTCAACTTTACTTATATATGAAAGTAATATAGTTATGTGGGAGATTTTCTAACCGACAACCACTACTATGAGCCTAAGTGGTGATACAGTGTTTTGGCCATAGCTGCCAAAACTGTCTTGTACTTTGTTGTCGTATAGAACTCCTTAACTTAGTGAATCCACTAGCTTAACTTACGTGATCATCTTAAAAGTATGACCCATTAATACCCATGATGGCTACATGGTTTACATGGGTACTTGAGTTAATATGAACTCTTATCCCTACATCAGTCTGCTTAAATTAATATTCCCAAAATATACTTTCGGTGCCCCCCTTGCATCTTATAAAATAACTTTACTTTATTTGGGTGAGATATCATTTAACACTTATCTTTAAAAAAGCTCTTTTGGAATCAGATGTTCCATTTCGGGTTCAAACTCTTTTGAGGAAATCTTAGTTTCCTCTTATTAAATGTTAAAACATTTAAAACTTTCTAGGGATACTTGTTCCCTTATATATGTGGAACATTGAACCAACTTTTACATCTTGACTTGACTTAAAACTTTTTATCTTAATCAACTCTTTAGGAAATACTTAATCCTTATATTTCTTTGAAGGAAAGACTTCAACTTTCACTCTTTAACTCGAAACTTGAGCTTTGAAATGATGTTACAACATTTAAATAAGACTCTTGGAAACTTTAAGAAACTTTACTTTAACTTACTTGTTAACCTTAAGACTTAACTCTTAGCATCTTAGTCTTTGATCTTAACTTTCCTTGAATTGGATTATGGATTCAAGGTTCATGATTTCATGTCTATGGATGATTTCATGATGTTTAGATGTACCTTAGAGTGTTGAAATTGACTAGGATGTGTAAGTACATCACTTAGGAACTAGTACGAAAAGATGGGGCAAAATTGGGGTCTCCAGGCGTCGGTGGCGCTCTAAGAGGCGTGGAGCACCAGAGCCTGACAGACAACATCTATCCTGAGGGGCTCTAGTTGGCGCGACGCCTCATATCAGACAGGATTTTTGTTTTTTCTTCTCCATTTTTCATCTCTACACATTCTAAACTTGCATTGATCTTTCCCCAATCGCTTAATATCAGTAATAGCCTCAATACCCAATAGATTAGACCCTAAAAACAACCTGAAATACGAATTCAAATCAACTAAAGGCATATCACAACTTAACCAACAAGAATTCAACCGTTGTTTTTCAAGAACTTCAATGTTCATCATTCAAACTACTCAAAATTTGTTGAATTAAACAAGTTATTGTGTGGGTGAGCTAACCTAAGACAAATAGATCTCATATACCTTAATCGGGATCACCCCGACGAATTCCACTCAACGATCTTGAGTATTAGATGAATTTTGGTCTTTCCCCGCGTGACACACGGTTCTTCTCTACCTCTGGCAACAGCCCGCCAAAGCCCTATTCTAAAAATCGTAGGAGCGACCGTTCGACACATTACCCGGGGCAACAGAAGACGAGCGGACCAGGGCGGACGCTAATAAACCCTTAGAAAAATGAATAGCGAAAGGGGCAGCCACGCAGTGGCGCAGACCTGGACAGGACACCAAACCGGCGGAGCGACACAACCGACGAAATGCCCACCCACCCAAGGAAGAAACAAAACGAGCCTTAGCAAGTCATGACGAGAGAGCTAGGAGACGCAACCAGCGGCCTGCGGGACCCCGTCGCCACGCAGAGCGCGACCCATCCACGCTTCTGCACACACTTCGGCCCGCGAAGGAGAGGGCGGCACGCAAAGCGCCGGGGCGCCATGGCGGAGACACCGCGCCGATAGAATATCTCCCTCATCGGGGATATGAAAATGGCAACATCAAGAACTGACTCTAAAGTCACCTGAGCTAGAAGTTATGGTCGTTGAAAATGACCAAAAAAAACTCACTTTTAACTTAGGAGGGAAACAGTTTCCAGATTTTTTATTCTCCACACAATGATAATATTAGTTTCTTAGCTTATTCTTGTTTTTTTTGTTTTTTTTATTGGCTATCACAATTTACGAGATGTTATAATATCTCCCCTTTAGAAAAATTCATCCTCGAATGAGATTTCTTTCACTATGCTAAGGATAGTAACATCAACTTTAACACTCAATATTCCAAAAGAAAATAACAATCATGCTTATTCATAATTCATAAAGTACTAAAAGAGAATTAGTACCTTGATCTGCATTTTCTTCGAATTCAAAGAGATTTGGATATCTCTTCTTTATATCTTCTTCAACTTCCCAAGTCACTTCTCCCATAAATTGGTTCTTTATATCTTCTTCAACTTCCCAAGTCACTTCTCCCATAAATTGGAATCTCCTCATATGATGGACAATCCCTAATTCCAATATATTCAGTTGGTACTATCAATGAAGGATCACCCATGTACTTCTTCAACATGGAGATATGAAATACCGATGAACCGTTGTTAACTCTTATGGTAGCTCCAACTCATAAACTCCATTCTCAATTCTCTTGGATATTCTGTAAGGTCCAATATACGGGGCTAAGTTTCCCCTTCTTACCAAAACTCATAACGCCCTTCATGGGTGAAACTTTTAGATATGCCCCATCATCCACCTCAAACTCCAATGGCTTCCTCCTAACATTTGTATAGGACTTTTGACGACTCTCTGCGCTCTTCAAACCCTCTTGAATCACTTTCACCTTCTCCGTGGCTTGGTGAACTATATCTGGTCCTATCAACCCTACTTCACCAACTTCGAACCACCCAATAGGAGATCTGCATCTCTCCCATAAATGGCTTCGTATGAAGCCATTTGGATGCTCAAATGGTAGCTATTGGTTTAAGTGAACTCAATGAGAAGTAGGTGATCATACCAAGTGTTTTATGAAAATATATATTGAATGAAAAAATGATTAAATTTAAAAAAAATAAATAGTACTCTTAGAGTTAAGAGGAAATCCTATTTTCCGAATAAGGGAGCC
Organism: Solanum habrochaites; assembly: GCA_027704765.1. Lineage (NCBI taxonomy): Eukaryota > Viridiplantae > Streptophyta > Magnoliopsida > Solanales > Solanaceae > Solanum > Solanum habrochaites. The sequence goes on from JAKWJA010002494.1 coordinate 32,492,290, forward strand.
GCCTCACTTGATTTTTTAGTAAAAATAAAGAAAACTAAAAGTTACCTTCCTCCCACCAAAACGATTTAAAAACAGATAAAAATCAATTAAAAATGGTTCGAAGTTCAAGTACAGACGAGAAGGTTGTTCGGTCCCGGAAACGTCCGCTAACTCGCGGTTGCCCAAAGATTTCACTAAAATATATTTGACTAATATTTTTTTAGAAAAATAAATTAAAAAATAAGGTGACATAACATAAAAAATAATAATTTAAATATTTGGTTAATTTGTGAGAAAAATGAATTAAATAAATGACATCTAGTTTCAATTTATTATATTTTTAGAGAAGAGTTAAAAAATAAAACATTTGACTTGAAATACAAAGAGATAAGAATTTTAACAAACTAGATTAATTCGAATTTATTTAATTTCATTATAATTGGAACTAATTCGTCGAAAACCCAAGGATATAACTTTGTAATGTAATTAGAAAAAGAAGAAGAGAGGGTTTGGACCAGATATTTTGACACAAGAATTGAAAAAAAATTTATACAGAGCTAGAATAACGAAGATGGTCATTGTGGGGAATTGATTGAGTATAAAAAATCAATTAGCAAATAAAGTGAGAGCTACACAAATTAATAAATTCATATAAAAAAAAGTGAGAGAGAGGAAGGTTTGGGCCTTCTGGGCCTATTGCTGCCCAGAAACATTGGGCCTAAGCTGCTGATTTTGGACTTTAAAATCAATTTCCGTTTTTGTATACAAACATTGTATATCAGTGTATACAATTAATATATAGACCCGTTTTCTATATCTTTTGCTGTATAACGAATTTATGATGCCCCAGATCAAATTTCCAGCACCTGTATAGTTTTTTGGAACTGTGCATCACATATTTCGACTGTATATCAGTATATACTACAGTATATTAGCCCTTTCTTAGGCTTTTGGAGACCTGCAAATTATTTTCCAGCAATATATTTGCTGCTTTTTGACCTGTACACCAGTTTAGAGGGGCTGACGCCTCGTAGATGAGTGTGAGGCCTTTACGGATCAACGATGAGGATGCGAATAGATGAAGTGAGTCCGTTAAGGCCCCGAAAGGAATTTTGTACATGCATAAAATATGAATGTGTTAGAATATGAAATGATGAAATGATATAATAAACAAGAGATATATCATTGAACGAAAACAGATTGACTAAAAGAAAGCTTACTTCAAGGGTTCCAAATTGAAACGACAATGTGACTCTAAAGAAAAGCAAATGAATTCAAACTAAAGCTTACAAAGTTGATATTCCAAATGGACACTTGGGACGTACATATAGTTAAGTATGTTTCAACTAGGAGCACATTAGATTTATGGAAAGACCATAAACAAATTCATCAACAATTAGACGAAAAAAATTGTAAAGGAGCATGCTGCCACATTACCAAATAAACAACCCGTGCACAATGAAACATTAATTTTGCTAAAATAAATATGATATTGAATGCAATAGTTGGCTTATTCAGTTGGCTAGTAATCCAAACTAAACAAGACTAGACAATCTTTGCTTAGACAAATATAATAAAAAAGTAAAGCCAATGCTAATAGAAAAGAAGCAAGACCTTAATAATTGATGCCATTAAATGCAATATGAGGCATGACAAACAGAATAAAAAGGAGGATATATGTATGCATAAAGTTATGCTTGTGACCAAGAGCAAAGCAGTTGATAAAATTGGTAAGTTAAATGGTACTTTTTGTTAGAAAACCTGAGGCATGAATCATAAGCGGGAGTTCACATTTTTTCCCAATTTCACATGAAGGAGAAAAGGATAGGGTGCAAAGCAGCAAACAAAAATATTTTCCATTTTTTCATACACTAAGGCATGTCTTTAAGGATAAACAAAAATGTATTAACGCCTCAAACTTCAAGACTTAATCTTGTTGAATGATTTAGTATACGGAAGCCATTGTACAAGAACACAACTCATGCTTTGTAAATACACGCGAGAACAGGTCAATCACGAAAACTGAAAAGAAACTAAATAGCAATATAAAACAAGCATAGACATGCTAAGAAGGAAAAAAATAGCACATATTTAGAGAAAAATGTATGGCAACAACACCGTGGGATCTCAAAATGGGGAGGTAGACAAGCAGTTGTACCAAACAAATAATCAATAACACAACATATAACCTCCACATCATTCATCCTTCAAGCTTTCACCTCATTTCTTAAGAGAAAAAAAAAACAGTATTAACAGTAGCAAAAATAAACAGAACTTTGAGGTTTAAAGCCAGCAAAGCACGAGAAGAGATTCGAAACATAGAGGCCACATCATTGAGCACAAATTCACGAAAGTTTTTAACTCGATATTGAAACTAACATGATGAGACGACTAAGAGCAGGCGCGCCATATTATAAACTACACAACAATTAATAGCCAAACAAACGTGAAATAAAAGATTTTCAAACATAAAAAAAAGAATCTCGGAAAAGAAGAAAAGAAAACTAATGGAGAGAACAGTATGAAGGAGAAGAAGGATGACGATACATTTTTTCGGGCAGCAAACTGGAAACCAAGAAACTGGCGTGACTTCACACAAATCTTCAATGAACGCCATGCCTGAGAGAAAAAATTCAAAGCTAACCTTCCAAGGTTTTATCGATTGAAACTTATTTCTACGTTATTCAGATCGATTGATGAACACTAGTTAGGTGATTAGTATTTTTTTTCTTGCTTCCTTTGCCTAAGGCCCCCCAATAAGAAAGATAAGAGAGGTTTCAAAAGAGAAAATTAGGGCTGATTTAAGGTGGGAAAACGGGTTGGTAAGGTAAGGATGGGGTCCAATCAAGATTTGAAATTACAAAATCTCTTAGAGGGAAACAAGTTTGAAAGTATCTCATAGTTACTAATTCCCAACAGAATTAAAGGAGAGTCATACGAATCCGACTCTAAGACGAGAGAGGAGAGGACGGTGGGATTTGCACCTCGCCGTTCTCTCTGCACAAATTTCGCTGCATTCTCTGAAAATCGCCACCAGATGAAAAAGGGAAGAAGACGTGTCATGTGCGATCGAATTCTGGGTTTGGGTAGTCGTTCTCTCACACGTTGGGGAACTGTTCTGATTTCTGTGTAATCGCTGGAATTGGGTTGGGACGGAGGGTGAATTGGGCTGGGAGGGAGTAGGATTGAACTTGGGATGGGTCAAATTTGAGAAAAAAAAAACACGAGACAAGGAGTTGTTTCGGGCTTTTGGTGTTGCTGAAAATGTGAGGGAAAGGCCTAAAAATCGGTCTATTGAATGGTTTAAAGAATTTGATTAATAGGACGAATTCACGTAAAGTAATTTAGCGAGTTTCAAAATTTATCCTTACAAATTTAATATTATGTAAACTTAGATATAAAATGAATAGCTCAAAAATATAAGTATAATCTTAGACTCCTAAACTAATTTAATTTAGATAAGCACCTACTCAAAATTAAGTTAAAATCTTTGGAGATGATTCGAAACATCTATAAAATAAACTAATTACGAACAAAATTAGAAAACATATAGTTACCTCAAATATAAGAAAAAGTGACAAGAATTTTCAAAATATCGTGCAAACTTTGTATTATATTTTTCTTTTTATTTTGCTTTTCTTCAAAATCTATAAAACTAATTATTTTAGATCGTTTGAAATTAAAGGAGCTCAAAAATAAATTCATATGGTGGAGGTCCAAAATTTTGTGTCAACACCATTTTCCTTTAAAATCAATTAAACAATTCCTCAACATATCTTCTAAGGTCTGGATAGTACGCTCTGCTTGTACATCCGTCTGAGGATGAAAAGAAGTGCTTAAGTTCACCTTCGAACTTAAACCTTTTTGGAAAGACATTTCACCATAACTGAGTAGTAAATTGTGCACCCCTATCTGAAATAATGGACATCAAAACCCCATGAATTCTTACCACTTCTTGAATGTACAACTTAGCATAATCCTCAGCCAAATGGGTAGTCTTTACCGGTAAAATGTGGGTTGATTTTATCATATTATCGACAATTACCCAAATAAAATCATGCTTACTATGAGACCTTGGCAAGCCTGTGATGAAGTCCATATTAATCATCTACCTCTTCCATACCGAAAGTTCTATATTCTAAGCCAAACCTCCAGGTCTTTGGTGCTCTATTTTCACTTGCTGGCAATTCGGGCACTTGGCAACAAACTCAACAATATCATTCTTTATACCTTCCCACAAATATACCTCTCTCAAATTGTGGTACATCTTGGTGGAACCCGGACGAATGTAATATCCGGAGCTATAAGCCTCCTCCATGATCCTCTCTTGGAGTCCATCTACCCCAAGTACACACAATCTAACTTGTTACTTCAGCACACCATCTCCCCCTTGTTTCAAAAAGACAATTACACTTTGGGCTATGAACATAGCTTAAATCAAGAAAAATGAGGGTATTGGTCTTGCTTTCTTGCTTGTCTTTCACCTCAGACACTAGTGATGAGTCAACCTTCATTAGTTAACCACTTATCCCTCCTTCCGTTGGAACCATAGTCTGGACTCCTCGGGAGTGCAAAACTCTGTGCAATCTTTAGTAAATCCTTTTTTTCCCTCAAACATGCGGCGTTTAACTTCCCATGGATAACCTGCTTATGGCTTATCAACAAACCACCTTAGCCTTACCTAGGTGGGTAAAGACTCCTCATTTCTCATCTTGGCGTATTCTAACACCTTCTGTCTCTGCCGCTTCGCTCTTTCTCGGTGCCCCCACTCTAGGCTCTTGTGGTCAGTGACATATCTCACGTCTATGGACACGTCGTACAAATAGTGACGCCATATTTTCAAGGCGAAAACCACAGCAGCCAACTCTAAGTCATGGGTTGGGTAGTTCTTCTCATGAACTTTCAACTGTTTGGAGGCGTAGGCTATGACCTTGCCTTTCTTCATTAATACACAGCCCAAACCAACTCTTGATGCATATCAGTATACTACAAAACCTTGAGTACCCTCCGTTAAAGTCAAAATCAGAGCAATAGTCAACCTCTTTTCAATTCTTAAAAGTTTTTCTCACAAGCTTCTGACCATTGAAACATTACTTTCTTCTGAGTCAACATGGTCAAGGGAGACGACATAGATGAAAACCCCTCAACAAACCTTCTATAGTAGCATACAAAACCCAAGAAACTCCTAATATCGGTTGGAGATGTGGGCAGTCTAGCAAACTCTATAACCTACTTTATCTTTTTGGTGTATCGACTATAATTCCATTCACCAAGAAGAAAATGTGGCCCAAAGAAACCACAAGATTTAGCCAATACCTCACACTTGGAGAACTTGACTATAGCTCCTTTTCTTTCGAGAGTAAAGTTACTATATGAGGTGATAGATGATCTTCTTCAATTCCCTGAATAGATTAGTATGTTATCAATGAAAAGACGAAAACAAAACACTCTAGTAAGCTTGAAGACTCTGTTCATAAGATTTCATAATGTTGTTGGTGCTGTCTACCCAAAAGACCAACCAAAAACTCATTATGCCCATATATGGTTCGAAAGTTGTCTTTGGAACATAACATTCCCTAAACTTTTACTGGATGGACCCTGATGTCAGATCAATTATCGGAAAAGTATGAAGCACCTGAACACTGTCTGAAAAGATCATCTATCCGTTGTAAGAAAGAGACGTATTCTTGATGGTACACAATTATTCAATTGGCGGTAAGTGGGTTAGTCCATACAGATCTTTAGGGAACCTCCTTTCTTTTTACAAAAAAAAACCAGAGCGCCCCAAGGTGAGAAACTTGGGTCGAAGAAAACCTTTAATCTAACAGATTTTCAGCTACTTTGTTCAAAATCTTGTTTAACTAGCATGGTTTCCTTGGATTGGCTCCCCCTGCCATTCTATATGTTGGAATAGAGATAGGGCGAGTATTTGGAATGATATCTATGCCGAATTCTATTTATCTCTCGGAGGGACTCCGAGTAGATCATCAGAAAAAACTTGTGGAAACTCTTTACTATAGGAGTTGACTGAAGGGAAGGTAACTCAGCACTTGATTCATTTACTCGAACTAAGTGATAGATACACCCCTTTGAAACTAACTTCCTCGCCTTAAGGTACGAAATAAAATGACCCTTAGGCACTGCTGAACTACTACTTCACTCTATGACTGACTCATTAGGAATTTGAAACATGTCAACTCAAGTTCTACAGTTTATTGATGCATAACAGGCATGAAGTCAGTTCATACCTAGAATGACTTCAAAATCTATGATGTCTAACTCTACTAGATCAACCATGGTGTTCTTGTGATTGATAAAAATAGGACAATAACGATAGACTCTTTCCGCTAAAATAGACTCTTCAACAGGGGTAGAAACACATAAAGGTTTACAAAGTTTCTCAGGATAAATCTCAAACTGATTTGCAAACATAAGGAGTTACAAAATATAAACTTGCTCCTGGGTCTAGCAAAGCATAAACACCAAAAGTAAATACTTTTATCATACCTGTGACAACATGTAGAGAATTCTCTTTATCTTGGCGGCTAGTGATTGCATAGAGACGGTTTGCCTCTCTACAAGTACACAGAAAGTGGTCTCATTTTAGGTGCAACTGCTCTATGGTCGGAGCAATGATGAAGATTGAGCTGTTCATCGGGATTTTCACTACCTTGCCTGTTCTTATAGCACTCTCTTATGAAGTGAACCTCTTAACCATACTTGAAGCAACCTGTCTGGCCATCATGGTATTTACGTGGTGGGTTCTACTACTCTTAGCACATGCAGGAGCCAAACTACCTCTCTGTGCCACACTTACTTGGGACTATGTTGGCCTAGCTCTGTAGTTCTGCAAATTCTGGCCATGATGCTCACCTTGGTTTCTGGGTGTAGGATCACTAGCAGATGATTGTGCAGGCCCATTTTTTTTCTAGAATTATGGTCGATTCGAACCACCTTTCTGCTGCCTAGACTCATTCCTAGTCTTGGCTTTCTTGTTCCTCTACTCTTCTCTGTCCCTAAGTTTTTCCTCTTAAACTTGATTCACATAAACCATTAATCGAGATATGTCCATGTAACCGATCAGCATTGCCGCTCTGCCCTCTTTACTAGATGCACGATCCAAACCAACGACAAATAAACTCATTCTACTTCCGATATCTTTAACCATCTCAGGAGCATAACGAGACAATTTGGTGAATTTCAACCCATACTCATGAACACTCAAGGAGTCTTGTTTCAGAGTAAGGAACTCACGTACCTTAGCGTTATTTAGTTTTTAGGTAAAGAAACGTCCCAAGAAAGCCTCTTCAAAATAATCCCAACTCGGATGTGGTGCATCCTCATCTCTGCCCTCTTTACGCTGGTCGAACCAAGTCCAAGCCACACTCTTTAGTTTATATGCAACTAGCTCAACCCTTTCAGTATCGACCAGATGCATCACCTCAAAACCCTTCTTTAACTCTTCCACAAAGTTTTATGGATCTCAGTTGTGCTTGAACCAAAGAAGCTTTGGGGATTCATCCTCAAGAATTCTCGAATCCTCAAAGTGTCAGCCCCTTCTTGACGAGCTCCCCTTTGTTTCCCGACTTGGTTAGTCGCCGCTTGGCTTAACATTTGGATAGCCTCACGAAACTCAACATTGGTAACTTTCCCTTGAGGTTGCACTTCGAGTGCATTAGGTATCTACGACTCCTCTACATTTCTTCTGGCTGGACGACCTATGACTGCTCTTCGTGGAGGCATGATGATTTGAAACACGCGCAAGCACGAATTAGAGAGAAAGTTTTTAGAGATTAACTCTAACGCACGAAAAGAACATGAAAGAAATGAGAAATTCCTAAATGTTTTAGCCTCATAATAATAGATGTGGTGCGCTTCACACCGATGACTAAGCCTCTACAAACACGACTTCATACACTCCCTAGGACACTTGAACTCTGTGCTCTAATATCAAGTTATTCATACTCCGAGCCTACACCATGTACGTGGCGGGCACCTAATGACCATTACTAGACCTGAGCGAATCATATGTTTGTCTTAATTAACTCAACAGAAGAATTTCTCAATGACAAAGCAAGAATATTGTCCGAAATAACTTAAATTAATTGTCTTGGCCAAAATGGCACTGAAGTCTTAAAATAAAATATCTGTAAATAAAGAGACTCAACTGTACTAAATGACTGACTATCCATCTAGGAAGCCTCTGACCATACTGTGATGAATGTCAGGACAAACCCCATAAAATTTTGAAAATGAAAAGACTAGAAAGCAATAACAAGGATCCTCCAGAATACAAGTAGGCTCACCACTAGTTTTGAGTGCTCAAACTGGATCAAGAGGTGCTGGATACTGATCCTGGTTACCTGCGTCTACATCATAAGACGATGCAGGTCAATCGCATCAGTACACTGAATGTATGAGTATGCGAGTTGGAATGATAAACAACAACTTAATCTTGATAAGAATAAGATGAACTTACATTAGCTCTGCTCAACTCAAGAGATACTGAACTCAACGTATGTAATAAAGACAGTTAAAATACATGGATATATATAAAGCTTGTAAACAGTAAAACAACTTAGTTCATTAAAAAAAATGCAATAGCAACTCAACTTTACATATATATGAAAATAATATAGTTATGTGGGAGATTCTCTAACTGACAACCACCAATATGAGCCTAAGTGGTGATACAATGTCTTGCCACGCTGCCAAAATTTTCCTATATTTTGCCTTCACATAGAACTCATTAACTTAGTAGATCCACTAGCTTAACTTACGTGATCATCTAAAGAGTATGACCCTTTAACACCCATGATGACTACATGGTTTAAATGGGTACTTGAGTTAATATAAACTTTTATCCCTATATTGTGTTCAATACTACTCCCAAAATATACTTTAGGCGCATTCTTTTTTAAAATTACTCTTTCTTCTGCGTGAAATAATTCCTAGTGCGATTACAACCCACTCTTTAAGGTACATCTAAAAAATCATGAAATCATCCAATAAACATGAGATCATTGATCCTGAACCATCATCAAATTAAAGGAGTTTAAGGATCAAAGTCAAAGCAGTTAAGAGTCAAGTCTAAAAGTTAAGAGAGAAAGAAAGTCCAAAGTAAGTTCCTACAGCATTCAAAAGTCTTAAAACAAAATATTTTATTTAACATTTGTTTTAAGGATTCAAGCAATTGCAGGTTGAACAAAGAGTTTAAAAGAGTTGAGTTAAGTTCTCAAAAGCTGAATAAGGGAACAAAGTATTACCAACGTTAAATTTCAAGTTAAGTAAAAGTAGAGGGGTTTTTTTTTTTTAGTGAGTTCATTTTCTTATTAAGTGAGAAGGGAACTATGTACTCCCTAAAAATTTATAATGTTATCATATTTTAAGTTGAAGAGGAACTAAGATTTCCAAACTAGTTTTTTGAGAAATAAAAGGGGAAAATTGTGATTCCAAGAGGATTTTAAAGCTAAAAAGGGTTGAGGCGAGAAAATATGTCAACCATGAAGAAAAAGATATTTTAAAGCATGAGGTAAAGTATATTTTGGGGAGTAGTATTGAGCATTGATATACCGTGGTTTGAAGGGATTATTAATTAACTTTTTCCTTAAGTTAGTTGTGTCCAAAAAACCTTTTTGTGTTAATTTTTAATAAAGTTTCTCCTTTATTTGACAGGAATCTGTCAAAAGATGAATGCGGGAGGTTTTTGAGAGAAGAAAGCAGAAGAGACCACCTAGGGAGCTTGTGACAGGTCCGTCATGCCCGTCAGGTCCGTAGGTGGCAGCGTAGTAGTGCATCTGAGGATGAAGGAAGATGGGGAAGTCTGGACCAAGTGTGGGGTTACAGAAAGGCGTGACGGACCGTCGTAGCCCATGACGGTAAGTCCTGCAGGTTTCGTCATGAAGATCAGAGAAGTAGCCCAAATAACCCATATTCCAAGAGTTCAAGTCTTTTGGACGGAGGACCATAGAGGACAGTTGCTGCTCGTAAACGATTCGCTCATACCTTCAGTCGAGGGTTAATGAAGAGCAGCAGCAGAAGAAATTTGCAAAGTATGGGACGACGAACAAGAAGTCCCACGCGGCCGGTCATGACCACGGACGTCCAGTCGCGAGGTCCGTGACCCCAGCCGGTGCGTTTTGACAGATTTCCGGAAATAAGAGTCATTGTTTAATTAGGTTTTGTATTTTTTATAAACTAGTTTAAAAAACCTCATTTTTAGGGCAGTAGACTCTGGATTATTAGTAGACTCGGGATTATTAGGAAGTCGGATTATTTGGGTAGGCTTTGATTATTGTTAGATTCTTGATTATTTGAGACTCTGTGAATTGATTGTGGTTGAATTTTTGTTGATTAATTCAAAGCGAACTTTCAGCTTTTACGTCTTTCGTCATTGAAGTAAGTAGTATTCTTATTACCATATATTTTAATATTGTGGATTATGACTACCATAGGCCAATAATGGAGGTAAAAACCTAACTAAAGATAAACAATTTCTAGAATATCTGGTCGCATGTATTGATAATTCTTCGATAGAAGTTATTTTTTAAAGGATGGCCAAACGTTAGAACTCGCCTTAATGCTTACTTGTCGACCAAAGGTAGAGTAACAGGAAAGAATTATCATCATAGATTTGAGTGTTACTGTCTATAGGCTAGTGTGATTCGGTAAAAGTAATAACTTAGTCAAATATGAATACGATGCTTAATATGAGGTAAAGATAAGGGTTAGATTCTTAACCCGATAAATCAATAACATGTAATCATGTGATCTAGATATTGATTCCATGTATAATCCTCATCGAAATAGCCCATTAGTTAAAATATTGTTCTGAGCTAATGTGGTACCACTAAGATAATATTCATAAATGACTAAGGATTAAGTCCTAGTCTAATGGGTGATCCCTATAAGCCTACGATAACACATATTTCTGAGACTTAGTAATAGCTACTAAAGATCTCAGACTTAATTGACGGTAAACCTTCATTCCTAGACCCGTTCGGTACTAATTAAAACTTTCAATAAAAAACACATTGATAATTGAAAATAATAATAATATGAATATACTGAATGATGTTGATAAATTGATAATTCTGAGTAGCTCAAAAATACTGATAATCTGATAAGTATGAGTAGAAAATTTATCTAAATTGAAACAGATAATCTTAAACATGTATCTAAAATTACATAGTTCTAATACATGAAGATATTTGTGCTATGAGAGTTCATAAAAATACAATATAAAACTGTTGAATTATAGTATGAAAGTACATGATTAAACTAATCATGAAGATGAGAGAAACATGATGAGAAATTATGTCATACTTGAGAACCCTAATTTTTGTAGAGATCATTAACTAAAAAACTAGACTTTCTTCGAGGACTCAATAAGTGAAATAATATTCATTGATGAAATCTCATATACCTGAAAAGAAGATATTAGCTTAGCTTGAATTTCTTGAACTAAGACTTAAATATGAAGAAACCTACATTCTTTCTTTAGAGGAGTTTGACCGCACTGACTTTAATTTGTGGGTGTTAAGCGTGAATGAGGAGGGTTATGTCGACTAAATTCTTCTAAATCACAATAAGCATATACTAAAAGATAATTACATAATATGAAGATCAAAAGAGTGGAAAGGATCAAAATGACCCTGATTATAATGTTTAGAGAAGATTTGAGTTGGTTGGTATTGAAAAAAAAATTCAAATTGTAAAGTATAAAGAGTTGTTAACAAATAATTGTAGAACAATTACCATCTCTCAAAACCATAGTATACATCCCTGTATACACAATATATTATAACACACCATTGATTTTCAACATTATCATACTAAAGAGAGCTGTCAATATGGGTTAGCTCCACAACCCACAATTGGATACACTTAACAGGTTTTGACATTTTACGGGTCAGGCTGGGCTAGCCCATTGTTTGTGTGGGCTGGAAAATGATTGGTCCAACCCACAAATACGTGGACTACAGGCTTGTCGGGCCAATCCACTTTTTAAAAAATTATATATTTTTAATTTAATTTAAATTATAAATATAATTTTAAAATCTATTCATTACATATCGACAAAACAATATTACTAATGTTAATGTGACTATTGGTTATCAAATTAACAAAAAAAGTATCTTCATAAAATATTATTAAGTTTTAAGTTTACCATTTTCAAAAAAACAAATCATTAAGTTTTTCAAGTAAAAAAATATAAATATTTAATAGAAATATTAAACTAATTGTTTTGAGTTTTGGATCTTTTTATTTTAAATCTTAATGATTATATTCTCATTTACTTTTTAATTAAATTTTATCGGCCCACGGGCCGGCCCCTACCCAAGATTTTCAAGCTTCCCTTCAAATCACATCAAGTTATGCAGGCTGGGCATAAAAAAAAACTCTTTTTCTTAAATAGGCTCCAAAAATCTTAGTTCAACCATACTAAATCTCAGATTAGGCCAGGCCGGCCCAACAGGCGTAGCCTATATTGACGACTTCATATATATATTTGATACATTACATATATGACCATTTGTCTGTTGAATTTTTTTATTGCTTCTATAGTTACGTAATTAATCCTGAATAGCAGTTTGTATGATTTTTTCCAAATTTTTCGGTGCCATTGCCTATTAGCCCATGTCATCTTCATGTTGTGTAGAGCCCAATATGATACCTCTTATAACGATTGTCTAGAGTTCAGGCCCATGTTCTGTACGTCTCAAAAATTTTGACATGGAGTTGGTCATAAAATTTTCACTCTAGCCGTTAATAGCTCTTTATGTCTGCATCACCCCTATAGTTGAGACACGTTTCCTCAAAACACATACCTTTAAATTAATGGAAGGTTAAATATGTTGAGTCATTTACTTGGAATTAATATTCTATTTCCGATTTTTGGTTGTCTTACTATTAATGAAAGATTATATATATATATATTATATAATATATATATATGATATATATAATATATAATATCCTTTGATTGTCATTATTTCTCCCAAAGAAAAACTAACAAGAATGGGTCGTGGAATAACGTTTTCACAAGTTTATACTATATGGAAGTCATTGTTTAGAAAGTAGATTTCAATTAACTCAGTTAACTGTTTTAAGCTTTTTGGTTTTAGGAGATTAAAGTGACTTATGATTGTTTTGCCCAATTCATTATTTATCCATATTTATATTGGTTAGCTTAATCCATTTTCAATCCGTACAAAGGGCAGACTCACATGGTTTTTCATTCGAATTCTCTCAGCAAAAAATTACATAATATATATAAGGTACATCCATTTTTAAATCCCATATTTACGTTAAAGTAAGCTAAGAGGGAGAAACTTCTAAATCTTTCTTTATGTCACCTCCTTCATAATCATAGGCACTAAGAGTATCCCCGTTTTGTTTTAACAAAGACCGTTTATTTTTCCCCCAATATTACTTATTTATGTATAAAACTCAAAATACTATTATGTATAAAACTCAAATACGATACAAATTAGTGGCAGTTGAAGCTGTGACGGGTATATAACAGCCATTGAGCCTACAAATCAAGCAACAAAACAGTGCAATTCAAAATTCAAAATAGCAATCTCCAAACACACTTGAAATTAATACAATTAAATTAGTTGATTCTCCTGCAGTTCTTCCTGATCTCTCCATTAGAACCAGTGAGGGGACGGATATCACCCATCTTAATCATGGCAGTCACAAAATCAGAGATGAAACTGCTGGGATTGTTACTGTATGATTTCACAATTGAATCAACGGATCCTCCATTGAAAAGCTGCTGATCAGAATGGAGCAGTCCCTTTTTGTTAACAAGGTTTATGAAGTAGTGATTGTCGAAGCGCGTAGGAGTCTGTAAATCAAGAGGTGCCAAATTGTTATCCCCTGATCCTGAGGCTCTAGGGCAATTATTTTGCCTGGTTCTCGCTAGGGATGCGTCCATGTTTTTGGTCTCGTTGTATATGCGTCCCCTGAAACTTGTGCACCTTGCTTGTCCAATAGTATGAGCTCCTATATTACAAAATGTTAATTTCGTGTCCAGTCAAATTAAATTAGAAGAGAAGGAGAAGGAGTAGGATTGAAACAAACCAGATAAAGCAACCATATCCTTTGTAGAAAGGCCAACAGCAGTGAAGCTAGAGATTAGACGGTTAAGGTTAGAAGTTGGGGTAGGAATGCTGTTATTAGCAGCACCTTGGCTTGCTGTCCTCGCATCTCTTCTTCCCAGTTTTACATCCCAATTAGGTCCTCCAAGCTATATATAATACCATCCAACAATTTTTGTTTATATTTCATATTAAATGCATAAACAAATATGTCGATGAACAACTTACAATTACAACAGAGTCTCGGGCAGTAACAGCCAAAATATCAGCACAAGAGACCACACCAGGACACACTTTTTCAACAGCAGATTTGATGTTGTCAATTACTTCAAATCCTCTGGCGGAATTGAAATTGGGTTGTGCCCTCTTTTCTCCTGTGAAGGTTGATGTATCGTCCAGGAACAATGATCCATCGCATCCCTGTAAAAACACAGCGCCAAGTCAAAAGTCAAAAATAATTATATATATAGAGGGCCCGGAAACCTTTGAATGCCTGGAGACAGAAAAAGACATATAGTAAACGAACTCACCAACAAAGTTGTTGAACTGTCTCACAAAAAAAATATCATTATCAGTAGTCCTAAGACACTTGGCAACAGAAAATACCAACGATTTTGGAATCATGCAAAGTGCACAATATAACACTCATATTGTTTTTGATAGATAAACTTTTCTACTACATAACTTTTATAATGAGGGATTGGGAAACGACACTTTTAGTTCCTGTGTTAAGGCTAATTTCTTATTTTAGTTCTTGTGTTATTTAATTTAGCACTATTAACCTTCAATTATATCAAGTGAGTGATTTCAATCCTTTAACTAACATACCCAAAAAAATTAATAGAGGATTTACTGCTAAAAGGGATAATTTGGGTAGTTTAATGTTATTGCTTGAGAAAATAGAAAACTTTTTTTCAAAGATCAATGTTCGTTGGCGTGAGAGGGAGGGTTAATGCCTATAAAGTTGGCTTTGTTGACATTGTAGCTCAAATCGATTGGCTTGTTCTTCTAGATAGAGACATGGAAGACTTAACTTGTTCTTCAAAGAGAGAATTAAAAGGGAAATATTCAAACTACCCCTTTTAGCAGTGAACTTTCTCATAATTTTTTATGAATCTGTAAGTTGAATGATTAAAATCACTTACTTGATATAATTGAAGATTAATAGTGCTAATTAAGATAATATGAGGACTAAAATAAAAATATAGCCTTAACACAGGGACTAAAAATATGGTTTTCCTGGAGGGATATAACAACTTTAAGTCATAAAATTGATGAGTATATTAAGCTTTTTTTTTCGTGTATAATAAAATACCATGTTCTAAAACAACAATATTAACAAAAACAAAAAGGAGTGAAAATGAAGAAGGTAGATTAGATTACATTAACGAAGCAATCGTGGAAGAATAGGCGAAGGAGGGAAGCACCCATGCGGGTTTCCTTCTGAATAGCAGAGTTCACCACAGATTTCACAGTTTGATAGAGCTTAGGACATGATTTGGAGTAAAATCCAGTGGTGAGTTGAGCTGAGGAACTTCCCACTAAAATCACTAGGAAAAACAAAACTATGGCACTCTTAAAACAAGCCATATTATTGGAAGAAATTTTCTTAATTAGAACCTATTACTTTGAAAATAGAAACAAGTGTGGTGTACACAAAAGATGATGAGAAAAATGAGGTATTTATAGGGAAATTGTGGAGACTAGAGAATGCTTTATCAAGGTTATTGTTCTAGGCAGGTTACCTAACACAAAGACTCCATTGCATGTCTTTTTACGTTTGACAAAGAGGAAGAAAAAGCAAACAAATTAAAACCAATAACATCAATAAAATATAGAATCATTTTGATTTTTATTAAAATAAAGGTAGTTATAAAAGTAGGACATTTTTTGGGCTTGTTATCATCTTATTAGTCAAGAAAAGGGGACCCAAAGAAACCAATTATCTTATGATTATTTGGTGATGAAGAGGAGACATGAGGACTTTCTTAACATAACCAAAATGTAAAATCAATTCATAGACTTGTGAAGGAAGATTACGTAGATAATTTTAATTTATTTTCACTTATACAATTGTGTGGATTAGTCGTGAGGCATGCACACACTAGGAACTTGCCTTACATGTTTATTCCAAACAATAATGTATTCATCACATCTTTCACATATAATGATGGTATATGATACTTATTGATTTTAGGGAAAATAATTTTTTAATACCATGTTATTGTATAAATCCTATTTTGATCCATATATTATATTATCCATCTAAGCACATTGACCTTTCAATAAAGTAATTTATGTTTTTCTAGTCTTTTTACTAAAGGACCCAAAATAGAAAGCTGGATTTATAACTTCACGAAGGGTTATAAATTTTCAATGTGGTTGTACTCCATGAATCTCTTTCTTGTATTGTTCTGCTGTGGCCTGTGTTGGTTATCAGAAATTGTACACAATAAATTGAAAATGAACAAAAGATTAACTTCAAATTTGTTATTATTTTATTATTGTCAATATTCTAAGTTTTCCCCCAATTTTAAGCTGTGTTTCGAGTCCAACAAAGCTTAAAGTGAAGTTTGCTTTTGAAAAATTATATACATGTGGAAAATTATGTCTAATTAATATCCTTATACGTTAATTTTGACTTATTGGTTACTTTTCTTAAAGTGAAGTTTGACTTATAATTCGTTGCTTTTACCAAAAGTTGGAGAAATTAGCATGATATTGAAGTTATACCTACCTTCTTCGTTTGCGCAAGGTTTAAAGTTCCAAAAATCGTTACTCTCAAACACAAGAATATAATCATTTCATTGTGAATTCACATTGGAAGCTTCTCATATTTTCAGGGATCTGCATATTACTTATATCTAATTTCATTGAGAGTTTCATACTATATAAATTCACCGTCTTGTGTACCATTTTAAAAAATAAAATAATATTTTTAGCCATACAAAATGGTACAGTTAAATTTATATCTAAGTGCACGATCGAATATCTTGCATCTGAGTCTGGCTTTGACATAGGTTAAGGGTGTCCTTGTAGGGATATACCAGATAAAAACTTAAAGCAAAGTAAGGACATACTTTTAAGTCATAAATATATATATTTTTTATCTTCTTGATTTTGTGGCTCATATTACTATAGTAGCATAATTAGGATCGACTTAAAGACCATATGTGACACCAAATATTAGTTGCATCACTAAATTGAGGTGCATCAAATATTGAAATATGACTCACTCTTCCACACGTTCATCATAGGAAATTAAATTTAAACTCTCATAGATTATTTCTTGTTCCAAAAGAGAAAAATAATATCATGAAAATAAAATTGATATTCTCAATTTATTGTGTTAAAATGATGTTTGTATTGGTTTGAGTTATGAGATTCACTTATATACAGACTAATAAATAAAAATCACATATTCAATTAAATGCCTTATAATTGTGATGTTAGTTCAGTGATAGTTTTAAGTCTAAATTAAAATAAGCGTTTGTGATATATTTGATTCAATAAGTGGAATAAGAACGTTCTTGAGTTATTTCTGATACATTAAAAATATTTTTTTTAATCAAATAAGAGAATGAAAGACAAATTCAATATAATAGGTGAACCGGCCTTCTTGGTCTAAGTGATTGACTGGTTGATGAGTTTACTCCTGACCACCAGGTCAAGAATTCAAGGTTGATAAAGAAAAAATAAATAAATAAGCTAATATATTCTAGAATATCATTTTTTAAAAATAAAAATAAAAAATATAATTAGTGAAAGAAGTATTTTTTAATCATTTTCTAATTTGTTAAGACCTTATTTTAAATTATTTTTCAAATATATAAATAGAAAAGAGCCAAAACGCGCTTAAACTATCTCAAAAGGTCTAATATCCTCATCCACCTAATTTGCTAAAAGTACCACGCTCATCTCTTGGTTTACTTCTACCGTTATAACTATAACATACCTCAATATTGTAACAAATTCATATAATTGTGGATGTATCTTTTAGTTTATCCATAATGTAATGTATATATTTATTCAAGTTATATTGTCGTATTTGATTAAAGAGTGTAAATAGATGTTCTCAAAATTCTATAAAAAGATAGTATTTTCACCTTATAAAACACACTTGAAGAGATTTATATTTTCTAGCTATCACCATTTGTCTCCTTGTATAATTTAGTATTCTTATATTTTCCTAAAAATTGAGACAAATTTATTTTATACTCGGGTATAATTTTTTAGTTCATAACAATTTAATTTAATGAACCAATCAACGACCTTAAATTTATCAGTTGTTCTTTTTGTCCATTACTAATTTATTTATTTATTTCTTTTACTTTTACTGCTTGTATGGTGAAAAAAACTATTTTCTATGTTTTATCATAAGTTGAATGAATAACCAAAAATATTTTTTTATTTTTGTTAATTTTTTGTGCTGATAAATAAAATAAATTTGTATGTTTTACGAAAAAGTTAGAATGTGTTGGCTTTTAATATGAAAAAAATTCAAAAATATCAAAGACAATAGACTTGATAAAACTCTATAGTTATATTTTGGATATTCTACCTCATAGCTATAGTTTCCTTTGTTATTGAGGTTGCAGTTTGTATGTATTTTATTTACGAGTTACGAATATACAAACAACATAATATATACAAATTTTGTTTTATATATTTAGTATTTTTTGAGAACTCTGTTTGTATATTTCACTAGCCAATATACAAATATTATAATTTATTATGATTTTTTCATTAATCGTATACAAATAGTTATGATAAGCATATATATATATTCTAGATTATACAATTAGAAACTGAATTATACACTATACATATATAATCAGAAATCAATTATACAAATTTTAATTCGTACAATTAAAAGACTGAATAACAGATTTCTGTGAAATGTAACCAAAGATTTAAAAATAACCAAAACTATGATTATATTACATCATATATACTCTGGAAGTCTGCTGCTTCACATAATTTTCTCTTTTAATTTTGTCCTATAGAAATAGTATACATAATATATAATAACTAAATATTATATCTTTGCATAAAACGTATTTAAGCCTCAATTGAGTCTTAAAAAATACAAAAAGAAAACTAAGGCAAGATAATTTTCAATTCCTTTTAAAAGTAAATAAATAGAAAGGAGGTTTAATCCTAAATGGTCAAAAGAATTAGATGGAAGGTCAGCAATTTCGGCAATGATTTTCGACGAACAACAATTAATGGAATGATGAATTTACTTATCTAGTTATCTTTAAAGCACAATTAGTCCTCTCATTTTTTTTAATAATTATTTTTATATTTGTCTTCATATGGAGAAGCAAGAATTAGTAGCTTCCTTTTCTTTAATTTCAAATTAATATCTCTTAATCAAAGTAAAGCACCACCTTTTGATCTATACACTGAATATTGAATTGAAATAAGTGAAGCATAAATGTCATTAGCATAATGCACAAAGTAAAACTATTTGTGCTTTATCAACAACTGCATTGAATACCAACACTTTGAGATAAGCGTTGTATTAATTGCTCTCCTTTTAGTTTTTTAGTTGTGTTTACACTTTACTAAGGGCGGGTGTTTGGCACGTAGAATTTTTTTTTTTTCACCATACTTTTTTGGGAGATATTGTTTTATTTTAGTTTGGTCAAAATTGAGATATTTTTTATATGATTTTTTAAAAACAAAACCAAGGAAATAACTTTTTTAATGGAAATAGAAAAAACAATTTACCAATTTTAGCGCCGACGTTACCTCTTCTTTACCACCCCACGGTGCGTAGCCCTGATTCCCACCGTCTCCAACCCTGTCATCATACTTCTACCTCTGATACTATTGTCTATATTTCAAGACTATATAAATATTTTTAAAATAATATTTTTATTTATATATTGAACTTGATAAAATAAAAAAAAATTAAAAATTTTCATATGGAGCATTTTCGAAGGAAATATTTTTCCTTCTTGCTGGACACACTCAAGTGACTATTTGTTGTGCTTATAGCTTTGTTTTATATATAAAAAATCATAAATTAGGAATTACATACGATTTCCACTTATTTTTTTCTTTTTGATTTAAAACAAGTCTTTTAAAGGTTTTTTTTTCAAACACTAAATACGCTTTTAAATTATTTTAATATAAAACACTTAAAATAAGTCAATTTATAATATGCTTTAAGAGCAATTTTGCAATGTGTTTCCGTCTTGGAAGAACAAGAATTATATCAATAGTAACAGTAATTTGGTGAATTATCAGATTAACTAATCAAAACCTAAGAAATTTTTCCCCCAATTAGTCAGTAAATTTCACGAATATAGTAATTTGTATGTCATTATCTCTTAATGATCTTTGATTACCTTTTCTCTTTTAATTCCCCCCTCCTCTCTTCACGTAAATTTAAAAAATATTTCAAAAATTTATAGTCAAACATAAAAAATTACTTGTCATCTTGAAAAGGATGACATATTTGATAGGATGAAGGTCAAAACTACAGTAGTCTAATTATGCAATAAAACGAATTGTGTCATCCATTTCGTATACACAAACTTGAATAAATGTATGACATATTAATTCATTTGACATATTTTAGTAGGGCAAATAACATTTTTAATACCTGAGTTATTGTCTTATTTTGGTTTTGATTGTTGAGTTATTTGGCTTGGCACATTAAATCTTTAATAAGTTAAATGTGTGATTTTGCTCCTTTAAGCTTAAAGTCTATTAAATGATTAATAGAATCCACGTTTAAAAAACATTAAAAAAAGAAACAAATAAAAAGGGAGATTTGAATCTATTTTCTCACATCATCACCAAATTAAAAAAAACAAAAACGAAACAAATAAAAAGGGAGATTTGAATCTATTTTCTCACATCATCACCAAAGCTTACTTTTAGAAATATAGATCCAGAAAAAGAATTATATGATATAATGATAAATAGTTCAATCAACAATTGAAATAATTTATCTCGTGAGCATGAAAGCAAAACTAAAGAATTAAGTGAAAAACTTATGACACCAATCTTCTTATTAATAGTATGTTAATAAATATTTTTGCAGCTAAACAAAATAAAGTTGAAATTTGATAATCATCCAGAGGATTAAAAAAATCAAAATTCAAATCATCGCACTAAAATGGAGGCAAAAGAAACGGAGTGTTATGGATTTATGATTCTCACTGTTAGATCACATAAATGAGAATTTTAAAGATCGACAAAAGAGGAACAAGTTGTGTCAACATGAACTTATATTCCGAATAGGTTAAGGAGACAGTGAAGGCGGCAAATAATTAAATAGTGTGGATGTATTTTAAAGTACTTCCAAATCCTACGAGGAGTAGGAAATGTTGGATTTAGCAAGTGTGAATGGAAAAAGAAAAGAGAGAATATGAAAAGTAAGAGAACTATTTTGAAGGGAAAATAAAAAGTCATTTGCACTTGCAAATGAAAAGTCATTTCTCCCATATCGGCAAAAGAAAGGGAAATTGGTGTCCTTATATAAGGAAACATTTTAATTACTTTAAGAAGATGCCCCTCGCGCCTTCGTCGTCGCTCGCTCGGCCTCGGCAAATGATGTGATTGATTGATAAATTTTTTGGACAAAATTTATTTAATCAGTATTTGTTAAATCAAATAAATCCAGTTAATATTATCGTTATTTTCCTAACAGACAACTTTTTCTGAAAGTGTTGGTATTTTTCCAAAAAACACAACTTTCTGGATAAAACGTGTCGGAACGAGATTCTCTGAACAGATCGTTCTTGCTGAAAATGGCTATACAGGAAGGACAATTTTTTGATTTCAATACGAAAATCTTCCTTCTTCTTCTCTGCACATATATTTTCTCCAAATACATCAAAGTGTCGATCACTGAGTCTGTGTGACTTGTTCCTGTTCTGAATTTAAAGAATTTGAGTCCGTATTTCTTTAACAGGTTTTTAATCCGTTTTAATCTTTGGAGAAATTAATCCATAATAACCTCGGGTACAGTGAGGGATTAAATTTCTTAAGGAAACACAGTATTTCTATAGACTTCCGATTATTTTGTATGTTTGCTTTCTTCTTCTCTTAATTCTTTTCGGTTTCTGTTTTCTGTTTATTGTTAACCTTACAATATAGGTTATTATAACAATCTTAAGAAATTTAACAAAGTTTTCTGTATTTGAGGTTTCTGGAGATTAAACCTCTATGGGTTTTCACTCTGCTTTAATTTTTT
The DNA here is from genome assembly GCA_027704765.1 of Solanum habrochaites. Taxonomy (NCBI): domain Eukaryota; kingdom Viridiplantae; phylum Streptophyta; class Magnoliopsida; order Solanales; family Solanaceae; genus Solanum; species Solanum habrochaites. The sequence continues at coordinate 32,514,592 of JAKWJA010002494.1, forward strand.
AACATTCATTTGATTAAACGATTAAAAGAACAGAAAAACTTTATCATTAATCAGAACAATTTGTGGTAAAGATTATTCTTTACTGTTAGTATCTTAAATAGTTTAATTTATATCTGCATTTGGTGCAAAAAAAAGAAAAAAATGATTAATTCAAGTCAAACAAACGCTGACAAATTAAGTGATGCAACAAACATCGGTTGCCCAGAATCGTTCAAATTGCTGCCTTAGCGCGACTGATAAACCTTCAAATTTCTGGAGTCGACTTTAAGAGATGGCAGCAAAAAGATGTTCTTCTATCTCACTACGTTTGAGTCTGCAAAGTTCATTACTGGAATGTTTGTGTTATGTAATGAACTCCTCCTGATGACAATTCTTGGTAACAAAAGGCATGGACACACTCAGATTTTTGTGTAAATTATATCTGGCTGCGTCTTCAAGATGATCTGTAACAATGTGTACAGCAATGTCAAAACCTCAAAATAACTCTGGATGCTTTATAAAAGAAGTACAAAACATAAGATCCGGCATGAAAGAATTCATTGTGGCGAAATTTCCTGTACTATAATATGATAGAAGTAAGACCATCGTCACGCAAGTTCAGAATTGGAGGTAATAATCCATGATCTCCTTGCTGAAGGTATAAATTTATTTAATGCCTATGTTAATATTAAGTTTTTCCCTTAATACTCCATAATCTTAATGTAGGATTGATTGTGAATGATGCATTTCAAGTGCTGCACTTATTGAAATTTAAACCTCCTTTGTGGCAGGACTTCACAAACTACTTGACACAAACGCAGAGATGACTGTTTGACGACTCATAGTAAAGATTCAGAATGGAAGATGATAAAGGCTGCAGAAAAGAGGTCACGTGGTTAATTCAGCAATATCGGAGTAATTTTGTTGAAGAAGATCCCGCACAAAATTAAAGAAGAAAGAAAAAATCTGGTCCAAAAGCATCCTCCTAAGAAGAATTCAATGAAAACAACTTCAACTGTGGTAAACATAGTCATAGTGCTACTGATGCCGGGGTCCTAAGAAGGACAAGAAAAAGAAGGATCAAGCAAACTTGGCTGAATCCAAGGAGAAATTGGACGATCTCTGGTAATGTCTTTCAGAATGTAACTTGTTTGGAACTCCAAGGAATGGTGGATATATTCTGGTGTCTCATGCCCTGTTTGTGCCAACAAAGAATTATTTTCATCATTACTCAGCACTTACAATGAGACGTTGTTTATAGACCAACTCCGCTATTCAAAGGTGTAAGGAACTGACAAAGTTCATTAAATATGACATCAGGCAAGGTGGTGACTTGAATAGGGTCTCATATGTTCAGATTTGAGAAGATTTTTTTCAATTCCAGTTCGACAAGAATGAAGTTAAATGTGTATTTATTTCTGATAAAAGTAGTAGTACGCAAAATAGATGTATGTAGGAAGAAAAGGGCTACCTTAGTGATGGCTTTTAACTCAATGTAATTGCAGTTGATTAACTACAGATTTGCTTCTTCTACTTGCTTGAGTCTAAATGTTTTATGGCATGAAACGTTTGGGACACGTTAATAGCAAACCTTGCAAAAACTGATTAACTTAAATATGTTTTGCAAAACTTGAGTGCAAATATCAAAATGTCAAATTTTTGTGTTTGATCTAAGTATGCTAAGCATCCATATAAATCTGTTGAAAAGAATTCAATCCTTTAGAATTGATTCACACTGATATTTGTGACTGAAGTCAACACTATCACGTGATGGGGAAAAATTTTTCATAACTTTTATTGACGATTGCACTAGATATTGTTCTTTCCTATTTGCAAATGGTAGGATTGAAGCAATAGATGCATTTAGGCAATTAAACTGAAGTGAATCAGTTATAAAACAGATCAAAATTATCAAAGTGAGAGTGGAGTGCATATGATCTCCTTTTGCAAAAACATCTGGTTCCTAGACAATGGTATATTCCGATGCAAACTACTCACTGCTCCTATACTCCTTATCTATGGAATTTGCAAAAGGAAAACGAACTTAAAAGAACGATGAATTGCATTACTTATAAGTTTCATTTTACCACAGAACTTGTGGTGGAAGCTATCCTTACAGCAATAAATACTTCACAGAGTGCCTCATCAAAGACAAATGTAATTCCATATGAGAAATGGAAAGTAAAGACCAACTTGAATATTTCAAAGTGTTGGGGTGTCTGGCCAAAGTCCCAGTTCCTATACCTAAGAGGGTAAAATAAGGGCCTAAGACCTGTGATTGTGTATTTATTGGATATGGCCCACAAACATAGGCATGTGATTTTTTGGTTCATAAGTCCGAACATCCGGATTTTCATGATAATACAGTAATGGAATCAGATAGTGCTGACTTTTTTTGAACCATCATCTATCCGTATAAACTAGAACTTAAGTCACTAGTGGACGGTCTAAACACCAAAGAGAACCAAAAGAGAATGATCTCATGTAAGAAAGTATAAGACGCAGTAAAACGTCAAGGATCTCTACTTCATTGGATCTATTTTGTAACATTTCTTCTTGAAAGTGTGCCTTCACATTCAAGGAAGCAATGTTGTCTAGCGACTCACCTGTTTGGAAGGAGGCTGTTAATAGGAAATTGATCAATCTTAAGCAATCATACTTGGGAGTTGGTTGATCTTCCTCCAGGGACAAACCCTTGGGTTCAAAATGGATCTTTAAAAGGAAGATGAAAGATGATGGAACTATTGACAATATAAGCAAGACTTGTTGTCAAGGTTTTAGACAAAAAGGAGGTCTTGATTATTTTGACACATATCGCCCAGTTGACTAGATTACATCAATTCGGATGTTTAATTGCCACTAGCTGCAGTATACAGTCTGAAATTCATCAAATGGATGTGAAAACACACCTTCTTAAAGGAGAGCTTGAGAAGAATTTACATTAACAGCCTTAGGGTTTTGTATTTCTGGTAAGAAAAGAAGTGTGCAACTTAATTAGGTCACTTTATGGACAAAACCAGCACCAACAATGGCATGCAAAAACATTGCTACTATAAACTACAAAGCGTATGCTCGCTAGTAAGCTTTGAAATGAAATATTTAGATTTGCTGATGTGATATATGAATAAAATTCTTCAAAACTCCTACGGTCTACTAGCATTGTCTCAAACTCATAAATTTCAAAAGATACTTGGAAAAATTACATTTTTGAATTTTAAAGGGCAAAAGACCTCCAATTGATGTAACCTCCATCTTGCAAAGAATAAGTGAAAGTCAGTCTCAATGGACTAGCTGCGTATTGGGAAGCTTAATGTATGGTCATGATTTGTACACGACTAGACATTAGCTTGCGCTATCATAAAATGGAGTCTATACACAGTAATCTAATCAAAGTCTTGGTTAGCAATGAAGAGAGTTCTGAGATCTTAGATGACACTCAAAACTATGCTTTACATTACAAACAAATCTACAGCCGTCTTGAAGGATATGTGATGCAAAGGATTACTGGTCACTGGAAACAACAATCCCACAAGTGTATACGTTTTTTACTATGTGGAGGCAATATCCTGGAAATCATCCAAACAAACATGTATATCCCGCTCATTGAGTTTTAATCATTGCTTTAGAGACAAGCATGTGAAAGACGCTGATGACTCCGGAATTCTTAGAGATATTCCCTTTTGCCCAACCAATGGCCCCTATATCTACACTTGATAGTCAAGCTGGCAATCGAAGGGCTGGAAGCATTAGTATAATGGCACGTCTCGTCAATAAACAAGACATACTCTGTGAGACACTACTCTCTAGGAATTATCACAATTGATATGTGAAGAGTCAAAGATAATGTGTCGATCCACTTACAAAGGTCTAAATATAAAGGGGTTGAGAAAACATCGACGTGAATGAAACTATGGCCGATAACAATCATCGCGGCGTAACTCTACCTAGAAGACTAGATAATCCCAAAATCGAGGTTCCAAGGAGATAAAACAAAGTCATTTACGACGTTCACATTGTCAGAGAAAAATTTCTTATTTTATGGTCCATTTCTCATGATTAGACAATTTTTAGTAATCTAGGATAAATACATAGGACTATTTAATGTTTTCTAAGTTTGATACAGGGAATATCAAATGATGTATCTATGGGAAACACATTAAATCACCTATGTAAGTTTGAAGTGTAAGCCGCTTCAGGAGAATCCGTAGGCCAGTTCTTTAAGCACTTACTATTCCAGATGTAGTCATTGTTCACAACGAACACAACATGAGAACTAAACAGTTCAAGGTTTGAATGTGTGGACATATGCTGTCAGGTATACACCAAGCTCGACAGTTCAGAAGATATCAAACTCCAGATTGACCGAGTATATCCATATATGTTTCACTACTGAAGTTTAAAGGGAAACCTCTTATCCAGATGCGATTAACTTTTACCTACAAGACACACAACTTTTTTCATGCTATTTTTTAAACCATAGCCTCCCCATTCAATGTGGGGGACTGTTGGTGTTTCCCAGTGTAAAGGAGAAGAAAAGAGAGAATATGAAAGGGAGGGAACTACTTGGAGGGAAAATGAAAAGTATTTGGCCTTGCAATGAAAAATCATTTCTCCCATATCGGCAAAAGAAAGGGAAATTGTTGTCCTTATATAAGGAAACCTTCCATTACTTCTTAAAGAGCTACGAAGAAGCTTGCCCCATCCGCGCTTTCGACTTCTCTCGCCGTAGCTCTCCTCGTTCCAGCTTCTTCTTTTTTCTTTTGCTTTTTTCTTTTTCTTTCGCCAATGATGTGATTGATTGTAAAATTTTTTGGACCCAGTTTAGTATCTTTTATAAATTTGGCGGTAACTGTAACATTCCAAAAATTGTTAGTCTTTCTAAAAAGTCGTTACTGTTCCAAAAAGGTCGTTATTTTTCCAACAGCCACATTTTTCTCAAAAAGTTAATTATTTTTTTCAAAAGTTATTATTTTTTTCAAAAGACACAACTTTCTGGATAAAACCGTCTTAACAAGTCCTCTGAACAGACACGTTTTTTTGCTGAAATGATATAAAGAAAGCCATTTTTGATTTTTTCAATACTGAAATCTTCCTTATCTCTGCATAATATTTTTCTCATCAAATATCAAGTGTCATCGACTGAGTCCTGTGTGGACTTGTTCCTGTTCTGAAGTTAAAGAAGTTTGATGTACCACTATTTCTTTAACAAGTTTAATCCGTTTACTTGGGAGAAATTATCCTAACCTCCATTTACAGTGANCCAATTCCAACACAATTCTAAAAATTGCTCCTCTGTTCCTCTTACTACTTGGATATATTCATTATATCATCAATAAAATACAATCACAAAGAGAATCCAGATATGGCTTAAAAATCCCGTTCATCAAGCTAATGAAAGAAGCAGGGCATTCGTTAGTCCAAAAGGGACCATTACCAAGAATTCATAATGCACATACCCTGGTTCGAAAAAAGCAGGTCTTTGGACATTGCTGCCCGTATTTCAATTGATGATACCAGACCTCAAGTCGACTTGTTTTGAGAAGACACAAGCACCTTGTAAACTGATCGAAAAATCATTCAATGCGAGGAAGAGGGAATACATGTTCTTAAACAGTTACTTTAATAGTTGCCGGTATAGTCTATGCACATCCGAAGACTCCCATCATTCTGTCTCACAAACGAAAACAGAGCACCCCAAGGGGATGAACTTGTCTGAAGAAACCTTGCGCAACAATCTTGAAGGTGGGCTTAACTCTCTTAAATCAGGCGGGGAAGCCTTCTATAGGGTGGTATAGAAATGGGGGTGATTACTTGGTTCAAGATCGATGGACAGAAGGTCAAATATCTCGATCCGGTGGCATACCAGGAAGGTCTGCCGGAGGGAAACACATCTAAAAAACTCGCGGAAATATCGAAACCGACTCAATTGAAGGTACTGGGGTAGTATCATCCCGGAGGTGTGCCAAAGAACGCTAACAAAAAAAAAACCCCCCCCAAACCCTTTACTAACCATTCTATTTAGCACGAAGAAAGGAGACGATACGAACGGATTGGAGTGTAGTCACCACTCCACACTAACGGAGCTGTTTTTCCCAGGCTTGGCTAAAAGTCACAGTTTTAGCATCAAAATCCAAGATTGCCAAAATGTGGAGAAGCCAAGTCATACCCAAAATTACATCAAAAATCAACCATTTCTAAGATAACCAAGTCTAATGAGTATTGCTCCACAAAAAGTCACCAGACAAGACCCATTAATACCTTTTCAACACATAGACTCACCCACGGAGTAGAAACACGAATAGGCATGTCAAGCACTTCACAATGTTGTAAAATTAAGACCAGTAGCAAATGATGGAAGATACAATATGAAATGTGGAGCCAGGATCCAAATAATACAGAAGTATGCAATCACAAACCGAAAGATTCCTGTGATAAACAGCATCTGATGCCTCCGCTTCAGACCAGCCCAGGGGAAAGCGTAACAATGGCCCTATGACTTGTCTGCCCGTTGCCCCTACCCTGTTATGCTTGTAGTGGCTCAGTTTGCACGGTACCCCGGCCATTTTGGTGACCACCATTACCTCGCCACCGCGTTTCCCGAATAACGCCTCTCCATGACCACCTCTACCTCTAGGGCTATTGGGGGTCTATAAAACTCTGTTTTGGGACAATTCCGCCTATATGTCCAGAGTCCCCCCATAACATGATAACACTCTCTGGAGTCAAGCATAGGTCTCTCAGGAGAGTGTTGGACCGGTCTGAGTGGACCCCCCAAACTACATTCGTAGTGAAGACTGTGAATTGGTCGGACCGGTAACCCCTGAACCAACACTGTCTCTAGAGTAAGAACCATTAAACTCACCTCCCTTCGAACCTTTTTGAGGTCGATGCCATGGTGAACTCATGCTGGCATTCACGCCTTCCATCTCTATCACGAAGTCTACCACTCGTGAAAGATTTTGCGTCGTAGCCGCTACCTGTACAGCCTGAAATCTGCAAATTCTGCCTCAACCCCTTCACAAAACGGGCGAATCCGCTCTTGTGGACTGAAAACAAAGTTGGGTGGGCCATATGACAATCACGAAACTTAGCCTCATATGCCAGTAACCGACATCCTCCCTTGTCTCTAGATCAAGCAATCATCCTCTTTTCCGATCCCGCAAAGTCCGGGGAATATACTTGCCATAAACAAGCTAGAGAATGATGTTCAAAAGTCTAGGGTGGCTGCCCTCTGTTGGTTGACACGTAAACATGTGACCGCCACCACATTTTTGGCGTTCCCTTGAAATGATAAGTCACAAACTCTACACCAAAACCGTTCTAACTATACCCATCTGGTGTAGTAGCTCATGACAGTCAAACCAGAAATTCATAGGACTCCTCAGATTCAGCCAACCTGAAGACTGGAGGGTTTTTAATTTCAAGAACTTAATGAAAAGTTCATGCTTGATCATTTGTCATTATAGGCCCTGTGGTCAGACGAGGGGAAAGGATGGAAACGTGCTATTTCCAATGAGGAATCCATGCGGGGAGCCATTCCGGGAGCTAGTAGCGGCATGTTGTACCTCCGGAACCGGAGGCGGTGTTGTGCAGAAAACCACTGGAGGCGGCTGGCCTGACAGATAACCCGCTAAGATAAGCAAAGAACATGATTGATTCATCTCGTGGGGGTGGTTTGGGCGTGGAAAATTTCCTTTCATTCTGCACTTGTTCATTTTTCCCCTTCCTCACCTTCTTACCATTCCTCAGTCAGTGGAGGATTCACGCCCTTAGTACCAGATGGGCTTGGTGCTAGGTGCTCGTCCTCTTCCTCTAGAGTGACGTCTCCCACGCCTCTTCCACGCCTCTTGTCAATACTCTCTCTGAGCTAAAGCCCTCAGTGGATGCCAGAAGCTTCTTGTCTTGCCGACGTTGGTGTTGGCGCAAGTCTTTGTTGCTTAGTTCTAACATCTTGCGAAATAGAGTGAAGATGGTCAAGATTACCAATTTGGAACACCTAGATACCAAATGGATTCAAGTAATAGAGAAAGAAGAAAAGAAAAGAATGGATTTTTTCCTAAAGTTATAGCCTCTCCTAAGAAAAAAGTAAAGCGTCCCCCTACCGTTCTTAAGAATCTAATAGAATGTTATTCTGTGATGCGACCAACGAACCTATGCTATGATACCAAGTTTCACGACAAAACGGGCCGAGACTGGCACCCAATACCCTCTTATGTGAAGCGAACCAACATCTAAACCCTAAACATTTCAATAGCATATCAACAGGAAAGTAATGCGGAAGGACTTAAACTTACTAATAAAACCAACAATAACTTCTAAAATCTAAACATTCTATTATTTCCCAAAATATGGAAGACACATCACAAGAACATCTATGATCAAAATTACTAAACTAAGAGTATTCTACAAAGATAAAATAAAAAAAAGCTAGTCCATGCAGGAACTTCAAGGCATCCAAGGACATGAGGAAGAAGACGTCCATCTAGAAAGAGTTAGCTCACCCTGAAATCGGGTGTTATGTTAATGAAGACTGGCTAGAGTTGAGGTGAGTTGTGAAGACGACGGTATGTTTGCTGAAATTTCCACATATAACAAAGAAAGAACATACAAGTAGGGATTCAGTACAGAACACGGAGATGAGTGGTACATCGGCCAACTCAAAATAGATAACAGAGATATCAGATAAGATCATAAATCCAACATAATACTTCAAATGTAGCAACAAGAAGTTCTATAATCATTTATAAGTACCGCCAACTTCACACATGAGGACTCAAGCCTCATACCATACTCAGTGGGATTAGGTTTCATTAGATTGGAGTATAGTAACATCTTTCAAGATTCATGATCTTTATTCCTTTCTTGTGTCGGTACGTGACCCACTCGATCCACTACTACTATGTGCGGTACGTTGACACTCCGACCCCTAATTTTACGATGTCGGTTGTGACACCCGATCCCCTAATTCTACGTGTCGGTTCCATGACACCGATCCCCTACTTCACGCTGTCGGTTCGTGACACCCGGATCCCCTAATTCTTACATGTCGGTTCGTGACACCTCGATCCCCTAATACTACGTGTACGGTTCGTGACACCGGTCCCCCTTAATTACTATGTGGTCGGTTCGTGAACACCCGGGTTAACCCCTAATACTACGTGGTAGGTTCGTGACACCCGCTCAACTAATCTCATTCTATTAATTCATCAATCCTTATTTATACCAAGGCATCCTCAGCCCCATTACTTTAGTTCATCAAGCCTTCTTTATACCAAGGCATCATCATGAACAAGGGGTTTTCAAGATGGGATTCAAAGCTTCATCTGCTTATTTTATCACAATTGTATATCACATTCATTACAAGGCATGAGACAATGAAGCATATAGCAAAAGACTTACCAATACAACCCAACACATATCATGTTCGCTATTAAGAGTTTTACTACGAAATAGTATAAAAACCGCATAACCACCTCCACGAAGAAATTGCGATCAACAAGCTATCTTCTCAAAAATCCTGCTTATCCTCTTCGTTTATATCTCTCTATACTCGTTTCCCTTCTCTGCTGTTCATTTCTTTTTCTTATTCAAACCCTCTTTCTTTTACCCTAATAATTATCCTATAATTAAGTTATAAAAAGATGGCAATAAGAATAACCCACAATTAACTCAAGGTTACCTCTTTTTAACCCCCAAGTATTAGACTTATTAACATTAAACCCTCTACTTTATAATTAAATGCAGGAAATAGTCCACAAAACGCCCTTAAATTAATTAACAGAAATCCAACCCAGCCTGGGATACGCAGCCTGGGAGGGCCGTCATGCCGGTGCGACGGTCAGTCCTGCTTGCTCGTCACAAAGTTCAGAGATCTGGATTTTACTGAAGGCTTGTGACGGTCCGTCGTGCCCACGACGTTCCGTCCGGCCAATTCCGTCGTGACGTTCAGAGAGTCAGATCTCGTACCCAATTTTTTTTTAATTCTAAGTGTTTTGAACGAGACCCCCTCGACGGTCCGTCGTGCCCCTTGACGGTCCGTCGTGGGTCCGTCGTCTCAGCCAGTTTTCCAGAAAATAAAACTGCTGCTCAAAAACGGACCTAAACAGGGTCGTTACACATGGTACGGTCCAAAAATATGAAAATTCTTTTTCAATGAAGAGCGACAGTTCGGATCGATCCTAGAATTATTATATATATATATATATATATCTATAATTATATATATATATATATTAGATATCGATAAACCACACGGGTATCTTATTTCTTATGTAAAGAAGAGAGGAAAAGAGCGGAGAGAGAGAGAGATCAAAAAAATTTATTGTAACAAGAATTCAAACGCACATATTTTAAAAAAAAGTAATTTGTTAGTTCATTTATTAAAAAGAGAAATCTTTAAAAAAAATTACCTTAAACTTTGACAATGATGATTTTTCTAGATTATTGACTTGAAGTTGGAGACTTGGAGTTCTTTCTGTGGAGATCATCAAAACATCGAGAAGCACTAACTAGAGAGAAAATAGGTAGGAATATCATATCATAAATCATAATATAAAGATTTGTTAAATGAAATTAGTTCGGGGTATATAGTATAATTAGTAGGCCATATGAATGTAAAGGGGTATGTGTTTGTAATTATAGTATAATTTTTTAGTTTCCCCTTTTATGGATGACTGATTAATTGTTTATAGAAGCACATTGCTTCTTCATTGAAAGTTTTCTCAAAATATTGTTCAGGTTCCACCCTAAGTATACCTCAAAAATATCAATGACCATTTTATGCGCACTATTATATTGAACATTATTATCATAGAGAGACCTATTACTCGCTTGACCACGATTAAGTTATAAAATATACCATTCACCTCGACAATCTCTCCATGATATGAACACCAAATATTCAAACTTAAATTCATCACAATAAACACGATCTTTCATTGTTTTCAATTTTAAAAAAATGTATACGGTTGCATCGATCACAAGGACAATACTTATTAACCCATGACTTTGAAAAGGATCAAGTAACATTGCATGATTGACAAATCCTCTAAAACCTTCAGCAAACTCATTTTTCATGTCTCCACGAATTTATTAGTTCTATCACACTTTAAAAACGACGAGCCATTTATAAAAATATAGATATTCGTTATAAATTTTAACTTCCCTTCTTAGTCAATGACTAACTTTCACTGTCTAGCTTTTTATCGAAGTTCGGGAGTTAGGTAGAAGGGATTAAAATTAATTTATCAAAAAATTTCAAAATATCATTTTTTTTAAACCAAAAGAGGCTATGTTCAACGCCGAGTTTTCTTCTGACACATAAGAAGTTTTCCTCTGTAAAAATTAAAAATAAAAAATTGATGCCGAAGCAAGCAATTTTCTTCAAAAACGACATTATCCTTCCCCCCTAATATCACTACTATGGCAGCCTTTTCCTAGTTTTTTTAAAAAAAAATCGTTCTATGGAATCACTGACCGCTCGGCAACATTTTTTTTATATTATTTTTGCATCGCGCATGGCAGCCTGAAAATTTTTTTTTATTGGAGGGGGAATTTGCTGCCTTACTCAAAGATTTTTAATTTTTTTTGACTAAAACATGACCCTTAATTAACTTCATAATCTTTAAGCAAATTATCCTAAACCTCAGCGCATTGTCGTTAGTTGATTTGGGTACCCATAATGGCGATTCCAATTGTGCCGTAGAATCCAGCCATTTGGGCCATAAAGCTAGCCACCCAATTTAGTATAATAAACAGTTTGTGCGGTCGGTTAGTATCCAGAAGCGTACCTATCAGATTTTACATGTTCCGTACAAGAATTTCACACCGCCTTATGGAAATAATTCACTAGAATATGAGGGCACTATTCTCACAATGCCCCATACTTTATTTCAGTACTTCAGTATTACGTATTCGATCCCTCATCCATTAGAAAAATGAACTCGAGATCATGTTTAATTTTATATAACACAATAAAATTCAATTGTAATAGTTGACTTGGGTATACAATTATATGTTCATTTTCCCAATCCTCTTCCTTTCTACTAGAATCTATTGGTTCTATATCAAGCTTTCCTATTACATACTTGATGCATTGTGAATTCTCCTGTCTATTCCAATGAAAAAGTTAATTTCATTTTTTAGGATCTCATGCAATGAAGAAAGAAGTGACCATTTTTCATAGTCCATTGAGCACGTAATACACGTGGTATGAAACGAAGTGATACGATGTTCTCCTATTAATAGGGTGTCTCATTCTTTTTAATAATCCAAACATCGTGACAAATCTTGGTTTGCACATCTCTAGATGTCAACTCGATATTTACATTTTCAATGATCCCAAATTCATTCTTAGAGAGACTCTAATCTTGTATAAAAAACAAGTCATAACATGGTGGTGATGGTGAAACTCTTCTCTCTATACTCCCGGACGTAAGAGGCGATTGCTAATGTGAGAGAGTCAATCTTCTCGACTGTTCAGCGTACTTTATTTCAAAAAATCAATATTCACATCCTATAAGATATGAATATAAATTCAAAAATAGTCATAATATTGATGAAATTATATGAATATCGAGTAAATATTACAGTACATAAAGATTTATCTATGTATTAAGTGACCTATAGCTTTAAGATGTTTCTCATACAAGTCTCTCGATATAGCGCTTGTAAAGGATCAACTATCATTTCACGAGAAGGAATGTATTACAAATTTATTTTTCCACTTGCTACTATGTCTCTCAAAAAGTTATACTTGATGTTAATATATTTTGTCGATCACGACGTTCATCACTGGAGCTGGAGTCGAGGTCACTGGTTGGAGCAATCGCTACTGCTCGAAGCTTCGCGGTTCTTAGATTTTTTGTTGTTTTCCTCGACATCTCCAGAGTAGATAGAAATAAAAGATGAGGTGTGGGATGATTTGGTTTTGCCGGTGGTCCTCACCGTCTTTGTGCGTGAAGGCTCCATTTGGTGGCTTCTGACTCGTTTTTGCCAGCAGCATGGCAAAAGACGGGATTCGCCAATTGTTAGAGAAAATGAGGCAAGGGGCTTCCCGACAACTCTCTTCTCGTCGGTGGTCGCCTTGATGGTTCGTTGGTTCATGAGGAGGGAGAAGAAGAGGCTCGATTTTTGCGATGGAGAGCTCTCACCGGTTCTCAGTGATAGAGGAGAGCAGCGGGGGAGTGACGAGGGAAAAACCAAAGGGGTGCGGCTTTATCTCAAAAGCGAGAGAGGAAATAGGTTGAAATAAGTTAGGGTTGGTCTTTTGGGATTTGAATAAAAAGATAAAGTGTTGATTGATCATTGACATTTAAAGGAATTTGATGGACGATCATGATTTAATGTTGGGGCTGATCGGATAGATGATCGAGTGAGATGGAAAGATGGAATTTTTTTATGGAGATCAAATATGGCTATAATTGAAATGACTTGTACGGAATTTGGCTAGATTTGAAATGAAATCTAACTTGAGGAGGCAGATTGAATCAAATTGGATATAAAAGATGTTGAGTTACGAATTGAAATTAATTTAAGGGAAGATCAATGAAATTCTATTAATTAATAATATACTACACATAAATAATTTAATTATATTAACATACTTTTTAAGACCTTAAAATGATAACTAAAATAATTTTTTCAAAGTTTTTGACAGCTGATAAGTATTAAGTATTATTTTGAAAGGAAAATAATTACAATAAAACTTTGTAAATTATGAATAGTAAATTATAATTATTACATAAAATACTTTCAATTTTGAACCCGTTTTTATTAAAAGGAAGGAAAAAAGGAAAAAGATTTTGCAATAAATATTCAATCAATAGAAATTCAGGGGAATGTCTCTAAGTCGTTCAAAAGGGGTGTCAAACAGCTGCCCTTTGGTTGCTTGGGAAGGAATGATGAATTGTCGGGGAAACCAGATGTTGACTGAGTAACGGATTTTTATCGGAACCCAAAAAAGTTTTAGGTGGGATCAATTGAAATATTATATACAGTTGAAAAAAAATATATGGGTTATCTTTGATTTAATTCGCCTACATATCTTCATTGTTACGAGAATTATACCGGTACTTGTCTTTACATTTAGGAAAACAAATGAAGCTCTACAACTGAAATAATGGTATAAGATTCAAATGGAAACAATAACGACTTGAATGGATAAGATAAGAGCAGCAAGGTGGAATGAATAACACAAAAGCATCATAAGAAGAAGAGATAGACGTGTTTAGAAGAAAATGGTGATAAGCCTTCATCGGTCTATTATTTTTAAAGGTCAGTAATCATATCTGAGAGATCCAATGATCTTTTCTAAATATACCAGCTATGCTAAATATGTACTTGTAATATCACTAAACAAAGTGATTTGGGAAAATATCAAAGTAGACAGAAAATGTAAAAATGATAGGAAGTTCTCATATCGATCATGATATTTGCATTAAGAATATGAGATGATGTCTTAGTTTATGACCACATTCGCATTCATGATAAACAAAATTAAATCTTGTAGGCCATGAAATAATGTCTGCCAGGGCCCATTTGAAATAGAATGTTTTTTTTGGACGATGAAGCCTTCAGAATATAAATAGTGAGTAAAGAGAATGATTTTTTTATTGTACTTAGGGTATTTAGTGATACTAGTGACTTGATTCGATAGAAACTCCTTGTAGATGTGTTCCTTTTTGAGCTCCATGTGACTTGAATCAACAGTAGATCCAATAGTTCTCGTGCTCAATATAATTTCCGAGCTCAATGTAGACGCAACTCTGGGCGCGTGAAGTTCTGGGCACAATGCAATCTCCAGGCACATGTAATATCTCAATCTCATTTATTCTTGGGGAAAACACAATATCTTTTCTCATGTAAATCTCGGGCTCAATGCATTTTTTGGGGATATACATTTCTCGGGCACGTGAAATTCTCAAGAACATGCAGTTCTCTGGTACATTCAATCGCGAGCACAATGCAATCTTAGGCAGACATAATCTTGGACACAATACAATTTTCTAGGCTGATGCAAATCTCAAGCGCATGTAATTCTAAGGAACATGCAATCTCAGGCACAATGAAAGTTAGGCGCAATGCAATATCTGGGCACAATGCGATTCTTTGGCACACGCAGTTCTTGGGCACAATCCAATCTTCGGATACATGTGATTCTGGGGGATATGCAATCTCAGACTTGTGAATTTTTTGGGCAAGATATGATAGTTGAGATCATTAAGTAGTTTAGACCTCCGTCTTGTGTTGAAAGGATCAATTTCCATTATTAGCAATAGTATAGAGTATCATGGTCCTCATCTTTTTGGAGGGGCAGATATGCTTTTTTGGTGATTATTTCGCTCAAAATAATGTTGCTTGATTTTTTGTCTTATCTGAAGGATAGTGTGCCACTTGTTGGTGATTGTTGGTCTACCTGTTAAGGTTAGCTTGAGTCTTCAAGAGATGGTGAAATTATTCTTGTGTATGTACTGTATTTTCTTTTATTCAAAGAAAATGTGAGTTTAGAAAGAGGGGGTGATCTATTTTATCGATGTGCTCTTTTGGACTTGGACATCAAGAACTTTTCTGGCACTCTTGCTTTGAAGAGACTGTAACAAATAGAAAAAATAAAGTTTGAAACGATTTTTTTTTTAAAGCATAAAATTATTTAGGTTGTATACAAATATTGTTGAACCTTTTGAGCATGGCACAATTTGAGACTTTTAAAAGGGAAAGTCCTTCCGATTCTGATACACATCATAAAAAATTTGGAAAAATCCATTCAAAAAGATTTTATTGTATCGTATAAAAACTTGTGTATTCTGACATGGTCTTGTAGATTGTAGCTTAATTGTTATGAATTCTTGAGAGGTCCATTCTTTATTTTTGCGGAAATACTCTTTGATAAAAATTTTGAGACTTTAAAAAGTTCTGCACAGTTTCAGGAATAAGGGATAATGATAATTTTTATTATGATTAAATTAAACTCCATATGAGCACCTACTTATCTCCTCTGAAATGGAAATTACGTCTAACGTAGTCCCAAATTACAAAAGAAAGAACATGAAACAGACTTAGATATAGTTTCTCTTCACAACATCTAAATTGATAGATTTGGGCCAAATTTCCCCGTCCATTCATGCCAATATGAGTGCTCCACCTGTCAACATCTGAGAGACTACATTTTAACATTGTTAGTTTGGTGAAAATTTACCATTTTCTTCATCTTGATTTGGGAAGATCCACTTCAAAATCAATCCTGGTGAGAAATGTCAAGGTATGACCTTCTTGTTGAAAACTATGGCCATTCTATTTTGATAGAGTTGACCATGATAGACAACGTTAATTCTTCTTCCGTCAATTAATGACAAATTCTCAGACCGCATTTGCACTCATTTAGCATTCCTTAGCTCTACCTTGAATATTCAAGTATGGTACTCTAATTCATAGGTATGACAACTTTGTACATATACCCCAAAAAAATAAGGTTTAAGGCCACAGGTAAAAAGTTCTGATGGTAGACAAATACCTCAACAAAGCGCAAGGGTAGAGTTTTCATGGCAAATGCTTGTAATTATCGATCAATCATGGTGCAACATCATTCTTCATTGTTTATATTTTCATCCTCAACCGCTCCACTCATTTGTGGTCTATACATTGTCAAGTTTCGATGATTAATCTTAAACTACTCACTAAATGCTCTCATCAAATCAATATTTAGTTGGTTTCATTGTTAGTAATGATTGACTCAAAAATTCTTAACCTACAAATAATGTGATTTTTGACAAAATCACCTATAACTTCCTTCATCTCCGACTTGGATGTTACTTGTTCGACTGGACCAATGATATTACATGCCCCAAGCTGCAAATGGACAAGGTGTTGTAAGATGGAGTTTGTTGGGATGAATTCGGATCATAATTGTATGAGTCTGACATTGATGAAATTTCTGAACATGGAGAATACAGTTTTTCTCGATGGTTAACTAGGATTATCCTAATCTCAAAATCATTTTTTTAGAGTATAACCGTTCATGTGAGGATCACTTATAATGAAAGTATCTTTCAACCAAAATGTACTACAGCATCAAGCCATCCACAGCAAATCCAAATCGAGAGTCCTTCATAAAGGACTTCTCAACTTAGAAAAATGGATTTGTTAAACCTTCGAACTATGCATTTTTGTGCACTAGTTGCATCTTCTGGATATTCACTGTTCTTTAAATATTCTTGAATATCATGGTACCAAGGCTTTCCATCAGGATCCTTATAACATGAAAGTAATATTTTGATTTCTCATATATATATACGTGAATGTAAATGGGATCAATTTGATTATGATCAGGATGTTGAATCATGGATAAAGTGGCTAACGCATCTGCAAAAATTGTTTTGGATGTTTGATACATGCTTGAATTTTGACTTGAGTCCCAAAATGCAATCTTCATAGTCCGCCATATTATTTGAGCAAAGGAATCTGAGTTTTGTTGATACCGGAAAATGTTTGCCAATTTGTGAGATTAGAACAACTTTGATGCCACATCCGCTTTGATTTTTAGCTCCATCAAAGAACACCTCCAACCACCGTATTCTTCAGGGATATCTTCCCCCCACAAAAGCTACTTCTTCATATGGAGAGTAAATTCCAACCAATTTAAAATAAATGACTTTATAAAATTATACTTTTCAAATCATTTGAAGTAATTTTTTCATTTTTTAGAATGTTAAAGATAATTTATATTATATATATATATTATCTAGATATATAGAGATAGATTAGAATAGATATAATATATATAGATAGATAGTATATATAGAATGATATTTACTACCATTTCTAAATATTCAAAATCGTCTTAAAGCTGCTAGTGACCTAAATATTTGGTTATAGTTTAGACTAAATTTTACTATATATTTTGAGTGAATTAGTTTACAATTAAAATTAATTCTTTATCTTGTTACGACTAAGAAGCTTGTTAATTAATTATATTCATTCATCTTCTTTTAATTCTGGCCGAATTCAACTAGTTGCTTGAACTTGATCGAAACTGCAATTTATGTG
This sequence comes from Solanum habrochaites, assembly GCA_027704765.1. Classification (NCBI taxonomy): domain Eukaryota; kingdom Viridiplantae; phylum Streptophyta; class Magnoliopsida; order Solanales; family Solanaceae; genus Solanum; species Solanum habrochaites. Next base: position 32,532,613 of record JAKWJA010002494.1, read on the forward strand.
ATTATTTTCTTAAGTCAAACAGACCACATTCTTGAATTAATTTTCAAAGCCCATTTCCTTCCAATTTCGAGACCCAAATATCAGTCCACTAAATAATTCCCAATCTTACAAGGGAAAATTATGCAACAAAGCAAACTTATACTATTATTAATCATTTTCCCCATTTTAAAGCTATAGTTTGAAATAATTATAATGAAAATAACATTATACATTAATAGTGGCTGAATTCGAATTTGTATACTTAGTCATGTTTGATATATATAATCGCCAAAGGATACAATATGTAGTATAATATACAATTATGTACTATATACATATACAATTCACCTCCTCTCACTCTCTGCCCTTCTTGCTCGCCTATCTCCTACCTCTCCAATCTCGCTCGCACTATATACAAAATGTAAGGGTTAATATACAACTATATACATATAAAATCCTCTCTCCAATTTTTGTTCCTCTCTCGCTCGCTCTCTCTATCTCTCCCAGTCTCGATCACCTCTCTCCTCCCTTTACCCAATATGTTGCCATATCTACCAAATACATATGGTATAATATACAATGAATCTAAACCAATATTACATAGACAAAATCACCATTCTCACACTGTTGTCCCCCCTCTCTCACCGTCTCTCCTCTATCCTCCCAGTCTCGCTCGCCTCTCTCCTCCATATGACAGTAGCTACAAATGGGACTCTATAAGAATATATCTTGGATAGTAATTAATTGAGTTTTTAAGGTGACAACATTGTGAAAGTTTCCCCTATTTTAATGCTATTTTATTCAGTCTTATCAACTTTTTGTACTTCTTAAAATCCTCATGTGTTCATTTTTAAAAAGGAATAGGTCAAAAATTACCCCCAAGTTTGTTTATGGTTTGACTTTGCCCTTCCGATAAATGAGTTAGATTACCCACATTACCATTACTAATTTCACCATATATACCCCTCATTTGACAGAAAGCCCAAATTGAATCAAATTAGCCAATTTTACTAAATTAGCCAATTTGAAACCCCGACCGCACTCACATAAGTTTCCCCATTTTTGTACCTTAAACAGTTCATCTTCATCTTTAAAATTATTTTTAAAAAAAAAGTAGCGCTGCAGAAATGCAAACATTAATGGAGTTCATACTTTACAAACTCTTACTCTCTTTTGATTTTTGGATTACAGAACATATTATTACTGAGCCTTAGGCATTGCTGAATTTTCCTTGAAGTACGAAATAAAACTAACTTTTTCGGCTTAATGTTTTGCAAAATGTAATGAATGATTTCTAGATGTTTCGAAGTAATGTAGATTAGTTAGAATCAAAGTAGAGTAAATGTATCCTTTGAAAGAACTCAGACGGGCTAAACATCAGAGAAAGGGTTGGGACATGCGACCCCAGTGCAAAGGTGGCGCTCTAGCCCTTTCCTAGAAAACCCCCGACGAATTTCTTTCTCATTTTCTTATCCTAACTAGCCTAGAATCAAATGGTTTCTTCCACACTCACTTAGATTCAATAACCCAACATATGTAAACGACCTTCAATTATGAATACTCATCTCAAGAATTCATCAAAACCCCAACAAATCAAGATTACAAATGAAATTTCAGAAACTCATCACAAACTTAAATTCCTTCAGACTCAAGAATGAATTGCATTAAAAAAACATGTTGGGGTTGGGTAAAGAATCACACTATGCGAACTCATATATCTGTTAGGATCAAATCCTTGGAGAAAACAACCCTCGATTCATAAGAAATCTTGATGTACACTTGACCTTTCCCTTATTCTCCTTTTTCGACTTATGAATTTTCAAACCAAAATGGGATTTGAGATAATGAAAACGACTCAAACTATATTTGAACATTAAGTAGTACTAACTCTTTTAAATTTTAGTGGGTAAGCAAAAAATTAAATACTCCCATAATTCGGTACTTTTTCTCATGGACAAACTAACGACAAAGTGGGCATATCTTTCTCATACGAGCTCGAAAATGTAGCAAACTCGAGGCGTGAAAAGAGATCCCCAGAATTTTCAATTTGATTCTTATGGTTCACGATCATTCATGCTACTGAAAGGTATGATCATTTAAATTTAACTCAAAACTCACAACTTAAGTATGAGTTGCAATATTTTAGATTTGGTATTTTCCACTGTAGTTATTTCTATTTTGTTATTTCAAATATCACGATGTTGCAAAAATAAACGATGAATAGAAAATTCTTTTAAGGCCTCCAAACTTTCAATACTTTATTACATCATACAATGAAACGACTTCATTAATCACATATCTACATATACTATATGAATATGTGATGTGCACCAAATAGAAATTACTAAAGTGCAATCTCCAATAGTCGATAATTATTGTGTTGGACCTCTTTTTAATAGTAACTTTAATTTTAATGGTTTAAATTGATCTCATCAAAAGGGCCGGAGCTATGACATTGAAAAACCTTCATTTCCAAAAAATTACCTGATATATATGTAGGTCAAATATTATTTTTTAAAATCAAATTGAGCTCGAAGCTCGTTTATTCAATCATAATATAAGAAAACTTGTATTTCTGGCCCACATAAAAAAGAAAAGTAGCCCAAAATATATCAATACTTTGTATTTCTTACCCTAGTTTAACATGTTCCCTATTTGTCCGAATACTCCTCTTTCATTTCTTCTCTACGCCACCTTCATGATTCTCCTTTGTCTCCTATAGTTTATCAGCATTCAACCATGGTGGTGTACCTCTACGCATATTCAACAGCTTCAGTAGGTACTTCTCCTACTTATCTCCTCGCTATTATGTTTCTTTATCTGGTTTAGAGATTGGAATTTTGGGAGCAAATATCGTTGCTAGTTGTGGAGCCAAATGTGTTGCTCTCGATCTTCCTCTTTTTGACAATGGAGTATGTGCTTGGATGTATAGTCCTCGAGTTGGCGTTTTCTCTTTTGTAGATCATAGTTAGAGCAGGAACTATTTAGTCCTCTCGATTTTATAGCACTGGTATTGGAAAAATTTTGAGTGTACATAGAAAAGCTTGTGGAGACTCACCACATCTTGATTAATGTAATGTTGTCTAATTGATTGTTTATGTCTTATCTTTCTTGTTTTGATTCTCAAACTGGAGATTGTGCTTTGTAAATGTTTATAACACTTCTATAGCTTGTAATTGCTCAAACTGCTTGTATTCTTGAACCTTCGAATTACTATAAGCACTATTAAACAAGACATCTACTAGCTAATTCATACCACAGTAGAAATACTGAACTTTGAAGTTGTTTTATTCCATAATTATCTTGCCTTCACTTCAGCAATGCTAGTATCTCCATGATTTTTTTACACCCTACGTATCATTTTCATGATTCCCAGTGATTTTTATAGAATAACTTCTTGAGGCTTATTTTTTATGTAGTAAAGAATCCCTCTTGTATGTTGTCGGGTCAAGTATTACGTAAATATTGATATATTAAGTATTTTGAACAACCCTTAACTACAAACAATGAGCATAGCTCAGTGAAAAAGTGTGTCCAATGTACAAATACCCATGTTCGAATCACCCATCTATGTTTTGTATATTTTTGTTTAATGTGGTTGCTGTAAAACAGTTATATGATAATGAACAAATGAAATACTTTGTAATACTTTGTGTATATTGTGTGGTAACATGAGTTGCAATAGCGTTATGCTTACTTTTGTTTAGTGTGGTATGCCTATAAAAACATTAATTAAATGAAAATGAACTACTTATTGTAGCTAAAGTGGTAGCTAGTGGACAAAGTTTGGTAGGTTGTTTCAATTAAGGTTCAGTTCCCATGGCCACATTTTTTTTAATGTTGGCTTTATATTGGAACACCCTCATGAATTTTATGCTTTCCCACTTCTCACAAGATTCATTGTGCTAATTTCATATTCTTATCATTGAGTGTACTTAAGGTTTGAATAGTTCATTCCTAACCCTTGCCTTCTAGAAGGGGCAGAAGACTCGAAACACACAAACTTTTCAACATGTATTAGAGATGAGAGAAATTATAATATGTTAAAAATTCTTTGTATCTCCAAAACGAATCAAGCCCCACCTGTGAGCAATATGGAGTTGAACACCATTTTAAGTAAATAACTAAAATATGTGTGTAAATTCAACGATCCATGGAAAATAATTAAGAGTGGTCAACATATCTGACATTAAAAACTAGACATGGCTAAGTTCAGTAAAAGCCCTTGCGAAACAACACTATGGTTGGAAATGAAAAAAAATTCCAAAATGTAACTTTTGGAAAATTCCGCCAAGGAAGGCTGACCAAGAGGGCGATTGTGGTTGCTGTAGTCTGGTTAAATGCTTCCACAAACACCCAGCCTGCTGATAGGTATTATGCAATAGAAGAATAAGGATCACTTTTCTCTACCTTTCCACACTAATGTAATATCCTCCTCTAAGTCTTTTATTTCACCAAATCCCCATTTCTCTCTTTAATTTGCTTTCTCTATTTTTTGTTTCTTCATATGGCCAACCATCATGCTAAGAATGTACCCTCCCCCTCTTACTTCTCCCCATTACCAATCTACCCTCCCATCCCTGCCCCTTCTCCTCATCGTGTTTGCGAGAAGTACACAAACTTTTTAACTGACACTGAGACCTTAGGGGTTTATGGGAGTGAGCGACCCATTAAACTTAGTCAATGAACCTACCTAGAAAAAAGGGAAACATGTTGAATGCTGGGAAGTAACTTATGTGGGTTCGGTCCAAAAGGCTCAATATTGAATGTGTTGCACATGCGTTTGCGCTTGTGCCTCAACCTGCACCCATACCAACACCAATACTAGAATCATCAGAGTTGTTAGAGAGAATGAGAACCCGCCATGTATGTGCAATTGCGTTTGATACACTAACATTGTTAATCATCCACATGCGTTCTCATTCGGAAGTGAGTTGTATGTTCCTGACCGGGACATATTTTGATAGGTCATCATGTTCACCATCATTTGAACCACTTACACTTGATGAAAACTCCAACAATCTCAATGATGATGCATCCGCTGTTGTTGTGCACTCACCACACCAAGCTTCACAATTAGGGCCTTTTTCCGAACCACATGTATTCCTTCCCCAACATTCAGCATCTATAGGGGAAGCTGATGAATACATGATAAGGAACGTTTGTGGTTCGGGAAAAAATACCCAATCTTAGGTGTAAGTGGTTCAAATAGTGGTGAACATGTTGACCTGTCAGAATCCCCGTCCCAATCAGGAAAATATGAACTCACCTCCTGATGAGACTACATGTGAATTCTCAATGATGTCAGCGTTTCAAACACAATTTCACATACATAACAGGTTCTCATGCTCTTTGACAACTCTGGTTATTCAAGTGCTAGTGCTGGCACAAGCGCAGAATGCATGTGTATCAAGTTCATCATTTGGCCTCTTGGACCGAACCTCAAATGTTCCCTCCCAATATTCGACATGTTTGCCTTCTTTCTAGGGGGAGCATTGATTGAGTGGATGGGGGAATTATTCCATAAACCCCTAAGATCTCAGTGTCATCTATTGATGTAGCCTTCTCGTGAGCACGATGAGGGAAGGGGGCAGGGGAAAAGGGAGAATGGGGAGGGGAGCCCACTACATGAAAATGCATTTTTAGAGACCAACATTTAGGGAGGAGTTGAAAATGTGTTCCTCAATAGTGTCCCTATAGGGACAAGATTTCCTTCTCGTCTCTTTATTTTTTGTTACAACGAAGAGATTAAATATTGTCTCTACAGTAATGAATAACTAGTCCCCAAAATAAAATTTAGTGGGTTATAAGGCACCATTCATCACTAAATTAAAATATATTACTCTTTCTTTTTGGGACATTGTAAAATCCCTAAACCCTAATATGCTCACCTTCAAGTTTTCCTACATTGAATACAACTCTTCTTGTTCATATCCGTCGACTAAAGTTGCCTCTTCCGTCATCACCAACCTCAAAATTATTTTGATAGCACAAAATTAAGAAACCAATGAAGCTAATTTCCTTACCTTCATGATTAACCCACCTTCAAGTGATGCTCTTTCGATATGACGAAGTAGATTACAGTTGGTCTCTGCAACAACCGTAATAATCTATGAAATGGGGGTCATTTTCTGTTTCACTTATTTGATGATCTTAGATTTATGAAATTCAATTATCCCCCCCCAATTAGAATTTGGCCAGATTCCTCTTATCTCGTTTTGAATACCTAATTGAGTTCTTTTCTCACTTGAATACTCAATTGAGTCACACTATTGGTACTTTTTTTGCTTTTTATATATGTGTTGGTTGCTCAAGGGTTGTGGTCATAGAAAGTAACAAATCATATTATATAATATATTATGTTCTTCTTCGATTGTACTGATGTGTTGTTGTTGGGTCGTCATTATAGTTGTGAATCACATAAAAATGTGTTATATGTTACCCACTCTTTCAATCTGATCTCAGTCCTAGCAGGGCTATCTTTTCCACGCCCTCTCAAGTTCCCTCTCAAGTTTCAAGGTTAATTGTGATCACATGTCAGAAGCCATATATACATGATTAACTTTCTTGTTGTTTCTTTTTAATGATATTGAAACTCAAGTTCTTGTCTGTGATATATTCGATTGAAGGCTCTAAAGATGTTGAAATATTTCTAATTCTTGAGCATTCACAATGGCAAGCACATTTTTTTTCTATGTTGGCTTATTTTGACACCTTCATAAATTTTCTGCCTGACCCATTCTCACCATCCGAAATTTGCGTATTTGTTTATCATGAGTTTAGCTTAAGGTTATGACTAATTCATTACGAACCATTGGATTCCATAGGAAGGGGGAGAAGACTCGAAACATCCCTAAACTTTTCAACATGGTATTAGAGAGGAAAACATTATAATTATGTTAAAAATCTTTCTATCCTCCAAAAACGAATCAGGAAGAATGTGAGAAATATGTGAGTTGAAAAATTATTAAGTAAATAACTAAAATGTGTTGGTTAATCAGTCAAAACATAATTTTAAAGACATTGTCATATGCGTCAACATTTCAAAAGATAACATAAAGTTTTAATTAGGAAGTAAGAATTAAATTCACACGAATCTCATGAGAAAATAATTAAGAAGTGGTACACATTTATATACATAAAACTAGAATGGAATTTCGTCAAAAAGCCCTTTGCGAACCAACACATGGGTGGGAAATTGAAAAAATTCAAATTTACTGGTTCTGAACTTGCACACTGATGTAATATCCTTCTCTAAGATCTTATTTCACAATAATCACCATTTCTCTCTTTAATTTGTCTTTCTCTATTTTTTTTGTTCTCTTCATACGGCAACCATCATTCTAAGGACTGTACCTCCCCCTCGACTTCTCCACATTCACCGATCTCCCCCTCCCTTTTCCCATGCCCCTTCTCCTATCGTGTTTGCGAGAAGTCACACAAACTAATGACACTAGAGCTTAGGGGTTAGGGAGTAGCGAGCCCATACAGTAGTCAATGAACCTCCTAGAAAAATGGAAAAAACGTGTTCAATGCTGGGAAGTAACATAGGTGGGTTCGGCCCAAAAGGCTAAGATTTGAATGTGTGCACATCCGTTTGCGCTTATGCCTCAAATGCACCTATACCAACCCAATACTAGAATCATAAGAAGCTGTTAGAGAGACTGTAGAACCTGCCATGTATGTGCAATTGTGTGGAATACACTAACATTGTTAACATCCACAGCATTTCTCATCGAAGTGAGTTGTATGTTCCTGACCGGGACATAGATTTTGACTAGTCATCATGTTCACCATCATTTGAACCACTTACACTTGATGAAAACTCCAACAATCTCAATGATGATGCATCCGCTGTTGTTGCTTCTCCAAAAGCTTCAACATTAGGCCTTTTTTCCCGAACCACATGTATTCATTCCCCAACATTCAACATCTATAGGGGAAGCTGATGAATGCATGGGAAGGAACGTTTGTGGTTCGGGAAAAAAGACCCAATGTTGAAGCTTTTGGAGCAGCAGCAGCGACGAACGCATCAACATTGAGATTGCTGAAGTTTTTATTAGGTATAAGTGGTTCAAATAGTGGTGAACGTTATGACCTGTCAGAATCCCCGTCCCAGTCAGGAACATATGAACTCACCTCCTGATGAGACTACATGTGAATTCTCAATGATGTCAGCTTATCAAACACAATTTCACATACATAATAGGTTCTCATGCTCTTTGACAACTCTGGTTATTCTGGTGCTAGTGCTGGCACAAGCGCAGAATGCATGTGTATCAAGTTCAACATTTGGCTTTTTGGACCGAACCTCAAATGTTCCCTCCCAATATTCGACATGTTTGCCTTCTTTCTAGGGGGAGCATTGATTGAGTGGATGGGGGAATTACTCCCATAAACCCCTAAGATCTCAGTGTAATCAATTAGTGTAGCCTTCTCGTGAGCACGATGAAGCAAAGTGGCAGGGGAAAAGGGAGAGGGAGAATGGCGAGGGGGGCCCACTACATGAAAAAGCATTTTGAGAGACCAACATTTAGGGAGGAGTTAAAAATGTGTTCCTCAAAAGTATACCTATAGGGACAAGTTTTCCTTCTCGTCTCTTTATTTTTTGTTACAACGAAGAGATTAAATCTGGTCTCTACAGTAATGAATAACTGGTCCCCAAAATAAAATTTAGTGGGTTAAAGGCACAATTCCTCACTAATTACAATTAGATTACTTTTCTTTGGGAATTGTAAAACCTAAACCCTAATATGCTCACCTTCAAATTTTCTACATTGAATACATCTCTTGTTCATACCGTGGACGAAAGTGGCTCTTCCAGCATCACCAATCTCAAAATTTATTTGATAGCACAAAATTAAGAAAACCATGAAGCAGCCTTCCCTTCATGATTAACCCACCTTCAAGTGATGCTCATTCAGTATGACGAAGAAGATTACAGTTGGTCTCTGAACAACCGTAGTAATCAACGAAATGGGGGTCATTTTCTGTTTCACTTATTTGATGATTTTACATTTATGAAATTCAATTATCAATTTAGTAGTTTTTCCAAATTCCTCTTATCTTCGTTTTGATACCTATTGAGTTCTTTTCTCACTCGAATCTCAATTGAGTCACACTATTGTAACTTTGTGCTGTCTGTATATAGGTTGGTTGCTCAAGGGGTGCTGGTATAGAAAGTAACAAATCATTATTATATAATATATCATATTATTCTTCGATTTACTGATTCCTGTTGTTTATGAATCACATTAAAAAATGTTTATATGTACCCCACTCTTTCAGTTCGAGATCAGTCCTAGCAGGGCTATCTTTTCCATGCTCTCTCAAGTTCACTCTCAAGTTTCAAGGTTAATTGTGGAATAAATGTATGAAGCCATATATACATGATTAACTATATAGTTTGTTTCTTTTACTTGATATTTAAACTCAAGTACTTGTCTTTTGATATATTCGATTGAATGTCTCTAAAGATGTGAAATATTTCTAATTCTTTGAGCATTCGCTATTGCAATCAACTATCCAACAGAGATTTCGAAATAGTGGATGTCATCAGGAAGTTGTGTATTAATGTAGGTAGTTTTGAAAGTGAACTTCAATTGCTTGAATTCTTACTTTGTTTATCTGATTTCAGGTACTTTCTTCGCTTGATATCCTTATTGGCGATATTTAATCTACAAATTTTGACTTGTTCTTGGTTTTTTATGATTTTTATTGTGTGCTTCAAATTCTATATGAAAAACGACTCAAATTGTTATATGTGTTTTTGGTTGAAATAATAGTTGTTGGCTTTTCCTATTTAAAGAAAAAAACCATTTCGGTTCTGTTATTATGTCTCTCCCAAAAGAGTTGTCCAACTCATTTTCCCGTTCAGACAATGTTTGGTGAACAAGTCAGTTATAGTTCTCGTTTAAGGTAAAAATATTCCTCTAAATCCCTTGATATTACGGTTACTAGTGCAGACTTTTGCATACTTCAGTAGTAGTGTAATCCTTTCTAAATACAGAGTGGAAATTCAACTATTCTTGGATGTTGTAAAACTCTTTGGACTAATTTCTTACATTATTTGCTATGTCAAGATGTTAATAGATTGGGCTTTACAGTGTAACTTATTCTTTTATTTAGCGTTATAGATAATGCAGTGCAAAGAAATAATAAGTGCAAGAGACTAACTTAAACTCTTTGAAGTTCACGGCTGAGAATATATTGTAAAACTAATATACATATAATTTCAGCTACTTGTTAGGAATCTCTTTTATATATACATACATATATATATATATATACACACACATATATAAAGTGAGAAACGGGGATTTGGTGAATAAAATACTTAGAGACGATATATATAGAGTGGAAAGAGTAAAGAAATCTTTGACATTTTCATTTTCCACCAATAGTGTTTAGTTCAAAAGGGGTGTATGGAATGAATCATGCTTAGTTTATGTAATTCATATGTTAAACACATCTTTAATTTATTTATGATGAAGATTTGCTAATTTAAATTCTTATTTTTTTTTTTTTTTTTTTTTTTGTTTTTTTTTATTCCTAATTAAAAACTTATATGTTTTCTTTGAAAATGTTGAGCGTGTGACAATGTTATTTATATTATGTTTGATGATTAAATAGCACATAATTATAATTAATTACTTAATCATGTTTTCAAATTGGACATTTCACTCATGTGGCATGATTAGTTTTTGAGATAGAAATATTTCAACGGAGTTATAAATTGCACTATCTTATTTTAATGCTTAATATATTATGGAAACTACGTTTTTATTTATTTATTTAATTATATCTTCAACATAATATACCGATCTTTTCATCTTGGCCTAATTTCCTATTATGGTTCCAACACTTGAAAATAATTGGTGGGAGCGAGAGCGAGACTCAAAATTAGGATTAGAACAGCCTATGATGATCAATGTTGAAGTATGTAACCATCTCATTTATAAAATTTAAGTTATAGAGAAACACATTACTTACATCGAGAAGCACTAAACTCTTATCAGATTCCTTTAACTAGCGAGAAAATAGGTAGGAATATCATATCATAAATCATAATATAAAGATTTGTTAAGTGAAATTAGTTAGGCATATATAGTATAAGTATTTATTAGGTATGAATGTAAAGGGGTATGTGTTTGTAATTATAGTATAATTTTTTAGTTTCCCCTTTTATTGATGACTGATTAATTGTTTATAGAAGCATATTGCTTCTTCATCGAAAGTGTCTCAAAATATGTTAGTTCCATCCGAAAGTATAGCACTCAAAAATAATCAATGACACATTGCATGCGCGCATATATTGAACATTATTTTTATATAGAGACCTATTACTCACTTGACCACGATTAAGTTATAAATTATACCATTCACCTCGACAATCTCTCCATCATATATACACCAAATATTCAAGCTTAAATTCATCACAACAAACATGATCTTTCATTGTTTTCGATTTAAAAAAACTGCATACGGTTGCATGGTCACAAAGACAATAATTATTAACCATGATCTTTGAAAGGATCCAAGTAAAATTGCATGATTGACAAATCCTCTTAACACCTTCGCAAATTATTTTCAGTCTCCACGAATTTTATTAGTTCGATCACACTATATAAAAGACGAGCCATTATAAAAATATAGATATTCGTTATATAAATTTTAACTTCCCTTCTAGTCAATGATAACGTTCACTTTCTACGCTTTTGTATTGAAAATTCGGATTAAAGGATAAAAATAAAATTATCAAAAATTTCAAATCATCATATTTTTTTAAACCAAAAGGCTACTGTCAAAGCGATTTTTTTCTGAAGCAATACAAAACTGATTTAAGAGACAAAAGACCACTAACAAAACTATTTCCAAGATTAGAGGATCTAGGAAGCTTAAAACATTTTCTTGGCATTGAGTTTTCTAGAAGCAAACAAGGGTTTTGATGCAAAAAAGGAAATATGCTATTTAAGTTGAAAGCACCAAAAAAATGGTGAGACAAACTGATAAAAAACAGTAGGCCAAGAGAAGAAGAAGAAGATTTCTATTAGAATTTTATGATTGCAGAACTATACATGAATACCTATTACATCACATATATAGAGGGTGATCAACTAACTAACTAGACTAGTTAAATATCTAAACGACAATTAATCATAACAAACTTTTGTAACAGATTTTAAATAACTAATAACTAACTTTGAACTATACACATTAGCTCAACAAGCCCTCCTCAAGGGATGGCTTGAAAGATATTCTTTCCACTCCCAGCTTGGGACATAATGAGATGTGAAGGCTTCCACGTCCTTAGTAAGCAAATCTGCTAGTGATCTTTTGTGATACATGTTGTGTCTTGACATATGATGTAATATTCTTTTTCGCTAACAAAAATAAAAATCATATTCAAATTGCCTTACTCGTTCATGAAAGATAGGATATTAGATGCAATCTGAATTGCTGTCTTTGCTATCACAAAATAGATTGACTGGTTGTTAATATTTGGACTCCTACTCCTTGTATATCCAATAAGCCATGTAATTTCAGCACTGCTGATGCCTACTCCAAACTCAGCTCTGCAGGAACTTCTAGCAACAGTTTATGTTCTTCGACTCCCAGGAAATGACAGGCATCACCAAATTTAACAGAAACCTGTTACCGGATTTCGGGTTTGCATTTACACGTATCCCAATCTGAGTCACCGTAGGTGTTGTTGTTGTAAGATAATTCTGAGCTTTGTGAAGGCCCTAACAGACCTAAACACGGGAGCTGTTTACATTATCTGATACCAGAGAGCTGCGCTTCCATGTGAGATTCTTTTGGAGCATGCATATATGACGAAGAACAGGACAGCAAAGATAATCTATTCTGGTCATGGTGAGATATAGCATCTACCTTACCCAACCTTTGATATCTTCCAATATACTTCAAAAGGTGTTATCTTCTTGTATAACTCCTGAAATCCCCACCCCCCCCCCCCCCACCTTGCACAGTGTCAATCATATTAAATAGAAGTCAACCTTACACTAGGATCATTGGAGTGTTAAACTGTTTTGCACCACTTAGTCCCCTCTCTGAAATAAGTTCCAAAGCCATATTCCGTTGCGTCATAACATACCCTTCATTGGACCCTCGCCAAAGTTCAATGCCAAGAAAGACAAGTTAACTTCCCAAATATTCATGGAAATTGAGATGAAGATAGTCCTTGTTTGTTACAATTATTAAAGACTCACAACTTCCAGTAAACAAGAAGATCACCAAACACAAGTACGAAAATCAAAGAGGAACCAGTCTGCTTAGTAAACAAAGCGTAATCATGTGACTTTGAACCAATCCAAGCTGAAGTAATGCCTAAGTTAACTCAGATTCCACTGTCTGGAGCCTGCTTGAGGCCATCATACAGGATTGTGAAGCTTACCACTTTAGAGGTCTCAGCCTTACTAAAACCATGTAGAATCACCATGTTAGCATCTCAAGAGATACCTGTAGGGGAAAGCATTATGACAGCCATCTGAAATATAGGCCAATGTTAGCAGCAGCCCCAACAGCCACATGATCGAACTGTAACCATTTTCAACGGAGAAAAATTCGTATGTCAATACCCTCCTTTGACTGAAACCCTTGGCAAATAGTGAGCCTTGTACCTTCTCAACAGCTCCTGAGGCCAAATATTTGACTTAAACACACATTTACAACCATAGGTGTGCCAGGAGGCAGATTCAATAATGCTCCATGTGTGATTTAGCCTCCAAAGCACGTGATTTCAGCTAATGGCGATACCAATTGATGTGTGTGTGGACTTGGCATACTCCCACGCATTCCCATGGTGTCCCCACCACGTGTAGTGCAGAATACACGACTTTTTAGAGTGCGCTGTTGTGTACCGCCTTGTGCCTTAAGCTCACGATACCGTCACGACAGTGTGCCCGCGAGTAGGTCACACGACTTAGACTCGTGTGGCCTTCGCGCCCCCTCCCATATCCCGTGCTCCGGAGTGATCGCTCGCTGCACGTCTACATGCCCTGTGCCTCGGGCGGTGCGAGGCGGCGGGGATTGTCAGCTCGCGAGACCGGCTAGATCGGGCATGTATTCTAGAGATGGCTTGGGCGTCGGGGTCGCCCGCTGGCCAGTGGAGTCGTCTCGGCCCGCGCTCGGGTGAGGATTCGCGGGCGAGCGGCATACATGTGTGCTCCGAGCAGACTCTCGTTTCGGGTCATCTCTTCTTGTCCGCTCGCTTCGACGCGCGGGCGGGCCAAACGGGTGTCCGGCTAGGGCCAGGTCGAGGGGTGCGCCCTGAGAGCAGGAGACGAGGCTCACTGCGCGCCCTCCGAGCGGATCTGACTCAAGAGCGGCCGTCGGCATATGGACCGCTTCGGAGCGCAGGTTGCGGGTCCCCTGATCCGGCGGCCAGAGGCGCATAGGCGCGCGTTGGACACCCCCAGAGGGAGTGCAGAGCGGAGTCTAGGAAGCAGCGGCAGCTTCGGCCAGAGACGAATGGGAGTGTGGGTGCACACGCAGCGGGAGAGGTCGCAACAGTGGAGGCCGATAGTGGGCCGAACTAGTGAGCCCCGGCAGTCAGCGTCGAGGTGGGTTGTGATGTACCGAGCGAAGAGACTAATAACAAATGTAGATTTTTGAAATCGCCAAAAGATGATGACTGAAAAAGAAAGTTTTGATGTATCTAAACCCATACGAGTGATGTAGCGCTTTTTGAGACGAGATAACCAAGAAAAGAACTACAGCTGGAGACAAGCTCTAGAAGGCAAATTTGTCATCTTTTTGTACCTCAGGGAAGACAAATGACGAGACGCACCAAAACACTCCGAGCTGATCAATGGAGAGGAAGAGTTTTAATACAACACGGGTTCAGTAAGAGAGAAGGGAGTACACTATTAAGAGATTGCTAGAAAGGGTATCATGTTGATTACAGTAGACCACTTAGTGGTGTAAGGAGACCACACTTACCCGCAAAAAATTTTAGAGAGGAAAAGAGAAGATTGAAATCTCAAAGACCTCGGCCATACTCAAGAATAGTGGTCTTATCATTAGGTGACTCTCTACAACCCAATTTTGTTAGCTAGAGTATAAGTAAAAGAACTCTGATGCATAGAACCCAATGTTGCAAGGTGAAAGGCAAAGAAACTTGAGAATTGAAGAAACTCACAACCATTATCAGATCTGAAAGACACTATTATAGCTACGTCGAAAAAACATTGACGAAAGCATTGTTGAAAAAAGTAGACAGTTCTGTAGACGAAGCTACAAATAACCTATGACTTGAGAGTTCAAGACACAAAGAAAACCAAGTATATGTCTAGAGGTAATTCTCTACCAAAGTAAGAAAAATAATCTCTTCTTGATTGAGTTACATGAGTAGGATACTCGATAGGGACCCACATAACATCAGCATGAATAGTGAGTATATGAAAACAAGTGACTGTAGAATCAGATAAGGAGCGACTAAAGGAAGGGTAATCTGACTGCCTTCAGCCAAATGTAGGGACCAAACAATAACAATAGCACTATAAAGGAGAAGACCTATGCTGCAACAACTCAATGTTCTGTAGTACACTAACAGGGATAAAAGGGACATCAAGAGTCTTTGAGTGACCCGAGAGTCAATTGTGGAGGTCCTGATCGAGAAGAAACCACAGTTAGCAGTTGCCTAGTTGAGTTTGTAAAGTACGGGTATTTGAGTCCTATGGTCTGCAATTGAAGGAGTAATCGAAGACAGGAATACTAATAAGATCATTCCCAGGGGCTGTGCGCCAATCCGATCACATCACAGCAAATTTGGAGGAGGACTACGGAAAACACAATAGATCGCGCGTAAAACATAGAGACACAGCCAGTTCATCCTTTTGGGTAAGCAGGTGATAAGACAAAAGGATTATTGAGTGGAAATTCAGGAATGTGTTAGCAACATTTGAGATCTTAGGTGCCTACCGACCTAACATTGAAGATAGACCTAAGTGACTTAACAAAGATTTGAACGTGACAAAACGACCAGGAGGTAGCCTGTACTTGTTACACACATTCTCTATGCTAAAATGAATTGCACTGTGGAACAGTATCTAAATTGTGCACCATATGTGTGGATTGCCCCTTGATAAGGATCCATTGTTTCAGCATCAAGGGAATAATGGGGAGAGAAGTGCCTCATTAAGACTGAAGCAACTGAGTGTGCAGTAGCAGTATCACAATTACTCTTGGAAGTTCTCCTGGGAAATTACAGTTTCAAAAGCTTTTGATTCAATGTACTGTTGGGGATAGAAAAAAATTTGAGGAGTGGAATTGCTGTTGATGGAGCGTTGCAACGTGCTGATGAGGAGAGAAAACCGAAGATTACGTAGGTTGAATCTTAGGATGAACAGGACTCATTAGTTGTATTTTGATGATGCTAGGCAAACCAGGAGATTGTGAACCTACATGATTAGCTGATGCAGAAGATAGCAGTAGTAGTATGTTCTCCTTTTCCCTTTCCAATCGCGGATATTCATTGTTAACTTGTAAACAATTAGCTCGAACATGACCCTTCCAGTTACAATAGTCACAGTAGAGAGTATTATGACTGGTAAATGGGTGTATGATTAGGTCACTAAAAAAAAGAGTTTCCTCATCAGGGGAGGAGGAATTACGGAGCACTGATGTCGAAAAGTCAGATCCTGAATCTTAGCATGTGTCTTGTACCATGCTAAAAAGATATGGCTCAAGTCCTGTCATTTGAATTCCACCGAAGCATTAGATGAAACAGCGGGGGATTCAAGTACCCTGATGGTGCTCGAGGTAACCAAGGCAGTTCTGACTGAAGTTGCTTGCAGGCACAAAATATAAGGAGAATGGCTTTGTTTACACCTAGGGGCTGGTATCAAGGCATACATAATCGTGACTTCTAGATTGAGGTATAGATTAAATTTCGACCGTAAGAGGAAAATGCAAAAATAAGTCGAGTGATATACTACAAAAAGTGCTCTACATAGGGGTCTTAGAACTCTCACACAGGCACGCGCAGGGACAAGGCATAAAAGGTGGAATCAATATTCCCGTCCACAAATTCTAAAGCAATAGAAAGTCAGACTAGAACAGGACAGTTGAGCCCCTGTTGGGTGTATGTAGTGTAGCAATAATCCTTGTAGCAAGGATAAAAAAGATTAGCATTCAGGCCCATCAACTTTGTGGGTCAAATCCTATCTTAGATATTCCACAAGATAGTTTGAGCCACTAACCTGGCATAGACTATTCCACACTCATAGATTCCCCTAACTACAGAAATACTTATCCATGAGACACTATAGGCATTTGCATTTTTCCAAATGAGGGATATGTAGAAGAAGAATTCTGAATTTATCCTTACTGCCATTTTCCATCAATAAATCTATTTGTCCCTTACTAGAAAAGAACACTATCTCAATAGATTCTGACGTCAAATAAGGAGTAATTTTTGATCCAGAAGTGAATTTGAAACTAGATGGAACACCTGGAAGATATAAACATCCGACATGCAAAGAAAAGAAAAGTGGATGATGAGAATCACCATTGATAGTTCCTCCTTGAACTGTACCACGTGTTGAAAGGACCAGTCGGAATGATTAATTGGTGTTGTGATTGCGATCTTCAGTAGCTTTTCTAGGACCAATTTACAGTATCTCCAATTCTTCTATGCATGAAAAGCTAAAAAAAACAATCGCTGAGCAAACCTGGCTTTGATACCATGAAAGCACCAAAAAATGGTGCACAAACTGATGTAAAAAACAGTAGGCCAAGAGAAGAAGAGAAGAATCTCTATTAGAATTTATGAATGCAGAACTATAAATTGATTAACCTATACATCAATATATCTACGATGTTGTCAACTAACTAACTAGACGAGTTAAATATCTAACTACAATTAATCATAACAAACTGTTTGTAACAGATTTTTAACTAACTAATAACTAACTTTTGAACTATACACTATTAGCTCAACATAAGTGATCAGTGATTTAGGCTTTACAGGTGCTAAGCCATTTCAAACACCATTTGAAGTCAACAAGAAATTGAATTCACTTGAATTTGATCATATATGGCAGAGTGATACTGATCAGTTGTTTGAGTTATTATGGTGAATATCAAAGGAAGATAGGAAGACTCTTATACTTGACCATGACTCGACTTACATTGCATTTGCACTTGACTTAGTCAGTATATGTATTCTTCTAAGGTATCTCAAATGTTTGCTGCAACAAGGGTAGTTAAGTATATAAAACAATCTCCGGGCCTTGGTGTGTTTATGTTAGTTTATGTCGATCTTTCTCTCATTGTATTTTGTGTTGCTGATTGGGCATCTTAAGTGAGTACAAGAAGGTCAGTCACTGTTTTTTTACTTTAACTTGGAGACTCACCTACCACCTGAACATCAAAGAAAAAGTCCACCATCTCTGGGAGCTCAACAGAAGCTAAGTGTAGAAGCTTAGCCTTCACATTAGCTGAAATTGTCTGGCTAAAGGGGTTACTTTCAGAGGTTGGAGTTAGTCTCAATAGTCCTGTTAATGTTAATGTGTTTTGTGATAGCAAGTCTGCAATTTAAATTACCACTAATCGTGCTTTTCAAGAACGAACTAAACACATTGACATTAATTGTCATTTTATCAGAGAAATGGTGCAAATGGGCTTGGTGAAACTGCATCACCTTTTCACTCCTAAACAAGACGTTGATATTTTTACCGAAGGCTTTCGTATTGGTCAACACTTTGGTGTCCAAGCTAGGCATGAAGAAAATCTTTATGGCTCCTAGCTTGAGGGGAGATGTTGTGGAATTAACCAAGTTCACAACAGTGCCTTGAAGATGATTGCACATTGCATTATTAATTAAGTTGGTTCCAAGTTGTTTGTTAGTTAAAAATTTGTTAATTAGTTAGCAGTTTTAGTCGGCTAGCTTAATGTGGTGTGTATAAGCATTAGCCTTGTAGATCAATTGATAGTTTTGAAATATATGAAAAAAGCTTCCACAAAATGTTCTCTATGTTTTACCATCTTCTTTTTGGATTGGGTATCTTTTGATAATGTCTGTTAACAATAGTATGTATTTCAGATTCACGTCTAAAGTTTGCTATATTAATGATAGGCGGAATGACCCGAAGACCCTTGTATTTGACTTTATTTGTCACCTAATTCTTCTACTCAAAATTATGCTAATTGAACTCTTAAAATTATTAAAAGACTATTTAAACTCTTTTGACCGTTGACTAGGATTATGTGGTGTTTTGTTTTTGCTGAATCAGATTAAGAGAATGATTACACGCATTTAAAATCAAGTGAAGACAATTATTTAAATTTCTTTATAAAAGAATTAAAAGAAAAATATAACAATTTTAAATAGAAATTTTAAAAAAAAAAACATTCCAAATATGATGTACATTTATTCCTTTATCCTCATAATTTTATCTAACCCCCACCATCACCACACACATCGTCTTCAATCTCTTCCAATACTCTTACACACAATCCTTTCTCTTTCTCTTCTCGTATGCTACCTGTCATTTGGGAGTATCTATAATGATTGGAGAAAAATATATTTATTTAGATTTAGATAAAAGAGAGGAGGGAAAAAGAAGTTCTAAATTGTGAAATAGATGCAGATTTTAGATGGTTTTTGAAAAGCATATGTTTGATTATTTCTAGATGTAAGACAATTTTATAGAGAGCATTTTAGAAGAATTTTCTATAATGACCCATTTTTATCTCCTTCTCTTATTTCTCTCATTTTTTATTTTAGTCACTTTATTTATCACCATCATTAAAATAATAAAATTATGATTAAAAAAATAACAAAGCTTTGCTTATCACTAATTCCTCTTCAACGTAAAAAAAATTTCACTAGTAAAGAAAAAAATGAATGACATGTAGCAAAATAGAAAAAAAAAATGGGAAGAGAAGAAAAAATGAAAAAAAATCAAGAAAGAAAGGATTTTGAAGATTAGTTTGAGATTTAATTTTAAAAATAAAATTTATTGTAATAAAAAAATGAATTGGCAATACAAATCTGATGTGGACAGTAACGTGTTATCCACACCAGCGCAATAGGGAGACATCTATAATTAGTGAGTTTAAAATAGTGTCTTATAATAACTTTTAAGTGTTCAATTAGTAAAATTGTGAGTAAAAGGGTTTATGTGACAAACGGAGCCAAGTATAAGTGTTATCAGGTCATTCCGCCTTAATGATATTGTTATTGAGGTTTTTAAGCTTTATGGGACAGAGACAGACTCACATCTCTTAATTTAAGAGTTAGTTTTATTTGACACATAACAAATGATAAATAAGAAATTTTGTAATTTTAAAGATATGCCAAATGTTGAAATTGAGAACTTATTAATTATAGAAATACAAACTCTTTTGAGACAAAGTAAATAAATAGAACACTTAAATTGATACACTACTTATAATATGTAATACATACTATAATTTTTAACACATGTATGCATACAATTAAAGCTAGAGCCAGTGAATATGTATTATATTCCCGGTTACATTTTAGTTCGACTCTATATTAAGAAAATGAATTTCTTTTTGTCTATATTAATAAACTAGTAAACTTGTTCATACTTTGCGTGGTTATAAAAGTTATTAGCAAATTTTCTTAAGATATTTTAAGAATTTAGAAAATAAAGTATATAAAATTTTCATATGTATATTACATAAAAAAATTTAATTTTGTAAATTAAATTAACTAGTTATACAATTCTTTCAAATTATAGAATGACATTTCTTTTCTATGAAAAATTGTATGATGACCATTTACAGTGTGTTATAAATAAATAATTGAATATGCATGCAAGGGGTTAGAATGAAGTTTCAATTTACAAGAGTCGTATAGTTTGAATTCAGTTGCTGCTCTGAACAGCAATACAACAATTGAGCACACACATCTTTATTTTTTGAAGCAATTATAGGTAACTAGTGTTGTTCTTCAATTTTTGAGCACAAACCAGATGTAAACAGACTTATTCCTAAAGTGCAACACCCTATTTCTTGTTGTACAGCAATGTATAAAAAATGCTTAATGGACTTGTTTTGTCCTTGGTAGAATGTTAAAATAATTTTAAGGCATGATTTGATCAAGTACTGGTTGGTATGCAGATGTCTGAAATGTTTATTACAAATATGTTGGCCCCAGGTTGTTGGTGGTTTAAATGTTACTGATGTGTAAATATGAACGATGTTGACCGAAATAAGCAGGTTAAAGGCGAAGCACAAAAGCAAACCTCAAAAGACCACGAGTAAGAAGCACAACGAAAATATACCAAAAGACACACAGATTTAACGGGGTTTCGGTTCATCGACTACTCCACAAAGGATAATGAGCATTCAGCTATCAATATGAAGATTACAAAATACGAGGTGAAACAAATCATAACAACCACTTCACCTCGGAATACTGGAGGTTCACACATTGATAACGTATCAAGCTTTGTGACCCCAAAATTCTCCCTCTAACCAAACTCTCCAAAATCCCTTAAGAACGACATTGGAATGCTGATTACATAGAAGGAAACAAGCCTCTATTTATAAGTCCTAAACCTTTTTTCCTACAATAAAAGGATTAGTCAATTCAAACCTTTTCCACAAGGAAAACCTATTTATGGTAATTTAAGGGCAAATAAAACCACAAATCTCCCCCTTTGGCCTGAATTTCTGACAAAATAAATTTGTCCACCTTCTTCACTTAATCTTCTCAACACTTTGCTCTCCTCTCCCTAATCGTCCTTTGAAAATATGTCTCAACACAGAGAACCTCTCTGAAACAATTTCTCTTCTCCTCCAACAATCTTCGTTACTGTCAAAAATGTTGCTGCGAGAACTTATACCGTCAAGATACACCCCTTTCTAGACCTGTTCAATCATCGATTATCGAACCGACTGAAACCTGACTCCCGTCATTAAATCGGGCTCTGATACCACTTGTTAGGGAACCGAAATAATCATGTGTAAATTCTAAGCTAGCAAGCAACCTCAAAAGACCACGAGTAAGAGACACAGAAAATACCAAAAGACACACAGTTTAAAACGTGGTTCGGCTCAATCGACCTACTTCCACAAAGGAATGAGCAATTCACGTATAAATATGAGAGTACAAAATACATAGGGAAACAACCTCCACCAATTCACTCGGATACATGGGATGTTTCACACAAGTGATAACGTATCACAACTTGTGACCCCAAATTCTCCCTCGAGACCAAAACTCCTCAAAGCCCTTAAGACTACATTGTATGCTGATTAAGTTAGAAGGAACAACAAGGCCTCTATTTATAGATTCCTAACCCTTTTCTACAAGAACAGGATTTATTCAATTCAAAACCTTTTCTACAGGAAAACCTATTGTTGGTAAGAAATTAGGACAAATAAACCCAACAAATTTGAGACCATTGTTGTGACGAATATGTACACTGAAATCTAACAATAAGAGACACCAAGTTTACGTGGAAAAACCTTCCAAGCGGAAGGTAAACACCACGGGATCGACAACTCCGAATATTTCTTCACTATAACAATAAAGGGTCAAAGTTCGTCTAATGCTACCAACAAGTTGCCAAGGAGAACAACCATAGCTCAGCACATACACCAACAAAAGATAATAGAAAGAAACACCCCCAAACCCACCACGCTTTCTGTTCGGGACCTAAAACAGGATCTTTATGACTCCAACTCGATCCCACTTTCAATCATCCACCAAGATGTTAGGAACACTCATTCCAAATTTCAATCCCCATCCATACGGTTAGTTAATCCGTAACCGATCTGAATGTTGCTGGTCGAGAAAAAGACTACAACAAAAATCCTTTTCTTTCTCTCTTTTTCGCTTGTTGAAAGCCTCTCAACTCAAAACCTCTCTTATTTTTCAGTTCTTTCAAAACATAACCCAATGAGCATTAATTATTCTCCCCTCTCTCAAAATCCTCCTCTATTAATAGAGTTGTCTTTTCTTATAAAAGCCAAAACCCTACAAATAGGATACTATTCCAATCGTTTTCTAAAGAATTGGAAACATAAGGAGAATAATTCCAATCCTTTTTCCCATAGGATTTAGGCATGGGCCTTTGGCGTGAACTGGGCATAGCCCAACAACTAACTCCCCCTCCCGCCAATGGGCCCAAATGGACTTCAAGTAGAGGATCTCTTGACAGGCTTCCTGCCTGCCCCACTTCTACAAAACTCATGATTGTCCTACGATGGTTCTTTCCACTTATCTCTATGAGTATCTAACATGACTTCATATAACCTTCAGGTTTCTCCCATATTATCAATAGAAGATACCATCAATGAGATAACGTGTTGAGCTTCGCTTCTCTCAGTATATCTCTACAGAGGTTTCCTGGAGCATCTGAAGCGGTCATCCCAACATGAGTTGGTTTTGATTATCAACACAACAATCAGTAGTAACAAATACATGTTCTATCTAACACTCTCATCATTGCGTGATCAGTACCTTGGGGTTTCTCTCATGTGCAAAAATGTATCAATATAGAATTGGATCAACATCAACTAAGCTTCTCCATCAGTATGGAATCTAGTTCTTTTCTCAGTCTTGTAATATCTTTCAATAGTTGATCTTCAAGACCAACAACATCACGACTTCTAAATGCGTTTCTTATCAATTGGATCATAAAGCGATATCCAAACTCTCTTGACCATAACCATGACGATACAGTGGCTTAGTTTTAACATGCCAATTTTGACTCTCATCTTTTGGAAATCACACAAGCTTACACCCAAACCACTTTCAAGTGCTCATATAAACATCCTTATTAAACCAAACCTCTTTTGGAACGTTCACCATCCAAAGCAACAACAGGAGACAAATGATAACATAAGCACATTTGTTGAAGGTGCTTCAGCCCAAAAAAGAATTGGAGTTTTAAGCCTCTAAGCCACATCTCTCTCTCAACTAAAGTTCTGTTCATGCCTCTCTTCCAACCTTTAATTGCGTAGTCTTGGAGGGTTTCCTCTGATGACTTATTCCTTGCGATTTGTTTGTAGTTATCAAAGGGACCAATATACTACCACCATTATCAGTGCGAATAACTTTTAATTTTCTTTTTCCCGTTTTTCTCTCAAAAGGCGTTAAACTGTTTAAAAAAAACACATCAAGCACTGATCTTTGGATTTCAAAGGAAATACCCAAAATCTTTTGCGAGAATGTCATCAATAAAGTAGCAAAGTTAAAAGTGCACCATACCTTTGACTTTCACTTTGTAAAAGGACCACCAAATCTGAGTGTACTACTCCAATAGCTCAGCTTCTTAAAGGAGCAGATACTGTGAAAGAAACTCTTTTCTGTTTCCTCCCTGCTAAGCATTAAACACATCTTTTCACCTTGCTTGTTTCATACCAGGCAAGCAAATTCTTCTTTATCCCACACATGTGATCCCCTCTCGCCTCTAGATTAATCGCTCTTGTGCCACAATTCTTGATAAAGTCTCGCTCCTCCACAAATTTCTATACGTCCCACGAATCGATCCTGTGTGTCACATATAAATTTGAATGTTTCTTCCTCGACTAAAATCAAGAGCCTTTGGTGAGATTCCATTGACCATTGGCACAATCATTATTAGGCCATCATCATCGGTTGTCCTACAGATCAAATTTATTGGAATGTCTGGCGCATTCTGACATTCTGCGACCAAATTGAACCATATGGTTTTCCAACAAACAGTGCCAACACCAAACACCTTAACCTCACCAGTATTACCCCTCTTTAACACTCAGAGTTTTAACAAAGTATAGATAAAAGAATCTTTTCTTGGTGTGACAGTATGTAGCTCCAGAATCTACTATCCATCTTGTGTCTTTAGAATACAAAATGATGACTCGTTATCACAAGCGAAGAGAATGTCATCATGGACAACCGCAACAACTATTTTTGTTTGTTTTCTTCCTTCTTCCCTTCTTTATTAAGATCTTGCTTCAATTGTTAACAAAACTTTTAATATGACCTTCTTTCCACAATGATAACATATAATATTGGATTCTGAAATTTTGACTTTGCTTCTTTCGCTTTTAAACCTCTACTCTTGATCTCTTGTCTTATGTCCCCTCATGTCTCCCCCGATCTCTGTATATAAACATCCTGATGTTAAGCTATGTCCTTGAGATTTTTCTTCTAACATCTTCCTTCACACACCACTCTTTTGACATATTCCATAGTCCACCTTTCCACCAGTGCAGAATCGTTACAGGAACAACGAAGGTTTCCCAAGAAACCGTAAGTTATTAAAGAAGCCAAAGTCCTGTATTTCATCATCAAAATTCAAGCCCAGTATTTTTCCGATAGCTGATCACGAATACCCTGAAAAAATCATTTATATGACAAGAATAGACTATACCCTCCTTGTATTTAACGGTCATCAGATTGCTTTACTCAAGAATAACTTGTTATTGCCATTTTTGAAAGCGTAAGGCGTCTCCACAACGTTTCCCACAATGTTCTACTACTATCATGTTCTCATTCACAATATGGTTGCGAACATTATCTTTAACCCATTGTCTTTATATCCACAGACTTGTTGGTGCTCAAATTCCCAATTTTCAATCCGGTCACCTTCTCAGTTTATGAGCAGAGAAAATCGGAAGCATCTGCTTCACGAACATAGATCTTTCATTCATTGCTTTTCCATATGTTGTAGTTATTCCGTTTAAAGACATACCATCTTGGCTCATATTTCCCTCCATATAGATAACCTTAAGGCTCTGTCCATTTGTTTGTGACGAAAGCTGACACTCTGAAAATCTAACAATAAAGAACACCAGTTTAACGTTGAAAACCCCTTCAAACTGAATTAACACCACTGGATCGACAAAGAGCCGAATTGCTCACTATACAATAGAGGGGTTACAAATATTCTTCTAATATGGCTACCAACAAGTGCTAAAAGAGAACAAACAATAGCTACACACCAACAAAGAGAAATAGAAAGAAACCCCACCCAAACCCAGCTTCTGTTCGTAGACCTAAAACAGATCTTCTGACCTCCAAATCCGATCATCCACCACCGTTCAATCAACCAACAAAGATGTTGGAACACTCAGCCAAATTTCAGCCCGATCCAAGGTTATTAATCCGGAAACACGATCTGATGTTGCTGGTCGGAGAAAAGACTGCAACAAAAGAATCCTTTTTCTTCTCTTTTTTCCTTTTTGAGCTCTTCAAAAACCTCTCTTTATGTTTTATTAATGTCTTTCAAAGACATAACCAATGAAGCAATTAATTATTCGCTCAAAATCATCCTCTATTTTAGAGTTGTGCTTTTTCCTTATAACCAAAACCAAACTACAAATCGAGATTACTAGTCCAATCTTTTCCTATAGAATTGGAAACCAATTAAAGGAGAATAATTCCAATCCTTTTCCAAGTAGGATTAGGCCCATGGGCGCTTGCTGGAAACATTGGCAATAGCCCAAAAACGCCCCTCCAGCCAAGGGCAAATGGACTTCAAGTAGAGGATCTCTTGACAGGCTTCTGCCTGCCACACAACTTCGACAAAACTCATGATTGTCCTACGCGATGAGTTCTTTCCACTTCTCTCTATGATTACTAACATTACTTCACATCAAATACCTCAGGTTCTCCCGATATTAGTCCAATAGAATAATACTCATAATGAACTAACGTGTTTTGAGCTTCGCTTCTTCTCTCTATAAGAGCTCTACCAAAGAAGTTTCTGTAGCATCTGAGGGTCAATCCCAACATGAGTTGGTTTTGATTATCACCACAACACATCAGTATGAACAATAAATGTTTCTACAACAACTCTCATCTTGTCCTTGATCATGATCCCCAAAGAAAAAAAGAGAAAAAAGAAGAAAACCCAAACCTGGGTTCTCTCACATGTGCAAAATATGTATCATAGTAGGACTTGGCGATCACCATCAACTAAGCTCTCATCAGTATGAGAATCTAGTTTCTCATTCTGTCATATCTTCAATAGTTTTGATCTTCAAAGAACACACATCACGACTTCTATGAGTTTTCTTATCAATTTAGATCATAAAAGCGATTCCAAACTCATCTTGACCATACCCAATGAGATACCTTGCTTATTTTTACCATCCAATTGACCTCTCATCTTTTGGAACATGCCAAAGCTTTACACCAAACTTTCAAGTGATCATAAGAAACCTCCTTATTAATCCAACTCTGTGTGGAACTTCAACCATCTTAAAGCAAAACAAGGAGACAAATTGATAACATAATCAACAGTGTTAAGTGCTTCAGCCCACAAAAGAATTTGAAAGTTTAGCCTCTGAAAGCACACATCTACTCTCCTCAACTAACGTTCTTTATTGGGCTTGGTTACCCTCTGCCAAACCATTTAATTGAGATTCTTTGGAGTTTTCTCTGATGACGTATTCCTTGCGTTTTGTTGTAGTTTTCAAGGGCGACCAATATACTCACCATCCAATTCTCAGTGCGAATACTTTTAATTTCTTCCCGTTTGTCCTCTCAGATATGCTTTGAAACTGTTTAAACACAT
The DNA here is from genome assembly GCA_027704765.1 of Solanum habrochaites. Taxonomy (NCBI): domain Eukaryota; kingdom Viridiplantae; phylum Streptophyta; class Magnoliopsida; order Solanales; family Solanaceae; genus Solanum; species Solanum habrochaites. The sequence continues at coordinate 32,560,104 of JAKWJA010002494.1, forward strand.
CAAGCACTTATCTTTGATTCAAAGGATATACCCAAATCTTGCGAGATGATCATCCATGAAAGTAGCAAAGTAAAATTGGCAACCACCTTTTGACTCACTTGAAGGACCACACAAATCTGAGTGTACTACTCCAATAGCTCAGACTTTCTTGGGAAGGAGGATGACTGTTAAAAGAAAACTCTTTTTCTGTTTCCCCCTGCTAAGCAATGACACATCTTTCACCTTTGCTTGTTTCCTGAACCAAAGGCAAATTCTTCTTAGCCAACATGTGATCACCCTCTCGCATCATAATGATTAAGCCTCTTGTGCACAATTCTGATACGTCCTCGCTCACCTCCCCAATTTATAATCATAAACCAGAATCGATCTTGTGTCACATATAAATTTAATGTTTTCTTCCTCGGCTAAAATCAATGAGCCTTTGGTGAGTATTCCATTGACCATTTCACAAGTCATATGATAGCCATCATCATCTAGTGTCCTACAGAGATCAAATTATTGAATTCTGGAGCATGCTTGACATTCTGAAGGACCAAAGTGAAACAGTATTGGTTTTCAAACAAACATTGCCGAACAACCGTAAAACACCTTAACCTACCAGTAGTTACCCATCTTTAACAACTCAGAGTTAACAAGTATAAGATGAAAAGACGTCCTTTTCTTGGTGTGACATGTGAGGTAGCTCAAGAATCTATATCCATCTTGGTGTCTTTGAGATACAAATTATGACGTCCTTTATCACAGCGAAGTAAGGTCCATCGGACAACAGCAAAACATTATTGTTGTTGTTTTTCTTCCTTCTCGCCTTCTTTAGATCTTGCTTCAAGTGTTTATCAAAATCTTTTAATCTGTCCTTTCTTTCCACAATGATACCATATAATGATTGGATTCGAATTTTGACTTGCTTCTTGCTTCTGCTTGTTACTCTACTCCTCGGATCCTTGCTTAGTCTCCCCCGATCTTCGGATATAGAAAATCTGAATGTGGAACTATGTCTTGACATTTTTTCTTCTATCTATCCTAACATCTTCATCAAACACAATCCACTCTTGCTATCCATAGTCCACCTTTCCAATTCACCATGGCAGAATTTGTTAAAGAAACACGAAGAGTTTCCCCAGAATCCGTAGAGTATTAAGAAGCCAAGTCCTTGTCTTTCATCATCAAAATTCACACCCATTCAAAAATGATAGCTGATCAAGAATACCCTGAAAATCATTTTATATAAGGATAAGAATAGGACTCCCTCCTTGTATTAAAAGGTCATCAATTGGCTTTAACAGACTAACTTGTTATTGCCAGTTTTTGAAGGCGTACAGGCGTCTCCAACGTTTCCACAATGAGTTTCTAGCTGTGGTCTCATTCACAATAGGTTGCGAACATTATATTTAAACCCATTGTCCTTATATATCCACATACTTGTTGTGCTCAAATTCCCAATTTTCACATCGGTCACATTCTCCAGGTTTATGAGCAAAGAAATCGGAAGATTGCATCTCTCACGAACATAGATCTTTCATCTTGCTTTTTCATGATGTTTTAGTTTATTTCCGTTTAGACATCCATCTTGCTCATATTTCCCGCCATATATATCACCTTAGCTCTGATAACCAGTTGTTGTGACTAAAAGATAAACTGAAAATCTAACAATAAGAACACCAGTTTAAACGTGGAAAACCCTTCAAACGGAAGGTAACCCCACTGGATCGACAAGATCCTAATTGCTTCACTATACAATAAGAGGGTTACCAATATTCTTTCTAATGGCTACACCAACAAGTGCCAAAAGAGAACAAACATAGCTACAGAACCAACAAAAGATAATAGAAAGAAACACCACCCCAACCCCGCTTCTGTTCGGGACCTAAAAACAGGATCTTTTAATGACCTCCAAATCCGATCTCCAACGTTCAAATCTCCCCAAGATGTTGGACACTCAGCTCCAATTTCATCCCGATCCAACGGTTAGTTAATCCAGAAACACGATCTGAAGTTTTGCTGGTCGGAGAACAAGACTTGCAACAAAAGATCCTTTTTCTTTCTCTCTTTTTTCTCTTGTTTGAAAGCTCTCTCAAACCTCTCTTATGTATTTAATGTTTTCAAAGACAATACCAATGAAGCAATTATATTCTCTCAAAATCATCCTCTATTTATATAGTTGGCTTTTCCTTATAAAGCCAACCAACTACAAATAGATTTACTATTCACTTTTTCCTATAGCATTGAAACCAATTAAGGAGAATAATTCCAATCCTTTTCCCAGTAGGATTAGGCCATGGGTCTTTGGCTGGAACATGGGCAATAGCCCAACACTAAGCACAAGTTATGAATTGTGTTGGGTTCATACTTACCATATTCATATTGAAGGCAGGAGACCATGGGAAAGAAGCTTCTTGGATGGTGAGAAAGATCATGCAAGCAGGCTGTTGGATCTCTGAGGATGGAATACCAATCATGTATAAGAAGCTTATTTCACATGCCTCAGGAAAAACAAGAATCACTCTCCCAACAACACTGTACTATGTCTGCCAAGAGACAAATTACAGAATTTTCCAAAAGAAACTAACAACAACAGAGGTGATCACCAGGACCATTATTCAACAACCCTTGACCAGTACAATTCATGAGAGAATTACTCTCAGTTTTTTTTTTTTTAAAAAAAAAAAAAAAAGAAAAAAATGCAGATTTAGAGTAACACAGACGCAATAAAATTATTATTACAAAATGACTATTCGGAGATATAAATATAAGTATTATAATTAAGTATTCAATTTTACCAAAAATTCTAAATTATTATTTTAATCTTAAATTAACTGTTTCATCATTTCATTTTCGTCTTTTCTCGCCCGTATTTCGATGACATTATCAAACATAAAAGAAAGAAAATAATAAAAGAAATTTTTGAGAAGAATTGCTTACAATTTCTTATTATTAGCCCATCTGTTTTTTTTGTATTTTCTGTAGATATCTACATATAACCAAATCAAAATAAATACAAAACTCAAAATAATATTATGATGATCGAAAAAAAAAAATAACTGTGCCTTTCTTTTAGCTGAATCATCTCAAATCAACTTTACCACATATTCGAGAGCTTTACACACATATATACTGTATAGTTTTGATAATTTTTTTAAAGAAAAATTTACAATGGCTCTATTTATAAGATTATGATAGGAAATACTAACTGGAATCATGGACATGGCTATTTTATAAATATGAAAGTGACAATTACTATTCCTTATATATAATATAAAATTCTTAGCCAAAGAGGTGTCACATCATATTTTTTTAATCTAGCTTTATATATATAGATGTAGATTCTTTTGATACTCATGACCTAACCTATTCAATTGGGTAGTTAATGCGATTTTCGTGAGCAGAGTTTTAAACGATTTACATTCAACTTTATATATAGATATAGATTATGAGAGTTTATTATGTTTTATTTTACTATTGACATTAAATAACTCTATAAAGTAATTATAATTAAATTTAGAGTAAAAAGCTTCATTACTTAAATCAATTTCATAAAATATATATTTTCTTAAGAAATGTATTAAATCATTATAGAAAATTTTAATTTTAGGAATATGTTCTACGCTGCAAGCGCCAATGAACAAAGAGAAAGCAGCTTGAGTAACACAAAAACGGGTGAAAACACTTGGAGAGTGATTTGATAATCGGTTAGGATAACATTATTTATATATTAAATTTTGTATAAATAGTATTTTATTTTGTAATATATATTTATATATATAATATTTAACACACTTAATACCTTGTTTTGATTTATAACTTAGCGCAATGAATAGAAGAGAACAAATGCACATGTAAATTATGAGAAAATCAATATATATTTTTTGAGAGAAGTAATGAAAATATTCCTAAACTCGATGCTAATTATTAATTTTATTTTCGAACTATTAATAGCTTTGAAAATATTTCTTTACTTGACTAATTAAACTTAAATACATCATGATCTTGTAACATACCCTAAATTTTATTCATGGTTAAGAATGTTTTTTCAGCACCTCACTCAGTTTTTTATTTAGGACCCATTTGGCCATATGATATGGTATCATGATATGGAATCATAAAATATCGTATCATGATATGGAATCAGAAGATGAAATTGAAGTTTTGTTTGGACATGCGATATGAAATTTTTGTGTTGTATATTTTTCTTATAAACAAGAAAAAAGTTGTGAAGTTTGTAATTAGTAAATAGTATCAATTGTTTATTCCATCTTACAAATAAAAAAATTAGAAAATCGTAAATAAATTATTACAAGTATTGTTCTTCCCTTAAAGTAATTGTTCATCTAGCTTTTTTTTTTTTAAAATTTTTTTTTTAATAAAAAACTGAACATAAATTGTAGTGCACTAGTTTTTATATGATTCTCCACGGAGTACGAACAATTTTCCCCCTCTCAAGTTGAACGAACTTGCATTTCTCAATCATTTGACTGAGAAGACTAACCAACATTGTTACTACTTGCCATTTGTTGGGTAATATCATCCCACCTATACTTTCATGTTTATAGATTCATGAAATATTATCATCACTTTACAATCGATTGGATTGTTAAGTGATCTATGTAGGATAGAATCATAACTTTTATGTTTGGTAAAATAATACATTTTAAAAATTAATAATGTGATTATAAATTTTATTTACATATGAAATAAATGCTTAGTAGATATAAATGTGGGATTGTTTTAACAAAATATAAACTTGTGGATCAATTTTTGTATTGAAATATCTCAAATTATGGTATGAAATCACCATCTAATTCCATATCATGCTATGGAATTACATCTCATGAGATGGAATCAGCGTATAATCACATGTTCAGACGATTCCATCTCACAATACCATATCGTGATACGGTATCGCATGACCAAACGCTTACTTAGAGTCTCATGCTTTTAGAAGAGTTTGAGACTACTTGTTATATCATATTACATAACGGGGGTGTATCTAAGTTTAGTTAGTCATGTAGAGACGTACTTATAAAACTGTCAATAGTTTGTGAAAGAAACTAATAATTTCCACCAAGTAACTAAACCCAGTTAATATATATTTATTTTAATTTTTTTTTACAAGCTTTAATTATTTATTACTAAAATAATACTCTCATCTTATTTAACTTAAATATTTTTATGTGTGCATTTCCTTAATTATACTGCGTGTTTGAAATAAAACTTTCTTCTAATTTTATATAAAAATAAAAGTTCCCTTTTAAGTTTGTTAAAGTAATTTTTTCATTATTATTTATAACACCCATAAATTGTTAAATTAAATAAACATAAAAATTAATCAAACAAATTCATAAATAAAAATTATATTATATCATATAATTTTTTAATGGAAAAATATGAATTGTCATCAAAATAAAGAGTAGTGAAAACTGTGAATGTTACTTAAATAATATGAATATACATGGATGTAAAAAGGGAGGTATAAAAAGAATTTAAGGACATATTTTTGTCATTTAAATCTATTTTATTTTAGGATAAGTTATCGACATTATTATTCCCCCTTAGGAGAGGGATAAATCAATATTCATTACTTAATTTCCAGACAAGATATGTCGAACTTGTCAATCAAATACAGGGATGAGGCACAAGTACGCCCAACACTATAATCAAAATTTTTAAAAACATACTTTAACTAAATTATAATATCCATAAATTCATTTTTTTATAATTTTATGCAACTTTTCGACCTACGTGGGCTCCAAACATCTCTTACGCACTTTTAGTCACAAATGTGTCTCATAAGTCAAAAAAATATACAAAAATAATGATGTTATAAGACACAAATATCCACCTAGATTATGATCAGAACTTTAAAAACACGTGTTAATTAAATAATATAATAACACCATAATTTAATCTGACGATGACATTATCGCAAGACTATTTAACAGTGTACTAATCAATTACCAAACGCCCCTAAGTTGAATTTAATATATTTAGCGAAGACTAAAAGTGAAGAGGGCACATTAAAGCATCGGAGTCGGGTGTAGAAACTGACTTCTCGTGATGTACAGGGGCGGAATAGTATCAACACCACTTTGAAACCTCTATTTAAATAATACTTATATTCTACTCGTTTTAATTTAACATAAAATTTTAAAATTTAATTTTTAAAATTCTGAATTAAAAATATATTAAAACATTTTTTTAACATTATAACTCTAAACGTATCATATGAAAAATTATAACTAATAATTATTTTTAAAAATTACATTTTTTAATATACCATCAAATAATAGACAAAAACAAATCAGATAATATATTATATATATAGATATAGACTATTATATAATCTATATATATATATGAAGTATTTTGAATAAAGCCCTTTTTATTTGAAAACACCAACTTGGTTTAAAATATCAACTTCGTTTGATTCTTTGATCACAACCACCTATATTAGTATTATTTTAACTTCAACTAGTACTATTTATTTATTTTTTAATATAAGAATAATTTATATTTTCTTTTTTCTCTATTTCAATTTCTTTAATCAACAAATGCATTAATTTAACTTTTCTCGAACATGCTCCAATACGGAAATTTATACCCCTTACGATACCATTTGTTGTTATAATAAAGAACAGTAGAGTATTTAAATGGCTAATTTCCATTCCGCCAGCAGATTCATTGTTCAAAAGCCATCAACTTCATTTATCGTCAATTATTATTATAATAAATAATTTATTCACAATTGGTGAACCCGTTCACTCTATAATAATTATTGGAGGAATTAAAGCTTAACTAGACAATTTGGAATTAAAAAATAGACATAGGTTCATTAAATGTCCTAAATAACCCTCCCCCCGCCCCACCTTATGATCATCCATTTTTGAGCCTATTATGGAACGACGCTTCTAATAAAGAATTTTTTCATACCACAAAATAGAGTTTATCATCGAAGTAAATATGTACTAATCATTTTAGACTTTTTTTCCTACTTAGTATAGTTTTTGGATATTTAAAGGTTTAATCTTATTTTTGATAATATATTAATGCAAGATTTTACATTTCTAATATCAAAATTGTTTCCTAATTTGAGGTTTAGAGGAAGTTAGCACCACAAATTTGCCACATCCCGACCGTCAAGGGAAAAGAAAAAAAAATTACCAAAGAAAACTAATAATGCCCAAATTCCAATTTCAACTTAAATAGTATAAAACGTTTCAAACTTAATTAAAGCAAAGATGAGGGAAAGAACAATACTACTTAATTACTATATATTAATCTCAACTATATTGTTGACTCCTTGTATTTGATTTTTTAGTGTATTATTTCAAGTAATACAATAAGTCACAAAAGGAAATCCAAAATCTAGAACAATTGCTTTTATTAGTATTGGTAATCACCAACACTTGTAAATGTGTAAAAATGGCACAATGGGGACATCTTGGTACAAAAGCTACCAACTTATTAGGAGGCCTCTAAGTTAAACCCTTCCTAACCAAATTATTAAAGAGGAGGAGGAAATAAACAAAATTAATACTTTCTCCGTTTCAATTAGGCTTTGATAATTTTATTGACTTCAATTCGAAATAGAAAAGTCAAACTAACTAATGTCAGTATATTAATTTTAGATATAAAATTAAATATTTAAAAACTATATTAAAACATTGTAATAAGTTACCATAATTATCAATATGATTAAGTATTTTTTCTAATAATTAACAAACTGAGAAGATTAGGATGAAAGAAAATATCTTTGACTGTTAATACTTTGTATATATTGAGAAGAATATATGTGATGGTGACAAAGTGATTAGTAGTTATACAAAATACACAGCACACCATTATATACCATAGAAACACGTTTAAACAATTCCAAGAACCAACCTTACAGTCCACGAAATCTACCAATCTATGAATTTTCAGTTGTGGGTCTTCATCATGATCTACAATAACAAAAAGTACTCTATCCATCATTGATAACAACAAATTGAAGTAGTAACACCTAAGTTTTTTATAAAAAAAAAAGATCCAGAAATGATCATAGAAATATACAAAAAAAATTAATTAAAATCATGATCCATAGATAATTTATTACTCTTTGACGTTTTAGCCAAGTTCTGTGCGATTTGGGCCAGCGACTGCAAATTGCACCGCACAATCGTATCCACAAATACACACGTTTCTTCCTTCGTTTCCCTGTGTACACCACTACATCACTCTACCACCACCGTCCTACTCCTAATCATGTCCGCCCGTCCCAGGCAGCGTCCGTCAACCCATATCGGTAATTATTCAGCCGATGATCTCCTCCCACAACGCTAAAACTCAACACGTGTTTCTCGTCATCCAAAATCTCCAGCCTCTCCGTACTAGAACCCGCGGGTAGTCCGGATACAACCCGGACTTCCCTAAGCGTACCGACGTCACCGTCACCGACGATGACGTGGCAGCTCTTGAGAAAGTGTTTGTACGCTTGCGGATTATCGAATCGGCGGACGAGGGACCAGACGGTGTCGATTGGGGCGTAAATGGACTGCAACACCGCGGAGCAGCACTGGTTGGGACCCTCAACATGGGTGTGGTGATGCAATACGTTATCAGGGACAGAAGTGGAAACCGGACTGAACCATGTTGTAGCCTGTGATAGTTGCGGTTGTTTAACCGCTAGTGTGGCGGTGGTTGGATTAATTCGATGCAGTTGAAGGGAAGAAGGCATTTTTTTTTTTAATTCTCTACTCTTCTTTCTCTTTCGAAAAAAAAAGAAGAGATAACACATATACCATTACAAAAGAAATTAAGAAACGAATATATATGTATAATACTTACTTTGTAAATACTATTAAAGAGAGATGTTTAGCACATCGCTTACGCTGGCTTCTGCAAGTGGATCATCAACTTGCTTAAAACTCATTTGGACGGAGTCTACTTGCATTTTGCCCTTCTCCTTTCTCGTTTATTACCTCATCTGCCACACTATGTAATCCCAGGTTTCCTCTACTGAAATTACTAAATAGCCCTTCATTTCTCCAATAAATACAACCGACGTCCCAGCCCATGGCGGTGATATGCCCAGCCAATGGTTTGCCCTTTGATTCATCTGCCACCTGTTTTTTTCAAGAGATATCACGTGGATATATATATATATATATATATTTTTAAACACTACCGATAAGAGAATCAATAAAAACTCAGAAACTCTATTGATTTTTCTTGATTAATTATCAACTATTTTTTTTTTATCAACCGAGGTACTATAATAATATCTCAGAGAACAAATAATACACGCCTCACGTGTGTGTGTACAAATTTTTATAAATGGTGTTGATACTTGACAACAGACAAAATTTCCTAAACAAATTTCAACTTTGTAAAATGTTTTATAATAATTTATCATAAATAGTATTTTATGCATATTTTTCTATATAAGCTAAGATCTAGCGCAAAAATTCATCATCTATTCAGTTATCAGTAACGAATTTAAAGTTTTTCATTTAAGAATTCAAAAAACAGGGATTAAGAAAGTGAAAAGTGAATAAGCTTTTAAAAATGACATCTTTGAATTTTTTTGGAATTCAAATCTACACTTAAACAAATGAGAAAATTAGGAACTGAAACTAAAAAAAGAAATTGAAATGCTCACACCGATAGTGGAACACCAGACACAAAAGTTAACTATAAGGAGACTTATTACTGTGCTAAAAATTATTCTTATTCACGAGGAATTCAAAATTAATATATCTAGATAAATATAAAAATAATTATCTTATATATATGGTGTAATTTAACCATAGAAGTAATATAATAATATCTAAAAGAACAAATAAAAACACGTTTCATGTGTATATATACAAATTTTCATAAATCTACTACTATCATATAAATAGAAATAAGCACATAACTAGATGTCTAACATGCATGCTTCAATTATTTGCTTACTTGGCTTATTGGCCAAAGTTAGACATTTCAGGGACAACGTCCTAAGTTCAAATCTGGCCAACATGCTTCTTTTCCATCTTTTTCATGCCTTTACTTTATGTAGTTCTTATAAAATAATTTATTTCATTTATTAGATACTAATAATCTATGTTATTACTTATTTATATTATAGTCACTTCAATTCATTCTGTTTAGACTCAAATGATAAAAATTTTGATTAAAATTTTATAATGTTCGTTTTTCATCGTATGACTATGTCACAACCATTATGATTTATAGTACTTTTTCCTCTCGCTTTTTTCGTAACGTACTTTTTGTTTAAAATGTTCCCCTTCATGTACTCTAATTTAACTTATACAAATTAGTCAAATTGTGACTTTTGAAAAAATCGTACATGGAAATTGGCAGTGACGGAGAAAGTAGTAATTGATACAATTATATGTGGCCTATTTCAATTAATACCTCCTATCGTAAATTTTTTAAATAACATTCTTGTGAATGTCAATCTTTATTTGCTAATAAAAACTCTTAAAATTCTATTGTGCCTCACAAAATGGGACTTAAAAAGTAACATCTATTATTTGCAAATGGCCTAAAATTTCTAAAAATCACAACAATAATCAACTTGAAATATTTAAAAAAAATTAAAAAATTATTTGACTCTGAAGCACAAAAAGTAACATTTGTTATTAAAATAATAAATAAAAAATACTATAAATTACATTAATTAATAACTCAGATTATCTCAAACAACAACAAAAAGGGCTAATTTTTGCATTTCTTATGTCACATAAATTAGGGTTTAGATGACTTAAATATTTAATTTTGGTTATACAATATAAATTGACCGAAAAATTGAAATGGTATAACTGTTAAAATAATTGACTAAATCATCCTGTTGATAGTCACTTCTCTTCACTTTAATTTTACCTAAATTCCGAAAGTTCATTTGCTATTTGAAATTCAAATTTAGAAAACAATGAAAATAAGTTTTTATATTAGCTCACTTATGAGCAAAATATATCATAACAATCTTACTAATATATATTTTAATAATAGTAACAATAATCTAACTTTAATCCTATTGGGCTCGGGCAACACGCAGGCTTCATTTACTAGTATTGTTGATAATAGACAAAATTTCCTAAACAAAATTTAATTTTACAAAATGACTTTATGATAATTTATCATAAACATTATTATCAATATTTTTTCAATATAAGCTAAGAGCAACACAAAAGCAACTTAAGGAGTCATCTAAAAAGTATGATCATTTACTGCCCAAGTTGGATACATGGTTTATGCAGACTTGAGTTAATATGAACTCGCATTTCCATATTGGTGCTCAACACTACACCCAAAATATACTGAGCTCATTTGTTTTAAAACAAAACTTCTTTCTTCGATTTGAAATAATTACTCAAAATTTTAGCTTAAAAGCTCTCTCGATAAAAATCGGTGTTTCCCTTTCATGTTCAAATGTGAAAACATTTTTAAACTCTTGAGAATATTTACCCGTATAACTTTTGGAGAAATGAAGTCAACTCTTTACTCTTTGCTTAACTTGAACTTAAGTCTTAAAACAATGTTAAAACGTTTGTGAAAGACTTCTTGAAAAGACTCTAAGAACTTCCTAAACTTGTCTCTTAACTTTCCTTGAATTTGAATTTATGGATTCAAGGTTATGATTCATGTTTTTGGATGATTTCTAGGTGTTTAGAAGTCATTTAGAGTAGTTAGAATCAATAGAAAGTGTTAGTAGCCTTTAGAAGGACTTAAATGGGTTGAATGACAAAAAATTGGTGAAAACGATGATTTGGGCCTATTTTGGGCACGCCGCGCCAGCCCCAGCTTACTAGGGCTCTAAAATGGTGCACTAGTGGCGTAATTCCCCAGCCTTCCTGGCGTTATGAGGGGGTGTCGTGCCAGCCTCCCTTCAGGCAAATAATTGACAAATTTTTGGTTTCATTTAATATATCATATATCGATTTAATTTGATTCTTTTTCTTTAATTCACTTTAGATTCATGTACCCAAATCATATACACACGGATATAACTCAAAGAACTCAAGGAAACAACACTTAAATATCAAGAAACTCATTAATCTCAACTTATGTTGTAGTACGAAAGCAATTCAAGAATGACTATCAAGAACATTCAAATTCCAATCTTTTTGAACGAATTCGCGCTGAATTAAACATGTTTAGCACATGAGTGAACAAATTTGACGTTATGAAAGTCTCACATATCTTGTAGGATGAAATCCACAAGCAATTCCTTATAAAGACAACAAAAATCTTGATATAACTCCTTCTTTCTTTTCATTTCTCTTTTCTCCAAGTCCTAGCGTGAACTTCTATTTTTCTAAACTGACTAAAATCTGATTTTACCCCAATTAATCACCTAAAAGCAAATTAGAATAATAGAGTATGAAAAAGACCAAAACACCCTTTAAAAAATGAATTGGACATTTCGAGATTTTTATATTCTTTTCAAAATTGACTATTCCAATTTTTAACTTCATAATAATAAATAGAGTATGAAAAAGACCAAAACACCCCTTTAAAAAAGAATTGGCGGAATTTCGGATTGTTATTTATTCTTTTTTTCCCCAAAAATTGACATATTCAATTTTAACTTCAATTCTAATATTCTTCGTAGTTAGGGTGTGTTACACAAATGAGGCTCAAATGTTTTTGGAAAAATATCTTGTGATGAATATTCCCAGCATGCATTGGACTCCGGACTTGCTCCTAAACCATAAGTTTCTGCAGAATTCATTCAAAATAGCCAACACAACAAAGACAAGGAAGAAGAAAAATTGATTTAATGTCCCTTCTGACAAACAAATCCATAAGATAACATTCAAGATCAGTCATCATTAATTCTCTAGGCAATTGCTGGATCCAAAGCCCCTTCTAGACAAACCAATAAAAAAGATAACATCAAGATCGGCAATCATAAATTTGTGAGACAATGACAGATATGAAGGAAGTAGAGATGAAACTTGTGGAATGGCTACTGTAAAAAATGGATTTTATATATATATATATATATAGATTATATATATATATCTATATTATAAAAAAAAAAAAGTCTCTTTAAGTGATTTGTTTTGGGGAGGTATGTAGGTATGTAAGGTGAAACTTATACCGTGGGGTTTTGACGGTAGTTTTAATGCTTTTCCATTAAGTTTAAGTTGTTGTCCACAAGCCTTTTTGTATAATTTTTATGTAAGTTACGCTTTATTTGCAGGAAATACTGTTAAAGAAAACGCTGGAAGTTTTTTAGCAAGAAATGCAGAGAAAAGTTACCACCTCCGGAAGTTGTGACGGTCCGTCGTGCCTGTGACAAAAGTGCTGTACTAGGTGGGCATTCGTAAGATAAGCTGCTGAAGAAAGATGAGGAAGTCTGACCAAGTGTGGGGTTACAAAGTGCGTGACATGATCAATAAATAACACAAAGAACTTATATCCTATCCTCATAAAAGTAGGAGAAGGACCCCAAAAATCATTATGCAGCAAATCAAATAGATCGTCAATAAGCAAATGAAATAGATGAAAAAGGAGGTTGACTTTTTGAACCAGCACAATTAGAACATGTCAAAGGGAGATTTGAATGAATGACATGTGTTGCTAGAATACATGATTTGAGCATGTGTTGAAGCCGGGATGAACGAGGATGGCCCATCCTATTATGTCAAAGAGTGAGCAACTAATTCCAGCGAGTAACATCCGCAACAGAAACTTAAAGAAAACAATGATGCAAATGATGATGAACCAACTTTAGAAGAAACACTCTGCTAACTTACGTCCCTTGGCCATGGTAATCCCAGTTTTCAGATTCAGAACAACACAATAATTGGGTGAGAATTTTACAACACAATTTTGATTAACTAGCTGACCAATCGAAACTAAATTAGCCTTCAAATTAGGTACATAAAGAACATTACACAAATTTCCAACAGAACCAATACCCGAACAGCTAATGTATGCTTGTTTGTCGTATGAATAACATGTTTAGAAACATCATCATAAAATGAAGAAAATTGGGATAGATCTCCGATTATATGACTAAAAGGACCCAATCTAGATACCAACTAGATTTAGTAAAATTACTTGTACCTGAGGATGCCGAGAGTGCACTTGAGATGGCTTCGGGGGGTGGCTACTATAGAATCTCGAATCATCTTTTCAAGATCATGTCCATAAGGGAAGGAACCAACAGATTTAGTAATATCCTCTGGTATGCATAGTGAACAGGTCGTGAACGATTTGGACGACGACGACAATCTGAAACATGATCAGTAATCTTACGGTAAGCACAAAATTTCTTCTTCTTAGGACAATTGGTTTCTATGCGACCAAAGTCGTTGCATTCATAGCACTGGAAACCTCTCTTAGTATTTCGTGATGAAGTACCAATAGTTGATTTTTGTGAAACTAATGCAACATTGGGTAATGGCATCGACTCCATAGTTGTCCTACGTTAAGACACTGCCAACACAACACCAAGAGCAGGTGTGACTTCTCTGTTCAACAAACTTCCACGAATTAACTCGAATTCAGGTCGGAGTTTCACCAAGAACTATACCATCTTTGTCCTTTATCGTTCTCCCAACATTTTCTTGAGCCCCCGCGGTAGAAATATTCGCCCAGAATTTTGATCATGTTCTGACCAAAGCAGCTGCAAACCAGCATAAAAGGAACAAACATTCTTGTCCACTTGTGTATATTCAGCAATGCTGCATTCACTTTGAACTCTCGTGCTACATTTCTTTGTTGGTAGACGTTACAAAGGTGGAGCCACATCTCTAAAGTTGAACTAATGGTCTAAGTCCCATAGTTATGTCAGTATGTACCGAATTCAACATCCAAGCGATCACCTTTGCATTATTCAAATTCTAGCGATCCAACTCTTTTTCATCTATTGACAGACTAGCAGAACCATCTAACCACCTAAAAGGCCCTTTCCTTGAACAAAAATTGGAATTCCCATAGAGAAAAATTGGAACTTTCCAATTTTGTGGAGAGCATGCGAGGATGATTGTGAATTCATTGAGAAGATATAATGCAAGAGAGAAAAAGAAAAAAAAAGGACAGATGCATATGTTTAGAAAACAAAGAAATAAGAGGAACGCATGAAGGTAACAAGAGTACCTGTAAAGAGAAAGCAAAGAGCACGAATTGTTTTTTTAAAAAAAGGATGGCTCTTCATACCATGTTAGAGAGACAAAATATATTCTGAAAAAAAATTTTCTCTATTGATCAATGATACACTAGAAAGCAAATATTTATGGCTATACAATTGGAGTGTTAGAGTTCTATTCTAGGAAGGATATGTTGGAATTCCTAACCCTCGGAATTCTTCAAGGAACAACGTACAAACTTACCTAGTTTTTCGTTTGCTTGAAAACTTTAAAAAATAATTTTATTTTGAACATCACTTTGTATTATTCGTAAATTTCAAGTAATACAAGATTCAAACGCTTTAGCACCTAAGGAATTAGAAACTCTAATTCCGTCTACTCAAGACCAAAAACTACTACTCCTATTTTTCTATCTTTCAATGCTTTCACTACTATAACACTTGTCAGCAAATCTACTACCCAAGAGTTGTAAACAGACTCTTGAATACAATCTACAAATTTTTTCACTCAACATAGCAGCACTCAAAAATTATTTATCAAAACTCACTCAAACCTCTTTGATCGTGTTTTGAACTCCTCTCTTTGTAAGTGACACGTATTTTCCGATAACACATAGCTCCCTATTTATTACATCAGAAATGCAACCAATCCTTGTAGCAAATTCACTGGTATTTGTCTTCTACAAATCCTTGTGACTTCTACTTGGACACTTTAATCAAACCCTATTGCACTCAAAAACCTTTGTTTGTAGTAGTTTTCCTTAACCAAGTAAACTACTAATACTCAAAAACTACATATAAGTTTGTCCATATATACTAAGCACACTCGTATGCTTGCCACTTGCATACACCTGCAGTAAAATTTCATTGGAACATGTTTCGTTACCTGTTAATACATTTTTTGCCATTTTCAATGTTCAAATCCTCAAGATAAACAAATTCCCCCTTTTTGACTATGGCAAATAATCAGCTTCATTGAATTTGAATCCGGTACACAACATATAGACACTTTATATCATCTGGCATGCTGCTTCCCCCTTTTGCCATTTCCAAAAATTAAAACCAAAGTACATTTCATCTAAAATAGAGCATCAGACATCTCATTAGTGACATCAAGAGTTATACATAAACTTAATACATACAAAAATGTAATGTCTATTCGGTCTTAACTAATCCAAGAACAAAATTAATAAGACATGCATATAGGAATGATAGATCAACAAGGGTTGCCACAGAGTTGGAAGAGGTTGAGTATCCCTTAGTTATAAAATCCATGATACTTTGTGATCTGCCCCTAACTCACTTCTCTTTCGTAATGTAAAGCACCTGATCTGAGTTATTTTCTTCCTTAATCCTAACAGTTCAAGGCAATCAATTCCTCTCGTTTCCAACTTATATAAAGCTGAATCTGTCCATCTCTACTGAGTGACCTTTTTAATGCTTCATCTCCTCTTCCTATATAGTGAGAGAAGCTACCGTTGAGTTTTTACATCAACCTTTTTATTCCTCTCAGACATGTTCATTAATCCACCTTTCCAGAACATCCGAAATGTTTGAATCTCCCTTCTGTACGGCACAACCAAAATTTTCAAATACTTCCCCCCCAAAATCCATAATCCAAACCCCGTTTCTTTATCAGCCCTGGACAACTAATGTAATAATGACTCATTTTAAAGATCGGCAAATTTATTTGAGTCTTAGACAATAGTCATTTCCAATAAGAGTAGATCCAAGTAACATGCTTCCGCCTTTTGTTGCTTTCTTGCAGAAGGATTTTAACTGACTACATTTAAACAACAACCTGATAAAAGGTAACATAGATCCCTTTATCAACACTAGAAAATAATTCCTGATAGTGTAGGATCGTTTAAGAATAGCCTACTATTTCAAGTTGAGAGGTGTTACCCTCTTAAGAAGGGCCAATCCTTCGTGACATAGTGAACCCATCCCCTGTTAGGTAATCCTACGTATTTAAGACATAATCTCTCGTAAGTTACACATACACCGCAAACTGTACTTCGTAATTGAGACACAATTCTTGTTGCATTGATATAAATTCCCTGTTTTTACTCTATCCCATAAAATACATCATAACATAACATAAACCTAAAGGATCCCTGGAGCATCATTTTTGTCCATCCTTGATCCTTGTTAAAATAACCACTAACTCATCCATCTCACACCCCCAAAACCAGAAATTATTTCTCTCTCCCCCTAATCACAGTCACATCCCCCTCCCATTAAGGCTAATCTCTCGCATTAGGAATCACTTCATCTGAATCAAATCAATGAAATTTTGATGTGGATGAAAAAAAAATTCCGTTTCCACTGTACTTCTACTCAACATCTCTACAGAAGTTAAGATGGAGGAAGACTTACGTTTGCTTGTGGCGATGTTTTTTAGTCGATTGAGCCAAAATCTCATGCCATCCCGATTACGTTGTACAAATCTAGTTAACTCGTACTGGTAACCCTTTCTGGTAAGAAAGAAGGAGAAACCTCTTGGAGTTTCAGGGAGAACGTAGCAAGAGGATTACAATAATACAACTAACCTACTTCGTTGAACAAGATCAATTTTGGAAAGCAATTGAAACAAAGTAACATTTTCATCATCGAAACTATTTGCCCAGTCCTGTACAAGAACCTGTGTTCCCCCCCCTTACTTCGTGCACTCATATTCCCTTTCTCCAACCTTGATTTTTTATTCCCCTTATATTCCCCCCTGAAACTGATGCATCTTCCCATAGAGAAATAATCGAGGTTATATTCCGGTGTAATCAACAGCGGTAAGGCGTGTAATCTTTCTTGATTTCAAAGGAAATTATGGCTAGTGAAGATTTGAGGAAAGGGCCATTTTTCCTCACACTAAGTGTGGATTTGTGGATTGCAAATGTTAGAAGAAGATTGAAACAAATCGGAGAAGAAATAGGGAGAAAAATGAGTTTAAGAAAATTATAGGGAAGTGTAAGAGTTTCTTTGAGAATAGGAACAGGTAAATGATGTGACTGGGGTTTGCAGTTTTGATTTGAGTTGGCGGTTTTAATTGATGATTTTCTTTTCTACTTCTTCTTCTTTTTTTTAATTGCAGAAACGTAACCCAATGCATTAGTCTTATTATTTTATTTATCTTACTTAGGAGAGTAGATATAACCTTTAAGCCTGCAGAGATGATTGTTGCAAGTCATTCTTCAGCTTCTACTTTCTTAGTTTATCTTCATCATTCCTAGTCCAGCCTGTTCCTTTTAAATTGTTTTCCCTTGCTAAGGCCTTTGTAAAGATGTCCGCGATTTGTTCTTTCGTGGTAACACAAAAATCATAGAGATTTGTTCCTTTTTTCCACATTGTCTCTAAGAATTTGATGACGAAATGTCAATGATGTTTTGTTCATCTTATGTTGTACCGGGTTTGTGCATGTGAAATTGCACTAGTAGTTATCGCAGAAAATTGAACTTGTTTTCAATTTTTTGAGACAAAATCACTAAGTGGTTGCCTAAATCCCTAGAAGTGCAACACGACGCAACTGCTACATTCACACCTCACATGGATAGTGCAACTGAGTTTTGTTTCTTTGATTACCCATGGATGAGACAAGATCCTAGGAAGCGCGCCATTCCTGTAGTGCTTTTTTTCTATCACCCAAGTATTCTTTGCATAATGCCAGCATAAATCGTACCCAACCAATGCAAGTTACTTCCTTTTGGGTCCAAGTCCTAATCCGAGGTTTCCTTTAGATATCTGAGTCTCCTTGACTGCTTGAATATGTGATTCTTTAGATTAGTTTGAATCAGAACATAATCCCACACTAAAAACACATATCAATTCTACTACATAAGATACAACAGTGAACCAATCATGCCTCTATACATTTTTTTGTCCACATAGAACCATGTTCCTTCAAGGTTCTACTTAGTGGCAATGGGCTATTGGAGTAGTCAATTGGCTTAGCCCATCGTCCCATTTAAACCTTTTAAGTAATTCTTTACCTTTTTTGCTGAGGAATCCTTACCTCCAGGTGTTTGTTTTATTTTGAAGCCCCAAGGAAGTAGTTTAATTCCACCATCATACTCATTTCAAACTCATTGCTCATAAGATTATGCAAATTCTTTTGTGAAGACCCTTATGTGTCACTCCAAATCTAATATCATCAACATAGATTTGCACAATCAGGGAATCCTTTTCTTTATTCATTGGAAAAGTGGATTGTCAATTTTACCCTCTTGAATATCCACGACTTAACGAAATTTTGACAATCTTATCATAAACCCTGCCTTGGAGCTTGTTTTAACCCGTAGAGAGCCTTTGTCAAGCTTATGACCGTGATCAAAAGTCATTATTCTCGAAGTCATGGGGTGTTTAATTACAAAAACTCTTCTTGTAATAGGCCCATTTAAAAAGCACTTTACATCCATCTGATACCATGTGACTCCATGTGAGATCGAATGCTATAGCAATCTGATTGCTTCTATGTTCTTTCCCCAGGTGCCAAATGTTTTTCATCATATTTAATCCCTTCTTCTTGATTATATCCTTGACACCAACCTAGCTTTGTTCTGATTATGGTCCCATGTTCGTCTACCTTGTTCCTAAACAACCCATTTAGTTCAATTATAGTTTATGTTTGAGGGCTTAGGTACTAGATGCCATCTTTACCTCCTTTCAAATTGATGTACTTTCTTCTTCCATACTATACTCCAATCTGCATCTTGCAGGGCTTTCATTATTCTCTTTGGTTCTACCATGGATAGGAATGCATTTAATGATTCTCATTCCTGACCGGGTGGTATTCCAGAAGAAGATCAGTGAGCAAGTTTTCCAATGGGTGTGTCCTTGGTATTTGTACTCTTTAGAATAAGAATTTGATCTTCCCGAGCTTGTTCTTTCATTAAACATCTGGTTGATTTTCATCAGTAATCAACTCCCGCATAGAATGCACTTGAGTTTCATGAATTTCAGTATCTTCCTGTTTATTGTGTCCAGCGGAACAGGTTTTTCTTCTTGTACCTGCTCCTGCTCAGATACATATGTTCTTCACTGAGTTTTACTGACCAGCACAATCTTCTTTAGATCTGAGTGTTTCTCTTTCATCGAAAATACATGGACCACTGCTCTTCTAACACATGGTTCTTTTGTTAAGTAACCCTATAGCTTTACTATGTGTCAGACTATCCCAAGAAGATTCCCGTTGTCACTCCTAGCATCAAATTTTTCCAGCAGATTTTTTTTCCATTGTTAAAATAAAAAACACTTGCATACCAAATATCGAGATGAGAGAATGTTGGCTTTCTGCCTTTTTAATATTTTATATGGAGTTTTTTTTAACAAGGTCTGTCATGCAATGGTTTAAAATGGGGTATCAAGCATGTTTAATTGCCTCTTCCCATAATTGATTTGTGATTTTACTTGCGATCACACATAGTCTAGCCATTTCCTAAAGATTTTTTGTTTCTTTCTCTCTACCATAAAGGATATAACCGTTTTGCTGAGGGGTTCTGGGCAGATAAATTATGATCAACCCCATGAAGAGTCCACAATATTGGAAACTTTTGAATTTTCAAATTCAGTTCCATGATTCTAATCGAATTGACTTTAAATCGTTTCCCATATGTTTTTGAATTTTTTTCTTCTCATCAGGAACAACTCCTCAAAGGCATCCACTTTTGCCTGCAAGAAATAGTGTTCAGGTGTACTAGTTATATCATCCACTAAGACAAACCTAATCTTTTTTGGCCCTCTACTTGAACCCTCATTGGTCCACATAAATCCATTGAATTGTTTCTAAGGAACAAGTTGAGCTGACCATCTGTTTGGGACTTAAATGATGATTTTATTTGTTTCCCTAGAGTATCTTCACACACACCTTCTCCTCCTTGAATTTATTTTTAAGCCGTCCCTATAACTAAATCCTTGGTGATAAGTTTTTTTAAATTGAACTTGGCTACATGACCCAACCGTTTATGCCATAACAGATATCTTTTTTCCAACACAACCTTAAACATACCAAATTTTTGTCAGAGAATTTGAGGTATCTACAGTGTAGACATGTTTATACGCTTTTTCCTGTTAACAACTAATTTTTGTGTGTTTAGTTGAATACTCAAACGCACCGTGGATCGACAAGATTAACTTGTTTCTTGTCCACAATTGAGATATGCTGATAAATTGTGTCTAAGTCCTTCCACATAGTATACTTTACAAATTGAGTGTTCATCCCAGATGCTCCATCTTTCCACCACCTTTGATTTGACCCTTTTTCTCCACCACCGAAAACACCATACCTTCTTTTCCTTCTTTTGTGAGAGAAACAATGTCGTATTCCCCTGTCATGTGTCTTGAGAGCAACCACTACTCCAGGTAACCACTCAACTGCTAGCTTGTTTCTCTCTCACTTCTGCCTGAAAATTAGAGGTTAGATTTAGGAACCCAGATTAGCGTGGGTTCTTTGTTTTTGATCAAAAGGGTGAATAAGATTCTATGAGCCATTGGGCAACTGTTTTTTTCTGGGAAGGTGCCTGTTCCTCTGACAGTTTTATAAGGTTTTTTTTTTTCTTTTTGGTTATTTTCTTTCTTCAGTGGCAGTTTTGTATTCAGGACAATATTGTTTTAGATGACCTGAGTTACCACCACAACAATACAAAATGTAGGATTTTCCATTTATGGGCTGTTCATCCTATTCCCGGTTTTTGATTTTTCCTTATTAATTGTTCTAGATGATTACTAGTATGGAGGATCTTGTCATTTTATCTTGCTCTTTCTAGATCACTTCTCATCTAGTCAATTCAAGATTTATTCTCTTACAGTTTTTCCTTTTCTAGTCTTCAAGTTATTTTTGAGTTTGTCGACCTCAGTTTTTGGTGGGTCAGGCAGTTACGCACCCTCTTTTCTTCCCATCTTTTTCTTGCCAAGCCTTTTAATTTTGGGAATTCTTGTTCTTATTTCCCAAATTTTGGGATTCAAGTAGCTTGATTTTTTCTTGAAGTCGATGTTTTGTTTCTTATTGAGATCAATATGCTCAAACTTTCAAGCTAGATAGGGAAGCAAGTAGTTGGCTTTTAGTGTTAACAAGTTCTGAATTGTTCATTGATGCCATCAAAATAGGAATGCGAACTTTTTCTGTAAACTTTACTACTAGTTTATCTTTTAGGTTAAGAAAGGGTTTACCTCAGTTTCTGTTCTTCAGAGTCGATTCAATTCAGCGTCTTAATTCTTCTAATCGCCATCAAGGCAAGGTCCTTTATAATAACATCTTTTAACATTTCCCGATAGAACCTGTTCCCCAGGCCCTGCATACATTGCTTTGTTTCGTTTTCTTTGTTTTTATTTTTTTGTTAAGGAGTTTCCTTCCTTTTTTTTTCCCATCTTTTTCCTTTTTCCATTCTAATTCCCACATTGGCAGTCCTTTATCGATGTCCTGTCTGACCACATTTAAAACACCTCCGTTTTGTGATTGTTCATGATTTTTTTCTTTCAAGGGTGGTGATTTCTTGGTATTTAACTTCCATTTTGAAGATTTTTTCTTGAAGTCCTACTTATCAGAGCCAGATCATCGTCATCTCAATTTCAGATTCGTCACTTTCAGTTGAAATTTAAGACCCAAAATTTTTTTTATTTCCTTCACCTCTTTTTGTTCGAACATTCATCTCACATAAGCCTTGAATTTCCACTAATTCATCTAAAGTCATATTATTTAGGTCCTTGGCTTCTCTAATGGCAGTGACGTTTATTTCCCAGACCTAGGCCAAATCCTAAGACTTTGTCAACCTGTTCCTCATGGATATACTTTAACCCAATGAGATTTGTTCGTTTACCCCCAGTGGGGCAATCTGGTAATCATATCTTGAAGAGATTCTCCGGATTTCATCTAAAGGGCTTTCTATTATGAACACACACTAGCACTCCTGACTTTTTCGGACTTATTTGTACCTTCATGAGCGTTTGTAAGGTATCCATATTGTTTTAGCAGAGGTACAACTGGACTATACGGTTAAAATCATCAGTCCAGTTCCCATATACAAGAATGCACTTAGCTTTTGCATTCTTCCTCCCTACATCTTTAATCCGCTTCATTATATGTATCTGGCGGTTTAGTACTCTTATTTCTTCACTAATCAGTAATAGTAGGAACTAAGTGCTCCCTTGTAATTCCTCACCCATAATTCGTAGTCTTCCAGCTTGAATGAAGTCTTCATCCTTTCCCTTCCACCCCACGATAGGTGTATTGCCATTGAAATGGAGGTCCTGTGCGCCCCTTACCGTGTCCGGTGGATGTGCAGAACTCATGTTGATCTTTCTTGAGTTGTTTAGACTCCTTTAAAGATAACCTTGTCTTATCCTACGCTTTTAGCATTCTACCCCCTCCTGAATTCTCAAAGGACACGTACAAACTACTTAAATTTCTGGTTGCTTAAAAACTTAACATAATTATTTTGGAACCGGGGTATCACTTTATATTATTCGTAAATTTTCAAGTAATACAAGATTACAACGCTTTAGCACCTAAGGCATTATAAACTCTAATTCCCCTTCTACTCAAGACAAAAAACTACTCCCTAGTTTTCTATCTTTTCAATGCTTTTCAAGTACGATAAACTTGTCAAGCAATCTACTACCTCAGATTGTAAACAAGACTCTTGAATACAATCTTACAAATTTTTCACTTAACTCGCAACCTCAAAAGTATTTATCAAAACTCCCTCTCAAACCTCTTGATCGTGTTTTGAACTCCTCTCTTCTGTAAGTGTCGCGATCTTTTCCTGATACAAATAGCTCCCCTATTTATAATCAGAAATTCAACCATCCTTGACAAATCAACTTGTATTTGGTCTTCTACATCCTTGTTGACTTCTACTTGGACTTTACTCGAAAACCTATTGCACTCAATTGTTTTCAGTAGTTTTTCTTAACCAAGTAAACTACTATGACCAAAAACTTCATATAAGTTTCCATATAATATAACTAAGCACAACACCCCCTCGTACGGCTGCACTATGCATCACCACGTTGCAAGTATTCATTGGAACATGTTTGTGTTACCCTTTCAATACCCAATTTTGCCTTTTTCCAAATCTCAAAATTAAACAATATATGGTTATAAATGTATATTTTGTAAATCAAGTTATATCTAAGAAAGATATATTTCTAATTACTATATCAAGTATACTTTTTCGCAGAATAGCACACCCTTCTCTTATTATTTTTTTGAGTGAAAGGCAGCCCTCCCACGCTACGATTGGTGATTATCAATAAATCACAACATAATTTTTAATAATCGTTGGTTGTTTAACGTTACATAGATTGGTATTTATTCCTGGTAATGTATATTTACGAGAAAAAAAGAATTCCGACAATTAGATCTTTATAGTTTATTATTAGTTTCAGATGTTTTCTATACAATGAAACTACATTAAAGTATTAGTAAATTATAAAATCAATTTCAGTATTTTATTTTAATAAAGGCTATTTTTAGCTACATCACCTGCATTGGATGCTTAATAAAGGAAAAATACATAAATTAAATACATTTTAAAAATAATTACTGATTTTAAGCGATATACTTTTTTGTTTATTACCATTATAGCAATTCCTTTGTTAAAATCTTTAATATGTATTTAAAAGTGAAATTATGTAGGCAATCTATATGACTTATACTTGTCTTTTTGAAGATATCTGTTTTTTGGTAAAAATTTGTCCCCCCCCCAAAAAACATTGGTATTATAATTGTATTAAATGTGTGATAATGTAATTAATTCATCATAAAATTTGTTATTATATGTGAATAATAAAGTGTTCTTTGTCATATGTATTAAACTTGTATTTAATGAATTTAAAAAGTGACCAAGTGGAGGGTAAAAGTATTATTGGCTATAAATGGTAAATATTTTTTTATCGTATATTATGTAGTTTCCCCTTCATAAAAGTGTATTTTACGCCAACAGAACGGGAGGTTGTAAAAGAGTAAGCATATCTATATAAAAGAGAATGGGAGGACGATCAAAACAACATCTCATTTTATATAAACTAACAAAAATCTATTAAGAAATAATAAATAATTCTACAATCTTCTTACATCTGAAGTGAATAATGCTCACAGGAAATTGTAATTTCACGCTAACAAAAATCTACCAGAATGATAAAAAATAATTAAATAGTTCTAGAAACATCTTACAAGTTTATTTATTACCCATTAACGTACTTTGTTATTACTTCATTTTCTTTTTAATTTTCTTTTGTGAGTTATTGTGATATCTATTTTAAATCGTTATTCTCTTTTACTATTACTCTTTAATTATATTACTTATATTTTTTCTATTCATTATGCTTATAAAAAAAGCCTAGTTTTTAATTTTAAAATACCCAGATTAAATTATTTAAATCTTTATTTGGATCTAATTAATAATTACTTGAAAATACTTAGTGTGATAGAAATTAATAATATATATTAGATTGGAAATTAAAGAAAAAGAATGTAAAAGTAACTTTACAAATAAATGATGAGATTGATATATTGTTTATTAAGAATGACCAAGAATAAAAATGTAATTTCTTCTACACAAAATCTATCAAGAATAAATATTTTAGACAACTATTTCTATATATGAAGTGAGGATGATCAAAGGTAAAAATGTAACTCAGGCAAGCAAACTCTACCAGAATGATAACTAAAATTAGGTAGTTCTAAGAAACATCTTTAGGTATTATTATTAGTATTACCCTCATTTTTTGTTATTTCTTCATTTGACTTATGAGTTCTTGTGATATTTTATATTTATTACATGAAGTGAATAAATAAGATACGCTAGCTCTTGATAATTAAATATACAAGTAATATCTTAAGTGAACCAATCAAAATTAAAATTAAAATTTATTTGTATATTAAATTTTTGTGCTATGAAATATTGTTTTAAGTTGTGATCTTTACTCTGGCTATATAAAAAATTAAAATTCAAGAAGTTATTTTTTTTTTTAAATGAAATAAAAAATAAGTTTCATATAACATCAAAAAGGGGGGGACGCTATATTAAAAACCTATTAAAATGAATATACATGTGTTTAATTATTGAATTGAGCTTTAATATATTTATATTTTTCTTTAAAAATTGGTTTGACTTCCTTCTTTACTTCAGGCATATATGTGGAGTTTTAAAGATTTGAACATTTTAATAAGAAATATAATGATTTTGAAAACTTTAATTCTTCGTTTTAATTTTCTATTTGATATATATTGAAAAATTACATAAAAAAAGAGCTTAAAACGCAAGGTAAACAATTTAAGATATTTTTTGAAAAACAATAGTCCAAAACATAATGAATTTAGTTGACTCCCATTATTTTAATCGAACAAAAAAAGTGCATATATTTGTTTGAAAATAACATAATAACTAAAAAATACATGACTCACGTAATAATGACATCTAAAAATTGTTGAAATCATATAAAAAATTCGTTTAGTTTTCCTTAAATCACTTGTATCACATAAATAAACAGATGTAGTAACATATATTATTTGAACAAACATAAAAGGTATTCCATAAATTAACAATTTAAATATTTTTTAGAAAACCATCAAAAAATTTAGTTCAACAACCTTTTCAAATTTTTTCATTTGTGTCACATAAATGGAAGTAAAAAAACTAAATATATATATATATATATATATCTAATAATATATATATATGTAATTGTAATAAACGATTTGCATGAAGTGACCGTCGCTAGGTAAATTTTCTTGCAAGTGAAGCTAGAACATATACTAAAGTAAAACACGAATGTCTTTCTATGTAGGTAAAATCATTGCTTCTTCTATTCCCATATATATTTATATATATAACGCGATTAGGTGTTGGGTGTTAATTCGAATTTGTGATAAAATTATATTATATTTATAAGGTATTTGTTTTATGTATAGATAACAATTTTAATTTCCTTAATATAGGTCTAGAGGTTGATTTAGGCTTTAGGGATTTAAACTTTACCAGGAGGTTCAAAGTTTAAAATTTCAAACTTCACGAGATATATTATAAGTTTTTTTAAAATTCCTTAGTGAAAATGTAAAACCACCAATTATATGACATACTTTCTTTTTCGATTGATAAAAAATAAGACATATTTCAAACACTTCCATAATAATATTATCAATATCTTACCTATGTTGAATCTTGTTTATTTAATAAAAATTCTATAAGAATATACTATTCTATTTAAAATTTATTAATTTAAAAATTAATTTTTAAATATTACAAAGAGTCTTTACATTTCTTAAATTTTATGTCGATTCAAATTACGTAATAATGACAGGAAGAGTAATTATTTTGTGAAACGGGTCATAACCATGTCGAAAGGGCAACCATCTAATTTGTCCAAATTTATCTTTATATATACATTTCAACTGAGGAATGGAATATTTGAAGATAAAAACACACATATTATATACCTTTCTTCTTTTTAGTTTGTGTGATCGAGTTTTAGTTTTAAAATTAATTCATTTTAAATATTTTATTTTACTTTTGATTAATTTAAAGCTTTTATAGAATCACAATTTTAATTTTCTTTTATATATTTATTAAATTTCTTATCGTATTAAAATTTTACAAAAAAATTAAATCAAGAATTATATACTTACAATATGGTTCGTTTCTTGAGACTATCAACTTGTTGGGGTCTTGTATTTCTTGTCCACCTTTTTCCCTTTTACTTTTCTTGAGGAGGCTGGTGAGAGTGCACTTGCACAAACAAGTTGCTAATTTCTTTCATATTTAAACAAAGTATTTGAGATGATGATTAAAGTTATTGCAATTCGTAGATAAAAGTCTAACAACTTTGTATTATTATTGATATTTTCTTGGAGATTGATAGCAATTTGAAATTAACAATGCCCCTAAATTATGATCCTATATTTAATTATAAGGAAGATCAATGTACATTGTATCTACCTGGTGGTGAACGAGTGAAAATTGATTTGAGTTAAAATGAATTGGATTAGAATTCACTTATATGAATTTAAATAAAATATGAATTTAGTAAAATATGAATTAATTAAAATGGTCTTAGTCCACTTTAATCTTCTAAGGCAAAAAACCTTTAACTTTTATTTCCCACCGTTAAACCTAAATTACCGAATATTTGAAGTATTAATTATTAGCTCCAATGTAACGAATAGTTGGTCAATACATGCAAATTATTTTCCACACCAATGACTTGTATATACTAGTATTAACATTTGTTTTAACCTATTAAACCACCGCAAAATTATTTTAAAAAATGAAACCTTGATTTTAAATGGATATTTGACAAAAAATAAATGTACCACAATGATTAAGCATTTGAGGTATCTAATGATCTATATATCTTCAGAAGCTAATTAACCAAAAGGGACATCATACAAATAGATACGCTTTATGATGGGCATTATGAATTCAACTTATTCATTTCATCTGGCACGAACTATACGTGTACATGATATACATAGTGTGATACGATAACATTTATTTTTATCTACTAGCTTTAAATTTTTAATTTGTCTCTAAATAAAAATAATCGTGAACATGAAAAGGTTAATGAGATGTAATGAAACACTCCACGCTTTCTTCTAAGTTGGGATCTAAAATTTTCAAGTTATTATGATCCACTTGACATTAAAAGTAGTATTTGATTAGATTGAGGAAGATTCTATGGAGGAATTTGCTAATTATATATTCTTATATAAAAAAAAAAAGCAGTAGCACCTTGTATGAGATGTGCACTCTTCAACAACATGAGTTTATTTAGGGATGTGTTTGGTATAAAATTAATTTTTTTTCATATTTGATTAACCACTTCCTTTGTGAAAATAAATTGCTTAAAAACGAGAAAAATAACTTCCTTAATAAAAGTAGGAAAATCAAAATTTATATGTAACATTTCAATAAGTTAATCATCTTTTCTGTGCGATATCCAATCCCTGACACCCTTAGGTACCTATGTACCCCCACTCCTTACAATGCTCACCCCCACAATATTTTTTGCTATATATAAAAGTATATATATTATATACTATATATATAGGGGGTAGTGGAGAAACCTGAGCTATATAAATAGTATTAAAAAAAGAAAAAAACTTTTGTACCAAACACCCCTTAGTTATATATTTATTTGTTAAGCAACTTAATCAACTAGAGATGGACCAAAAGTTTGAGCTTTTGGCTAAAATCGTTCCTGAAATATGACCTAAACTTAAAGTACATCCTTATGTTATATAAGTGAACAAAAAATATCTTTGAACTATTCAAAAAGTTGCAAGATTCATCCTTCAGTCTATTTTTTTTTATAAAAAAAACCCACGCCATCAACAAAAATTTAAATGTATCAAGTCGAATGAAATATGTACACATAATTAAATTAGTCAAGTTAAGTGATTTTTTTTTTTAAAAAAATGAAGATTTAAATTATATTCGGACTAAATATATTCAAATTTTAAAAGTTTCAAAAGCTTAAATTTAGGCTTTAAGTCAGCCCATGGTTTTGGTTTACACTCAGAACAAAATGGTTTAGGTTGCACTCCAAATACACACGAGGAATACATTTAGCACTATCAAAAAAAAAAAAAAATTAACAAATGATATGTCGTAATTCCTTTTCAATATTAAAACAAAAAAACAAAAAAAATCAGGCTTTCATAACACATGACTATTTTATTAAATTTATTTGAAATCTACATATATAATGTTGAATATTTTTTGGGCGTAGAGACTACGAAAACTATCGATTTCTCTTAACTTCAATTTTATTATATCAAAGTAAGAACTCGCTTCGGTCTAACAATCTTCATCACACTCTTTACTTGAGCACTCACTCTTGTTTGCTCTCTTGCTTACTTTCTTGGTTGCTTTCTTGTTGCTTGCTTGGTTACAACTCAAATGGACCACCTCTATTTATAAGTGGTGATGGAAGAATCTAGCTAAGGGTTTGCTTCTAGAATGTTCTTCTAACTTCGTATTTCTAAAAATACCTTTTCTAGAACGTCTCTAGACTTTTCTATCTAGAATACTCTTTCTAGAGCTCTTTCTTTATCTCTTTATAACTCTTGAATATTCTAGATTCTTCTTGACTCATCTTAAGTAATAATTAAGTTGGTGATGAATTCTTAACACTCCCCCTCAACATCAACTTAATTTTTTCTTTCGTCTGTTGTGAGCGATTCCTAAAACTTTGCAAGCATCATGACGTCCATGCCCTTTGAGGATCTCCTCCTTCATCGGATTATTCTGATTCCTACTCTTTGAAGCTTCTTTAAAGGTAGCAGCCTTTTTCATGTTAACCACTATGGTTAATGTTGCATCTGTGTACTTGGTGTTTGGACGCTTCAATCTTGTAGGCCTCCTCAGTTGCGATTGTGACTCTTCTTGAACTTCTTCTTGCAACTCATCTGGTGTTTCATAAGCTCCAGTTTTGCATAAGCTCTTCATTTACTTTTGTGAAGATACCTCCTGGTTAGATTCTATCTTATTTCCTTGATCTACTTTGTTGAGCTTATCTTGCAGCTTTTGCTCAAGCACTATTGAGTCTGGCAAGGAGACTTTTTTGGACCACCAAGATGACGCTTCATCAAATACCACATTTCTTGATATGAATGTCTGATTTGTGGTAGGGTCACAACACTTCCATCCTTCTCTTTGTTCGTCATATCCAACAAAGGTGCAACAAACAACTTTCTTATGAAACTTGTCGTGGAGATGAATAGGCATGAACACATAGCACACAAAACCAAAAACTCGAAAGTGATTTACGGTAGGAATCATATATTTAAGTTTTTCAAATTGTGAGATGAATATCAATCTTTCTTGCGGCAACCTGTTGATGATGTGGACAACATCTTCATGCATTCTGCCCAAAAACTTGTTGGTGCATTCATACTATGCAGCATACTTCTCCATATCTCCGCCAAATGCCATTTTTTTTTCTTTCAGCCGCTCCATTTGTTGTGGCGTATTTGGGCAAGTTAAATGTTGTCTTATCATCTTCTCTTTAAGATAATCATTGAACTCTCTTGAATGTATTCTCCCCTATTGTTCGTACTAAGACATTTGATTTTTCTTCCAATATCATTCTTCTCAGTATATTGGAACTCTTTATACTTCTCAAATACTTCAGATTTCTCTTTAAAGAAGTAAATCCATACATACCTTGAGAAGTCATCAATAAGTGTTACCATGTAACAATAACCGCTGATGGAGGACTGCTTCACTGGTCCAAACATGTCTGAGTGTACTAGCTCCAATGGCTCATTCGCTTGATACTTTGATTCTCTATAGGGAAGTTGATGTGCTTTTCCATATTGAAATCTAGCACATATAATGTCTCCTCTAATCTCAAGCTTGGGAAGACATTTTAGTTTTGATTTTTGCATCATGATTTTTAGTTTGCTATAGCTCACGTGCCCAAGACGTTCATGCCATTGATCAGTTGTTTCATTATTCCACGTTTTCTCGACATAAGTTGTCTCCGTTGACATAACTTAGATTAATTCTATTACTCTCCCTTCCATGATTGGTGTGCTTGTAACTTTTAAGTTTCGATAAACTTTTACGTCATTTGGTCCAAACAAGACATAGTTTCTAGAATCTGTTTGTTATGGTACATATAATAAGTTCTTCTTCATATCTGAAAAATGGTAGACATTTTGAAGTTCCACTTGTCTTGACTGGATGAAGCACAAACACCGTCTTGCCAATATGAGTTATTGACATTTTTGAATTATTTGTAGTTACCACAACTATACTGCCTTTATATTCACTCATGTTAATGAGCTTTTTCTCATCACCAGTCATGTGATTGGAACACCCTGAATGAATGATCCAATCATGTTCATAATCAACCAATTTCTCACTCACCGTTGCAAGTGCAATCTCCTCTTCTTTGTTAGGGTGACAATTGACAAGCTCCTTTTGTTAATTAGTTTCTTCAAATGCATAAGAGGTCTCAAAATTCCAAACTTCTTATTCTTCTTTCTTATTTTCAGTAAAAGTAACTACATTACCTTCAACTTTCTTGTACCAGCAGTCTCTCGCATAATGTCCTCTCTTTCCACAATTGTAGCACTTCTGCATTTGGCGGTTGTTGAAGCCTTTCGCCTGCTTGTTTTGTCGTTGAGTTCTTTGATGTTGGATCTCTTTGTCTCCCCCTGGCCATGAGCTTCTCTCAGCTTCTGTTTTTTGATAGGTTTGCCTTTAGCTGAAGAGCGCCTTATCTTTGTCTTTTTTATGTAAGACTGAAATGACTGTTCCAAAATTCTTCATTTGCCGAAAAATTTCAAACGAGATAAAGTCGGTTTTGTGGCCACCCCCGTGTGGCAGATATGCCATGGTACTCCGGCCTTAGGGACCTATGGACAATAATTCTTCCTCATCTTGTCTCTGTGATAAGATTCTACTGATCTAATTTGGTATTCCATCAGATACAAATTTTACTTTGTTGAAGTATTGAGTGATTGTCATATTCCGTTGAGAGATCGACAAAGCTCAGTTTCAAAATTTGTAATATCGCCTCATTCTTCTTTGTAAAATCCTTTGTTCAAGGTTGTCCCAAGTTCTTCGAGTGTCTTGGCATCTTATGTCGTGAGTAGGAGACTCAATACTCGATGGTTACAGTGAGAGCATACATGGCCTTTCAAACTTTCACCTTCTACCTTTTGGTTGCTTCAGCATTTGTTGGTGGTGTGGTGTCTGATTTACCAATGATTTCTCATAATTCCTAGCCGAGAAAGTAATAATGCACTCTCGTGCTCCATGATCCATACTTCCTTGCATTGAGCTTCTCAACTCTATTGAGAGTGCTTGCAAAGTCTGTCATTAATAAGTGCCTCGCAACTTGTAGCCTCCGATAGTAGTTTGTAGGATCTTCTTTAAGTTCTTGTCTCGCTCTTATAAACCAGACTTTGATACCACTTGTTGGATATATTTATGGTGTGGAGACTACGAACATTATCGTTTCTCTCAACTTAAATTTTATTATATCAAAGTAAGAACTCGTTTCGGTCTTACAATCTTGATTACACTTGTTGCTTGCTTCAACAACACTCTTTACTTAAGCACTCACTCTTGTTTGCTTACTTGCTTACTTTATTGGTTGCTTTCTTTCTTTCTTGCTTGGTTACAACTCAAATGAACCACCTCTATTTATAGGTGGTGATGGAAGAATCTAGCTAAGGGTTTTGCTACTATGTTCTAGAATGTTCTTCTAACTTCCTATTTCTAAAACTACCTTTTCTAGAACATCTCTAGACTTTTCTATATAGAAAATTCTTTCTAGAGCTCTTCCTTTATGTCTTTATAACTCTTGAATATTCTA
This sequence comes from Solanum habrochaites, assembly GCA_027704765.1. Classification (NCBI taxonomy): domain Eukaryota; kingdom Viridiplantae; phylum Streptophyta; class Magnoliopsida; order Solanales; family Solanaceae; genus Solanum; species Solanum habrochaites. The sequence goes on from JAKWJA010002494.1 coordinate 32,593,501, forward strand.
GGTTCTTCTTGACTTATCTTAAGTAATAATTAAGTTGGTGATGAATTCTTAACATATAAAAAAATGGGGAAAGTGCAATCAATTCAATGTAGAAATGAAATTGGAGTTACCTTGATGTATATTAGTGTAACGATCATAAAGTCATTTTAAGGTTGTTAGGGCTATAGATATAGTAGTCTTGTTAGAGACCATAGTGAAATGAGCTAATAAAAACTGTATATGGAGAGGTTTTTTAAAATTATTATAGTTTATTTATGCTTAATATCGATTTGCAGTATTATGTTGTATCTGTTAGGAGATGGCACCTAGTCCTCCGTAGGAGGTTCTGTGTAGAAAGTTAAGTGTTGTGATGCTTGTGTATCTGCTTTATGTCGTGATGCCTTTGAGATGGAAAAGTGTGTTAGTGAAATAGAGGCATATCTAGGATTTTGAGATAATGGGAGCACTATTACAAAAAGATTTATTTATATAGATTTGACCGGTTCGACACTTAAGTTTTTATTACTGTAAATCGTTAAGATTTTAATATTAATATTATACGTCCAAAATTAATTTGTATAAAGTAATTAAAATGCCAAAAAATACTACTAATAACCACTTACAGAGGTGTTATCTAATTTAGAAAGAAAGATAAAACAAGATAAATATAAAAAAAAGAAGAAAAAAATTCGAGTTACACCAATCATCATCGCATTATATATATCAATATTTGTTTAAAAAAATATAATACGTCTCAGTAAAATAGTACAAATGAAAAAAAATTATCCGCACCGAATGTATACACCCACTATAGTTAAACTGACCACAAAAGACAAGCTAAAATTTATTAGGTGTCTTCTTTAAATAAAACATATTAAATATTTCTTAAAAATAACTAACCTTGAAAGAGCTAGGGTTATTGATAACTTTGTCTTTTTTCATGTGCATTGTAATTAGGGTTTTTATCAAATTATTCTTCTTTTTTTTTTTCCCTCACCTCTTCCCTTTTTTCCTTGTTGCAACTGCAAACTCACCCTTGTTCTTACGACCCTTTGTGTCATTGATCCTCGCAGATAACGATGAGGAGCCTACACATATCAGGTAGTCAATTTCCTATCTATTCTAAGGATTATGTATAATGGAAGCATAATCGAGAACAATGCTTGTCAAGTTGAAAACAAACCCTCATCTTTTTGCTTGGTGCATATTAATAAACGTGTAGTATTTAGTATATAGAGACATGTTCTCGAAATTTTCTTTAATTATTAGTTTGATCTTTTAATTATCTAATTACATGAACCTGGGTGAATTGATCATAATTTATAATTTTTCACTCTTTTTGTGTGGGTTAAACATGTTTACAAATGAATTATAATAAATGATTTCTTCTTCCTTTTTTAATACAACATCATGTCAATTTTTTTAAGAAGACGAATAATGTTTTAAAGTCTGAAGTTTAGTAGAGAACTAACATTGAGAAGAGGCAAAATTTACGAAAGTTTCATAACCCGAATTTGACTAGAAAATGAAACCCAAATTGTTAATGACGGAGCAAGAAGCTTATAAAATATATTGTCAGTATCACAACTCCAAAGGTTTCAGCGTAAGAAAGATAAACAATACTATTTTACATGTGTTTTGGTGATTTATAGAAAACCAACGCTTTTTGTGTTTTACGGCAGCGTGAAAAAGTGAAGGCAAAGAAATCTCGTAAGACATCATGTACTCACATAACACGCGATTACAGTATTTTGCATGATAATTTTTGAGCAACCATAATGCCGGTATCCTTTCATGATAGACGATTTGTTACTGAGCATACCCCCATGAAATGACTTCATCACCAAATGGAAAAAAACATTTGTTAAGATCTGCTCGTTTTATACGAAAACGAAAGGATTGGTGATTGAAAATATGGTTAACACGGTAAATAAAACCAAAAACACCACCTATTCTTACTTAAAGACAGAAGCCCGAGGGGCTTTGTGTAGGTTATTCGAAAAAAAGATTGTTTAATAATTTTATACACTCAGTTTGTGAAATCAAAGGTGGAAGCCGAAGATGCACAAAGTGTTTGTTAACGAATTTATACTAGACAAGTGAAATGATCACTTTTTATTGGATGTTCAACTATGGTTTCCAATCTAGAATTGACTATGATTTTTGTTTGGTGAATGTTGTGTCTTTGATACCACATATCGAACAAACAAGTATCGTATGATTCGTGCACCATTTATTGGAATAAGCCATCATTGGCAAAATATGATTTTTGGTTGTGCTTTTTTATCTGATGAGTCGGTAGAATCTTTCAAATGGTTATTCTCGACATTCTTAAAACTAATGGGAGGTATTATGCCCCTAACTTTTATAACTAACCAAGCTGAAGCAATGGTTGTTGTCATTAGAGAAGTGATGTCAGGCACTAGACATAGATTATGTCAGTGACACATAGCTCAGAATGCCTCATCTCATATGGATTCACTTAAGAATAATAAAGGTTTTTTAAAACTTTTTAATAAGTGTATGTCTGAATGTGATTCTATTGTTGAATTTGAAGAATCGTGGAAGATAATGCTTATAACGTACAATGTAGAAGAACATAGATGGTTGAATAATCTTTACAATATTCGACATATGTGGTCTAATACAAGCTTTTTAATATGAATGTGTTTTAGTGCTAGATTGAAGCGAAATCTTGAAGTGAAAGTACTAATATGGTCCTAAAATGGGGGTTGGAGATTTAAGACACTTATTTATATATTTTTGTGACTAATTATAAAAAAAAATGTAGTGACACTAAGTGGCGGATGAATGAGCACTGAAGATTTCAACCAGTAAACAAGTAAGAGCCGACTCGTGCTGTTAAATATAGTCCAATTTTAGCTCAAGCATCTACAATCTACACTCACAAGATTAAATAACATATTTGAAGAAGGATTTCCAAAGGAGTTGGGGCTGTTTTATTAGAACGAAAATATGTTGTGATGATCAAGTTTCTAAATATGAAGTCAAAATACATAGTTCAAGAAAAGAGTTTGGTTTGTTGAGTTGAATCCCGCACCTTACATGTTGCATGTACTTGCAAGAAGTTTGAATATATGTGTATCTTATTTGCATTGTTTCAGAAATTTTACTTTCAATAAAGTAGGTGCACTCCCTATGAATACATTTTGAAAAAATGGACTAAGGATTTGAGAAAAAAGAATAAAAACCTATCAAGTACGATTGTACCATCAATGAAAGTTCAGAAATCTGAGATAGTTTATATCTAACAATGAATGCAAACTGTTACATCTTGTTCATCTTAGCAAATCTAATGACAATAGTGGGAGAAATTCTTCAAAGACATCTCGAAAAATGCTTAGCTTTGATTTAGATGACTATCAGAAAAACTACCCATTACCTTTCTTTATCATTCACACAAAAGGTGGCCGTGGAAAACATAGAGACGAGTATTGGACCCTCTTCATGTAAAGCTCCAGGTGTTTCGCAAAGATCGTATCAAAAGACATTGGGAGAAACCCAAACAAAATAAAAACTACGTTACTCAGTCACTTGTGGAGAAACTAGTAAAAGTGCAATTCAAGTTCTATCCTTCCCATACTTTCTTTTTTAATTTATTTATTTTTTTGTAATATATAATTTACTTAAATTTTTGTTACTATAGAGAAATCGGTAGAAGTTTGTTGTTCCATCCAACAAATTTAATTTTTGAGGAGAATGGTGTATACTCCTTGTCCAAGCACTTCTTCCTTTACTGGAAGTCAATCGACATGTTTGTTTCTTCTTGTACTTTTTTTATTTTTTCAATGTATCTTCTCTTATGGTCCAAATAATTATTTCATATTATTGACTGGCTTAATTTTCTTTTTTGTTTGTCAAGGATGATACTTTTTGATTTTGAATATGAATTAATCTAATGTTTTCAAATGTTTTCACTCTAACTTTGGTTACAGAAGTGTTGAGAACACATCAAGGGTCTGTATCAATATGTCTTATATAGAAATTATGTAAAATTATAAGATTATACACTAATTATAAAGATTTTTATTATTTTATTTATTTTATTTTATCAACAATTATACTCTCAAATACATTGGAAAAAACAATTACATTGAGGCCCTGGAGTGCGATGACTTTTACTGACTAGTTGCATTACTATGTAGTTTTGGCAAGCTAGTGTAATCCTTTAGTTAAAAATTTTGAATCCTTTAGCAAATAGTTCGTTTGCTTTTAGCTAGTAGCATTTAACATGATATCGCTTGAGTAAACTCTTTCATTCACAATTTTTCTTTTTAAAATTTCAAGAATATGTTTTTATGGAGAAAGATCCAAATTAAGCTTGAGGTTAATGAATGGCACAGATTTTTATACTTCTTATCATATTGAAGCTGGAAAAATGTACATATTTGGTGTTTTCATGCATAGAAGGTCTGTATATTTTGTGTTGTTATCATGCATGTTGAGGTCCAGAAATATGCATAGTTTGTGTAGTTTTATACATAAGAATTAAGTGAATTAGGTTGATGTTTGTGTGCATGCGATATATTTTTTACGAAGATTTTTTCTTGAAAGAAGCTACTTTAATAATATAAAAAGAGAAACACTAAAATTAAATCAATCCAAACATCATTTTTATCTCTTTTTATCATAGTGCTAGATAGTGCTAGACAGAGATGAATTCAAAATTTAGAGTTACTAACTAAGTTTGCCTTAATTAGTACGTGTAACTTGAGTAGTATGTAATAGGACCAACACAAACGTGAAATAAATAATCTGTGTGTATTTGTAACAGCTGTGATTACCGGTGCATGCAAGTTGACCTGTAATGTATGAGCATCATCGAAGAGATACATTCAGGTTGATGTTTAAAAGAATTTTTGGGTACTAAAACACGATTGTCATTTCATTACTGTTTAAAAAGATAGTTAATGTTATTAAATATTTCTTTATTACTTATGATATGTCTACTAATATAGGTAGTTAACTCTAGTTAACAATGGATACTTGTAGTTTTAAAAAAATGATACGTGTCATTTATTTATTAAATATAAATACCTGATGCGGATAAATTTTTCCAGTACAAACCCTATTTCATCAGTATAGCTCAAGGAAAAACAGTGCTCTGAGGCGGTGGATAAAGTTAAAACTCTGTGAATTAGGCTATTGGCAAAACTATTGCATGATGAGGTAACCCTTGGGTTATAGATTACACCTTGATAAATGGTAGAATTAAGTGGATTTGAATGCCCAAAACTATATATATAATATATACATGCACTTTTCTTTGAGTGCACACCGCCATCTATACGCACCCCAACATCTGGCGTTTCATATATAACCTTCTTAACGGTATGGCACCAATCTTACATAGATGAGGGCTTTTAAGGTTGTTAAATCAGCATTTCACTGTCACCACAAAAAGCTATTTTGGCTTAAAAAATCACTTACTACATGGTCTAATCCATGTACTCTAGCTGTTCCCCCTAAACAAGAAAATGTCTTCACATATATAAAATTAGAGTAATCAGTTAACCGTCAAGTTCAGGTTCAATTGCATACTCAACTCAACTATACTAGTATACAAACCTCAGGCATTGGACTCAAATGAAATAGAGGATCAAAGGCAAGGAAAAGTTCTTGAGTGGTCTAAACCTAAACCCTAATTTGGATCATAAGAATCAGTGCCTAGCCTAAACCAACAAGTTGAACCAATTCAAAACTCCATACACCAAATAGTATTTCACAGTATGCAAGCACCGGCTATTCAGCTCGAGTTGCATATATATTATTCAAACTGAAACACACAACTTATTTATACCAAGTCCTTACACATTGCCACAAAGAAGCATAATACAAATACTACTTCACACTTATTTGCTTAAAATCCTGAATCCGCAGCTTGTTGGTGGTCAGCTCAAGTTGCAGATATATCTCAAGATACTTAAAACACACTTATTTATACTGACTCCTTGCACATTGTGATAAAGGAGCACTAATACATTACTATTTCACACGAACCAACTTTAAAATCCTGAATCCGCCTCCAAATGTGATGGAACACATTTTTCCTTCACCAGCTAATGTCTGGCTTATGGCAGTTCCTTGTTAGGCAGAGCACTTCATTCCTGCAGACTTCCCATGTTAGAAGCCTTCTCATTTTTCATAATGGCATGGAATAATGTAGCTCGATCCTCCTCAACGATTTCTCTCAATAATTCATCTTCAATTTTTGGTGCTTGCCAGTGAGAAGGGTCCTCCACAAGGTCTTCACTGAATATCATGCTTGATACCCATTCTTTCCATGTTGTTCTTTTGTATTTCTCCTCTTCCAGTGTGCCCGTTGCCAGAAGCTGGTAGACATAGACAACTTTGTCCTGACCAGGACGAAAAGCCCGTGCAATGGCTTGCTTGCTCTTGGAAGGATTCCACTCCGAATCCAGTAATATTACACGTGATGCTGCGGTCAAGCTTATGCCTTCTGCACAAGTTGTAATGGATGCCAACATAACCTTTGATGGTCCACCTGGCTCCTCAAATAGATCCATTATCCTTCCTCTTTGGAAAAGCTCAATGTCACCTTGAAGCACCAGTACTTCAATGCCCTTTCTCCACCCATAGAACCTCTCATAGCTCCAAAAAAGATAATGATCAATATTTGGCAAATATCACAACCCTTTTCTCTCCTAGGAATCCACACGAGGAATTAGGCTCATCACAAATTTGACTTTCGAACCCAGCTTCAGATCAAACTTAAATTTCTGGAGAGCCTCCAGCTCCTCTTCCTTGAAGTACTGGCTAGAACATGCTGTCGTTCTGATCAACCAAGGATGGATTGCACCAAGGGTAATCAACAGCTCTAACTCCAGAGGAAATCCTTTGTAGATGGGCCTTTGATTTTGAAGCTTCACCAAGATCTCTTGTTGAAGAGTAGTTGATTTCATCATCAAGGTGTAACATTGTAAACCAGGAAGGTTATCAGATGTTCCACCATCATGCACATCTATGAATCCACCTGTTAGTTTCTTCAATATGTTTAGGCCTTCTTTCCTTTTCTTGGGGATGTCTGAATCAATGACAGTTGAAATTTTATCAATAAACATCTTTCTTGCTCGATTTTCCAATGAAAAGCGCGATGCACCTTTGTTTTTCTTCTTGTACTTGGGATCAAGCTCCTTCAAGACCTCATCAACAAAAGTTGGCCTTGCTAAGGTAAGTGTATTGAAATACTCTCCAAAATTATTCTGAAATAATGTACCAGAAAGTAAAATCCTAAGCCGTGTATTGACCTTCATTAGACCTTTTCTTAACCTGGATTTTGTACTTCTTGGGTTGTGCCCTTCATCAAGTATTAGTAGCCCTGGACACTGCCGCAACACCTGAGCCATATATTTCCTATGCGCATAAGGTGAATCTTCCCGTGTCAGTGTTAAGAAAGAGGTGTAACCCATGAGGAGAACACTTGGTTGCGAAAGCCACATCTGCATTTTCTCAAGGCAGTCCAAGACATGCATGACATCTTGGTTGCGAGGAAGACCAGGACATAATTTCACCTTTTCCCTTAGCACCTCTCCCTTAAAGGTTTGACCACCATGAATTTGGTAGACTGGCACAGGAATCTTCCACTTCAGTACTTCTTTGTACCAGGTGTAGAGTGTTGTCTTGGGAGCAAGGACCAACGGTCGTGACCCAGGAAATAACTTCAGGTAGCTTACAAGGAAAGAAATAATAAGTAAGGTTTTCCCAGCTCCTGGAGTATGAGAAATAACACAACCACCTCTCTCTTTGCTCTCTGGTTGCATTTCTGCAGGGACTATGGATCCAGCAATATTTTTCCACAGAAACTCAAAGGCTCTCTTTTGGTGTACCCGTAATTTATTTCCTAGATCAGGTATCAATGCCCAAACATTTCCTTCCCCTCCTCCTGATGATGAGGGTGCTCTGGAAGAAACAGGAATGGACAAAGTATCAAGGCCATCATCATCCTGCTTGTGATCTGTAGCTTCTTCAGTTCTTTGCTCCTTGCTGGAATTGTGGTTTGACGAAGGCATCTATAGATATGAACGAATGGTTAGCAAGCATGGTGAAGAAAATAAGCGAAAGAGTGTAGCAATAAAAGCCTAAAATGCAAGAATCATAGTCTAGTCTAGATCCGTTTCTACATGTGTACTAAATTACATGCCGAATATATTTCCTATTACGTGTAGGATAAAATGATGACATGGACCATGACAAAGCTCATCTCTATGTCAAAAACATTTGGGAAGTGCCACTGTTTCTTCAAACCTTCTTCCGGGGAAATCCCTCAGACCTCTTAAGCAGGTGCATCAGAATAAGAGAAACTGAAATAAGTTCAGGACTTTTGACTTACAAAAGGTGGTGGAACATCCTTTATTTCGGTGCTAACGAATCCACATAGCCGGCAAATAATTCCGATTTCTTCATTCAGTCGATAATCATGTCGACAAACTTCTCCACGTATTTCAGCTCCTATCCTGACATTACTTGCATATTGAGCATGGGAATCCTGAATCACATTTGATAAGGACAACATCAAACATAAGGTAGCACAGCAGTTATATAATCGATAGACAAAAGGAAAAAACATTCACCGTTGATCAAGACAATATCAAAACATAAAACAGTGACCAGTACAATGATTTCCAGCAAAAAGCACATTCCATGAATAATATGTCTTTGTTAACATTACCAATGCCAGTAATTATTAAAATAACATACCTCACTGTCATCTAGAAGATAACATGATGCCAAGGCTAGTTCCATCTCCTTCCATAACATATCAATTTCTGAAATCTCTTCGTCCCTATTCATTGCGAGATGATCACCCGACTCTCTCTGGCTGGATTTTGTTGACTGAAACTCTTTCCACTGATCAATTATAGGTGGTTGTTCTTTATTAAGTGTAGCATCAATGTTTGCCATGCACCTTCTGATCAATTCCTTGTACACATTAGCCGCTACAGAACCCTTTTTGAATGATCTTATATCATAAATACTATCCTTCTTTGTAGTATTTCTTTTGTATTTCTTATGTGAACCTAATGTCCCACCTCTTCGATCAAGTCCCATGAACTTTAACTTTGAAATTTTGACTTGACCCCAGCGTCTAGCTTCTGGTTTTGTGAAGTTCATTTTGGAAGCTTTCCTATCATGAGATGTTGAAGAACTATTGAAATGAATATATCTGGAAACTATTTCACCAATCTCTGCAGACAAATGTTCAGGAACATCAACATCAAGTGGAACCTGTTCATGGACAGTTAAATCAGTTCCTGAAGGAGGATGCAGGGGAACAATAGCAAGTTGATGTTGACGGTCAGCTGTAACTGATTTCTTGTCTGCAAGCTTATTTACATCTGATTTGAGTGCATTTCTCCATCCAGATGAACTTTCAGAGGACCTTTTCTCATGAGGTCTGATATTTCCTCCAAACAACTCTCTCTTGTAAGAGCTGGCAATTTCTTCAATTTCACCAGTTCGATAAGCATGATCAGCCTGAATAGAAAGTGCAAGTGGTAGTTCTTCATACTCCACTTTTCTCCTACCCCCAACTAACCTTGTCATCTCAACATCAAATTCTGCCATATCATCATCACATCCATAATAACGCTCTGGCTGTACAAATCGACGCTTTGACCTTCGTGGGCCCATTAGATCATACAGAACTAGAGGCCCGGATTCACTAAGGTCACTGGTAGAATTTATATCTGGGATATCCCTATTGAATTGAATAACAGTGGTTGTTTGAACTCCGTCTTCTAACTTGAAATTCACTGAGTAAGAATGTTGGTTAGAATTTGTTTCTTTTCTGACTAGATCATCATCCACAATCTCATAGACAATCTGGTTATGTATCGATCTCACATCAAATGTAGCTTCTTTCAGGACAGATGAAGTCATTAACCATGTCAGGTCAGAGGAGAATTTTCCTATGAATAGTTTAAAAGTCTGCAACGAATTGCAATCCTCAGAAGAACTCCAACGGTAGCGTTTGTTTTCACAAGGTTTAGGTTCAAGTTTTTGGAGAACTGCAATCTGATCAATGGGCAACATCTTTATCTCTTTACTTAGGGTTTTCTTCAAAATGGGAGGAGGGCCTTGAGTGACATAAACGCTGACATGAAATTTGCAAGTACAAGTGAGCTCATGAGGCTTCCTCTCTATAGATCTTATTTTTCCATCAATCCACACCTATATGGAAGAATCAAAGGTAAATAAGAACAATAAGATGGTAAACTTCACAGGAAACTAACCCCCCAACAAACAAATGGACGAAGCAGTATGGGCTACTCCAGCAAAGTCAGGAAGAAACAACTTAGCTACACAACAATTGTGAAAAAACCTACTTATTTGGAAATATAAAGAAAGGACAGTAACAATTATATCCAAGTGTTCTACTTAACACGGCGTGACATCTTTCTCATCCCCTGAATCTTCTCCTTGGTAAGGGATTGAAAGCACACAAACCTCAAGTCCAGGTCGTAAGAAGCAGGCACAATCAGATAATGTAGCTTTTCTAGACCTCATTCGAAGATTTGTTACCGGAATATTCTCCTCAATCACCTCCCCATCAACTAGAACATGAGTAGTGATGGTCCCCATATTGATCCTTAGGCGCTCCACAGCTTGCCAAGATCCGTACCAGAATACCTCAAAAGCTGTCAAACAATACAGGAACAATCAATGTCAGTTAAAATGAAGATGTAGTCCTACGTCAGACATATAATTTACATCCTCACTTCTACAGAAAAGAAGTGATCCATATTCAGTTCTCTTGTTTCTCATATCCATCGATGCAAGTAGATAGTTTGCTTCAGAAAAGAATAGCAAGTCAATTCATTTTGAATCAAGAATGACTAGCATCTAACTTTTGAAGGAGACTGAGCTTCAAGCAAATGGAGGTAATACTGAATGCTTCAACAAGAGGCAGCAATATTGCAACAGTTTGACATCTTTTCTTATGACTGAATGACAGTGTGAACAATTTACACTAACAAGTTTCTGCTTATCTTTCTATATCGCTTATAGCTACAAAGTATGTATGTACTCGTGCGGAAAAGAATAGAACTGCTATATGACAAATATGAAGCAGGAGAAAGAGTGAAGTCTTGTCTAAAGGATACACTTCAGCAATGTTAGATGTGGTTACTTTGATTATAGAAATTAATAAATGTCACCAGAGAGTAGACCATCAGGCCAAGGCCTTCAGAAACATAAATAAGTTTGTTTAGATGACGTTTGATTCCTTACTATCCACAATAGAACCGAACAATTAAAATATCAATGTCATCACAAGATTCCACTCCAATAATTTATTGCTTCAATAATCAGAATATATTGCAAAAGTGTTCTGACAATTTCATGATGATTTGATGATTCAACTTTCAAAACCACATCCAACTTAAATCAACATTCTCCCAGACAGCTTCTGCTGATAAAATTAATCAAAATTGAGGAGGAGACTAAGTTCATAGATCGTTGCTTACGGTGTGGATCAATTGGATGAGCATTGTAATGTATGTGCCTCTTCATCACCACCTAAAGTTTCCAGACCAACCTTGTCAGTAATCAGAAGAAAGAATCAGTTTAGTTGTGCCCAATAGCTGCAATGGATACTGACGGAGCCGGATATGAAGTCAGCACTAAAGCAACTTGCTATGTACAATATTTCCATCTATTGCTGCAAAAAATTCCCAGTTTAACCCAATGTTTCAATTCCTGGATATTAAAAAAAAATCACAACATTTTTGTAAGATGACAAAAATAGAAATAATGTTATTCTCTCTCATTCCTTTTTGTTTTTGTTCCTCCCAAGAAATGGTCAAATTTTCTTATTCAATTGTTTTTTGTTTTGTCTTTGATCTCTTATTCATATCTAACACAACAAGATTAATCAAATGAAAAATGCATTTCTGGAACAGCCACACCATTTGGACTTTTCAAAATCATAATCATAAAACTGAAAAACTTCCGTTTCTGAAGATAAATTCTCAGTAGTTTTGAGATCCAAATTCTATATTTGTCTTAAGAAATGTAATGAATATGTATAAACCCTTAATTTAGAACTAATTAACTTCAATTTTTGGGCTCCGCCACTGGACTAAGAAACAAAGTTGCACTAAAAAGTGAAATTTTGAGCGTATCTCAAGTGGTTACGTTCACTAAGGTCAGAAAAGTTTCTCCTTCGAGGAAAAAGATATCAGAAAGCAAAACAAACCTTAGGAGAAGTGTTCTCATAATGCAACTTTGCTATGTATGTTGATATTTTGACTTGTTTAGTACCGAATTGTCCATAACCATTAAACTAGAGCATCGATACAAAAACAGAGATAAAAGGAGAAGAACTTAAAAACACGGTTTATTTTCCAAATGCAATAACAAAACGCAATTCTGTCCAAAGTCAGCATGAATCATCTCGTAGCCATATAAAAGCTGCAAAAAAAAATTCCCAAAAAGGGGGAAAAAGAATACTCACAACAAGTGTAGTATGAGGAAAAGGAATAAATATAGCAAATAGAGAAATGTTACACAACCTGCAAGTAGAATGATTGAATTGAGCTGTCGGAAAATGGAAATTTGATAGTCCGGCGGAATTCGGCAAGTGGAGTGAGTGGAGAGCGAATAAGGGAAAGGTCCAGAGGGTAAAATTGACTGGGGAGAGGAGAAAAGCGATTCTCTCATTGGGGTTTGTGCTTATTGTCTGCTCATATAATAGATTTTTGTGCATTACAAGTCTAAGTCTGCCTTTTTCCATGACCCTTTACGATAAATTTTAGGTAAATACTTTGGAATCCACGCACTCTTAAAACTCTAGTGAACTACTATTGTTGGACATTACTTGCTAAATTAAAATAGAATTAATTATTATTTTCTCTATTTAGAAATGTTTGTCATGTTATATTTATCAAAAATTAATTTAAATTAATTTTTAAAAGTAAATAGATTATTTAAACTCATATTTAAACAAACAAATTAGATATTCTACAAACTTATATAGACATACTATAAATTACAATTTTTTTGTATATTCATATCCATGAAACATTATTTTAAAATTAGTCCAAAGTTTTTTATAATTTAACTCGAAAAATTAAATCATAGACAACAATACATCGGGACGGAGGGAGGTAATTTCTTTTTAGTGCTACCATTAATTTTTTCTTCGTCCGGTATTGTTTGTCATGATTTCTATTTTTAAAGTCAAACTATAAAAATTTTGATTAACATTTTAAAAAAAATTCCATATTAATATGAAAAAAATTGCAATTTATAGTACTTTTCATATAGTTTTAGAATATCTAATTTTTTGGTTCAAAATATTAACTTAATGTAACTTTGAAAATTAGTTAAATTAACTTTCAAAAAATGTAACATAACAAACAATATCGAACGGAGGAAGTATAACTTTAAAAATTTAGACAAAAAATTTAAGATGCAATTTCTTTTAAGAGGCTAATTAATATAAATAAATAGCAAAATCATAAAATTAATAAATATATTAATGATTTCTTGATAATCGCGTAAAATAGAAAGTATACATTCAATATAAAATGCATGGACTACTATTTTGTTTTTATTCATACTAATTTAGCCTCTTCATAAAATGAAATTTTAGACATTCAAATTTTGTTTAAACTTTTAAAGGTCATATCTATTGTATTAATAAAATAAAAAATAATTAATTGGTTTTATCTTGATTTAGTACGAGATCAGATAATATGAAATAAAAATATTTTTTATCAAATATCATATATAATATGGGAGGTGGGGGTGGGGAGTTACTTCATTTTATTTTATATGTTATATTTAAGAAAGGAATTGATTTGATTTTAAATGAGTAATAAATATTTATGTGACTATAAATTATTTTACTTAAGAAACGTTAAATATTTTAATATTATTAAATATAAATATATTTTTTTGAGGTCGATTAAAATGAAAAATAAATTATATAAATGGAAAACCAAAAGAAATAGACATTTTCTCGTCGTTAATAGCTTCGAGTGAGTAATCACATTGACATGTGTTTGAGCTCAATGGTTCCAAATTTTGTGTTTGATACTTATCCTTTTCATTACTCACATTAGATTTTCTTGATATAGCAAGTAAGAGCCCTAAAGTTTCAGAAAAAGAAAACTTCATAGGAAGAAGTAAATTATGACAGCTTTGCAAAAGTAAGATGACAAAACACAACTCCTTATCAGCTCCCCAATTAACACGATGAAAGATTTTCATTTTTTTATTTAATATTTAAAGTTTATATTAAAATTTTAATTATATTTAAATTAATATTGTAATATATTTAATAAGTGACACTTTCAAAAAAAAATATAATTTAAGGAATCCCATAGTGTAATTTCAATAATCCTTCCTGTCCCGACAAGTTTAGTACTACAAAAATTCCTTTAATTTGTTTGAGCCGTGATACTTTAGGACAGTAATGATACATGGTAATTGAAAACGTTTAAGAAAAAATAGGGGAGACAACGGTACAGTTAATGTTGTTTACTAAAACAGCTTATTTGGTAACAGATCATGAATTAGCATTAAATCAGCACTTATTAGATATTATTTTCAAAATTTGGAAAATCAAGGATTTATAATCATCTTTTTGAAAACAAATTTTTTTAAACAGTCGTTAAAATTGGAAGTACATAATTTTATTGTTGTTTACAAGTGGGTTTTTTTTTGTCAAGATGAATCACTTCAATTTTTGATGAGACATTCCGGAATTTGGGTGAACGAATTGCATATAAGTTTAACAACATCGATGAATCGTTGTTGGAGATTCATTTCGTTTCTAATCTCAAAGTGCAATTGCGCATCAGCCGAGTTTGGATATTGATGTTCAACGGAAAGAATTGAAATCGATACATCGTAGAAGTACACATTTCCGCATGAAACTTAAGAACGATTGAGTGTTAAACATAGATTTTGAACTGAAAGAAAAAGAGCCTGGATTTCCGTGTATCATTAGGTAATTCGACACAATTGAAAAGAAAAAGTGGTATTGTCTAATCTTTGATGAACACGTGGAGAAATAACGTGTGTATAAGGCACAACAATGATACACAGGCTTGGAATGGTTGAAACTAGCTTATTTAGTCACATTAAAATGCACAAAGTTGGAGTTGCAAATGTTATAATCAATTCAGATATTGTTTGATGTGAGACAGTCCCCCCCCAGATATATAAGGATAAAGCAACACTTGTGATGTGATGACGAAATATAAGATAAAGAACAACGCAATTGCAAAGTAAGAGGTCCTGATCAACAAAGGTATGACAGTTAGGCCGGGCTTTCGTTCGGCTTTGTTTCGGTTCTTAATATCGGTTTCGTTTTTTCGTTTTTCGGTTTACAAATAGAAACCAAACAATTCGGTTCGGTTATTATAAATTCGGTTCGGGTTATTACCAGGTATGCTCTCTTTTTGAAGCTCCACTTTCACTTCCCTTACTTCCGGTTTTGTGCCATCCTATACAAAAGTGAAACAACAAACAATCAACATCTTACAAACACTTTTTTCACTAACAAATGACACAGTCAAAACCTCCAAAAAAATAATGATTGAATTAAATCATTACAATTAAAACAACACAAATCAATTTAGTAAATTTTGGGATTGTTTTTTATAAAAGCATAAGACACTTTACTAGTGACGAAAACGAGAGATGCAGAGTTGGAAGATGATAATAGTGGTGGCGGGCGGCGATCGACGACGACAATTAGCAGTGCTGCTGCTTGCTGCGGCGTCTGGCCTCGTGGCCTGCTGGCGGCGTGGCGGTGGCGGCTGGAGCGGAGAGGAGTTGATGAGGTTATGGGACGGTGGTCGACGTGGTGGCAGACGGACAGTGGCCTAGGTCTGGAAGGTTTGATGAATGGTGTTTCAAATAAGAAGGTTTTCACTTTCCTGTTTCCAAAGAAGAAGTATTTTACTTTCAGACTTTCCTTCATTGTTATTTAGCTTTAGGGATTTAGAAATTGGCTTGGGGCTTGGGTAATGGGGTATTGGGTTATGGTATTTGGGTTATGATGAAATAATTTGCCTCATTGGGGCTTGGGCTGCGTCCGCGTCCCGTTCTGTAGTTTTGGCTTATGCCGCGGCTTGACTTTCGGCCTGGTTCTGGGTCCCCCCCCCTCCCCCTTCTGTCCTCTCATCTCCCCCTTTTGGTTTTTCGGTATCCCCGCCTTTTTCCCTCTAAAAACCGAAAATCGAACCGAAATACCGAAATGTTAAAATTCAAAACCAAAAAACCACCGACCGAAATAACCCGAAAAACCGAAATCCAAACTTAAAATTCGTTCGGTCGGTTTTTTTTTGGTTTGAAACCATATATGCCGAGGCCTAATGACAGTGTTTTGGAATATTTAATGTATCAGGTGTTGTTTTAATATTGTATTATACATGAACTTACTATTTTAATAAACCTTCATGTTTCAGTGTTCTTTTATATTTTAATGTAATCATCATTTGCAGAAATTTGTTTTTGATCATTGAAATACTATTTTTTTTTGATACTTGAATATACTCCTACTGATATAGTAAGAAACCGGTATCAGTTTAACAGTCCATATGCACAATATGGGATACTTTTTCATTTAATGTTGATACTTTAACAATTGGTTGAATACTCTTTGTGTAATTCATTGTTTTGCTTACTTTAAAACATTATTGTTGATATATTATATATCATTTGATTATGTGTATTGATGTGCTTAAAATGTACACATCTATGTGTTGGTCTTGCTTTTCCGACAATGTGGTTGGACCTATGAAGGCGTCGTGCAGAAAAAAATCTAATATATTTCATTGTTAGAAATTTCATAGTGACATACTGTCCGATGAGGGAGAGGGTATTAACCAAGTCCAACAATAGTTTGGATTTTGTAAGTTGGAGTGCAACAGCTCCCAAAATTGGGTCAATTAAACGAATTTATACACAAGAGTATAATTGAATTATATTAGAGAATATTATGGAGTGAAATAAATCTTAACCACCGAGCGCATGGCTGCTAAAGAACGTGCACTCTCCATGATTAAGGGAAAACCACTGTCAGGATATAGACGGATGCCGGGATACATACACATGTTAAAAACTGTGTATCAGATGCTTATATAAGAATGCATAAGACTGAAGAGGATGAATTTATGTAATCTGTTCATCGCCAAACCCTTCATTAGGGGATTTAAATACTGCAGACATAGTTGTTTTTGGGGAAACAAAAAAAAAAAAAAAATGGTGACATCTGAGTTGAGCTTACAAAGGGACATTTTGTATCAGCAAGCACAAAACCTTTTGATGGCGCAGGTAAATTTTATTTACAGTAATGCTGTATTTTTTAATTTACGTATCAATAATATAATGTGTGGTTAGATCAGGTTGCATGTTTCCATTGGCTATGTTGTTGACACCAGAAAATGATTGTTCGTTGAGTACATTTTTTTTCGAACATTTCACACATGTTTTGGCGATAGAAAAGATATGTGTTGTGTTTAATAGAAATGAGAGTCTCATGAAAGTTTTTTATGATTGTGTTCCCCGATGTCCTCATTATCCTTGCATCTGGCATCTTTGGAAGAATGTATGTGGAAACTTCAAAAGGAGCAGAAAGGCCAAAGTATTCTATTGTCTCTAAAATTGCCAAGGCATCTAAGAAACGAAGATTTTTGATAAGTTGAGTCTAAAGTTGATAGAATTGATCACACGGGTTAATGGAGACCTTGAATTTGCAGGTACGGAAGTGGATCAAGAGTTCCATGCAAACAAAAAACATTAGGAGAATGATGACTTCAAAACATTGCCGAATGTATCCAATGGTTGTCTTGTTGAAGCACGCCCAATTAACTAGATTGAATTCTGGAAGAGGTTGAATTCTTTTTGATCTTGGCATTGCAAAAAACAATAAGTAGCCTCATACACAAAGGACACATTAGGTAGAAAATTTGAGGAATTTTCATATAAAACCGACTAAGTTTAAAAATGGAGTATGTATCATTATTAATACTTTTATTTATATGTATCAAATTCAGTGCTCATTCTGCGTTTTTTAACATGATTTTTATTTTTAAAAGTTATATATTAAAAAATTTTAATGTACACATAGGTTGTTTCCATCATCTGAGTTTTATTTTCCTCTCAGTTTTGAAAGAAGAAAGGAAGAAATATATTGTTTGTCCTTGAGCGGAAATGTATGTTGTTTTTGTGGCAGATTTCAACTAGATGAGATACCTTATTCAAATGCAATCGCTGTTTGAAAAAAAGAATGTCACCGATAATAATTCCGTATTGGCTTTGATTATTACACGCCTGATGCTTGGCAAAAACATATGAACATTCCAATTGGTACCAATGCCAGATAAGGAAGAAGTGGTCTATCCTAAACATTACGTGGTAGAAACCTGTGTATCCACCTAGATACAGAAGATCATCTGGCCGACCAAGAACAAGAAGAAGAAGAGTGCAGATGAACAGATTTCGGTGAACCAAACTGTTGTATACGAATGTGGGACAGAAGGGCACAACAAAGAAATTGTACTTTTCTACCCCCAAAAAGGAGAAAGTGAATTAGTCGTAATATTCTATGATATCAAGAATACTTTTAACGTAAACATTTTAATGAATTTCAGTTTTTCCATTACAAACTGCAAATTGAACACTTTTTTGTTTGGATAAATAAACTTACACATGTGGTAATTAAATTTGAAGTCGTGCTTTTGATTATAAATACTTTGTTTTATGGTGGGTTGATAAATATACTTGTGTCAATGTTAGGTTTTTAATATAAAATTGTGTCAATATTTATTTTTAAATAATAAACTTTTTATAAATCTTATGCTCAATAGATATATAACTTTGAAGAATAGTTAGGTACATAATTTACATGATACATATGGTTTTAATCGTAGTGTAGCATGTAACTTTTATTGTGTGGTTTTTTAGTACACTTGTTTTATCTAATGTCATGATACTTTTGTGTGTATTTGATTTGCACATAATACATCTCCCATTAGATAAAAATACAAAAAATTATTGAGGTTATTGTGACTTTACAATGACTATAAATCATGTATCATGATCATGTTAATTTCTATAATTTAACTTGTTAATCTTTTTTTTGTTATGCTTTCTTGAATATATACACAGTAATAACTTTACTTTTAAAAATAATACAAATTCATATAACTACGTATTCAATTTACCTAAATATCATGTAAAATTTAAGATTATAGGGTAACATAGTGTACAGGATCCATCTGGTGTAGCCCAAGTATCATTTATTTATAATGTGTGGTTTTGGTATTTAGTATATTTGGTTTTGGACCCATGTATCATCTCCATTAGAATAAAAAATTTAAAATCTTTATGTCTACTTTAATTATAATACTTTGACAAACTTTGTTAAATGAATTAAACCTGTGTGGGGGCTATAATATGGTTCCATATTTATATGTTCAATATAACTATTGTTTACGTATGTTAAAAAAAATATTCAATGGAATTGACAAAAATCAAAAAAATAACATTAAAAGGAGAAAAATATTTGTTCATAACATATAAAACCAATAAAATAACATTAACAACATTGTGTTAATCATGAAATGCTACACTATGTGAACTAAATCTTCTTCTCTTCTTCTGGGTGGTGGTGTTGACTACGCAACTGGTTTTGGGGAATCATCATTGTGTCGCTACATATCCGCACTTAGCCTTCTCACTTCGATACGCCACAACAAGCTTCATATCTTTGACGCAGGTAATCAGGACTAATCAGCATATATATATTGAGTTGGGTTCACGATATACTCGGCCAATGCGTAACATTAACCCCATCTCTACAAAAAATACAGAAGAGAATTTAAACTTAATGATACATTAAAAATGGAAAATGACAAATGTTCTTGATACTTACAGGCTATCGCTTATCCCCTGTGTAGGGATGTCTTGTGCAAATTCAATCATGAAAGGGGACTTGGGCCTCAGAGTGAACCAGTAATGGTGTCCTTTATATGCATGAAAAATCAACAAATTTTTGTGCGTTCATTTTCGTTCAAAAACCCCACTGTCAAGTAGGTATGAAGAACATTTTAGACCGAACATCTTTGATCTCAATGAGAATTGTTTTTTCCTTGTTCTAATTGTGAGTCAAAAACCCGTAATCAAAACCTGTTTTTCTCAACCTCAACAACAGTCAACACGCCAATGGAATTCCTTGATCACAAGTTAATTGGGTGTAGATCTCATCTACAATATGCCATGGTAAAGCAGCTGTATTCCAAACCCGTTTTGGTGATGTTAATAATTGACCTCTCATGTACAATACATACACTGAAGCGCGATCAATATGTCTTGAGTAGTTAACTATCAATCATCATCTTCCATGTAAAATATCTATCATAACAGTTTTTTACTGTGACATGAACAAACAGTGGGGTTGTGTGGTATTTTGTATTGGATCCCATGTTGCAAAGTTTTAATTTGTTTAACAAGTAGTAAAAAAAAAAAATCACTCGATGTGCTAATAAACAAATGAAAACATAGTAAGAAATGATATATCTCTAAACAATATAAAAATGAAATATAATTATGTGAATAGATATGAAAGACTTTTGCAAATTAATAGTTGATACGTCGACAGAATGTATCATTGCCTAATTAACAATAGTATTATATTCTACAGAATATCTCATGATGTTTATATATAGTTGATGACTGATACATATTTCATAATATTTTAATATTATTACCCTCATCGACCACATTTTGTTTGGGCTGTTACATGCATAAAACCAATTCTTGTTTTCATTGGAAAAGCACACAAGTCCCATCATCGTACAATCCAAAGAAGAAGATTTGGAATCTGTACTTTCGTTCCGATGGTTCCTGCATATATGATACATTAGTTTTTCATTGTATGTACATGATACATAACACGTCACTACTTTACAATTTTTCTCATAACCAAGTACCTGATTAGTTGTATACAACACTGATTATGTATGCCTAACACTTGCAAAAAAATGTATACCACTTCCTATGGTTTATGTTTTTACAAGAAGCCCCCTTGACAACCACTTCATGCACTCCTAATAAGTTTCGTCGAAACTTTATCGTAATGCCACACATCCTTCGAACGGGAAATAGAGAGTCGATCCATATCCCTTCAATTTCTCTTTTCCCTTCTCGCTGACCCAAGAATAAATATGGAGATTGAATCCGTCTCGAAGGCATTCTATTTTCCTATGGGCGCAGAGGACTGCATCAGTTTATCCAGCAATCCCGTTATTTAATATCAGTGGTAATTGACTGTGCGTCAACAAGTACTTACTGGCTGCTAGTTTATATTTCCGGATGGTAAGAATATATGGGTCTAGCATTAGTAGAATCTTTAACCCAAATCTTGATAAGCTATCTATTGCGCTTGAGTTGAGACGATATTGTTGTTGGAAGTGGAAGAATCCTGTATAATATGAATGTAATGATGTTTTATAATAATTTGTGTGTCATAAAACAAAATTCAAAATTACTGCTGCAATCCGTTGTTTTTTTTCTGGCAACACATGAGGATGTTTGCTGAACATTGTCATCACCGTCGTGGCCATGATAGGTTCATTTAAATCCTTGTGCGACTGAATTGCGTCACCATCCTGAATATGCCGTTTTTCAAATTTCATAAATACTAAATAAACAACTAATAACTTTCCTGATACATGTTTCAGTTTTTCGATTTCATACTACATGAAAAACTGTGATACATGTCTATAACATGTATCATGTGAATTAAATAACAACATTATAACTGTGATACATGTCTATTACATGTATCATAAAAAAATCGACTAAACAACATACAAAAGATGTCTATTGTATCATCAACTACACTGATGAAGCATTTTATTAAACTTAGTGAATGATACATATAACAAATTTCAAAACATATATCATACATCAACTACACAACTAATACCTTACTGATAGATGATATCATTCAGGATTCATACTACATGCAAAACATGTGGATACATAATCTACTACATTTATCAGTGCATTGACTAAACACTGTCACACACACAGATTTTATCTGTATCATCAAGCACATTTATACTTTAACTCAACTTATTGAATGATACATTTATATAATTTCAAAACTTAATGATACATAGAAAATAATTCTGATACACAACAAAATTCATGTATCAGTTGACCATCTAAAACACTATAGCAAAAAATAAACAATAACAAAAATATAACACCCTTTTTCAAATGTATCACAAGCACACTTTATTCCTAAAATTTACTAATTACACAACACCATTTTTAAGTACCAAAGTACTAACCCGAGACAAGTGCCTAACAACAATGTTTACTGCTTCTTTTTTTCCTTTTTTTGTGTGTATTTTGGACACCGTTGATGTTTCGCCAGGGTCCTTTGTTTGAATCCTTCTAAAGATTCAAAGGATCCTGCAAAGACTTTTTCATATTTTCTTTCCAATTTTCAACATTCATCGTCGGAATCATATATCCTTCTATTAATTAACGGATCCAGTACTAGATGTAATAGAACAATTAAAAAAAAAAACAAAAAGAAAGAATATACGAATTGATGAGGATTTATAATAAAAGATGCTGGGCGTTTCAAAACATTCTAGATTAGGAAGAAATATAGCGATGATGGATTAAAGAATAAAAAAGAAGAAAAGAAAAAATATGCTGGTTGAGATGAATGAAGATGATTAAGGAAAAAAAAAGGAAGTGAAACTTTGATGTTAGTAAGAACAAAACGGTAAAAGATATGGAAGTTATCTGCTTCCCCTATTTTTTTGATTTTGAAATTTTTCAAATTTCAAAATTGTGTCTTTTTATATTTAAATTATTGAAGTTTAATGAATTCAAAATCAAAAAGCTGATTAAAAGGTTGATTGTTTAAAAGGAGAAATTTCAAATCAAAACCTGATTAAGAGGTTGATTGATTTTTAATGGAGAAAAAATAGACATTAAAATTGGAATGTGTATTATATGAAGAGGTGTAATTATCTAAAAACTTACCCTAAAATAAAACAAGGGAATTATGTATATTAAAAAAAATAGGGGGGAAATTAGAGAATAGAAAAATTATAGTTGTGTATTTAAGTTATTTTTCCATAAAAAAATCATATTCAAATAATAAACACATAGAGAGTAGTTGAATGGTAGGAAAGGTAGTTACTATAATAATGGGGCCAACACTGAGGAGTAGTTCAACCAGTGCCCACTAACTCAGGGCAGGGGTGACATGATTTGGTTAGTAACAAAAGAAAAAAGAAAAACAAAAAGTATTGGATTGATCTCATTATTGTGGTATCAATAATGTGGTACGATTCATTTAGACACAAAAATTAAGAAAATCAAAATTATTTAAATTTATGATACTTTTTGACAATTTATAGGAATATAAATCA
The DNA here is from genome assembly GCA_027704765.1 of Solanum habrochaites. NCBI lineage: Eukaryota > Viridiplantae > Streptophyta > Magnoliopsida > Solanales > Solanaceae > Solanum > Solanum habrochaites. The sequence continues at coordinate 32,616,939 of JAKWJA010002494.1, forward strand.
TTTCATTAAGAAAAATGGAGAATTTTAACTTAAATTCTCTTAGTCTAAAGAAGATTTTAGATGTTTTAAACTCTATAATCTTCCACATGCAAGCAGTTTAGAGACTAGAGAGAATATTGAGTTTAGAGAAGATGAAATAGAGACTGGGCGTTATTATTTTCATCAATACATGCATTAAACACTGCAAGGGTCACAATACATATACATCAGCTAATAAATATACTAGTGCTAACTCTAGTCGATTAACTTAGAAAGATTTAGTTGGAGCCAACTGACATTTGAGTTATTCTTCTTATCTTAGCTCAACACCCTCCCTCCCTCCCTCAAGTTAGTGGTTGAAAGATGTCATTCAAGTTCTGCCTGCACATCTAGGCTCTTTGTTAGTAAGTCTGTCAGTTGTTCTTTTATAGAAACATGATAAGTCTAGACTACACATGGTATAATTTTTTCCCTCACAAAGTGGTAATCAATATTATGTGGTTTGTTCTTTTATGAAATATATAATTTGCTGTAATTTGAATTGCAGCCTTACTATCACAATATAGATGTATTGAAACTTCAACTACAATCCCTAGTTCATTGTATAGATCAATTGACCATGTCCCTATAAATGTCATGCTCTTAAATTCAGGTTCAACTTGCAATTGTTTCTAGCTTCTTTAATTTCCATGACAATACTGCATCCCTGAACTTGACTAAGTAGCCTATAACTAATCTTCTGATTTGTAAGCATCCAACCAGTCTGAATTTACAATATGTTTTAAGTTTGTAGAAGCTATTTGTTGGTATTAGTAGACCAAGTCCAAGTGCTCCCTTAATGAATTTAACCACTCTTAGAGCAACCTTCATATGTGTCTGCTTGGGTTTATGCATATATTGGATTAGTACTTGTACCACATAAGCAATGTCAATCCTTGTCATGATTAGGTAAGGTAATCTTCCTACCAGCCTTTATATTTATGTGAACAGTTGGTCCTCCTTTTCAGTAGCCCCAGCATTAATGATTAGATCATATTCAGTAAAAATAAGTTTCACATTAGTGTCTTATGGTGTAGTGAATGGTTTAGTGCCATGAAATCTCGTTTCAGAAATCAGCTCCAATGCATATTTCCTCTGAATCATAACAATACCTCTCTTGGATCTAGCAAACTCAATGTGTAGGATGAATTTCAATTTTCTTAGATCTTTCATTTTAAACTTAAAGTTTAAGATCATTTATTGTCTGTTGATTCATTTTCATACAGCTTCCAATTTACACGAGGTCATCCACTATACTACGACCATTAACTAACTTCTTTTTCTTTGAAACCCTTTTGAAACCTTCTTAGTGAATAGGAAATAATTACAGCAATTTTGAGTGAAGCCAAGATGGACTATGGCATCTGAAACTTGTAAGTTTCTTGTCCCATTGTCTTGGGGTCTGCTTGAGACCATATATGATATATGGCATTTGCAGACATTGTGTTTCCCTCCCTTCTAGCAAACATGGGAACCTTCATATGTAATTCTACAAGTAGATCACCATGAAGAAAGGTATTGTGAACATCTATCTACAAAAATTGGCCAGCCTTTAGTTGTAGCCACAACAACTACATAACTAATTATAACCATTTTGGCCACAGGTGAGAAGGTCTCAATGTAATCCAGTCCATCTTGTTTGTTGAATTCCTTTGCCACAAGTCTACCCTTAAGGCACTAAAATTTACCTTCAATATTCATTTGCAGCCAATGGGATATTTACCAAAATGTAAGGTGACTATGTTTCATGTATCATTGTCCTGCAAGGCTTGAATCTTAGCATTCATGGATGCATTGGGGTCTTGAAGAGCCTCAATATAGGTAGCAGGTTCTTGACGGTTGAATAAGAGGTAAGAGTAATGTGAAAAAATAATGAGACTTGATTATACCTCAATACTTGTTATAGAGAATAGGAACATTTAGCATTGCCTTTCCTTTGAGTAATGTAATCACTCAACCACACGGATATGATTTTTTAACTATAGATCGAAGAGATATGATGGTCTGATGAGTGAACAAGTTATGGAGAACATAAAGAGGAATCAGAGATAAGTGGATCAGGAGTGATAGCTTGAGTGATAGTAGGTAATTGATTGGCAATGTCAACATCCAAGGTGGGGATAGAACCGGGATCATATGTATGGCCTCTTAATGATACAACAATATAAGTTAATTGTGACACATCCAAGACTAAAAATAGTGAGGGCATATCTGCAGAAGCATGTTAAAAAGGATAGAAATCTTCCTTGAAGACCACATCCCTAATGACACAAAAGATTTTAAAATAGAGGTTATACGTAACATATAGCCCTTTTGTGTAGAAGAATACCCCATAAACACACCATGAGTGGCTCTGGGAGAAAACTTGTCCAATTTCCTAACTTGCTTGACATATCCTCTCATGTGAGCTAGAGAAGGAGCGTGCTGATAAAGTACCTGAAAAGGAGATTTTCCCTTAAGAACTATAGAGGGTACGATTAATTATGTATGTTGTAGTGGTAACACATTTTCCCAGGATCCTCATGTTGACATCCTTCAAATGGGAGCAACGTCGCAATAACTCAATCAAAAAAGAATTTAGTTTGAAATTTTTTGAAGCGATTTAAAAAGGGTTAGAAGGGGTAAAATGTAGGTTCAAATGGATTAAAGGGGAGTCGCCACCTATTTTAGGGAAACTAGGAAACCATTACAATTAAACTTAAAAATTAGTCTACAAAACCAATTATCAGGTAAGGGGTTCAAGTGATTCCGCCGAGAAAGTTTTAGGGCACCCTTCGAAATCCCACAATTGGGTCCCGACTGAATTCATTCTTTCAAATTGAGGAAGATTAGAAAATAATATACAAATATAATAGCATGCAAACACACAATAAAAAAAAAAATATAAGATCACGGCCTAATATTTTCCTCACGTCAAATATACATATAGTGATATAAATATATTTGAATTTCATTGAATAGCTTTCTATGAGAAGCGCTCCAGTGGTACATGTTAACACACTTAGTAAAAGAGTTAGTGATAAATAAGTATGAATTAACTCAGATAATAACTTAAAAATAAAAATTCGTCTTATTAACATGGGAGACCTTGGAAATCGACGGTAATTTCTTCATCAATCAATTTTAACCCAAACAACAAAAAATAATAAATTATCGATCAGTTCAAAAAAGGGTTGAGTATTAAAAAAGTTTAGTTGCGTTTTCCGCAAACCGTCCTTTAATATACTATACATAAACTCGGAAAAATGCCATGAAATGCAATAACAATATACATACAATAAAATGAATAATGAATGAACAACAAATATAATATGCAAATAATCACAATAAATATATAAAATACAAAGTATAACACAATAAAAGAACATTTTCCTCAATTTGAAAAGTTATTCATATTGGTTAGAACCTCTACGTCCCCAGCGAATGAACAACAAATATAATATGCAAATAATCACAATAAATATACAAAATACAAAGTATAACACAATAAAAGAACATTTTCCTCAATTTGAAAAGTGATTCATATTGGTTAGAACCTCTACGTCCCTAGCAGAGTCGCCATTGTTGACATCCTTTGAATGAGAATAACGTCGCCGTGACTCAATTAAAAAGAATTTAGTTTGAAAATTTTTAAAACGACTTAAAAAGGGTTAAAAAATGTAAACTGAGTTCAAAGGGAGTCACCACCTAATTTTTAGGGAACTAGGAAATAAATTAACAAATTAACCTAGAAGATAGTCTACGAAACCAATTTGAATTTGGTAGAGTGGGGTGGGGTGTGCGGTTTTGTCCCTTCTTCCTCCTTCCTTTTTTCGGCACCTTTCGAATCCACAATTATGGGTCCCGACTGAATTCATTCTTTAAATTGAGGAGAAAAAATAATATACAAATTAAAACATTCACACACACAAACTAAAAATTAAAATTATAATATCAGAACCTGCCTAAAATTTGCCTAACGTCTATAGGCATAATAGTGAATATAAAATATATTTGAATTCCAATAGAATAGCTTTCTATGAGAAGCAACTCCGGGATTTAACACATTTAGTAAAAGAGTTAGTGATAAACAAGTATGAATTAACTCAGATAGATAACTTCAAAATAAAAAATCCTTCTATTAACATGGGGACCTTGAAAAATCTAACGATAATTTCTTCATCGGTCATTTGTAACTCAAACAACAAAAAAATAAATTAAAAGGACATACAACACGGTATGTCACTAAATTACCAAACAAGATTGCTAGTATCTGTTCTTAAATGGTCAATGTAATCAATCAAAATAAAATAAATTACAAATTATATGGTGCTTCCAAATGAGCACAAAACAAATAATAAAGTTAATGAAAAAGTGGACAAACTAATAATCTTATATATACTAGATGGAGAGGCCAGTGGCAAGCACTGGCCCATTTCGACTATATAGTAGCTTAACTTTGTTCAGTGAAGGCAGCTATGTGCTTATTCTGCTTATGCAAATACTAATGGCGAAAGAGTCTAGACTACGACAAAAAGGACTGATATCATACTATTAAGAAATTTCAGAAAAATGTCCAACTGATTTCAGTATGATGTCTACTTAAGCGATCTCAACATTAACTCTTTTATAACATTCAAAAAGATATGCAGATGTGTTGAGTTTTGACCTAGAGATGACGTCTTCAATAATTTAAGCAGATGTAAAATTTGGAGCAAAGATACAATTTTTTTAGTAGTAATCTTCCTGCATTGAAAAAACCATAGCTTGAGGAACCTGAGGAAAATGCGTAATGTTTTAGTAAACTGAAAAGTCGAGGTAATTTCGGATGAAATGAATCGTTCAAAAGTGACATATCCCAAGAATAACGGTACAACACATTACCTGGAACGCTAGAAGACCGAGTACCCAAAAACTAAATAAATTATTTACTTCCTTGTCCCTACTGACGAACTTGTACCATATGAAAATAATTAAAATTAAAAAACTATCTTCTTTCTTCATTAAAAGAAATCAACAAAATTAGGAGAGCTTCTTGTTATTAGACCATGTGTAAAAGGCGGTAAGAAACGGAAAATATGAGTACATTATATTATATCCATTCCATAGTAAACTATGGTATGCTGGATTAAAATCAGCACTGGTAAAGAGGAGCACCTGGGGAATCTGGCCAGTACGAACATCGGAATGGGGGTCATATTCAACATATCCCGGGTAAGACTCAATCAACTCAAATTGCTCAAAATGGTTGAAACACTGAAAATCAAAGGTCTTCGAACTGAGAATCAAAGAGTTAAAGTAAGAGCTACAGAATTTGCCTTTATATGCAACGCTAGAGTCCAAGAAAACTAAAACACTAATCTTTCTTTGACCTTTTACTCAGTCTCGTATGACCGATCGAATCGGGTGGTAATATTTGTCCATCCATGTTAGGTTGATAAATGTAATTACGTTTTGAGTAATGCCACTTTTCATTTGATTAAGCTATATAATAGTTAATTACTTAAAGAAAAGATAAAAAAAATCTAAGGAAAAATTAATTCTGAATTCCCTTCCTACCCCCAAACCTTCCTTGAACATTTAAAAGATAGTATGCCCCCTTTCAATGTTGTTCTTTGAGGACTTAAGTCAGTTTGACATCATACTAAAGTAAGATCTCTCTTGAAAGAGCCCCAAAAATGGTAAAGAAACAGATACTAGAGTTCAAGAATACCAATAAAATAAAGCAAAAGCATAAACCATCCACAACCAGTTTAAGTACTCCTAGGAATTGTAAAAATGAAATCTTCCGATATTCTGAACTTTAATATTGATAATCCTTTTTTTTTTCCCCACCTCCAAACACTCTTTTGAATCATTTAAATGCTGAAAATTGTTCTAACAAGCAAAACCAGCACAAAAACACAAATTTCCCACAAGGACTAAATCTTTGTAGACCTTTAGCACCAAAACAAGTTGTAAAAATGCAATTTTCCTTGTCAATATCCCTCTTTTTCAACCTCTAAACGTAACCACTCTAAAGAAAGGAGACCATAGCATTTACTTCCTACAAAATTCAATGGATGGACAAACAAATAGTTTACTAAAGCACTTGTTGTTTCCATACTAGATGTCATAACAATCATATGAATCTATTTGGTTGTCCCTTTAATGTGTATTTTTTGATGTCAAACTGATTATTATGAATTCTTATTGATATGTTAAAAAATAGGATTGTCTAAAATAAGAATGAGAATCAATCCATTATGCAACCCTTTTTTTAATTTGGTAGTGTAGACTTTACCTTTTACAAACACCGGTTTTTGTTTCAGTGTGAATGGTTCATATTTTCAGCTTTGTCCCTTGAGAATCAGATTCAGTACTTGTTTCCTGTTCTCACCTCACTGATCTATAGATGCTTGATCTTTTTGGAATCACTCCTATAGTGTTGGGCTGAAGAGTGTTTCTTTTTGCACATAGGAAAAGAACTAAACAAAGTTGTATGTGTGGTATTTGAGCTTCGCCCCAAGATAACTTTCCTCAGCTAATTTGAATAGTTTATTTGACAACAGCTTTATGGAAATGGTTAAGATACAACAATTGGCTTTCTGAAAGTAAAGATTCCCTTTGATAATTGGTAGAAATAGCATACATATATACACTATTTCTGATCAGACAGATGGTGTTGCAACATAGAGGTGTAGAAGTACTAGCAAAAAACTTCAAAAGTAGGAATGATATATGTAATAAAGAATTCCACCTTAATCAAATTCATGTCAAATATGTTTTTCTGTTGCACGGAGAATTTGTTTCTCCGAATAACACAGAAATTGATGTTGTAGCCGATGAGTGGCCAAGCAATAAATCTAATTTTCCAAGATGCAACCATAAAACCAGGAAATTTAATATTCAGGGATATTATTATGCCTAATATTTTTCACAAAGATATTTACAAGACAAAAAGATAGTATTGAGCACTATGGTTTCTTCCGTTTACTTTTGGGTACTCAAAACCCTTTTATCCTTTGTGCGCGTCTTTTGTTGCAGCATGAGGCATTTCACGCAACAACCACTCGTGCGGCTCATTTGATATACTACCATTTTCTTTCCTCAACATAGAAGAGTTTCATCTTGCCAGAAATTAAATCACATAGATAATACATACACCTTGTATACATCAGTAATCACATAACATAAAATGTTCACGTTACTCTTGAATAAATTCAGTTATTTCTTCTTTGGTTTACACAACCAGAGTCATGCACACATTGTTAAAAGAATAGTAATTGGAGTTGAAATAAAAAGATTTGGTGGTTGAAAATTGATAAGATTTGGCCACCATTTTTGACTTTTCTATATTTACCTTGTAATTAGTGACATATGCGGTTTTATCTTCTCTAAATAGAGCATTCTTTTGGCTTCATTTTTAGAACACAAGCCAAACCAGTTAGAGAGGAAAACTATTTTGAGAGCAAGTGAGGTATTCCATAGACTATGCAAGAAAAAATAGTCTGTGAAGAAAATAGAGTGTGAGCGATAATTTTTAGAACAGTGGAAAACCAAAAAGTTGTTCCTTTTGAGTGGTGGGTAGTAGTCACTTTGATTATTGTATTCATGACTACACACGGTGTAAAATTCCTTACTTATAGTGGTATCAGTTGCTCCTCTTGGTCAGTGGTTTTTTCCCTTATTTAGAACAGTTTTCCACGTAAATCTTGGTGTCATTATTTCTTCCCATTTTATTTCAATTACTTTTACCATATTAAAGGAAAAAGTTTTTGTATTTTATCCCGTTCTCGCCAACAATATCATTGGAACAACGAATATTATAAATTGAGAAAGAGATGACTGGACAAATAAATAACATTAAAACATCTTCCAGGTCACTTTGATTTTATAATTGGGGGTACATCTGTCACGATGTCTGTAATGTCAAGTTTGAATCTTGGAGGCTAACGGAGGCTACACCATCACATTAGTTTTGTTGATATTACATTAGCGAATTACATAATCTTTTTTTTTTTAAGTTGACGTAATTCATTCCTGATTTGCATCTTATATTATACTCTTAGTGCCCCCCTATATTTTAGTATGTGCTATTTTTACATCTTCTTCGTCAAGATATTTATTTGTGAACATTTTTAAAACTGGCAAAATGAAACTTTAGTGACAGAGGATCATTTTTGTTATTCCCAACTTGCTAGTTTTTCTTTGTGTACTATCCCTGCTTTACATCTTATTTATAATTTTTTTAGTGCCTCCATTAATACTAATGTCCATGTACTCTTCTTGGCCAAGAATATTATATTTGTGAACATTTCTAAAATTCAAAATGATCGTCCGGAAACAGGATTCAATTTTATTTATTTCAACTTGTTAGCTCTCTGTGTACCTTTTTTTTCACATACAATGAAAGCACTACTTGAGAAATTGAGATAAGAAAACCTGAACTACTATTTAGCTTACCATGAGCTTATGTACCATATAACATGTGTTCCTGTAATAAATAATAAACATGCTAATTTGTTCACATTCATATGGATCATGAAATTCACATAGCAGGAAAAAAATTATTTATCTAAATGAACAAACCTATCACGAACATAACAAACACACATAGAGGCTGTTGGAATCGTAGTCTCTTTATTCTCACAATCAAACTCATTGAAATAATCAAAATCCTAATAGTTTTGTGAAGGTACTACTATATCAATCAATATCATGTGGTCAAGCCAATAGTCGTTTCAGGTAAACTCCACAAAAGTACATATAATTCTCTTTTAAATCTGGAACGCAAGCCAACATACCATCTTGCTAATTTTTTTATTCTCCCTAGTTCCTTCCTAAACCAGTGAGATTGTTCCATTCATTCGGGAACCCAAAAAAAATTTCTTTTTCAATAATCGAATATCTCAAAAAAAGGAAGAATATTTCTATTTGGAACAAGATAAAAGCAATCAGACATGAGGGGAAAAAATAAATCCAACAGGTAGAGTAGTTAAGAAGACTTGCCCTTTTTCCCTGCCCTGCCGCTTGAAGATTCGAATACAATTGCTACTTCCATTTTCTCCACAAGTAGCAAACTTCCCTCGAATTCCTCCAGCAAATTTGGCTGGTCCGTATCCGTAATGAGACTCTTTAGGAGATATAAAAGAGAGAGCTCCATCGAATAATGACCACTTTGAGATTGTTAAACCCCTTACTATTTAGATTGACTATTAGATAAAGAGCGATACTTCTAATGTGGTGATTATATAAATTGTGGTAATCATTTATAATAAATCATGTAAATGTTATGGCAACTCACAATTAACAATGAAAAGAACAGAAAAGATTGCAGGACAATACAAATTGAAGTGTATATCCACCCAAAATAACATCTTCATACTTTTAGGGCAAGCTTTTGCCTAAATTTGTCAATGGACATGCCATGCTTATTTTATCGTGACCGGGTACATGGGACCTTTTTTGTATTTAGTGATATCCTTCCTTTTCATTTCTCTAAGGTGTATCATATATTAGTCTTCGGCACTTATTCTATTGAAGAAGAGCTGAAGGACACATTAAAGTTTTGTGCTTGGGAACTGAAGACACTGGCTTCAACCGTATGTTTATTTTGTCTAGACATCTAAAATACGTATTTAAGAATTATACTACCCTTCTAGAATCAATCTTTCTAGGATACATGAGCACCAAATTTAATTCACGCACAAGTTTTGATAGTGTGGGTTAAAATAGAAAATATTGTACAGTTTGTTTTTGCAAATGAAAAATTTCACTCCCACCTTGCTAATCTCATCATCAAGCAACTTCTTAACAATTGACGCTTGTTTATTTCAATTGAAATAAGAGGAGGAAAATGTCGAAGAGAAGGGATAAAAGAAAGAAGCAAAAAACAATATTATTCATTTTGTTTTAGACATATTGGCCATGAAATCATACATAAGTATGAACTGTATATAGAATAATCTAATGTCCAACTAATTGTAGTTCAAATAAACATTCAGCAGAACTCCAGAGAACAAAATTTAATATTGGAGTTATGATTGTTTTTCAGTGAAAATGTTTCATAAAACTTCATGTAGTACGTTTATAATACTCTTCCAACTGTCAAGAAAAAAATATAAACCACAAAAGAGATATTCTTTTGCCTGAAAAGAAAAAGACAACACAAAAAATAACACTACCAACACCACCGCGACCTCCATTTTCCTCCAAAATCAATGTTATATTGCTGCCACATACCAATGCGCCTGGTACAGGAACGGTGAAAAATTTGAAGGCAAGAACCTATCTGCAAGTACCTCATAGATTTGAACTCCTATCCTCTGTTTGAAAAAGGCGTATGTATAATGTGTTTTATTTTTTATATGTTTGTGGAACAACAGATATTCATGAGCAGAGGGTTCTGGAATTAAGTTGAGATCGACACCCCAACAAATAAAAGCCTGCCAACATCTCGAGCAACCGAACAAACGAGACTTATTAAATACATCGCCCACAATTATAGGGTTTTTTGTAGTGGCGTTTCAGTGGAAGCTTCTTGGTTTTTGGATTTAATGGTTGTTTTTCAGTTGTTCGTTTTACATGATCTGGGGTTTCATGGCAATCAGGGACTATAGAGAGAAGGAGAAAATGACAACCACAATAACATCTATCAAGTTAAATTTTATGCCTGCAACATTAGCAAAACCCAAATACAAAATTGAAAAAAAAATCATCCAAACCCATCCAATGGAAAGATCGACCAAAACTAAAATGAAGACACAGACAATAAAGCAAGCGGAATTGCATACCTAGTGGTAAATGAGTTTCCGTGGGCATGTTTTTCTTGAAAGCTCTTTGTTTGTAGAAAGGAAAGAGGAAATGTATCATAGTGGGACAAGACAGGATGTCACTAGTTGTGAAAGGCTATTGGGTTGTACTCAATTGCATTTACAGTAAAAAATAAAATTGCTTTTCGTACAAGTTCTCTTACTGCAGAACTGTCGCAACTTTTGGAGCTGTGTTATTCCTTCACAACTCCGCTCTTCTAAATAAGGGATATATATATATATCTATATATATAAACTATATATATTATATATATATATATATATATATACCCCTATCACATAAGTTAATCAAAAGTGCAAAAATTACATACCTTAAACGAAGAAAGAGCACATTTTACTTTTCAGCATAGGAAATGACAAAATTAAATATTATGAAACATGAATCAAACAGAAAACCAACAATAATAATATCATCAAAATTAAACAAAGAAAGTAATATAATCATCGGAAGTAGAATTAAATAAATGCAATGTAATCAAACTATGATAAAAATAATCAAGCAAATTTAAATAAATACAGATCTAAGAAAATCAACTCATACAAGTTTAGAAACTAGAATGTGAGATTTTCTCATTGGTCAATTTTAACAAAATAAATAATATGAACCTAATCTAAACCTAAATAGAAGAAAAAAATGCAATGGGCCTAAATGTGTGGGTTGTGACCCAAAATTATCGGTGCAAATTTTATCTGTATTTGAATAAATTATTTAGATTGTGCATTTATTAAGAAAACAACTTACATGGTACGTACTTCCCGACATTCAAACTGAACTTTATAAAATTAACTAATAAAAATTCTTTTTTGATAAATAAAGATAGTTATCAATAAACTTATTTAAAATTATAATAAAATCATTTTGAGCTATTAAATAAATAAAATTTAAAAGTTACGATTTTCGAAAATATTAGGCCAAAATTGGGTGTTAACACCTCAGTAGAAGGCGAGCTTAAAACCTGAGCGCTCTGACAACTTCCAGAATTTATCTATATCTCCTTTCAGCAACTCCATTTTATTGAGGAGTACAGACACACGTACTCTGATGAAAAATACCTAAGCATCGTAGTAACCTCTTTATGGATGATTTGAAGAATTCACAAATGGTTAGTTCTGAGATACCTAACAGAGGTTCAATACACGTTATTTACCATCAGAAAAAAAGAGTAAATGTAACAATGACATCACCTTTAGTATGCAAGAGAAATACCCACATATATCATGAATGATCATCCACAAGAGTTGAGAAATACCTTTTACAATCAGAAGTGGAAATCCTATATGATCCCCATACATTACCATAAATGAGATCAAAACAAGAATTAGCCATAGTAGTACTTAAAGGAAATGAACATCTAGTCTATTTAGCTAGAGGACACACACTACAGTTGGATACAAAATCACATTGCACGAACTCAAAACCACCTAATTTCTTCATAAATCCAACAAATACATGCCCAAGTATTTTACGCCATAGAATGGAATTTGTCTCACTAATTTTCACTACCATTACTACAGAGATATTCCTCATCTCCACTTCAGTGACCTTATGTTCACTATTATTAGGAGTAAAAACATATAAGCCACCCTGCTCCTTATCAATCTCATTCACTTGATCATTGAAACAAACGCATTGCCCATTGTAGTGTCTTGGATAGTTTGGATACAAATAAGAGATCATATTGGAAGTCAGGTATATGCAGCATATTTTCTACTAACTCAGACTTGAGAAAAATACATGAAGAATCTATATGACTCACACTAGCTAAATTTCTTGTAGGAAAAATTACCTGATTGTTTTTTAGGTGAGATGCATTTTCTAGTGTTAGTTAGAAGATTCAGTGACTTAACCATGCGACTAAAACCACCTAAATCTACTATCTACTGAGCTTCAGTTTCAGTGAGTGCAACACAATGTAATACACTTGTTTTCATGAATGTGTGATTGGCCTCAGACTCTAAGTCAATCATCTGTAGTATCTTATTGTATTGATCCTTGGTGAACTCAGGTAGACTAGCCCGAACATCATGAGTTGTCTCACTTGATTAACCATGGTGCTGCATCTTAGGAGTTCCTACAAAATTGACAGAGGCACTAATATTGCTACTAACTACATTACCGAACTTGTCACCATGTGGAGTGCTAGAAGACTGATTATGTCACGACCCAAAACCGAGCCGCGACTGGCACCCACATTTACCCTCCTATGTGAGCGAACCAACCAATCTAAACCTTAACCTTTCGTATTAATATCAACATAAAGCATGCGGAAGACTTAACGCTAAATAAAAGACCATTCAATAACTTCTAAAATTCAACATCTATTATTTCCCAAATCTGGAAGTCATCACCACAAGAACATCTAAGGAATCAAATTAACTACACTAAGAGTATTTCTAGAAGCTAAAACAATACAAGCTTAGTCATGCCAGAACTTCAAGCATCAAGACATGAGGAAGGAGATCCAGTCCAAGTAGAAGCATTAGCTCACCCTGAAGATCCGTGTGACGCAAAGACTGGCTAGAATTCACTGTTGAAGTCGATGATGACTGCAACGTTTGCTGGCCCCCACAAATAAAACAAAAAGGAAAACATAAAAGTAGGGGGTCAGTACAACCACAAAGTACTGAGTAGGTATCATCGCCAACTCAAAAGAGAAAACAATATATCTCAAAAGAAAAAAATAACAACCATCAAAAATCAACTTATTCTTAAAAAATGTGATAGCACAAATACAAAAACAATCATAATTATAATAATCACCGATCCATATCTGCTTGAGACTCAAGCTGCCATCCATACTCATTTGGGATCCTGTTCTTTAGTTGGTAATATTAGCATCTTTCAATATTCTTATCATATTTCTCTTGTGTCGGTCGTGACACTCGATCCCTCGTATTCAAAAAATTATCCCCTTGTGTCAGGTACGTGACACTCCGATGCCCTACTACTATGTGTTCGAACAGTGACACTCCGATGCCCCTTAATCTACGTGTTCAGTTGTGACACCCGATCCCCTCATCACGTGTCGGTTCGTGACACCCGTCCCCTACTTCTATGTGTCGGTACGTGACACTCCATCCCCTACACTCTACGTTCGGTTCGTGACACCCTTCCCACTAAATCTATGTGTCGGTACTGACACCTCCGATCACAAACTAATCTCATGCTACTAATTTCATCAAGCCTTCTTTTAAAAATACCAAGGCATCACATCTCATTACTATTTAGTTCATCAAGCTTCTTTTATACTAAGGCATCATCATTAACAAGATATTAGGTTTTTATACAGATTTGGATTTCAATAAATTCATTCATGCTTGTTTCATACACAAGCATATATATATATAAAATCACATCATGCATACATACAATTAAGCATAAAGACACTCTATAATCTACCCCCACATATCATATCGCTATTAAGATTTTACTACTAATAGTGAAAAACCATAACCTACCTCCAAAACCGAATAATTGCGACAACAAGCTTCTTCTCAAATCCCTTGCTATCCTCATTCGTTTCTCGCTCTCTCTCTAACTCGATTTCCCCGCTCTTGTTTCTTTCGGTATGGGCTGTGGTGATGCAAACCCGCGATTGGACCCAAGAATGTCAGATAATTAAGGTGTTTAAAAGATGGCACGAAAGAGTCCACTATTAAAGTTAGGTTACCGCTTTTAACCGAATGGACTTATTGAACTTAACCCTAATTTATAATTAAAAAAAAAAAAAAATGAAGGAAAATAGTCCAAACTCCCCTAAAAGTAAGTAATCAGAATTCCGACCGCCGCCTGGACACGAGCAGGCCCGTGCGGGCCTTGTCGTGCCCCCACGACGGTCCCTTCGCAAGGTTCAAGAGTGGATTTTTCCAACGAGACTCTGTGGACGTCCGTGTGCCTGCCATTTCCGTTACATAAATAATCAGGGGGAAAGGCGATTCAGTACCCATTTCATGAAAAAAAAAATAACAACATTACACCAAACATTAGATTTTCCACACGTGTATTTTAACGAACACTCCACGCGTGTTCCTTCGCCGTGCCGGTCCGTCGTGTCATCCGTCACCTCTGCCAGTTTTTTCAGAAATAAAATTTTTGCTCAAAAGACGACTAAACATGTCGTTACACATGGAATACCAATGCCTTAATTAAATCCAGCCAGCGTTCGCCTTCGAACGCTCATGAGAAGAACACCAATAGTGTAACCCGGACGTAACTAGTCTGTAAACAGATGTGGGTAATCTTTCTGTATATCTGCTCCCTTCTNACCAACATACAACACTCAACCAGTCACTGTAAATCAAATCCATATCACCAAGTTCAACCAGAAAGAGCCGCCAAAGAAGAACCCAACACCACTATTCTTCTTTTCCTTTTACCATCTCTAGCAGAGCTCCAAGCTGGAGAAAAAATCAATGAAAAGTCATCAATCTTTGCTCCTCCATTATGCCATAGAATCAATCACAAGGAACAAAACAACCTTGAGCTCAAAGCTCGGGCAAACAAGAGCAACCAAAATCCCTCCGAACAGTCGTCCTATTCATCGCACATTTTTGTCCTGACTTAGTAAAAGTTATTCAAAAGTTTCGTGACATAAGTAAGTAGTATTATTATTTGATTAGGTAAATAAACAAAGTATTATTTTTATGTGGAATTTATTGGCTTTAGTTGAAGAATTATTTATCTGTTATAAAAGAACTTACTAAAATTCTTGTTATAAAAGAGCTTACTAAAAATCTAAAAGAAAGAAAGATTTAGAAGTTATATTCTTTCAAAGTGTGTCTCTATATGTTTCATATAGTGGCTATTTATAGCCATACATAATGCATGATATGATCATGCCACCTTCCAAGTGTGAGTTTTTTGGGTTTTGGTGGTTTTTTTGTGTGTTTTTTTTTTTTTTTGGGTTTTTTTGTTTTGTTGCTTTTTTTGCCAACATTACTCACAATCAATAGTGCTACAACTTTGTTGTGTGGCTCACATAGCACTACAATTATTTGACACAACTCCCCCTTGGATACTCTATGGAAAAGAAAGTACAAGATATTACATAATACGCATTATTGTGCCTCATTAAAAAACCTTCTAGGGAAAAACCCAGGGGACAAAAAACCTAGAAGAAGGAAAAAAGAGTACAGTGCGTATTTTTACTCCCCCTGATAAAAACTACGATTCAGATGTTAAGTTTTCGCATTCCATTTTGTGACCATCTTCTATAGAGTTGAGGCTGGTAAAGATTTGGTAAATAGATCTGCTGTATATCACTGAAACGAATTGTTCCCAATCAATATCACCATTCTTCTGGAGATATGTGTGAAGAACAATTTTGGTGAAATGTGTTTCGTTCTATCTACTTTTATAAAAACTCTCTGAATTGAGCTATGCATGCAAGCATTGTTTCAAAAGAGTATTGTGGGTATTCTGACGTCACACTTCAACCCAGTTCATCTTTCTTTGATAAAATGTATACTGATCTAACCCATACACATTCTCTACTTGCTTCTGATGGCTTTATCTCAGCAGATTTGAAGAAGTAGCGACAAATAGACTGCTCGTAGATCGCCAGATATAGCAGACCCCGTATGTGAAACAGAAGCCGTGTGTGATCGAGTTTTATGTGGGTAGATAAATAACCTGCATCGCAGACCAACAAGGATCTGCACTATCGTTGGTAGAATAAAACAGGACCAAATCACTAGTTCCCCTTAGATACGCAATAATGTTTAACTTCATTCATGTCTTCGTGTAGGGGAGAACTATATCTTGCTAATAAAATTAAACAAAAATGCAGTCGGGTTCTCGTGCATTAGCAGGATACAATAAGTGGCCCAAATTGCACTGAGATAAGGTAATTCTGGACCAAGAGGTTCCTCATTTCTTCTGAGGTCGGAATGGATCCTACTCACGTCAAGTGATCGGACAAACCATTGGAGTACTAATGGATGTTTATGCTTTGTCCAGGTAAAATCGTTTTTTTTCCAAGATTTTCAGTATAGGCAGATTGATGGATGAAGACTCCGTCTACTAAATATCTATTTGTAGTCAAGAACAATTTTTGTCTTTCAAGGTCCTTTCAGACATTCTTTCTTTAGATATCAATTGCCTTTTTGAAACTCTTATGGAGTTTCCAATGAGATTAATGTCATCCACAAAACAACAAGAATAACAAAATCCCAATGTTGTTTTCTTAATAAATATACAAGGACAAATGCTCGTTGATAAACCTTGTTTTATAAGTACTCACTAAGGCGATTATACCATCATGCCGCCCTGATTGTTTTAAGCCATATAATGCTTTGTAATTGATTGAATACAATTTCCCCTAGTTAGATGCTCAGGCATTTTAAGTCTTCCGGAACTTTATATAAATTTTATTATATAGTGAACCGTAAAGTAAGCTGTAACCACATCCCATTAGATGAATTTCCAGATTTGCATGTACAGCTAGCCGATGAGATACGAAAAGTTATGCTCCATTACAGGTAATATGTTTCTCATAGTCGACACCAGGGCGGGAAGAGATCCTTGTTTTTTTGTTTCCTTCTTTTTTTCTACAAGGCGGCCTTATATCTTACATCTCATTTCTCTCATTTATTTTTCGTACAAAATACCCATTTATAGCAAATTGATTTAACATCACTAGGCGTTTCGACTACTGTCCAAAAAACCTCACGACTTAGCACGTGATTTAATTCTGATTGCATTGCCTCTGCCATTTGGCCAATACATCTTGTCGACAGTTCTTGACAGATTAGAGGTTTCAAGATCTCTTTACTTTATAATGTTAAGTGAAACATTCATATGCGAAAACAGAACCACTATGATTTTTGATCGATCTAAACTATACTCATCACCTGTAGAACTTATTGAGAGTTCTTCATTACTGGATCTGGTTCTGATCTCTCAGGAATATCAGGATCAATCAGATTTTGAAATTTCTTCGTGAAATTTCTTGTCGTGTCAGTTTGTTGTACATCTTTTCTAGGATTCTTATCTTTTGAACCCAATGGTCTTCCACGCTTCGGCGTATTTGTGATTCAGAAGCTATGACACTTGTAGATGGTCCTTTTGGGACGTCGATTCGATAGGACATTTACTGCAGGAATATGTGATTGTATCCTTTTTGAATCAGTAAATGCGTCTGGCATTTGATTTGCTATGTTTGCAAATGGCATGATCTTCTGGAACCTCGTGTTCACACAAGGGGAGCTGGAATAAAATGAGATAATGATGAAACTTTCCATGAAATTCACTTTTAAGTTTCTTTTTCTCTCCCCCTAATTGCGGAAAATGTGTTTCATCAAATCGACAAGCTGCAAATCTTGCAGTAACTAAATCTCAGCAAATGGCTCAAGGTAGCGAATGTATAGGGTAAATCAAACCAACATATATGCTAACCTTCTTTGAGGGCCCATCTTGGGCGCTGAGGTGCTACAGGCAATTACAGCACATCCCAAAAATTCGAAGGATGAGCAATATTGGTGCATGCCAAATACTAATGTGATGGGGAGTATTTATTATAATTGAGTCGGAGACGAAACAAGTGAGTTGCATGTTAAGATAGCATGAACCCAAACCGTCGTAGGAAACTCACTCTTCAAAGTAGAGGGTCTTGCTATCAATTGTAACGCTTAATAAATGACCAGCAGGCCATTTTGATAGGAACATGAGCTAAGCTGTTCAACTTTTATCCCCACTGATACGCATAAGCATCAAAAGACCTTGGATGTTGAATTCGCCAACATATCGAGGCGATGGTCTTATGGGATAATCTGTGAAATTGGCTCTTAATCGTATTCTTTGTGCCAAATTTTTAATTTGCAAACGCCAGGTGCGAAGATGATAAGAGGCACACATGAGCACCATCTTGAAGATGAGTCTATTAGGACCATAAAAATATATAAACGACCCACTAGATGGGTGAATAGGTCCACATAATTCCTCATGTATCGTTCTAAAAATTGAGGGGATTCAATGTTAACCGTCATTGGTGATGCTAGTAATCAAATTGCCTTGGCCAACAAGCATGCACATGAAAAATCATCATTTGTAGAATCTTCAGTTCTTAAGATGTCCATTGGAGTTTTAATGATTCGTCTCATCATTATTGATCCCGGATGACCATTCGGTCATGCCAAAGCCACAAAGTTTTAAGTAAGTATACTTGGTTTACGATAGAGTATGCTTCACGGCTTATTTTTGCATAATAAAGGACCAGAAGATAAAGTTGATAATTTCTCCAACACATATTTCGGTCTGAGACAATCTTGGGAATACCAAGGTATTCAACATTCATTCATTTATTGTCTCAATATGATATACATTTCGCGAAAAATCTTTAAAACTTAACAGGTTTCTTGGGAAATTGAGAAGGAACAAAGCATCTTCTATGACCAGTTTTGTCCCCTTAGGTAGAAATAGTGCTCTTCAGGAGCCTTCTATTAAGTTTGAACACTACCAGAAAATTGTAGTAAATGTGCTTTCTTTAAGCAAGTAGGAGAAATATTTCTCATCTTTGAAGTGGCGTGCGTGTTACACTATCAATTACACAAATATCTCATGAGTGATTTGGGATCCATAGATTCTTCAAGAAAAAGATCTAAAAGAAATAAACATTATAATATTATACTAAACAAAAACAGTACTAATTGTTAGTTATTTATAAGCTAGGAAAACATATCATACTAGTTCATACAAACGACGAAAATAAAACATATTATATTATTATAGATCCATCACCTATCATGTGATCTATCTTTCCTTCGGGAGTCTCAAGAAAATCCGCTACACTAGATGCAGGGTTCAAACAGTATGCCTTCCGAGATAAAGTGCTTCAGCGTTATTTTTCACCTCCTTCAGGGGAAGCTTGTATAGCCAACCAGGTGCCTTGGCGTAGGACCGGTACGTGACCATGTCCTTTGTTCCTCCACATCGATAACATTTGTTGTCGAATGTTTCTTATGCACTTACATCATGTTTTCATTCTCTTTTTCACTGCTGGTTGAAAGGTTATTATTAGTGCAAGGACCGATAACCATGATTGAAATTTCGTCCTCGACCACGACCACGGCCCGATGGGACCCGACCTTTTTCACGCCTAGATTGGTGAAAAAAATTTTACGTATTTACCCTCAGCAAATGGCATAGAGCCAGTGTCGAAAACTGTCATGGTTTTTCACAGTAAGTCATTATTTGTTCAGCAACAAGGAGATGTGAAATTAATGTAGAATATTTTTTAAAAATCCATTTCTCGGTATTGTGACCTGCCAGAAGCATACTTGAGGCAGGAAAAGTGGAAAATGTTTCTCAAACTGTCATGGTCAGTGTATAGTTCTCCACATATTTTATTGTGATGATAATTTTAAACATGGAAGAATTATTACTCAATGATAGATTAAAATCTGAAGTCTCAAGTGGATCCAGCATAACGTGCCTGTGGAGGGACGACCAACTCAGGTGGGTTCATACTATCTTTTAAATTGTTCCACAATCCCAGAGGATCTTAACAGTGGATATCCATTTTTCAAACCTTCATCAAGGTGGATGACGGAGAAATCTCATCGCCTTGGCACGGTTTTGATTTGATGCTGATGATTTCTTGATGGTTTCTGCTAGAATACATCGCAAAAGATGATTAGTTCCGCATCGAGTACCCATGATAGATAGTTTTTCCCGATATGTCTAGAGCAAGAAATTCAGTTTAGAGAGATAGACATTTTATTAAGAAAAGGAAATGTATACCTCCGAGGGCGTTTAAAATCTTTACTTGAACTGGCAAGACTCGTGCTGAAACGTGGTATAAAGACTTACTAAAATTCTTGTTATAAAAGGTTACTTAAAATTCTAAAAGAAAGAAAAGATTTAGAAGTATATTCTTTCAAAGTGTGTCCTATATGTTTCATATAGGGCTATTTTAGCCCATACATTTAATGAATATATGATCATGCCACCTTCCAATGTTGGGCCAACATGTCACTCCCAATCACTAGTGGTAACACTTTGTTGGCTCACATAGCACTACAATTATTTTACAACATTATCTTATTTATTGTCATTTTATAGTAAAATTTCACTGAATGTTTGTATCAAAGAAAGATATAGGTTTGAGGTTTTAACTTGGTATGAATTCATTTGGTTTAATGGGTTGGGTTAGGGTTAATATGGATAATTTGGTAATTCAATTGAAATCGGGTTAATTTAAGTCTATTTGAGGCTTTTTATCCAATTGAGGGTACAAATAATGATGCATGAATAAAACATAAACTGCGAACAAATGACCCCCCCCCCTCCTCGTCAACAATAAAACAAAGTTGAGAGGTCTGACCCTTTTCCCATAAAAAGAAACAAAACATCAAAAGACGTTTATTCATATATACATAATTACTATTCGACATTATGTTGTAGTAGAGTGAAGAGACCCTTGGGCTTTAAAGGATCATCTTTATCGCTAACATAACTTGATTTTGTCTTTTCAATAACTTATCTTCATAATAATACTTCATATCTTGTGCGAAGATAATAAACTCAGAAACCATTTGATGGGATGTTGAGTTTGTCACTAAGGAACTCATCAAAGGCAACTACAAAAAATAAATTATCATGAGAAACAAAAATAATGTATCGCAAACTATAAAGAAAAAAAAAAGTTAAAAGTTTTATATACTAATTACCTCAATAAAAATGTTTTCCTGAACATGTCAAATTTTGACTTTACACCTACAAATCTCCAATTGTTTTTCATAAACATGACAAGTTAATCAGATGATACGTGATTGTAACTATAAAGTATTTTAATGTTTTGTTGAACATGACATAAAAATTTCTCAATACTTATACATGATACAAATAATGGAGTACAGTTCAATTAGTAACTTGCAATATATCTTATGTTACATCTTATACATTTTATTAAATTGTGTGTATGTGATACACATTAAATAGTATAGGTTTTGAATGATACTACAATGGACATTATTTTGTATCAACAATTTCACATAACTACAACAATTCCACACATGATATTAAAATGACCACTACTATTGAACATTATTTTTGTGTAAAATTTTTCAGAAGATTACAAAAACTCCTCAAATAATGAACAAAAGTAGAATTTAGTGTACCAACTAATTATACTTGAATATTGGTACACTAAAATATAAAACATATTTTTTCTTGGCATAATACATATATTGGATTCTAAACTTGGCTTCAAATTTTAACTTTGACCTCCAACTTTTATAATGCACAAATAGACACTTTAACTATCATACTTTTAAATAAATAAACACATAAGTCCTACATGGTAAAATACACGTAGGACACTACGTAGGACAAAAAATGACATGTAGGATGACATGTAGCACATGTGTGTCTATTTATTCAACTTTATACAAGTTTAAGTGTCTACTTGTGCATACCCAAAGTTGAAGGGCATATGATTTGAAGCCAAGTTAAATGACATATTTATGTATTATACTTTTTTTCTTAATGATCCTAACCCAAAACAGATTTTTTTTTTTTTTTTTTTTTTTTTTTTTTTTTTTTTTGATTTATTTTTTTTTTTTTTTTTTTTTTTTTTTTTCAACACGGGATAGAAGAAGATCAACATACTAGCCTTGGGTAAGGATGATCGAGAAATTGCAGGAGCAAATTTTCGATCCCTCTTCTTGAGGTTTTAAACAACTTCAAGTTCTCAATGTTTACATTTACATTACTAAAGGATCTAACAATTTTTTAGATCTATTTTCGATCCAATCAATATCTTCGTATCAAAAAACATAACCAATGTTAGATTCGAACCCAGTCTCCAATAGCAGCACAAGTTGGGCTATCGCATTCCTATTGAGCTAGCATTGGTATCCATTGAAACAACAATCTGATTGCTTAAAAGAGGGGATATGGGCAATTGAAGTTATCGAGAAAAATTATTTTGATGGGAAAGATGTTAATTCTAAACGTAATGAAAAGATCATGAAAATAAAAATTTGGAGTGATTTGTGAAGTAAAATCAGGAAATGATATGAATTTGGGAAGTTGTGCATATTAGTAATTTATATTTTTTCAAAAGTATATTTTTTATAATTTTTTAAAATCAAATTATAATTTAAAATTTTTATTATAAATATCAACAAGACAATGTTACATGAATGGTGTAGATGTAGATAATCTTGTAATCAATTCACAATAAAATTATATATGCAATATTTATTAAGTTTGATTTCAAGTAAAAATATAAATAGTTAAGTAGAAATATTAACCTAATTATTTTCTAATGATTATAATGGAACATAAAAAGTAAAATAAAAAAGACCCCACATTTTAATGTTCTCTTTAGTATTTTTATCCCAAATCTCTCCACTCTCTCTACTGTTTTCACCATTGTTATCTCCTTATTTAAGAAATTTCTTCGGCTTGTACGATTTCAACATCTGGCAAATTTTTGAGCAAATTGGGGTATAATATTTGATTTTTCTCTCTTACATCTGATCAAGAGTGAGACCTAATCCATAACTTCTCTGCTTGTTGGGTTCATACGATTTCCTTGTCGGTTTCTAGATCTATGTCGTCGCTCTATGGATGGTTCTGAAAAGACTTAATCGATGGAACTTGATGAATCAATTGTCAGATTGAAGTTTTTATTGTCTATCATTCTCAAGTTTAAATAACCAAAATACGTATTAATTATTTAGTATTCATCCTAATTACATATGTAAAACAAACTTTTTATTTATCTTGTTTATTTTGTATCTACAATATCACTTTGTATACCAAAGAGCTTATATTTAGATTTGATTTCGTATTTTTCCTAATGTTATGCCATCCAATTTTGTATTTATATTTAATTTTGTATTCATTTCCAATTCTAAATAACCAAAATACAATTTATTTATGTTATATATGCATTCAACCTAATTGTATCAGTAAAATAAATTTTGTATTTCATTTTACTAGTTTTGTATCTTCAATATCCCTTTTGTATACCATATAGTTTATACCTAGATTTAATGTTGTATTCATTTTTAATTTTGAATAATCAAAATACAATTTATTTGCGAATGCATTATACAAGTATCCATACTAATTGCATTAGTAAAATAGATTTTGTATTTTATACAATTCATTTTGTATTTTCAATATTACTTTATATATCAACTAGTTTGTAATCAGATTTAAATTTGAATTCGTCCTAATGGTATACAATCAGGTTTTGGATTGTATGGTCTAATTCTTTAATTGAAATAAGTATTTATCGTGCTTAGTTTGTAAAAAAAAAAATTCATTCGATATTTCAAATACACAAAATCATATTTAATAAAATACATCCGATTATACAAAATCATATTTAAAGAAGTTCATCCACATACATTTCAGACAGAATTATATTTTAAAAAATCAAATTAAGGATAAAAAATTAAAAGAAATATTTGTACCTTTTTTTAAAATATTTTCTTTCATAATTCTCTCCACTATGTTATTAAAAGTTTTGTATTCTTTCAAAATAAATAAATACAATCACATTATAACAAATTAAAATATTGACATTTTAAATAAATATTAAAATTATTAACAACTCATTCTATTAAATGTTAAAATATTACTAATATTTGTTCTCATCTCCATAAATCAATTCAATCCTATCAAATCGCAGCTTAACAGGACTAAGCCATATCGATAGTGAGAGACTGAAAACAGAAGAGGAATGCTGAAGCAGAGCTGTTAAAACTTGAGTTCTGCTTAGAATTAGTTTGATAGAATAACTACATTCCACATCTTATGATTACAATCCACAGAATTTATTGAATTACAATGTGGAAGAGAACATGAACTGGAACACATTGAAACGTCTCAAAACGTCTACTATTACATCCGGACTACAACTTCTGATGGAGATAAAAAAGCCCAAGTGCAAAACAGAACTACACAAATCTACCAAACCACGATGAGGGCTAACATAAAACACTACAGCACCACTGCTTCTCTGATCTACTCGAAACACTTGAACACACAACACAGCATTCGTTGGTGAATCCCCTGGGGATACTTCACAAAGTAACACAAATACACACTGCAAAACTTATTGTTCAAGTTATGAATTAACTGTAAATGCCGGCAATGCATTCTACATTGTTCCAATGAAAGCACAAAAATCAGTACCTCAAAGTGTCAAACAAAACTTTACAACAAACTATAAATCCCAGAAACATCTTTATTTGTCATATCAACACACCAAAACGAACAATTGTTGACTCACTAGGCCGGTTAGATCTGTACAAGATTAGTCCTCCAGAACACCAAATGCATAATCTTCGATGCAAAAACTTATCGAGAATCAGCTGGCCTGGGAAAAGGGCAACCAATGCTGCCCAACATGAAATAAAAAAAATTGAACGATACAAAAACATTGTCCAAACTCAACATCTCTAGTTTTCTCTTCCTCGGATCCTATATCTCAATCAATGACGATACGTGTATCTTGCATTGCATCTTTCAACTACGAAAACCATCAAACGACAAGTTCAGAATCCAAGTCTATGAATGCTAGGTCATCCGAACTGAAATTAAGATCTTCTTGCCTGCCTGGTTTCAGAAAATCAAAGCCATAGTCAACAGTCACAGGATCTACCACTGCATTCTGCTCCTGCCATTGCGAATCTGATACCATATTGTTGTGCTTTCCATCTGAATTGTAGTCCTTGGTGAAAACTGGAGTAGAATCTAACATAGTCAATAGCTCATCTACATCAAACATCTCATCCATATTTAAGTTATCTAGACAATCCCATCCAGACTTGAGCGCATCTTCATCAATACTCGTAGGTTCAACAATATCCCTCGTGGAGCTCAATGGTGTGTCAGCTTCATGAAGAGCACCATCAGCCGGACATACCTCGCCGAAACCAGAAGCAACGGTGCAATCAGATGCAGATGTAGTTGCCCAGGAAACAGAATCACACTCTTTCGACGAAGAGTAATTTGGCAAATTAAGCCTTGCACAAGGACCATACATAGCTCTTGCAGCTTCATCATATGCTAAAGCAGCTTCAATTGCTGTACCAAATGTACCCAACCATAACCTACTACCTCTTTTAGGTTCCCTAATCTCAGCAACCCATTTACCCCATATCCTCTGTCTAACACCTCTGTATTTACACCGCCAATTTTCTGGTCCTCCTTTACCTCTCATACACCCCTTCTTTGAACCTTTAGCAGGAACTTTACGCACTGGCTTCCCTTTCCCTTCATTATCAACACTATCTAGTTTCTCATTATACTCCTTCCATTTAGCTAGTGTCTCTTCCACATTTTTTGTTCTGTCCCTTCTACTCCTTGATTTCCTCTTTCCACTATAATCCAACGGCACACAAACCATATTAGCAGCTTCATCCATAATAGCCATTTCTGTAAGTAGACAAAACATTCATTACACACAACTATAATTAATTATACAATCATAAAATTACTCATCATTTAGAGCAATATCACAATCCATTTCAAAAAACAGAAGACTCTAAAGATAAGAAAAGTACTTAAAGATAAGTTTAGATGACATTAAAAAGAAGCAAGAAATGAAAAGATTGATCTAACCAAACTAAATCACATATAGATGAAATTGAGTGAATGAAATTAGGCTACATACCTCTTTTCTTCTCTGTTTTTTTTTATTATATATAAATGAATTGATCAAATTGGTGAGTTCTTCAAGTTATTTATTTTTTTGTCTCTTAACAAAAAGCTTTGTAGAGAGAGGATTATTAGAATCAGAAATCTGTTAGCAACAGAGCTACTCGAGTATTTATAAGCCTTCTCTAGATATTTCTAGTATATCTCCTTTTCGTGTTATATTCTCCATCTCATTTGATACGATATTCTTTAATTTTCTCAATCTCATTTTATATGATATTCTTCGATTTTCTTTATCTATGATAACTAAATTTAACCTTATAGAGAAATTTATAAATTTCCTTTTACAAAATTACTATCTCTCGGAAATAAAATACGTGATAAGTAAATCAATAAATTGAACATAGGGAGTCTATTTATTTAAAAATCTCTTAATATGGTAACGTGGCAATTATTTAGTCGAGTCGTGGCTGTTGGGATGCCGCGGAATTCAGCACGTGTCACGTGAACCTTCGCGAACCACTCGTTCTATATTTTTATAAATAATTCCTATATTTACTTTAATTAATTACTTCCTCTCTCTAATTATTTATCTATTTTTTAAAATAAAATATGTTTATTTATTATAATCTTAATTAATTATTTGTTTTTTTTTTTGAAAATCTCAACTTCTTAATTCATTTTTTATATAATTAATAAAGATAAAATTATAACATCATGTCAATAATTTCTTTTTTAATAAGCATGTTAATTTAAAAATGGACAAATAATTTGAAATACAGTAAAACTCAATAATCAGCTTAATTACCTTTATGCCCCTCGGTTCGCGATTAGTCTAAAATCTTTTATTAGGACTCAGGAGGCCAAAAACTGGTCACCAAACTAACGGTGCCAATAGTTTTGCAAGTTGCAAGCACATACATATGATTTAGTAGATCACATGGATCAATAAGTTGGCACATCTTACAAAGACACCAAATTATCTTCTTCTTTTTTCATTTTATTCGATATATTAATATTAAAATATAATTAATTTTGAATTCATATAACACAAAATCTCACTCAAAAAAAGTGTTTCATATCTAACAATTATACCTTTGAATTTGAACCTATAATAGGTAAGACACCAAATTAATGTACATTACTCAAGTTTTAAAACTAAATAATGTTTCATGCGTTTTGAGTTAATAAATTTAGCATCGTATATCACAAATAAATATTCTCATAGTCAAATAATAGTTGTTCACTATACTATTTTGGATTATAGAAATCTCACGTAAGTATGAAAAAATTAAGGATGTATGGATGAAAATAAAATTGAGATACAAACTACTTATATAAGAGAAGAGTTCTATTTTAGTTATATTAGGAATCGTACTACAACACAATTATTTACAGGATTAGTGTCGTATTATAACTTAAATATCTTATCCTAGTTGAAACCTACAATACACAGTAACTTAGTCATACATAACTTAGGATTTAGTAGTCTAATCTTAGTATGACTCTAACTCTAACTCGTCAGCCTGTTTCGTTTGTTCCTTCGACATGTTCCATTAGTCTTCAAGTTTCCTTCAACACTTCCCCTCAATCTAGTGAGTGGAGGAACTGTAACTCCTAGCTTGCTGCAAAAACCTGAGAAAACCTGTTTTGTTAAGACTTTGTGTGAATATCAACTAGCTGATCCTTAGACTTCACAAATTGAGTAAGAAGTTGTCCCTTGAGCACTTTCTCACAAACAAAATTATCGTTCATTCCAACATGTTTAGTTCTAGCATGCATAGTTGGAGTAACCATTATGTACAAGGCACCCATGTTATCACAATACAACGTAGGAACAAATCGAAGAAACACTCCAAAGTCATGCAAAATATATAAAATTCAAGTCAATTCTGCGACAGTGGAGGCTAGTGCTCTACACTCGATCGGGCTACTATGGTTTGTTTCTTGGAGGTCCAAGAAATACAATTTGCACTTCGGTAGATGTTATAGCCCGTAGTTGATCTCCTAGTGGTGGTACAACCTCCCCAATCAGCATCTGAGTAGTCATACAACCTACATGGTGATTGTGAAATAATTTTGAGTCCAAAATGTAGAGTATCTTTGATATACCTGAGAATCTTTTTTACCCCTTCAAAATGTTTAATCTTTAGGCTTTGCATGAATTGACTTACTAAATAATTCACAGCATGAGTGATATCAGGTCATGTGAGGGTCAAATAATGAAGGCTCTCTACTATCATTTTATACAGTTAGACATCTATAAAACTTCCCACAGCTTCATGCATACCATGCTTTTGAACCAAAAGAGTAGCTACAGCCTTGCCAAAGTTATCTCTGTCTTGGCCAGCAGTTCAACAACATACTTGCTTAAGTGAATTCCTTCTTCGAAATACTTCACCTTAACTCCTAGAAAGAAGTGTGAAGGGTCAAGATCTTTCATAGAAAACTCTTTCCCAAGTTATAGAACCAACTCTGAAACTTGAGATGGATTACTTCTTGTGACAATAATATTATCCACATATAGCAAGTGAAATATTTTGTCTTTATAAGTTTGGAAAAGTGAATAAGGAAGGGTCAGTCTTACTACAAATGAAATCAAGGTGTAAGAGATGCATGTTAAGCCTATCAAATTGGGCTCTTGGTGCTTGTTTAAGATTATACAATGCCTTTTTAAGTAGACACACATGTTGAAGGTACTAGGGATCAATAAAACCAGGAGGTTGACTCATGTACACCTCCTCTAGTAAGAAGCCATAGAGAAAGACATTTTTGATATCTAGTTGTCTAACTTCCCACTTTGAACTAACAACAATGGATAGAACCACCTTAATAGTTATGTCTTTAAACACAAGACTAAATATTTCCTCAAATTCTATCCATTCAAGTTACGAGAATCCCCTTTTCACAAGTTTGTCCTTGTATCTATCTACTATCCCGTCAACTTTTAATTTTGTCTTGAACACCCATTTTGAGCCAACCAAGTTCATACCAAAAGATTTGGGCACCAAAATCCATGTTTTGTTAGTATGTAGAGCATCAATTTCTTTATGTATTACTACAAGCCGATGAGGTGACTT
Source organism: Solanum habrochaites (assembly GCA_027704765.1). Classification (NCBI taxonomy): domain Eukaryota; kingdom Viridiplantae; phylum Streptophyta; class Magnoliopsida; order Solanales; family Solanaceae; genus Solanum; species Solanum habrochaites. The sequence goes on from JAKWJA010002494.1 coordinate 32,646,449, forward strand.
TAGTGCTTCCTTAATAGTATTTGGTTCTCTAAAAAAATTTGTGCTGCTGCGAGCAACAAGTGACAAGTGATGTTCCTTCGCCTTGTACCTGGTGATCATATGATGCCCTTGTGGTGCGGGGAGTACCTTAACTTGTACAACAACCAAAGTGGTTGACTAAACTATAGCATTGTCAGATTGATGGTTAACTAGTACATTAACTAAAGTAGTTGTTTGATGATGCTCATTGGTTGGAACAATAAGTGCAACTTGTTCCTCAGTACTACTAGCAGATCCAAAATCTGCAACTGGAGGTTTAATAGTGTTGTATGGATCAGCACCTTCAACAGGTTCCTCAACATCTGATTATGTACCTAAGAGGTTAATAGTACTCTCATCATTAATGATTATATGAGTTATAGCGGCATTATCACTATTAATGTTTGGACTAGCAGTTTGTACTTCCCTTGAATCAGAATTATCATTTGCCTCCAGTTTAGAGAAAGATTCAATAAAAGTAGCAAAATATGGTAAGACATCAATGTTAGTCTAAGATTGCTTTGGAGACACACAGGATAATGCGTTTTCATCAAACACAACATGTGTGATATGTAAACTCTCATTGTAGAGGTATGATAACATCTGTATTTTTTGTGTAAGTTATTGTACTATATGAATACACAAGGGTAAGTCTTTAGAGTAAACTTGTTGCTACCCTTGATATATTACACCTAAACACTTTTAGTTTGTTGTACTCAGGTTGTTCCCCACACAACTTAACAAATAGAGTCACCATCTTTAGGACTGAGGAAGACAGTCTATTGATGAAGAATACTGCAGTAAGGAAAACCTCAACCTAAAGAAACAAAGGTGGATTAACATGAAGTAGTAGAGTTAAGCCAGTCTCCACAATACACCTATGTTTTCTCTCTGCAACTCCATTTTGTTCAAGCGTGTTAGGACATGAAATATATCTCACAATGTAAAAATGCCAATGCTATGAAAGTGTATTAGATTAAAACCTTAACCATCTCATCACATTGAAAAATCTTAATTACTCTTAGAAAATCGATTTTTCCTTGAAACTTAGAAAGACCTAAAGAAATTCAGATTTGTTTCCGTGATAAAGCTAGGTCTATATTGTGTGATCATCAATAAAAGTCTAATATTCATAGGTTGGGAAGATTGACAGGAATTAGGGTCCCCAAAAGTCACCATGAAGTGTTCAATACAAGGTTACAAGCAGAATATTAATTCTCAAAACTTGCGCAATTGGATTTCTCAAACCAAATTGAATTTTACAACTCTTTCCAACTAAAAATTATAACAAACAATAGGAATTTTATTTCAATACTAATATAATGCAACTATTTAATATTCAAAGTTCTAAAGGACTTCAAAATAGGGTGTACCTAATCTAGCTTGTGCACATGTTGTCTGACTGTTCCAATAGTGTGCCAATATTTAAAGACATAGAGATGTTATATTCAAAGCTATAGTCATTCGTCTTTTAGATATTGACTGACAGGTTCTCTTGTCCTTTACAACAAAGTTAGTTCATCAAATTCAAGAATGCAACAATTATCCTTTGAAGCTTACTAACTGAGAATAATTCTTTGTTGATATTAGGAATACAAGAATTTCTGTACTTTAGGACATTCAAGATTTTGTAACGACACTGTTTGAGTAGTTTTGAGCAACAGATTTTATTCTGGAAAAAATAGGCAGAAGTACGGGATGACACGACGAGACCGTTTTTTACCGGCACGACGGACATGGCGTGGAGGGGGTGTCGTTCCAAAACACTTGGAATTTATGAAATTGGATTGCTGAGAACCAACTCTTGAACTCTGTGACGGACATGCAGGAGGAACCTCGCATGCACGACGAAGTCACAGAACCCTTGTGAAAAGATGAGTCTCTAGAACTCTGTGACGGGAATGCAGGACGTGACCGTCGTGGGACACGAACGGACCGTCACGAGACTTGCAAGGAAAATAGAGTTTCTGAGCTCTGACGGAAAGCTAAGGGACGGACCGTCGCACGTACGACGGCCCGTCACAGACTTCATAACCCAGGAGGGTCGATTTTCTCAAAAGTTTGCGGAGGGCTTTTATGGACGTTTCCTTGCTATATTATACATCTAAGTGGGTTGATATTAATATATAATTGTTAGTGGGTTACTTTGTCCCCTATTTAACTAAATATGTATTATTTGGGTAAAGAGAGTATTATTTGGAGTAAGAAAGAGAAAGAGCAAAGATAAACCAGGAGAAGAGAGGCTCACGCCTGGAGACAAAGCGAGAACGCAGAAAGAAGCAGTTTCTGGGAAGACAGCTCGTTTGATACAAGAATCTTACGGTGGAGGTAGGTTATGTTTATGCTACTTGTAGTAAACTCTAATAGAGGATGATATGTATTGGTAGTGTTGTAAAACCCCTTTATAATGCGTGATTATGGTTTTGCATGATGTGATGAAGTATTTGATGATGAAATATACATGTGAAGTTTTGAACCCATTCTTGAAAGAACCCTAATCTAACTTTGTTATGAAAATTTAGATGCCTTAGTATGAAAGAAGGATTGATTACTTTGTTTATGAGTTTATGATGCCTTAGTATGAAAGAAGGCTATGATTAAACTTGTTTATGAGATTTATGATGCCGTAGATGAAAGAAGGCTTGTGATTAACTTGTTTATGAGTTTATGAGGACTTAGTATGAAAGAAGGATGATGAAACTTGTTTATAGAGATTTAGTGATGCCTTAGTAGAAGAAGGCTTGAGTAACTGTTCTATGTGGAGATTGATGATGCATCATTTAGAAAAGGAAGGTTGATTACTTGTTTATGAGATTTATGATGCCTTAGTATGAAAGAACGGCTTGGAAGTTTTTGACAAGAAAGTAGACGATTAGGGGATCGGGTTGCACGTTCCAGGTACAAGGATAGAATGAGGATCGGAGTTGCACGTTCCGCACCCAGGATAGAATGAGGGAGAGGAGGCAACGTTACGGAACCAGGATAGAATATGGATTGGGTGCCAGTTGCCAAAGTTACTTAGGGTCCAGGATAGAATGAGGATCGAGTGCCACGTTCCGGAACCAGGATAGAATGAGATTCGGAGTGAACGTTCCGGTACCAGGATAGAATATGCGAATCGGCCTGCCACGTTCGGTACCAGGATAAATGAGGATCGGAGATGCAGTTACGGCACCAGGAAGAATATGGATCGGGTCCACGTTCGATGGTACCAGGATAGAATTGAGGATCGGAGTGCCCACGTTCCGGCACCAGGATAGACTATGGATCGAGTGTCACGTTCCGACACCAGGATAGTATATGGAGAGCGGAGTGTCACGTACCGACACGAGAGTAAAGATATTGAGCAGATGTGGAGGCTTGGTACATTGGTGTGCACTTGGTGTTATTTATCAAAGAATTGTGTTACTATTGTTATGTGCTATTATATGAGGTAATTATAGTTGAGTTTAGGATATTCTCTGAAGTTATACTGGTTTTCTATTTGAGTTGCGATGATATCTAATCAGTACGTGTGGTTGTACTGACCCCTACTTTTATGTTTCTTCTTTGTATTGTGGAGTGAAGATAGCGACCGTCGTCTCAATCAATCGAACTTCTAGCCATCTTCCTTACCCGAGGATTTCAGGGTGAGCCTAACGACTTCTAGCTTGGACTGAGATCTTTTCCTAAATGTTCTTGATGCCTTGAAAGTTTTCGGCATGGACTAGCTTTTGTTTATTTTAGTTTCTTAGAATACTCTTAGCTTTTGTAATTCGAGGATAGATGTTCTTGTGGTGATGACTTCCAGATTTTGGGGAATTTATAGATGTTGAATTTTAATAGTTGTTGGTTTGTCTTTTTATCTATGAGTTAAGTCTTCCGCAGTGGTTTTATGTTAAGGTTTAGAGTGGTTGGTTCGCTCACATAGAAGGATAAGTGTGAGTGCCAGTCGCGATCGGTTTTGGGTCGTGACAGATATATTTCCAACATGTGTTATGGCTAACTTTGATCCATTCTCAACAATTATTTTATCTGGTCCATTGTAGTGTTTAAGATCATGTGTCATTTGACTACTTGCTCTCGAGTCCACATACAAGGTGTCATCAATAGTGTTTTGTAGATTAGTAACAGTCAATGCTTGTGGTATCTTATATGTGACTTAATTAGAGTAACCCACCTATAAAAACTTAAGAGTAGTATGGTCATTCCTACAAAAAATTTGATACACATTAGTATTGTTCCTCTCATAGCTTCTATCGAAGGACTATTCTGAGGACCTGATCTATTTCTGTTGCTATAAGAACATGTTCCTTGTCCAGCAGGCTTGAAGTCTCTTCCTCTGAAATTGAAGTTATTATTTTCACTTCTTTGAGAGTAATTTACTCTTCCTCTGCTTCTTCATTCTTTCTCGTTTCAAAACCCTTGAGAGCATTAACAAATTGATTAAGAGTAGGATATGATGTCTTACCTAGCATGACAGTCTTGAAGGTCTTGTACTTAAGACCTAGACCTCTAGTAAAATTAATCACTTTGTTATCTTCATCTACAGGCTTGTGAGTGGTTGCAACGCCATCACATATGCCTTTGAATTCCTTAATGTATTCGTCAATTGTTTTGGTTCCTAGCTTTACACTTTGCTTGTTGCTTGAGCTGGAACTCTTTATCTTTTGTTTCTTGAAGATAAGCTTGTTCCAAGCATTTCCACATCTCCTTAGCAGTTGAGCAGCCTACGATCAGGTACATTCTTTCTTCTACCAAGGTACCTGAGATTCAACTCCTTAGTAACACATCATTCTCATCACAATCATTAACAATGTTGTTATTTTCTACACCCTTCTTGCCTGCTATAGTTTTTTAAGTAGTCTATCCAGTGAAACAAGTATTTTTACGTGATATTGTGATGAAGTAGTTTAATCTCATCACTTGAATCAACTGAGACATTTGTGTATATTTTTTTGGCTTAAGTTTAATGGAGCAGGACGAAATAAAATGATGAAGTGAAGAGGTCGAAAGAGTGTTAGTAGAAGGGGTTGTTGCAGTTTGATAATGTGGTTGTTTTGGTTTTGATCTAATACGTTAAATAGTAAAAAAAAAAACTTTGTTGCTATGATACCATGTAAAAATTTCACGTAAGTATGGAGAAATCAAGGATGTATTGATAAAAAATAATATTTAATTACAAGTTTCTTATATAGGAAAAGAGTCATATTCTAGTTGTAGTAGAAATCGTACTATTACACAATTATTTGCATGAGTAGTATTGTATTATAACTTAAATATCTTGTCCTAGTCGACTTCTACAATATACAGTAGTTTAATCGTACATAACTTAGGATTTAGTAGTCTAATCCTAGTATGACTCTAATTCTAACTCGCCAGCCTGCTTCAATGGAACATGTTCAGTCTTCAAGCTTCCTTCAACATAGATGTCCTATAATACATTTCTATTGTATTAAATAAATGTATAATTTTACACTTAGTTCCTAATTTCCCCTTATCGTTAATTATAGTCATTTCCTATTACATTTTTCAAGGCAATTGTACTTATTACTCCCTCTGTCCACTTTTATATGAAAAGTACTATAAATTGATATTTTATGCATATCAATATGATGAAAAAATACATTTTAAAACTTTAGTTAAAGTTTGTATAGTTTGACTCTAATAATAGAAACAATGACAACTAAAAGTGGACGGAGGGAGCATATTTAAAGGGGTGATATAGTAAATTATGTTTTTATTTTTAGTTACTAAAGAAGTGTGTAAAGTCAATAGTAGACAAATATTGTTGGACAGAGGAAGTAGAAGATAAGTACTTCATTTGTCTCTAATTATTTTTCTTTTGAATAGACACACTTATTAAGAAAATAATGATAGATATAGTGAGTTTATCATTTTACCCCTATTAATTATGAAGTTGATGAATTAAAAACTTAAAATTTTAAAAAACTATATTTTTTTTAAATTAATTAATTGAGGGTATAATAGCTAAAAAAAAATTGTCATTTCTTAATTTGTCTAAATAAATAAATAATTAAAGACAACTAAAAGTGGATAATAATGTTTCCTTCTCTCATATTTATTCCCCTAAGATCTCTATATTAGCACCATAAATTTCTCAATATAGATGCTCTCAATAACTTTTCAAAAGAAGTAGCCGTTGAAATTAAATATATTCCGAGATTATATTGGTACAGTCAATCGTATATTTGGAAATTGACTATTATGTCATTTATGTATACATTATTGGAAGGAATTTGGTTGTATACATGTTAACAAATTGGAATGCTTGTGTTTCATGATTGATATTGTGTTTGACAAATTTCAAGTCATACGTATATAATATATGAATATTAATTTTCATATTTTTAGATACATAACTGTTAAAAATTTATAATGTTTTTTTAGTGTATATTAAATATATAATTTGATATGTATACATCTCATATATACAAATGTTGTGTGTGAAATTTTTCTGTGGTTGAAATTGTATATATCTATTGTATACACAAGCAGGTTGTCAAATGCAGTTGATATCTTTTCAAAGACATCATCTTTATTGACCATTTATGTTTAAAAAAAGTTAAAATATGGTTGATATTAATTTCTTCGATGATACCTGTACCAGGTCTATGATGTATTATCTGGGATAATTAATCTTTTATTACTCTTCAGGTCAAAATAATAAATTTCAAATGTATATTTTGTATGAAATGTAGTCAACTAAATCATATGCAATCCTTTTATGTCTTGGTATGTTTTTGGCAGAATTGATTGAAAATGAATTGCATGTTGAAAGCAGTTAGTTAGTATTAGTTAATTAAATAACTAATCATTCAAAAATTAGTTAGAAGATCTTTTCAGTAATTTTTAGATTGTTAGTTAGCTAGTTAGTTACCTCGTTTATTGTCCTGATAAATTAGTTGGTAGATATTTTTTTTTCTTTCTTCGCTTCTAATTGCTATATAATCAGTGATGAATCTCACTTGTAAAGTTTCAGGTTCAGCTCAATACAATTCTCTCCTTTCTTCTTCATGTTGCAGTTTTCTCTCTAAAAGTTCATCTATGATGTAGTGAGCTTGAATGCTCACTATTTGTTCATGGTATCAGAGCAGAGTTGTATGTGAAATTAGTTGAGTTTAGATCTCTAATAGTTGGTGAAATTTGTAGCTTAAGATCTGCAGAAATGGTGAGAGTTAAGATAAATCAGAATGATCTCTTGTTCATTGGAACTTCAAACAGTTCGAGTGTTGTGTTGATTCCTATTAAGTTGATTGGATCTGAGAAATATGGAATTTGGAGTAGGTAAATGAGGATTGCGTTGTTAGGAAAGAGAAAGTATTGGTTTGTGACCGGTGCATAGCTTTGTATAGAGAAAAACAGCATGAGCAGTGGAAAACATGCAATGATATTATGTTGTCTTGCTGATGAACACAGTTAGTGAGAAGCTTCTTAATGATATTTTATATGCCACAAATGCTTTCTCAGTTCGAAATGATCTCAAGGAAATATTTGACAAAGTAAATCGAGTGAGGATCAATTGCATAGAGAGATCACCACTCTATCACAAGGAACAAACATTGTATGTCATTACTTCTCAAAACTGAAAACACTGTGGAATGAGTATGTTGGTTTAATACCAAGTCCATGTGGTGCTTGTCCTCAATCAAAGAAATGTATTGATCACCTGAAGCATATGAGGTTGATTCAATTTCTAAGTGGCCTGAATGAATCATATGAGAAGGCTCGCAGACAAATACTACTTAAAGGAACTACATCATCTCTGAATCAAGCTTATGCAATGATAATAGAGTATGAGATCCAACACTCAAGTTATATGGCTAATGCAGTTAAAAATCCAAGTTCAATGACAATGAATGTAAACATGCATCAGGGAAATGGAAAGGAGTGCTACAAAGGAAAAAAGTGTGAGTACTGTCATTACCTTGGTCACACCAAGGACAACTATTACAAGTTGATTGACTATACAAGTGACTGGAAACAAAGGAAGAAACCAGGCTAATGGAAATTGGAATGGGAATGGGAACATGAGAAATTATATAGGCACTAGACAATTTAGTGGTTGTGGATGACAAAGTTCAGGAAGAACTGGTGGAGGTGGAAGAGGATATCAGTGTGAAAACAACATATCTAATTATTACTATGATAATTCTAACACAACATCAACTAGTCAAGTGGAAAACACTACTCTAACAAAGGGTTACAAAAAAATAATGGAGATGCTAAACAAGGATGTATAAGAGACAAAACATGTCAATATGACACGTATTACTACTGCTTAATGACAAACTCTCTTAATCAGGATTGGATAGTTGATTCAGGTGTGACTCATCACATCATAGCAAACAAACAACTACTGACTAAGAGACATGAACTAACCAAGTCATAGAATAGTCAAGTTCATCTTCCAGCAGGTGACAAGGTTACAGTTAGTCATGTTGCTGAAACATCTATTTTTTTTAAAGTGAGTGCTAGAAGTTCTTACATGTGCCAACTCAGTCAAGCTTGTTATCAGTGTCCAAAATCACAAGGGAACTAAATTGTTTTGTACCATTTTACCCTGACTTTTGTGTTTTTCAAGACCTCTGCAATGGCAAGATGAAGGGATTGGTATAGAAGAAGGAGGATTATACAATTTTAAAGTTGACTTTACACCAAAATAGAAGAAGGAAATAAAGTGTGCTCAGTAGATGCAGGATCTATAATACAACACATAAATCTATGTCATAGAAGGTTTGGACACTCATTTCAACAAATATTAAGACATCTCAACTTAGCTACAAGCAGTAAAAGTGATAAAGCATCTACAAATTGCCTTTTTTGCCCTTTAGCTAAGCAAACTAGACTTACTTTTTCTATAAATATTATAGAGCATCCATGATGTTTGATGTTGCTCATATGGATCTATGGGACCCTATAAGACCCCTACTCTAGATAGAAAGCATTACTTCTTGATAATAGTAGATGACTATAGTAGACTTGTATGAGTTCAATCGTTGCAATTAAAATTTGAAGCCATTGTGGATGTCAAAAATTTCTTTTCCATTATTAAGACTCGGTTTGATTCTCTTATCAAGATTGTGAGGTCTGATAGTGGCACAGAGTTCTTCAATTCACAATGTAGAGACTTGTTCAATCATCTAGGAATTTTGCATCAAAACAGTTTTCCTCACACACCACAACAAAATGGTGTTGTTGAAAGGAAACACAAACACATCCTTAACATTGCTAGAGCTATCAGATTTTAAGCTATTTACACAGATGTTTGGGGTTTATTGCCTCCAGATGCAGTGTCCTTGATAATAGCTTACCTTGCCACAGTTATTGCGGAACAAGAGTCCCTATGAATTACTTGATGGTAAACAACCAAGTTTGTCTCATCTAAGAGTCATAGGTTGCCTTTGCTATTGTACAACACTGCCCAAAGGGGATAAGTTCTCAACAAGAGCTACTCTTGCTATTATCTTTGGGTACTCAGAACTACAAGGTTATATATTGTAGGACATCAAATCTACCAAGTAGTTTGTGAATAGAGATGTGATTTTTGATGAAGAAATTTTTCCATTTGCTAAGGTGATGCCTCAAATTGATTCCTCAGTTGTTGTGCATGGTTTCACCTTTGAACAATAGAAGCTTGGTGATTGTAGATGAGTTTGATAAATGACGATGATGGGGCCTGAAGTTTACATCACATAGGATAAGCATGGAATAGATGTTGAGGGTTCAGAATTTTTCAGTAGATCGATGCAGAGCCCTAATCCAACAACCAGAGGAGTTTGCTCAAATCTTCCTGCAGTCCATCCATGTTTTGAACCCTTCCTCAGAAGAACTTCAAGAAGCATCAAAGAGGCAAGTAGGATGAAAGACTAGCCTACTAGAGACTAGAGCACCAGACAGATCAATGGCGAATTTCGAATTAATGAAAGTTCAAACTGTTACAGAAGCTGGGGGAAAGCAAGCTTTCCAAATATGTGGAACCTAAGTACTTCAGTCAAGCTGCAAAATATGAAAGGTGGATAAAAGCTATGCAGCAGGAAATCAAAGCTCTTGAGGAAAATAATACTTGGATAGTTGTTGTCTTACCAGAGGGCATACATGTAGTTGGTTCCAAGTGGATATATAAAGTGAAATACAAGGCAAGTGGTGAGATAGAAAGGTTTAAAGCAAGGCTTGTAGCAAAAGGATATAGTCAGCAAGAAGGACTAAATTATCATGACATTTTTTCTCTAGTTGCCACGATGGTGACAGTCAGATGTGTCATTGTTTTAGCAGTGTCAAAAGGTTGGACATTAAACCAGATGGATGTCTATAATGTCTTCCGTAGGGTGATTTAGATGAAGAGGTCTATATGGAGATGCCTGAGGGCTTTGCAAGACTAGGTGAAAACAAAGAACATAGTTACTCAAGTCTTTTTATGGGCTTAAACAAACTTCAAGACAATGGAACATGAAACTTACAAAAGCATTACAAGTCACAGGCTTCACTTAGAGTGCTCATGATTACTCATTATTCATACTAAAAAGGGGGGAAGATCTTATTATTGTTTTGGTCTATGTAAATGACCTATTGATCACAAAAAGTAACACACAATTGATTACAGAAGTTAAGGAATGCTTGCACAGACAGTTCAAGTTGAAGGATCTAGGTGAACTTAAGTTCTTCTTAGGCATTGAAGTATTGAGGTCCTCTAAAGGAGTTATTCTGACTCAAAGGAAATATATCTTAGAGCTTATTGCTGATGCAAAGCTGATTGGTGCGAAACCTGCATCCATATCAATGGAGTCCAATTTGAGATTGAATTCAGTGGAACATTAGCAACTGGTTACACTGGAGATGATGTGCTGCATGACATTACTTCATATCAAAGATTGGTTGGTAGTTGTTGTATGGTACTATCACTAGACCAGATATAAGATATGCAGTGCAAACCCTTAGCCAGTTTATGCAATCCCCTAAGAAGTCACATTTGGAAGCTGCTACTAGAGTGGTTAGGTATTTGAAAGGTGCAGTTGGTCAAGGTGTTTGACTACATTCTTAGCCTACCAACATACTCACTTGTTGGTTTGATTCTGATTGGGCTGCTTGTCCTAACAAAAGAAGATCCATCACATGATATATCATTAAGTTTGGAGAGTCCTTGGTTTCTGGAAATCAAAAAAGCAACAGATTGTCTCAAGAAGCTTAGTTGAAGCTGAGTTCAGAAGCATGGCTTCCGCAGTCTCAGAAATCACATGGCTTCTAGGCTTGTTTAAAGAATTAGGAGTGGTTGTTCCATTGCCTATTATTATTTTCAGTGACAGTAATCTGCTATACAACTAGCAGCTAACCCAATGTCTCATGAAAGAACAAATCACATTGAGATAGATTGTCATTTCATCCAGGACAAGATCAAAGCATGCGAGGTTGACACTACTTATGTACACACACAACAATAACTTGCAGACCTATTGACAAAAGGGTTGAGTCAGGCTCAACATGTGTATCTTTTAGGCAAGCTTGGACTGCTTAATGTAATACACTCGTCAGCTTGAGGGGGTGTATTGAAAATAGTTAGTTAGCATTAGTTAGTTAAATAGCTATCATTCAAAAGTTAGTTAGAAGGTATTTTCGGTAATTTCCATATTGTTAGTTAGCTAGTTAGTTATCTCATTTACTGTGCTGATGAATTAGTTGGTAGATATTTTTTTCTTTCTTTCTCTGCTTCTAATCTTATATAAACAGTAATGAATCTTACTTGTAAAGGTTCAGATTCAGATCAATACAATTCTCTCCTTTCTTCTTCATGTTGAAGTTTTCTCTCTAAAGGTTCATCAATGTTGTTGTGAGCTTGAATGCTCACTATTTTGTTCACTGTATTATCTGGGGATATAATGTGTGTCATTTTTGTTTTTGTCAATATTGATGGTTGAGATCAATGATGTATGACTTAGTCTCCTCATTTGGTTTTGTCTACAGAATGTTTTAATTCCAATGTCCATTAGCGGGGACTTCAATTACAATGTCCATTAACGAGGACTTCATTGATTGTCAAATCAAAAGGATACGTCTCCCTTACTTTTAGATGCTATTCTGTTTTTTTTTTTTGGGCACTTTGTTTTTTTGTAAAGACAAATTCATACTTTCTAATCTTTTTTCCCCAATTATCCAGTGAAATTCACCACAATTGAATTTAATTGCGTTAAAAAAAAACATTATTTAAATCAAATAATAACGAATAAATTGATAAAGTATTACTTTCTATTATAATCAAATATCATTTTGGTTCAAGCTTCAAGTTAACTCAACATGACATTTTGCCAATCCCGTGTGTTTATGTCACCCCTCTTTTTTCCTATCTTCTTAATTTTTTGTCTTCCTTCTTTGCTCTTATTTGTCCATCCCTTTCTTCTTCCTTTTGTCTTCTTTTCCCCTATCTTTCCCCAATCCGCTCCATTGGTCCTCCTTATTTTACATTCACTCCGTCTATCTTCCTCTCTCTCTTCAATTCTCTTTGTGTAGAGTGGACAGGACTGTAAAGATTGTGCTTGACCTTTCGGGTACCCCTCTCTGTGCCCCCGGCGCGCGGCTCCAGCCAGAATCCTCTTATAATACAATACTTCTATCCTCCTATCCCCTCACAATCTAGACTTTAATTAAGGCCTCCTCGTTCCTGCTTCCTCCCTCTTGAGGGTAGTTTTGTATCCCCTTCCTACTGTATCACTTCGCCAGTCACTTAGCATTTACCCCCGTCCTCCCTCTCCGTCTGGCTCGTGCTCACCGTTCCTCTCCCTGGTCCTTTTCCCGCGTTTTCAGGTCTCTGCCCTTTCCACATCCACGTCCACTTTACCCGATCTCTTTCTCACTCCAGTATTCCTGATTCCTTTTGCTGTTCCTGCGCCTATGTAAGAGGGGGCGGTTCTCTCGGAGTCTTTCAGCTTTTCCTTCTTCGTTGCCCCCCATGGCACCCCCCTGCAGTGCTCCCATCTGCCCCGCCCGTTTGGCGCACTTATTTGTTTATCAGGTCTCATTTGTCCCCCAGTCTTTCTTGCCCTCTCCGTTGATCCCACAGTCTTAATCCCTCTCCCCTTTCTTCCCCATGTGTGTCGGCCTACCCCTTCTTCCTTGTCCCTTGGCGCCCCCCCCCTCCTGTCTTTGCCCCATTTCCCCCTAGTTTAATCAGCTCCTTACCCTTTACTTGGCCCCTATTGGTCGCCATACCTTGCGGTCCTTCTTTGTAAGCTCTTCAACAATCCTATTCTTCAACGATTTCTGTCTTTCTTCTTCTTCTTTTTTCTTATTTTCGTTGTTACTTTGTCTTCGTCCTCTCTTTTTTTGTTTTTTCCACAAAGTTGGCAATGAATCCACCCCTTTTACCTCACCTCCCCTTTCTCCACTTCCTCTTTTCACCTCTTTTACACAAAACCTTCATCCTTGTTTTCCTACTACATCACCGCTTGATTTTTCCTATTAAGTGGTGATTTTGAGTTAAATCAAGATTGAATAGTTAATATATATTCATGTACTGTTAATCCTATTCAACTTTTTGATTGTCTCAGAATGTATAGTACTATTCATTATCGTATCTCTAATCTTCACGTCCTCTCTCTTCTATCTTAATAACCATTCCCTTTCTCTTTTCTTGGCTTTTTCCATTTCCTTCTCTCCATATTTTTCTCAACCCTTCCGCGGTCGCCTCTTCGCCCCATTCCCTCTTATTTCCGTCTCTTTCTCTCCCCTTTGCTACGTCCTCACTGTATTCCCCGCCCTTACCCCCCCATCTTGTCCATCTGCCTCTGGTCTTCTCTTCGCCCTCTGCCTTGTATATCCTCCCCCCCCTGCTCATTTCATCTTTAATACAATACAAAAACATCCTTGACGCCATGTATCGGAAATAGCTCTGATGTATCTGGGACATTAAGTTATGTACCCACACTCCAGAACTGTATCAGTTCGTGCCCCCTTTAGTGCTTTCATCTCGAGTATTGTTCCATTCACCGACCCCATTTTCCTTTCTTGTTGGTTTTCCTTTTCCGACCTTTTCTTTGATCTAATCTACTTTGCGCTTGACACAATGAGATTTTGTGAAAAAAAAAAAACTTTTTTTTTATAATAAATACAATATGACGTCCCTCTATTTATTTTCCCCCATCTTTTCTTGGTACATCTTTTTGAAACCTGTTGGGCCTTAGTTCACCGTCATTTTTTCCTTTTTCGTCTCCTATCTTTCTTGTTCCCCTCCTTCCTTTTCTTTTCCTTTTCCCTCTTTTCACCTTCCTCATTCTCCCCCCTCTTTTCCTTTTTCCCCCCTCCCACGACCATACCCCTCAGACACACCCCCCTGCCCACCCTAGCCCTCGAGCGAGCTATGCCACTCGTTGCCAACCCGGCGCACCCGTGCGCCCCTCCCTCTTGGTTCCTTTTTTCGCCTTTTTGTCGCCAGGCATTAGTCATATAATACCCCCCTCTGCCTCCTCCGTACTCTCTGCTCGTTATACCGACGGTTCCGTAGCTAAGCCCCGGATATTGGAGAAAATCTGTTGGGAGTGTCACACCCAAACCGCCCAATGTTCCCTTATGAGATCGCATTTTTCCTATTCATTTTTAACTCTCAATTTGACTACTGGATTCCTTCGTAGTATCTTTTTTACCACAGCAAACAAAAACTAAGTGGTGACCCTGTTCCGGCTGTAATTTATTGATTAATACTAATAGTAATTCTAACGGTGTTTTCAACTTTCACACCATAATAATAAGTTAGTATATTGTTAAATGCCAATCACGCATAAGCACATCTTACCGTTTAACTTGAATTCAACTATCGTAGTATTTACTGACTCCATTCAACCTTTTCCCTCTTATTAGCACACATTTTAGTACATTATTCTATCACGTTTCACATTTATCTTCTTCACTCACTCCCATCCATCTCCACCTACTTTTTTCCTTTTCCCTCTTCTCCCCCTACTCCCTCGGTCACTTCCCCCTCTTTTTTTTCCCATTTTTCCTCTCTTCTTCCCTCCCCTGAGCGCCCTTCCCCGCCCTTCCCTGGCTCGTCCCCCCCCCCCCCCTCTCCTTGCTCTCCCCTCCCTCTCTTCCCCCCTGCTTTCTGTCTTCTTGTTGGTCTCTCCCTGTTTTCCCCCCCCGTGCCTTTCCCCGTTTCTTCCCTCCTCTCTTTCTCTGCTCCTCAGCCCTTCCTTCCCCCTCCCCTTTTACCCCCTCCCTTCCCCTCTTCCCCCGCGCGCCCCTTCCTTTGCCCCTCCCCCTTTCCCCAATTCCTTCGCCCACCCACCTTCCTGTTTGTCATAACAAAAAATGTTGTAGTCCAAAAATTTGAACATGTTATAGGGGAAAAAAATAACTACTCTGTCTCATTTTATATGAATTAGTTTGATTTGACACATAAAGGAAAGTGAATCACATAATCTGGGCCAGAGCGAGTACTTATTTTCTATCTTCTTACCTGGATTATCAGCTACAAATCTTATGACGGACCATCCATTGACTGGTACACTTGCAGTATTACGAAGAGGTGGATCAACAAGGTTAAATTTAGAAGTATCTGTTTGGGGATTGAAGTTTCCAAATCCCTCAGCAAGAATGTAGAAATCGTATCCGTGAAGATGAATTGGGTGGTTTTCAGCTGTGACGATACTAGTCCCCTGTAACACAATCTGTACTCTCGCGCCATATTTTAGCTTGTATACTTTAGTCGCGGAAATAGGTTGCCAGAGTGACCTGCTAACTTCCACGTGTAAATCTAAATTTACGCGTTGGTCTGGAACGGGGAAACTTTTGAAGAAACTCCCACCAGTATTCCCTGCTGATGTGCCTGCAGTAAGGAGAAATTGGATGGTAACAAAAATGACACATTGTTCATACTGGCAGTGAATCGCGTTCCATTTGGACCTTGACAGCTGCTGGAACTTGCCCCTACAGGGCAATTGTTGAGTCCCAATCCAACTGTGAAGAATAGATTTTCATCGATTTCAGTGGGAACTTCGACTTTTATTGCACTCCTGAAGCTACTGGTGAAGGCAGTGGCGGTGGCTGTGTCATTAAATGCTGGTAGAGATGGGAAAGCGGGGTTTATCTTGACACCCTTAGCAGGGCAAGGAGCAGCCTTGTACTCTAAGATGGCTGTGGTTGTGGTGTTGTCAAAAGGTGCTCCTTGTGCACTTGCGTAGGCACGTGCAGCCATGTAGTATCTGGCTGGCGGTTGATTAGCCGTTATGAGGACATCAGTAGTCTGGCCTGGTCCTAGCATAAGGACTGATGTCGTGAATGGTCTAACATAAGATGCATCTGCTCCAACAACAGTCAACTTGTGGTTTGCCACTGTGAAGAAAAGTTGTTGGTTGAGTCCAGAGTTGATGACTCGAAGGAGGTTTGTCTCACCTGAGTCCACATGGACTATGGTAGTATCTGCATTAAGGATTTTAGGAAACTATTTTTACATCTATTATAATCAGTCACATTTTTAATGCATTGTCGATTGAAAGTTACCTTGATTAGAACATTTGTAAAGATCACCCGGTTGACCATTGATGGTGTAAGCATCTGATGAATTAGGTGCTGCTCCCGTTCGTGTGGCTTGCCTAATAACATCAATGGGGTTTGCATCCCACCACTCACCTAAACAACATGCCCAAATTAAGTACTATTCAAAAAGGCTTCTAAAATAAACAAAAGATGTGCAAAAATGGAGTTGAATGTTAGTCTAGTAATGAAAGAAGGAATCAATACCAAGTAGAATTGGTGTTTGTCTCTTGGGCTTAGGGAATGGATAGGTAGTTCCTTCTTTTGGGTGGATAACTAAGGCTCCATAAACAGTGGCCCTGAGCCACGAGCTATGGGCGTGCCACCAAAGTGTCCCTTCTTGTCCTTGAATAGTAAACCTATAAGTGTAACTCGCTCCTGGTCTAATCGGACACTGAGTGATGAATTCTGGTCCATCTGCCCATGCCGTTCTCATTTGCCTCACCCCATGCCTTTAAACAACATAAAGTATATTAGAAACAATACGAAAATTCCATCACATCATGTTCAACATTAAGTATATTTGAGTTGTGCATGCATGAACTTACCAATGAATGGTGACATTATATTGAGCTCTATTGACAACCTTGACCACTAGTGTATCTCCATTGTTCACTTCCAAAGTTGGTCCAGGAAATTGCCCATTCACAGTTATAGTACTATGCGTATTGCACAGCCTCTTCACGGGCGTTGCTTGAATCTGTACTTCCAAAAGAAAAAGAGATCAGACTATAGATCCAAGTTTTAAATATTAGCAAAAACAAAGAGACACTTGAATAACATACAACAAAGTCATGGTAATGAACTTTGGCTTTTGCTAAAGAGGCAACATTAGCAAAGAGAAGCAAAATGGCATAGAATAACAAAGAGCTCATGTTGAAGACTAATTAATTTTGACTTAACCTCTGTTTTGTGAAAAATTAGAGAGTTGAGGCTTTAGTTATATAGGAAAAGAAGAAGAGAGAGAGGGTTGTTTAATGGTTGGCAGATTAGGTTTTGATTAAGAACGAAGGTCAGTTTATGGGGCAAAACTTGTTCAACATTGTAGAAAGAGTTGGTGCACCCAACTCATTAGCCCATCAAACTCCAGAAAATTTCATCAAATGCTTGTTTTCTAAAGTTTCCCTATTGAGCTTAATATTTCAAACTAACACAAGTATGTTTGTTTTTGTTAATTTTTTCATCAAATGCTTGCTAATTAAAGTTTCTGTTTTAAGCTTATTAATGTTTTCACAATTCGACAGTAAAATTATACCCCGTCACCACCCCTTCTTTTTTGTCTGTTTGGTTTCTGTTTGATTTTTTTTGTTTTTTCCTTCTCTTCTTCACTATTTTATTGTATTGTATCTTTTAGATCCATCATTAGCTAATGACAATAAGTTTTATTTTGTGTAACGATCAATCTGGTGTGATTGCATCGTTGCATTAACATTTTCTTCTCATTTCTCTTTATTTATTATTTAATAATCTTATTTTTGTTGTAGGTTTTATTATTCCAATCGTTGATGTGTGACACTTAACAACGACTGAAAACGATACAATTAAAAAAATATACCGATACAATACAATATATCATCATAAAACAATTTGTAATAATCAATTTTAATAAAGGCCTTACTTTTATTGACTTCCGGTTTATGAACAAAAAGGACAGAATATTATTCTTCTTTTTTGTCCGCATTTTTTAATCCCACATCAACAAATTATACGTTACTTGTTATATTCCTACCGCGTGAATTGCAACGGATTCTATAAAATCACATCTTCTTCTTCTCTTCTTCTTCTTCCCTTTGGTAATATTTTCAAAGCCTAAAAACGGTTTCAAACCAAATGTTTAAACCATAAAAAGGGAAACAATTTACTTATACACTTCTAAACAAGATCTTGGAGGAATAGCTTGCAACTCACTCCCTCTTCCCCCGCTAATTTATATGACCTAACTCTATTTTTTTTCCGTTTTGTTTCCCCCGCCCCTATTCTCTTTTTTCTTCTCCCTCCTTCCCGCTGCATTTTTTCTTTTTTCCCCTCCTGACCTCCGGGGTGGGGGCCTCATTCGTCTTTCCGTTCTTGCTTTTCGCCTGTCCCTTTTCCTTTCCCCTTTCCTTTTTTCTTAAAAATTTGTGTCAAAGTCAGTATTACACAAAATTAAGAATGAGAAGTAATTTACTTAGAAATGGGATTTGACTCTTCTCCCTATCTTATTGTCTTTATTTTCTCAACTTCTTACTAAGATGGTTGACATATATCTCATTTCAAAATGAATGGTACAAATTATATTAACTAAATCAAGGATATAAGTCTTAACCATAGTTAATGTATATCATATTTTTTTATGTTTTCTCTCTTCTCTCCCAATTTTTGACATCGACCGAGTTTTTTTTTTTTTTTTCATATAAAAAGCTTGTTCAACATGGCAGCTTAATGCCAATAAATTTCAATTTGAGGATATATTTGATTTTTCAAGCCAAAGTTTTATCTTCCTCTTGAAAAGAAAAAAAAAAGTCCCTACAACTTCTACACTTTTCCCACTATTTTTTCATATTCATCGCACAACACAAATCAATTGTTGCTGTGACCCCTCCTACCTTTTCCATCTCCCTTTTCCAGTTGGCTTCTCCTCTCCCCCACCCCATCCCTTCCTCTCGCTTGCTCATGTTCACAACTTCTCCACCTCCCGTGCGCCTCCCCCGCCGTCTGATCTCCCTTCCTCCTCCTTAGTGATAGTGGCGGTTGGAATCAAATGGGAACCAGGTTTTTAAAATTGGTAAACGTAAAATGGAAAATAATCATTCAATCCACTAATATTTGATATGTGGTAAAAAAGACTCGCTTGGCTAAAAAATACTACGTTTAAACCCATATTTCATTAATATAGATAAATTGTTCTTTATTGTTACGAAATTTGTTAATTTTTTTTATTATAAAAGTAAAAACCCCTTCCCCCCCCTTTGGGGCCCTTTCCTCTTTCTCTTCCCCGGGTACGGGGGTTGGTTGGGGTCGGGGGTTGGCTCGTTGGTGGTGGTTGCTCGGCGGTCGGGGGTGGGTGGTCCAGGGTCCGGTGAAAAAGATAAATTATGTGAAGTTAAAAATATTGTTTTAAAAGCAAAGAACTTAATTGTTTTTTTTGTGTTTGGGTAGGAGGTGGTATAGGAAGTATGAGTGTTGGGTGGTTGATGGTGGACGAGCCCATTACACATATTGAATAAGGACCCATATATGAAAGTTTGAAAAATCGCTTCTAAAACTTGATAATAGAATGTTTTTTTGATAATTTGGAGAAAACTTTAAATATTCATATTTGACCATAGTTTACCCATAATATATCCATATTTTAACCATTAAAATATGGGTATAAGCCCAAATATTATCCATATTTAAAATCACTCTTTCAATCCATATTTGATGGACTATTTGTGCGGGTTAGTGAAAAATGGGCTTAAATTGCAAGTACTACTACTAATAATTGGTGCGAAAATTCTGAGGCTATAATGATGATTTTCTTTTTTTCTCTGAGCAAATCAATAGTATAGGAAAAAAATTGGATTCGTATCTCGGTCGAGCAATCTGAATGACAAATTACCTTGCAATTTGTGCTTGAAATTATAAAAATTTGGATTCGTATCTTTTAGACAGTTTCATTTTGAAGAACAACATAGGAGAATGCTCGCAATACTATTTTTATGATTCTGAACATTTTGATAATTCAGTTGGGCTCTACTAATTATATGATTCACTTTTATATTAAAAATATGATGTGAGTGAATTACTCGCTTGCATTTTCTCCTTCACATATAGAAGATGAATATTTCCTCTAGACATAATCTATATATATTTGTTTGCTTCACAGTTTAGAAGTTTTTAAATATCCATAGATAAGGAGCTTAAAAAGGTGCAGCTCAAATGAAAATCTACTTGTACTATCATATATGACTTAAGAAGAAAAGGACTATTTTCACTTATATTTTTTGTAAAATAATGAAATTATACAAGACATTTGTTAGTATTTTGAAGGTTCAATTTGACAACAAATAAAATCACTCCATAAAGTTGTTGGGCCCGTGTCTACACTGGCAAAACTTACCTAGTCTATAAATGAATTAACTTTTATATTTGGAATTTGCTTTCATCTATCATTGAACTAAAATCATTTCATGCTAGTCAATTTACAGAACTTCTCTTATTAATTTTGTTTTACCGGTATATAAGGGTGTGTATCGGTTGGTTCTGTTCGGTTTTTACATATAATAAAAAAACAGGTTCGGTTTATATCGTTTTCGGGTTTAAAATAATGCTAACCCAATACCAACCAAAAGAAATCTTTTTATATAATATCGGTTTACTGGTTTTTGCGCTGTTATCTCGGTTCTGTTTCGGTTAACCCAATAAGAAAATGTCGATCAATAATATATAATATAGTCACGCATTTTATAATTACAATGTTACCCCTTACGCCAAACATAATAGAAAATTTGAATGTTGATCAAATTACTAAACATTCACAAACTTGCAAAGCTATCGCCCTACATACGAACTAAGAATTAACACTAAAATAAAATCTTTCACTGAGACAATCTTGAACAGTTGCTTGATCCACCAGATATGCAACAAAGTTTCTCACCAATTTCCTAACCCAAATCACATTAGCCTGAAAAGGCTAATATTGAATCTATTTATGTATTAAATTTGATTAATATTTAATATGGAGGAAGTTTAAAGTAGTAATAACTATCGTCTTTAACTATTGGGTTATCGGTAGGAAAAACCGAAACCGACCAATAACCCAATAAAAGTATTTTTTTCTAAACCCATTAAAAACCCAATAATCCTATAACATTTTATCGGTTCGGTTTATTGGTCGGTTCGATTTTTGCACACCCCTACCGGTATGTGTTATTGCTCTCAAAATATCATATGTTTCGTGATTTCAATTCAATCATTGTGAGTTGGCGAAGCAAGCTAAGCTTTTTGAATTTCTTGGCAATACTCCATCTAAATTATATTAAGTGAAGTCTTCATATTTTTTTTATAGTTCAAAATAAGTAAATTATTTTCTAACTTAAGAAAATTGTTGAGATTTTTTCTTATATTTATCCTTCATTTATTAAGGTTCTTAACTACAATATATTATTTACGAAAAATAATTTGGAAATAGTCAAAAAGATAATAGTGAAAAGTAACCATTAATTTTTTTTCCTTGCATATTTTTCTTAAGAGATGTAACATACTCGACAATTCACTTAATATATTAAATGCTTTTTGATATAGAGAATTGAATAAATGACATATTTAAGACTTGATACTATCAGTCCTACTAGAATTCTTAAATTTTTGTTTTATTGTTTTTTTGTGCCAGCTCATGATCTAAACGAGTCGCACATACACCCTAGTACATGTTCCTCGACGCTGAAGGCACCCCCGAAGAGCGGTTCAAGTTGTAACATTAGAATCTTAATAACCCCAAAAAA
This sequence comes from Solanum habrochaites, assembly GCA_027704765.1. Lineage (NCBI taxonomy): Eukaryota > Viridiplantae > Streptophyta > Magnoliopsida > Solanales > Solanaceae > Solanum > Solanum habrochaites. The sequence goes on from JAKWJA010002494.1 coordinate 32,668,450, forward strand.
TTTCATATCCGAAAATTAAAAAAAAAAAGAGAGAAAGAGAAAAGATAAGATAGAAGAACAGTAATTACACGGAATCAAGTTGGAAACCTACACAAGAATAAAAGTAAGGAGTGAGTATCAACAACACGATTTTCAAAAAGTAACCCACTAAATCAACGTAAAAATAGCTAGAAAACGAGAAATCATTTCATCTCAATTGAACCATCACAATTACAACCTGCATAGAAATCAACTCAATCTAACAATTCATATTTTCAAGTAGCACACACGTCGCAACATACCATTAAGGGTTTTTTGGTGTGCAGGATAGACTATATATCCCCGGGATTAAAAAATAGGGCAACTTTCACATTTACAATACAAATTCATATTGTATGCTATAAGCCAAAGTATTGCAGAATTAAAACACGCTCCATAGAAACATAGAAACTGTATAATTCCGCTATAACATATACAGTTGTGAAGTCAATTGTATAAACCGCCTGGTACCAAACAAGGACCGAGACATAGCATTTGGGCAGAGCGAACTGTACTAAAAAACGAAGTGGGTCCTAAAAACGAATCCATATTTTATATGTGTTCGAACGATTATATCAATTTGAATTTGGAATAAACTGAAACTGAGAAAGAGAAAAGACACAAAGAGACTTGACAAGGATATACAAATTGAATCGATTGGTAATAAAATGAGAAGAGAGACACAAAAAAATTTTTAGATACAATCTGAAAATTGTATAAAAACGAGAAAGAGAGAAAGTCAAAAGAAACTGGGCCTGTGAGTATTTTGATTGTTAATTAATAGTTAAATAGGGCGAAAATATATGTACTTGCATGTGTATATACAATTTTCTCCTCACGCTTTATACAAAACATAAATGCAATTTATTTATTACATTTCTCTTCGGTTTTTTTATCATGAGAAAGGTGATGGATGGCGAGCGGTAATGGGGAGATTTGGCGAGCGAAATCTGGAAGAGGGGAGAGAGGGGAACAAAAAATAAATATTTATTTTATACAATTTTGGGTCTGCTTTTATACATTAGAAACAATTTTTAATACACTTGTGTTTGTAAACAAGTGAGGAATGCTGGCGAGAGATGTAGGAGGAGAGTGGCGAGCGAGAATATTTGGGAGAGATGCGCCTGGCCATTTGTTTTTTGTCAAACGTTTTCTTCTTGGAGAATCAATTAAACTCAAACCCTGATACTACGCCATTCTTTTAGGTATTAGTTTTGCGTATTATATACAATTTTCCCTTAAAAATAGTTTAGGGTTAAAAATTTTGATGTTTTGTTTAGTTGACATGTTTGGGATAACTTATCCCACCATTTATACCATAATTATGGAATAAGTTAGCTCATATACATGGTGGGATAAATTCTCCTAGGATAATTAATCACAGAATAATTAATCTTGAAATAACTAGTTTCCAACCAAAATTAAGTATTCAGACATCAATCAAAGTTTACCAACAACTTTCACTCCACAACACAAAGCACAAAAGAGTATTTCCATCATCTCAACACGATTATACATTATCACAATATTTGACAATCAAGGCCTTGACAATCTAGAATCAGAAAACATACTCAATGAAGTGCAATGCAATGATTGCAATGTTGTGTAGAGTGAATGCATGTTTGTCCTATGATACACATTTATTGAATCTCAAATCAAAATTTGTGGGTGACACGCATGGTCTATGTAATTGCCAAAACCATTTCCCTTCAGCGTGTTTCACTTTTCACTCGCTGGAATTATTTTCATTCGACACATTTCACCGGTCGTAATCATTTTCCTTCAACATTGTCGAAACTATTTACTTCTACGTCATCATCATTGTCACGACCCTATTTAAGGATCACGACCGACGCTAAGGGGAAGAATCCCAAGGCCAGCCTTACCAGAATTCTATAGAAAATCGAGCAGAGTTTCCTTTGTTTTATGCCTGAAATTTCCCCGTCTCAGAAATTCACAACACAAATAATAACAACTATAAAACCACAACATACAATTCATCAATGATCTAATTGTCACGCAATAAAATCAATTCATCTCCAAATGTGAAAAAGAGTTTCAAACTAGTCACTTGACTACAATTAAAAAGGAATATCCTGACTTTAAATAAAAACTGACAAATAGAGCGACTCTAAGAGTTTTACAGAACTAAATAAACCTAGTGAATCAACTGTTCTCTTGCCACGTGAAGCAGGGACTCACCAGATGCTAACAAATCACACTCTCTAGTTAATGAAATCCTCCTCAATACCACCTGAGTTCTCTGTAAAAACAATTAGCGAGGAGTGAGATGATAGTTCAGTGAGTAACAACACTTAAACACAACCATTTTAATGAGGGACGATTTAGAAAATGTGCTAGTATGATAATCAAATGGTGAAGTAATGCTTTGTCAGAATCATAATAATATCCATCTTATGTGCCTCATATAAGCAAAATCAATGTAAATACTTAATAGCAAACTCAGAAAAATATTTATATACCAAATCTTATAGTTGGGAGGTTTCCAAGGATGAATCATGTAATCAATGTGGCTTCTCTTTATGAAGCAACCTATAACAGTGAACTCCTCATAAAGGAGTTAAATATTCATATCGGTAGATCCGGCTACCGCGTTATTGGAACGGTTAAGCATTTACTATCGCTTCTCCATCTAAGGCAAGGACTTTATCTTAAGTACCGTTACTACAAAGGGTACAGGGGTAATTTTCACTTTTGTCTCCATTTCTAACGATCGCCATCGGTAGGGCAACTGGGATTCCTCAAGGCTGTGATATCTCATTTATATTTTTCTTGTAATTAGTATAAGGGCATTTCAAACTCAACATACCTTTAAATCTTCACAAATCATATCATTTCAAAAGTTTAACAATCAGATGTCAAGAATACTATTTTTTGCAAATGAGTGTAAAACCTTTTCAATAATAGTATGTACGAATAAGATCTCTCAAATAATATTCCATTTTTTTATGTTTTAAATTCCAGTATTATATCGGTAACAGACTTGTCCCGTGTCAATGTAGAGCATATTATATTTTATAAGACGGGGCCTGTAACATGAATAAAATTATAAAATCAGCATTGTGGTATAGATAGCTACTCACTGTACTACTGGTTTGAATATCAATGCTTCCAGCTCCGATTAATCCGTACGAATTCCTTTGGTCAATTCTATATCACATTCATAACAATTGCGTGTTAACGCCTCCTTTATTTATGGTCTATTTCATGCTAAACTTCTGAATACCCAACCCTTTGGGACCTATTGATTGGTCCTACCAGTTTGTATGAACCATATAAATTTAAGTCAAGAGTAATTGAATTGGAAAGATAAACTACTAACATTAGCTATGTATCCATCTTATTCACTATTCTATATATTTTTCAATCTCTACAAACAGATTGTCTACCCTCCAAAGCAAACTACATATAGGGGTTGTTTATTTTCTAGGATTCTTAGCAGTAATGTAAAGAAGAAGAAAAAGAAACAAAGATTTACCTTTAGTCCATCAAACCTTCGCTCTCCTCCCTACACGCCGGCTTAACAGTTTCAGCCAAAACTTCAAAACTGACTTCAATTCAACACGTTTTTTTTTTTTAAACAAATCAATACAGTCTTCGTTTAGTATCTTTGTACTTTTTGAGGTCTTGGTTATTTACTTATTTCTTTGTCTGCTGGCCGGGTTTTTATCTATGTTTTTCGTGTCATTTATTTCTTGTAATCTTTTGCTTTTCTTCGAGGACCTTCCCGCATGTCTTTTTTGTGGCTCCTTGTTTCTTGTTTAATTCCCCACTTTGATCTGCTTATCTGTCGGATGGCTAGAGATCTATAGAGACGGCTTTGTCGTTTCACGTATCTCTGCCCTGTAGTATAGGGATTTTGAGTGAGTCACTCGGGAGGGGTTGACGTAATTGGGTTATGGAGGGTGTAGGACTTTAGAGGTTAGGGGGGGGAGGGGTTTCTTTTTCACTTGTGTTTTGGTCGTCATTAGTTCCTTGTGTGTGGGGGGTTCCTGATCTGCTGCCATTTGTGCTATCCTTGTTGGGGGGAATTATAACTGTAGGGGAGTAGGGGGGTGGGGGAGGGGGTGGTGAGGGAATGAGGGGGGCTGGTCGTTAGGGGGTTTTATTAGAAGGGGCGGGATGAAACATCTGGGTTATTTCCTTTGGGTCGCTTGCGTAGGTTGCAGCTTTTCGCGTGTTCGTCCTTTCTAACTTACCATTCTCGTGTCTTTTGTTTCACTGTGGGGTCGAATAGCTCCTTTTCCTTTCGGGCGTTCCGTTCTGGTTCGCGCCTAGTGGTCTATGTCTCGGTAATCGAGTTGTCCGGGGGGTCGGTGATTCGGGTTCGGGGGACTTCTGGCTGTCTAGGGGAGGGGGGATGGCGTTGGTCGGCGCCTTCCTGGCCTGGTTTGTGGCGGTAGGGTTGACCCGTGGCTTCTTGTGGTAGTGGCGGTTCGGCTTTCCTTTTCGAGGGAAGGGGGTGGTGTATATCTGAGTGTCTTGGGTGATCGTGTCATGTGGATCCGTCTGGGTTAAGTCTTATTCTTGGCTTTGTCCTAATTTGGTTTTTCCTCTGTTCTTGTTTTCTCTGCGAGGTTTCCATTACCATTTCTTCTTTGTTCGGCTTGCTCATCGGGAAGGTCGTTCTTTTTCCTGTGCTGTGATGATGCTTTGGGTTCGTCGAGCTGTGTGTGGGGTCCTGAGAGTGTTGTTCTCCCTTTCGGTCGGGAGAAGTGTTCGTTTTTTCCGTGTGGTCCTGCTCGTGTCCGGGACCTTGTTGGGGGGTGTTGGGGGTTAGGGGGGTTATGAGGGAGATTCTCTCTGGTGGTGGGTGTGGGGGGGTGGGATAATGGGGTGTGGGGTTTTGTTATTGGTGAATCGGCTGGTGTGGTCCGTTAGTGGACGGAGAGTTTTTTCGGGCTGTGTAGGAGTTGTTGAGGGTGCTGGTGGGGTCCGGTCCTTGGTAGTCGCAGTCTTGTTTTTGCAGTTGGCCGGGCAGCATATAGGTACTCGCCTGGAGGGGGTAGGATAAAGGGAGGTGACGGGGGTTGAGTGGGGGGGTCTGACGCGTTGGTCGATTTGCCCGAGGGTGTCCTGCGTCCATCCTTGGCGAGGTCTTTTTTTATCGGTTTGTTTTGTTCGTTGTCATCTCCTGTTGATTTTCCTTTTTGGTGTCGCAATTTCGGCGGGGATTCGGATCCCGTCCCCCCCCTTTTTTGGGGTTTCTCTGGTTTCACGCTGAAGAAAAGAGAAGGTAAAAGAAACACCAACTGAAGGGAACAAAAAAGTCCTAACCTGTGTCTATTCTCTTATCTTGCTTTCATCCCTTTTTTTCAAAAATGAAAAGAATTCCTTATCTCTTTTTTTTTTGATGAGATCTTAAATGATCCTATATGCTCCTTATTTAATTTATGGTATTTAGCATCATAATAGTCTAATCAATTTTTCAGACCTTTTTTTAAAAAAGAAAATTCTGATCTCTTTTTTTTTATGAGAGTTAAATGACCTATATGCCCTTATTTAATTATAGGGTATTACAATCATAATAGATCTAATCAATGTTTCAGAACCAATGCAAATAGGCATATTCACAAAACAATTATGAGATGATATTTTCATTATTAATTCACAATTCGAAACAATCTAATCATAGTGTTCCAACAATAATGTTTACGACCTGATTTTAAAACTAAAGGTTTCAAAGTCAATTTCGCAACTTTGACAATTTTGTTAAATTTTTTGAAAAAATAGTTATAATTTTAGAAGTCGTCATTTATTTTTTTAGGAAAATTAAGAAAACCATTTAAAAGATTAATTTTTGAAAGAAAACAATTTGAATAAAACCAAAGTCGGGTAAGGTTCAAATAATTCGCCAAGGAAGGGTTTAGGCATCTTAGAGAATCCGCTAACACGTGGTTTATCGACGAATTTTAGAGTTTGACTAATTTTTAAGAAATAAAATAACTTAGGAATGCTTGTGAAAAAAATTGTTTTAAAATAACTAGAGTCTTTTGATACTTAAACAATCATCTTATTCCAAGTATGAAATAAGTCAAATGCTAAAGTGTCAAAATAATAACTTTAACTTAACATTTTTGTCCTAGGTCAAAAATTTGAACTAAATAGTTAGTTTAAACTCATAAACATGAATTTAAAGCTTTTAAATAAACTATGAAAGAACATAAAAAGTTCTCAAGTCATTCTAAAAGCTTAAATTAGCTAACTTAAAATGAGTTTCAAAAAAATTTGAAAACTTGGGTAAAAATTCATCTAAGTTGACAAAAAATGATTGTTAGAATTTAGAAGGCAACTATCGGCAAAATCACGATACAACGAAAATAAAGAACGAATAAAACTTGGACTCTTTTAAGTGCACTTGCTGGTGCTGGTGGCACTACTTCCGAACTCTCTAAGCCCCAAAAAATGATATTTTTAGCCCTTTTTGAACTACTGCTTCCCTGCTCCATATCTAGTTGGGTTTAGACCCAAAGATAATATTTCCAGCTTCTATGGAACTACTGTAACCCTGTTACTAAACTCAAAGTTATTCGCTTTTCCTTTCGAAACTTAACGAAGGTCGACTCAAAGAGGATCAAATGCAAGGAAAGGGAGTCTATTGGACTCGAGCAAGAGAGTTCATGCGTAAAATTGAATAAGAAAAAAAGAATTAGCAAGTATAGTTCAACTCCACAGAAAACATAACGAATTAAAATCATCGTCAAACTAACTAAACAGGAAACACATGATCATTAATTAGTTAGAGTTTTCAAAACTTACAGAGAATGTAAAACCAAAAATATTCAATACTAAACAACATATATCAACCTTCTTAAACAAAGCACAAGACAAAGAAAACTATTTTGAGAAAATGAAGGAACTTCGAAATATATTACACATTCTGAGAAACAATATGTGAGCTTAAGCAAGATTATAGTATTCTAATCTATATTGGAACATACAAAACAAATATTAAGACAAGCAGGCAACTTTTTGTATGTATCTATTGACTCGAAAATAAAACATAAACTAATAACAGCAAAACAGAAAATGCTAAAGCAGAGAAAATAAAACACTTGATTTTATAGTCTCAAGTCTAATTAACCAGCTCATAGATTCAAGTTCAATTAACACATTCTTAGCTAAAATTTACTCATCTCTAACTTACAAAATTATCACACTTCAATTGATTTTAACAAAGAGTAGTTCTAAATTGACAAAGTACTAACATATACCATATCACTTGGGTGCATAATTGATATATACTAACTCTAGGTAAACTAAGCATAACAAAACTTCAAAAATTGTACTTGGATGAAATCATTATGAGGATAACATGCTCTACCATTTCGGAAATTGAGAAAATCAACAAAAGATCACGACCAGTAAAGCAACACATGACTTTTAGCTCTCGAATAATAACAAATCTAAATGAATGACCAGCAAATAGGACGAATTCCAAACTGAGTCAATACAATCAATTTAGATCTATAGCTCAAAGGAGTGACATGAGGATCTAAGGAATTTAGGAGCAACCAAAGAGAAGTTGAGTTAAAAAATCAGCTTCATCTAGAGCTCGACTAATCCTAGAATCAACTCATGACTCCCGAAAGAATAAGATCCTTAACAGGACGAACAATGGCAACAATGACAATAAACGCTTGATGACACACAACAAACACTTACAAATAGAGATGGCCAAACTCACAGTAAAGAATTGTCAAACCTTTAGAACCAATAAAAGACTAATGAACAACTATATACCAAACCCAACAGAATAGCAAGATCACATATTGTTAGAATCTGTGCATCCACTATCAGTCAATGGACTAGGTCCCTGACACACAATCGTAAATGTAACGGAAAGTAAATGCAGTAAGATAACAGAGGAGTTTTACGTGGAAACCTCCTTGCTCAAGGGTGTAAAACAACGACCTGTCTCACAGGATTTCCAAAAACAGTTTCACTAATCTTCACAAGCAAAAGGAAACCGATTACATAAATGTGAGAAAAAAATTTTAATCTCACTATTAAGAAATAGCTCTATTGCTTGATGAGCCTGAGTAGATATTACTCTCCCCACTAAGTTATCTCTCTCTAAGCTTTTGTTTTTTTCCAAGGCTAAGACAAGGTTAGTCTCAATGTTTTTCAGTTTTTCCTCCATCTCAACATGTAAACTAGTAGACTTTCCTTTCAGTTTTTCAGACTTCTCGTTCATCAGATACAATAGGTTTTTGAGTTCTAGTTTTTCAGATTCTAGAACAATCATTTTGCCTTCAATTAGAGCCATTTTCTCACTAATTTTATCTTTGTTTTCATTTAGACTTTCAAACTCAACATTCATGGAATCTCTTTCAGAAGTTAATTCAATCACAGAATCAATCATCACATTTGCTAATTTTCTCAGTCTTTTAAGAGAATAAGTATTCAAATTTTGCTTGATATCAAGAAGTGTTACCTTATCCTTAGCATCTTCATCATCTGACTGAGCCATAAGAGCAAACATTTCATCGAATATATTATTCTCATTATGAACCACCACCATTGATGCATCATTAGATTCATCAAAGTCTTCTGAATCACTTGAAGAATCTCCCCATGCAGCAAGAGCTTTCTTGACCACATAATCAGTTGCAACTTTTCAATCACTTTTATCAAGTACCAGGTCCCTGGGTTTTTCTTTCTCGCCTCTTGGTCTTTGATATTCTTTGTTTTCAGCTTTGAGTGATGGACAATCTTTTATAAAATGTCTAGTCTTTCCACATTTGTGACAAGTATCATTTGGAGTTGCAGTTCAAAGAACATTTGCTCCCTTTCTGAATCCTTTGTTTTTTCTCATAATCTTCTGAAACCTTTTGATAAGGTAAGCCATATCATCATCTTCACTGGAGCCTTCTTCAAATCTGTGTTTTAGCTTTAAAGACTTATCCTTCTTGGCTTCTTTCTTTGACTGATCATAACTTTGGGTCATCTCATGAGTTTTTAGATTTTCAATAAGAGCATCCATTGTCAATACTTTCAGATCTTTTGATTCAGTGATTGCATCCACCTTTCTTTCCCAGGACTTGGGAAGGATTCGAAGAACTTTCCTGACTTGCTTGCTCATACTGATGGGTTCTTCAAGACTTCTCAACTCATTTGTGGTTGATGACAGCTTTGTGAACATCTCATGAATGACTTCACCTTCTCTCATTTTGAAATTTTCATACTGAGAGGTAAGCATATCGATCTTTGACTCTTTTACTTGTTCAGTTCCTTCATGAGCTGTTTTTAAGAAATCTCAAATCTCCTTTGTTGATTCACAAGCTGAGACACGATTGAACTCATCAGGTCCTATACCACATAAAGAAGCTTCATTGCTTTGTAGCCCTTTTCAATCTTCTTTTCTATCAGCTTCATCGTATTTGCGTCTGGCTTTGGAACAAAGTCTAGTGATTTCCCATCTTTTTCTCAACATAGGAACAAATGGTCCCATCTGAGACAAATCCCACGGTTCACTAATCTTTAGCACATAAAGGAAATCATGCTTTAACTTACACAGCATAGAAGATGACTATTGAACGAGGAGGCGAATCGAAGAATGACCCTCTTCCAGATTGAGGGTAAGCAGCCATTCTAGAAAAGGGAATTACTCTATGGTATAAACCGATAGAGAGTCCCGCTATGATACCACTTGTTAGAATCTGTGCGTCTTTATTAGTCAATGGACCAGGTCCCCTTGACAAACAATCGTAAATAGTACAGAAGCTAAATTGCAGTAAGATAACAGAGGAAGTTTACTGGACCTACTTGCTCAAAGGAGTAAAAACACCGGACCGTCTCACAGAATTTCAAACAGTTTCACTAAATCTTCACAAGCAAAAGGAAACTGATTACTAAAATGTGCAGAAAAGTTTTTATCTCCCACTATCAAGCAATAGCTCTATTGTTGATGAGCTAAGTAGATATTACTCTACCACTAAGCTAGCACTTAGACATGTAATTTTCTAAGCAGCAATCTCACAACTTGCCCACTAAATCACTAACCCTCTTTAATGATTAGAATTTTATATCGAACCACACGATTCTTTACAGATTTAGGATCAGTTACAATTGTAGTAAGATCTGAAAGAATATATTCTCAAACAATAACTCAATGTGCACATGAGTTTCGGTGGTTTGATGATTCTTCTTCTTTGATTTTCTTAGCCTTTGCAAGGTTCTGAATGTGATTTGTTCAAGTTTGCAAAAACTAACTGTGAATATGATGATGTTTTGTTTATGTAGAAAGTACAAACGTAACATATCCCAGTGGCTGCGGATTCTGGGCGCAATCTCCACTCTAAACCACTGGTGCAGACTATGTGCACCAACTTTGTCTTCCAGGCTGGCAGCCAAAAAGTATATTGAGCCAAGAACTAGGTTCCTTCATAAGGTCCCTGAGTTTGTCAAATCATCAAAATTACAAATAACACATATTTTAATATAAAAGCTAATGTAACTTCAAAGAGAATAACAATATACATAATCAAAGATCGGAAAATCTTAGCTTGAAACGACTGAACTAATCCACATAGAATAGTGTGAACATCATATTGAGATGAGGGAACCAAATCTTCATGTGATTGACCAGAAGTGGAACATAAAAAATGTTCATTAAACACGTAAAGGAATAAAAGAACATAGCCAAAATACTAGAAAAATCAGCATTCAACAGAAAAGATAATAAAAACATATAGAAATCAGGAAAAAAATAACTAGCCTTAAATCAGCTCCAATACATATACTAAAATCAAACTAAATAGAAAGGGAAAGGAAAGAGTTACCTGATTCTTGACAGCGACCGAAACACGACGAGTTGAGAATGTGACTTTACTTCTTCCACTCGAACAAACACCAAAACTTTTAACTATTTTGAACCGAGAACTCCCAAACCTTATAGGGGTACTACTCTCAAGTCCAAAAAAAAACCTCCCCTTAAATAGTTAATGAGAAGGGTATTTATAGGGCAGCTCCTAGTTCGAATTTGAGGGTGAGAAACAATAAGGGACTTTGATAATGGGCCTAAAATTTTGAATTCCAAACGGAACTCTATCCAGAAATAATAGAATATCCTAAATTGATTCTCCAATGCTTAACAAATTCGCACGAGGTGGATGGCTAGGGTTGATCTTTCGGCCTTACGAGCTACGTGACTCGGTCTCACGCTAGTGCGGATGAAGTTGCAGCTGGAATCGGCGCTTGAACAGTAGTAGGCGTACTTTTTGTCGAGGTAATCAGAGAAGACGACAAGAAAAAAAACTATCGCCTAGACACCGTTGTTGACGCGTGAGGGAAAAGGAGACGCTGTGGGACTTCTGGGTTCTTTTGAGAATAGAAAATAAGTTGGCTGGACTAGATCGATTGGAGTTGGGAGTGGGCTGCTTGAAATTGTAATTAAGGCTCAAAACTTGCTCTTTTAAAATGGAGAGAAGAAATTAGTTAAATTTAGAGTGAGGATTGATTAATGGATTAAAGTTATAGAAAAAATGTTAAAATATTCATTACCCCCCTGAAATTGAAGCTTTTTATTTGATGTACACTTAAACTATATTCTGTTTTAATTACTCCCTCAAACTTGTTTATTCCACTTCACGTACACTTTTTTGTCTGATGCTCCTAGTGTGATTACACACGCGCGTCAGCTGGAGCAAAATAGTGATGATATGGATTTCAACCTGGAAAATTAATAGCACACCCTAGATAAATTAAAATGGCAAAAAAGAATATCATATCCAACGTTCTTTCACGATCGCCCGTCAATCTCCACTACCAACAACCGTATCTCCTCTTTTATCTCGCTCTTTCAGATGGCAAAATCAATTCTTCACTAACCTCATTTCCCCGCCAAAAACAACAACAGTTCTTCCAGTCACATAACACTCCATCTCCTCTCACTTGCTCAACAATGAATCGGAATGTTATCCATTTTCAACGATGAGAAACAACTCTGCTACCCGAAAGAAATGGCCCTTGAGATCGATAAATGGATGATGACGACGGGACGTCGCTGCGGACGGTCAATATTAAATAGGATTTTACTTTTTTTTACTGTTGTAGCTTTATGCGTGGGTAAAAAACTCACTCCCTCACGCGCCTACTGAGAGATGATTTCAATTCTACGCCAGGTGACAGAAAAGGCCGGGTGGATGATATAAACAAGTCGAGGGTGGGGGGTGGCGGGGTGTGGGTAATTCAAACAAAATAAATAAATTGTACACCGAATAAAAAGCTTCAAGTTTAGGGGGGTAATGAATACTTTCACCTAAAAAAATTAAACTTAAGAATATAATCGAAATTGAGCTTAATTAGTTAAATTCGGTCAAATCTTAATCAAGACGAATTTAGACAAAGTTAATTTACTAGCTTTTTAAACTTAACGAAATGAAATGATTAACCTAATTATAAATATAAATAATTTAAATTATAATCATAATTTAAACTAAACTAATTTAACAAAACACTTACAAAAATTTAAAATCTTTTTTAGATGATTTTTGAAATATTTACAAAATATGATAATTATATAGAACATATATATTACTTAAAAAATTATAAAAATTTTAAAACTATTTAAAATATCTTTAAAATATTTTAAATTTTATAAAATCAGTTATTTCAAGTCGTTTAGAATTTAAGACATTTGAAATTTAATTCCAATCATGAAGGATCAAAATAGGGTATCAACAAATAACACGTCGATATCATCAACTTAATTATCAACCATAGTTCAACGAGTACATATTAATATCATCACCTCAATTATTCATCACACCATACACCTCACAATATCATAGAACAACCACATCATAATGTTTCAACAATAACACATCAATATCATCACATGGCCTTTTTTATCAACCCTGTCTTTATCACTAAGGTTAATTAGTTTTAGCAATTAATCCATCACCTCATTTTCATTACTCCCCTACATATACAAGAAAGAGAGTTCAAGATTTCACAAGGTTTAGAAGTTCATTTGCCTTGAGAAAATCACATAATCACTTTGGGGACTTGAGTTTTTCCCCCTTCTTTGAGTCTCTAAATTAATGTAATCTAATTAAATAGTAACAATAAATATGATTTCGAAATGACATAATACATATATTGGACCCTAAACTTGACTTCAAATTTTAACTTTGACCTCCAACTTTTATAATGTACAAACAGACACTTTAACTATCCAACTTTTAAATGAACAAACACATGAGTCCTACATGGCAAAATACACGTAGGACAAAAATTGACATTCATGATGACATGTTAGGACATATGTGTCTATTTGTTCAACTTTATACAAGTTTATATGTCTATATGTGCACATCTAAAGTTGAAGGGCATAAATGTGATTTGAAGCTAAGTTAAAGGGCATATTTATGTATTATGTCTTTCGAAATAACAACATCCATATCAATGATTTTGGAATCGGTTCAAATTGACCCAAAAATCCATTTGCGAAAATCACGTTAAGCAAAGTTTTTGAAATTAAATGGTGAAAAATGAGTTGAAATCATGCTCAAAACTCTAATTTACTTAAAACACAAGTTCATGAGAAAATCCCCCAATAGTCAGTGTTGGTTCCAATTGCACTGTGTACGTGGTCACACAAGTAATATAGTGTCTCTTAAAAGAACCTGATTATCGAACTCGAAGGACTTGTCAATTAATTTTTCTTACTATGTTATATTAATTCTAATTATTAAAATATGTTATATTAATTCTAATTATTTTTTAAGGGGAGGATTTCAAAAGATGAATATCTTAACTAAAATAAAAATAAAGATAAAATAAGTAAAAACCATTAACCAAGAAAAGATAGATTTTTACACAATCAATGAATGAATCGATCTAGGATTATAATTTAACTAAAAATCATGTTTAACCTCAATTTCATCAACTTATTTGATAAGCTAGTCATTGAATCACAGGGTTAAATATATGATCATGGTCTCTTGACCTCAAATTTGCCTACGATAACTAACACCCTAACTACATCGCTGAGCGGGGATAGGATGGATTAAATACCGAGCATTAGGATTACTTCTTGTATTGTGACCCAAACAAGGTTTTTAGGTATATCCCTATCCTATAAAAGAATCAACCCTAGCTATTTAGAGTTAAACAAGCTCCTTATATCCCACGTTCTATCCTCTTATTTCTCTCCCGAGTTTAATTCGGACAATATATTTATTTCAATGGTGATCAAGCATCAAAATAGTAGTCACAAGAATATAAGAACAACTAATATGATAAACAATCATGTCGAATTAAAATAATTAAACAATCATATTATAAGAAATATAATTCAAGAACGAGAAATTTATATCCACATAGACATAGAACAATTACAACAAATCATTCAAAGAAAGATGTAAATTAAAAAAAAGAAAAGAGAAAGAAAACATAAAACTTTAAATCAAGTTATTTTCTACATTGTATCCCCCTCCTCTAATAATAATTATTTCTTCTGGGATCTATTGATAATTAAAATAATTAAGCACCAAAACAATTTTAGGTTTGAACCAAAACTTGACGGAATTGGATTTGTTACGTGTGAAGGCTGCTTGTCGCCACCTTCAATTTGAAGTGTCTTCACATGTTGCCACGTGGCACACTTATACTCAATTCAAATTCTTCTTCAAGTGCACTTCTAATACATTATATACGGAAACTATTAGAAATGAAACAGAAATATCCTCCTTCCATCTATTAGCCTTCATATATCCCCTCTCGTCTATCTTTGAGCTTTATATGAGTCTTATTTCTAGCAAACCTCAATTTAAATTTAATTAATATATTCATTAAATGTCATGATAATCATCTATTGATCACTTTATAATTAAAACTACTCATTCCCAAATCAAATCATCCACCCAATCAATATGACCCATCAACCCCATATTAACTACCAACTAAAGCTTTCCCTACCTCTTTCTCCAAGTACAGTTTGCTGTTCTCCTGCCGAAAATTCAACTATTGGTTCCAATTACTTTTTAATTTCTCTTACTTTTCTCATTCCATTTCTTTATATTTTTTATGAAAAAGGGTTAAAATATCCTCAAACTATTATAAATTGGATAAAAATATCCTCCTTCCATATATTAGCCTTCAAATACCCCTCACATCTACCTTTGGCTCCATATTACCCTTACTTTTGACAGACCTCAATTTAAATTCAATTCATAAATTCATTAAATGATGTGGCAATCATATATTGGTCACCCTATAAATCACTCAAACTAATTTAAAATATTTCACCAATTCAAGTCAAATCAATTTGCCCCAAATCAAATGAAATCCACCCAAAGCTAACTTTTGTTTCTATAGCTAGAATGAAGACCAGCTCAAATGAAGAATCATAGACCCATTTTGAGATCATCAACATCATATTTCTCTAATAAATGTACCATGTGTCTTGAGTAGAAAAATTTAACCTATTGGCTATATTAGTATCCGTAAATAGGCGAAAAATTGATTAAGAAACATAATTTTCTCGTAAGAAATTGAATTCTACCTATGTCGTCTTGGGAATAAATTATAAATTAGTTATTTAAATAATTTGATAGATATTGTAAACTCAAAAACTTTGATTCCAACCAACGAAAAATTCACAAAATTTCATGAAAAGAATCTTATCTTTGTGGACTTTATTTATACATTTTTGTTTCACAATCAAACTTAGATAAGTACACATTCTCAAAATGCCGTATTAAAAATGGTACAAAACTATACTCCATCCACCTACTAACTCCAAAATAGACTTTTTATCCACATTTGGATTTAAAATTGACCACTTATATAATGGTTTTAAATTTAACCTATTTAAATATTTTTTAAGTACATAGTGCTCAACTATTTGTTATAATTGAACTTATTAATGTAATTTATAAATCAATCCACTACCTATCCGTTACTAATGCAACAACAGAAAAACTATTGAGGTTGAAAGTTTCTATACAGGTACATTTATCATACATTCAAGTCCTCAATCAAAACATATTATAATTCAAGTGTCTAAATAAAAATTGAATTGGTTTATTAATTAAGTGGAGTTTAATTAGTAACGGGATAGTTGATTGATTTATAAATTATATTAATAAGTTAAATTATAATAAATAGTTGATGCCAAGTATTTAAAAAAAATTTAAACAGTTTAAATTTAAAATCATTAAATAAATTGTCAATTTTGAACCCAAAGGTGTATGACCAGAATATTTTGAAGTCAATAGCTGGATGATAAGTGTATTTTGAAGTCAATAAGTGGATGAAAAAATAGTTTTGTACCATTTCCAATACTTTAAAAATATCTTAGGTCCTTTTCAATTTTAAATATTGAATCAATCACATTGTATCTTTAACAAAATTTAATGAGTTTCGTAAATTTTTTTATTAATTATATATGCATAGCTTTAAAAAAGTATTTATTATATGACATGTAAATTATAATAAATTAAAGTTGAGGAGGATAATAATATGATAAATACGTGCATGCTATTTAATTTTAAATTAATTTATGAATTATATTTACATATGCTCATAAAAAAATTGACAAGGAACCCAATACTATCGGTAAAAAAAGGATATGCATAAAGAAAGTCATGCCTCACAATGAAAAGTCTTGTCAAAAGCATAACTTTGTTTTCTTTTTTTATTATATGGATATTCATAATACGATTCATATTATCCATTCGTACAAGTTACTAATACCAGTTAAAATTGAATTATAAATAAATATGTCTTCAATTATTTTTTTTACAGCATATTGAAAGAGAAGAAAAAGATGGGAAATAAGTAGGGGGAGAGATAGACGACCTTTTTGGACTTGAAGACATTTTCGCAAAATCATTTATATGTATAAATTTAAAGATTGAATTGGACTAATTCATTTTTGGACCAACATTTAAAATTTTATCATTTGATTTTTAATACGAAATGAAAATTTTGATAACAATAGTCTCAGTTTAAATACTAAAATTCCGAGATAATATGCTAAATATTAATGTGTGATTAATATTACAAATTGCTCATTCATATTTTTTATATTGTCAAATGTATGCATGACTTAGCCTTTAAGTTCACTTCTATGCTCATTGCATCTGCGACCGAATTCTATTCACCAATCTAACTTTTTCTCTTTGTAATTTTCTTTATAAATATTGAATCTGTCGCATTGTATCAAGAGAAAGCATGTAAAATTCTTATTCTTTTTAATATACCATAAAATATTTTAATTAAATTTTAATATGTCCAATAATATTTTATTTTTAATTATAAATGCACAACTTCAAAAATATTAATTATATGACGTGTAAATTCTGATAAAATTTAAGTTGAAGAGGCTAATAATATGATAAATGTCTGCATGCTTTAATTTAATTTCAAACTAATTTATGAATTATATTTATAGATACTTGTAAAAAATTTGAAAATGGATTCAATCCTATGTATTATTCGAAACAATGTACATAGATAAAAATATCAAATACATAAATAGATTCTTAAATTTGTTGGGTTTTTTTCCTCATGTACCTCAACTCATGCATTTTTCTATTGAATATTGAATCACCCCCCATAATTTGTTCCTTTTTTTAAAACACTTGGTGGTTGAGTTGTGATCGGCTGTATCTATGTAAATGTCTCAATTCGGGTTCAAATGTAATAATTTTGATTGAGGAATGAAGAGAAACCGTATGTTAGTATCATTTGTTTCCTATTGTGTTTTCAAATGGTTTAAAATACACAATATTCTAACATTTTTAAGCTATCAATTGGAGCTAATGAGTTGTGGAAACAAATATGTATCATTTATCAATATCCTCACAAATCTGATTCCAATCGACAACGATGTTTGTTTTTTAAAAGAAAAATTATGGGTTCATTATTCATAGGAAAATGAAGAGTTGAGGTAATCCTAGGGAAAAAATACCCAAAAGTTTATAGATCTGCTTATATTGGGCCTAGATAAAATTATGACTCAAGGCACAATCCTCTATTTTTACTCTCACCAAAATATAGAGTTTTCTATTTTTTCATACAATCATACAACAATTTAAATAACTTGGTAGCGCAATTAAAATATTGCAGAATAAAGAGTGCTTAAAAATCTTTACCGGTTATTATGAAAGTGAGCATTAGAACAAATTTCGATAAAGGCTTAAAGCCATATACAAATAGTGATATATTCCCGCTAAATATGTAGCGACAGTTAAGAATTAGAATTTAAATGCCGCTAATAGTCATTTTTATTGTAGTGAATCCAACTTCAACCCAATTTTCTATTTAGTCCTAAAAAAGAATTCTTTTTCTCTCTCCTCAATATTATATATTTATTTCTATTGTCATTCTTATTTTCTTATTTATATATAAATGTTTTATTTCTTTTTTTCCTAAATATATACCTTTATAAATTTTTAAGGTGATATAAAATTATATTTTATCTAAATTTTTAAATAACATAAATTGCAAGAAGCGCTTGACAAAGATCTACCTTCTTAATAACAGGTATCAACCAAAAGACAACAATCCTACTTCTCATTCTCAAGATCCAAGCTATTCCTTTAACAACGCTGGCAATTCAACAATTTCCCAGCTTGAATCCGTTCAATCCATAAACACGTGCCCATTTACCAACTGAGACCACTCGACCGATTTCATCCACTTGAAAATAAATTAGGAGGGCAAATTCAAATAAAAGTGTCATACAATTACATAAACACTCAATTTTTAAAATTATTATGTTGCTCCAATAAATGCTCAATAATGCATTACGGGAGATAAAAATGAGCATTTTTGTCCTTAATTTTTTTATGTTTAGCTAAAAATTGGTGAAACCGGAGATTTTCATCTACCAACCACGTTATAGTTGGACTGGAGCCTCTACACATCTTGAACGGGGTGCATTAAGAAACTATACATATGTGTGGATCATGTTATCCATGGATTTGATGGTATCGTTAATTACCTACAATGTTGATTGTTACTTAAATGGATTGTATTGTATTGATAAATTTTGTTGTTCGAACAATGTTGAAAACCTTATTTATGAAAAATCAATTTGGTGTTGTTCCTATTGTTCACTTAATTTCTTTTTCCAATTATATTTTTACAGAATATTTAAAAAAACTAGTTTATCCTTTACCTTAATTATGTAAACCTAGTCAAACATAATAGTATTAAATAAGAAGGCATATTAAGTAAAAACTTAAATTACCAATACAGTAAGAGATACAAATTAAACCCAAATAATTAAAAATTTTACTAAACAACAACAAACAATACAATTAGTCAAATATTGTATCCACCATACAATACAGTACAAGAGAGTACAATACAATACAATACAATAAAGGGTAAGAATGATCCAAACAAAGTGTTAGTGATCTAAATGTTGTGATTACATGCAACAAGAACAACAACGAATACTTGAAAAAAGAAATCAACAATTACAACCGCAGTCACAATCGCAATCACAACCACAATAGCAACAATTTTCGAAATCATATCTTAATTTTTTTCCGAATTGTGCTAGATCTGGAAACGACTTACCGGATTACTAAATTATTGTGATCAATTAATTATTATGTTATGTATTGTATTTTATCTTGTCTTTAAATTATTATATTATGTATTGTATTGTTGTCTTGTATGTAATTATTATATTATGTATTGTATTGTTGACTTGTATTTAAATTATCATATTATATATTGTATTTTTAAATTAAAATTTTCATCTAGCCATTTTAATTTTTTGTATTCTTAAATGAAAATTAGTAATTAAATAAAATTTCATTATTGATGTTAGGTAGGTAGTGATTAGAATTGTAATTTATTTTTTTGACAGAGATTAGAGTTATAATTGAACAAGTATTCAAATTAAATCCAAAACTAGTCCTACTAGGGATGTGGCTAAAATGTAGTACAAGTTCAACTGGTATGCGTTATCGACACATGCTGTTCACGTGCTTCTACTTCAGGCTTTGGTCTCACCGTCGACAGACTTAGATCTCCCTTGCCGTAACAACTCTTCCTTCTTCCCGGCGAACTTCACTCTCTTCTCTCTCTCTCTCTCATCTCAGTCAGTATTCCAGCAGTAAACATGATGGGATATGAGAATCAAGAGTCCCACCTTTATGCATCCAAAGAGGAGATGGAATCCCTGGTACTCGACGACGATTCTCCCAACGGCACTTCTCATCCTTTCTCCGATCCACTTTCATCATCATCATCTCTTCCTTTCGCTGAAATCCCTACTGACCAAGGTCAAACCCCTAATTCTTCCTTCAATTCCATCCTCGAACCTCCTTCTTATGCTGAGGCTATTTTCAGATCCTTTGACGCTGATCACTCCTCTCCTCAACTCAACGGCGCTCATGATCACTCTATCGCTTCTCCTTCTTCACCTCCATCCCCCGACGACTTTTTGACCATTACCGTTTCCGATCCACAGAAAGAGCAAGAGTTGTCCAATTCTCTCGTTCCTGGGGGGACTGCTTATGTTACCTACCTAATTACTACCAGGACGAATTTACCGGAATTTGATGGAACTGAATTTAGTGTGAGGAGGAGGTTTAGAGATGTGGTCACTTTGTCCGACCGATTAGCTGAGTCGTATAGAGGTTTTTTCATTCCGATAAGACCGGATAAGAGTGTTGTTGAGAGTCAGGTGATGCAGAAACAGGAATTTGTGGAACAGAGGAGAGCAGCACTGGAGAAGTACCTCAGGAGATTAGCTGCGCATCCTGTGATAAGGAGGAGTGAGGAGCT
This sequence comes from Solanum habrochaites, assembly GCA_027704765.1. Lineage (NCBI taxonomy): Eukaryota > Viridiplantae > Streptophyta > Magnoliopsida > Solanales > Solanaceae > Solanum > Solanum habrochaites. Next base: position 32,689,249 of record JAKWJA010002494.1, read on the forward strand.
AAGAATGTTTTTGGAGGCGAATGGGAAGCTTCCGCTGGTGAGGACAACAGATGTGGCATCCAGGATGTTGGATGGGGCAGTGCAGTTACCCAAGCAGATTTTTGGTGAGACAGCAGGGGGAATGGTGGATGCCAATGAGGTGGCTCAGCCTGCCAAGGGAGGTAGGGACCTGTTGAGAATCTTTAGGGAGTTGAAACAATCTGTGTCTAATGATTGGGGTGGTGTGAAGCCACCTGTAGTGGAGGAGGATAAGGAGTTATTGGAAAAGAAGCAGAAGTTGCATGATTTTGAGCAGCAGCTCAGCAATGTGTCTCAGCAGGTTAATATCTTTCGGAAAATATTTTCTTTTCCTGTTTGTTCTTGTTCTTCTTTAGAATGTGGATCGGTATAGAGTTGTCATGTTCACATCTAATTGATTATTATAGTAGTATCATAAAGTTGGTCATTTATGCTTGTTCAATATGCACATTATTACTGGTCCTCTTCAGTTTTAATAAATGTAAGTTCACTTGGTGGGTTTATTTACTTTAGTACGCATTATCTTGAGACTTTCATGAAAGTACCGTCTGTGTTCTATGCAGTAAATTTCTTAGACTGAGCATGAATATCTTCATTTGAGCTATTCAGTAGTCTTATGCCGAGAAAGGTATTTGCCATTACTGGCACTGAGCAGTTATTCCTATTTTTCTTCAGGCCGAAGCACTAGTAAAAGCTCAGCAGGATATTGGAGAAACCATGGGCCAAATGGGCCTAGCTTTTGTCAAGTTAACAAAGTTTGAGACGGAGCGAGCTGTTTATGATTCACAAAGAACAAGGGCTGCAGATATGAAGAATGTGGCAACTGCTTCTGTTAAGGCAAGCAGACTATATAGGGAGCTAAATGCACAAACTGTCAAACATTTGGTAAGTTCTTAGTAGCATGAAAGCTGACTCATAAAGATGCACCCAATATACTTGATCAGACAAATTTTACCTGACATTCATCAGACATGTTTGGAGACATCATAGCTAATTGTGCTTTACTAATTTTGAAAAGTTTTTGATACTAGTAAGTCTTTCCTTACGTTTGCTTATTGTTACCATCAAAGTTGTCGGTTTATATGTGAAGTGATTAGCTAATGAATTATCCATCGTGGAGTGATGTAGCTTGGTTTGTTGAACCAATGCATTTCGATAGGTCAAGGCTGCTGTCATTGTGACAGTACAGACATTGTTGTCTGAGCTGTCATCACTAAATTCGAGGATCGAAAAACTTGAAGCTGCCGCATCTAAGATATTTGGTGGGGACAGGGCCAGAATTCGCAAAATAGAAGAGCTCAAGGAAACACATAGAGTTACTGAAGATGCCAAAAGTTCTGCTGTGAGGGAGTATGAGCAGATCAAGGTAACATCACATGTTAATAGTTAGTTTTGCAACAAAGTAAGCTTTCTGATTTTTGTATCTTCATTTGCTTTACTACTTAGTGAGCAGTCCATATCATTAATCACCATACCATCAACATCATTGTCTCTTTTCTTCAAACAATAAATCCTCTTTACTGTTTTTAAAATCATTGAGAATCTTTCTGTTAATCTTGAATATGACATGTAGTCTTTTGGCTAAATTCTTCTGGGTGCTGGTCACTAACAACAATTGGACTAATTTACTTAGTTCCAAGTTCAGGCTTAATTAACAACAATTGGTCCAGTTATACTCAGTTCCAAGTTCAAGTTTAGTTAATAACAATTGGACTACTTACATGTATGCGCAATTATTGATCTGTTGACAAGGACGAGGATTAGCTTGCATCCAAGGGTGTGCCCCAGTGGTCAATGAAGTAGGTTGAGAACCATGAAGTCTCAGATTCAAATCCCAGCGAAGACAAATAAGCACTAGGTGGTTTCTTCCCATCTGTCTAAGTCTTGCTAGACAAAGTTGCCTGATACCTGTGCTAGGGGAGGTATTAAGTATTTTATGGAATTAGTTGAGGTGTGCTCAAGCTAACTCAGATACATAGACTGCAATGGGAAGTCAATGAAAATGCTTCACCTGGTTAATTTGCACTGGCCTCCTATCCTGCAAATTTTTGGCTTCTTTTTTCTGATATATATATATATATATATGATATATATATATATATTATAATTATATATATATATATATATAATGTTGTGTGTGTGTGGGTATATTATGTGTGATATATATGTGTGTTGATGTATATATGTGTATATATTAATGAACAGCATTAAAGCATTATTCAGTAATTGAGGGCAAAAAAGTGATAGATATACTGCAATGGGAAGTCAATGTAAATGCTTCATCTGGTTGATTTGCAATGGCCTCCAATCTGCAGAGTTTTGGCTTCTATTTTTTCAGACAAAACTGGGACAAAAATAGACCATAGCTATTTAGTTCATGATATTCTTGTCCGCATCATCTCTCACTTATTACTCTGAGCACCACAAGTGGAGCTAAACTTGGCAACCTAGAATTTCATATCAGTGGATCTTGTTCATGCTTGATTCTATTATAGACTATTAAAGCTCTTTTTACCCGTATTGGATTAGTGAAACATAATGTGAGGTTTCTATGGCCCTGATAGGACAGAACAGTAGCTTTACGAGTGCTTAAGATTAGGATTGGACATCACAGACCTACTTCCTCAGAAGGTTTATCTGGCAAATTCGTTTAAAGCGTATTAACCTTAGTGTTGGAACAATATTTCTCGTTTATTGATCAGGTGCTGCCAACTATGTACAGTGTAGGTGATGTAGGTAAGCCGAGGCAATAGAGTTACTATTCAACATGTCCCTTGTTAAGAAAATGGATTTTGAGCTAACATAACCCATCCCCTCAATCAATGAGGGACAATTAACACCCTTAGGCACTCTTACAACTGGACATCTGATGCATGAATAATACGAGGGCCTAACATTGGGTAAATCAAGAATAAAGATGGTTCAGTTTTTGATACCATGTTAAGAAAGTTGACCTTAGGCCTAAGCTAGATCATGAGATGAGTATTGTTCAAAAGAGACAAAACCTATTTCCTCAGCCAAGGTGGGACACTTGATATCAGCAATCATGCTACAATATAACAAATACTTTCATGCTACAATAAAACAAATATTTTATATTCAATGTTACTAGGCAGTGTATAGTCATATTTGAATGAGGCTTCTTAGAGTCTTTTTTTTTTAATTCAAAAGAGAAGCTTGTGATGATTTTGTATTTGTTCAACCTTTTACGGTCACTGATGTTTAGTCCTTGGTGTCCATGCTGTTTCAAGAAGTAACCGGTTTGCTAAATCAGTGCTCTTAAATGATTTTCCATTAGTTTTCTTTTAACAAATTTAGGTGCTGAAGTTATTTTATGTAAGATCCCTCCAACCAGACTCCGGCTTCAATCAAGAGAGTGACAATGCATGTATTACCAGTTCATCTAGTTTAATTTGCATAATGGTAATTTTAGGAAGGCGATACTTCTGTATTATTTTTTTTATTGGGCTCTGATCTGGGAAAGTATATAACTGCTGTATAGAGGGTATTTAATTTATCTTCTCTTCCATTTTCTTTAATACTGCATCATTTTTCAATGAGATTGACATTATAGCTGTTTGATGGTGAATCTTGTAGGAAAACAACAAGAATGAGCTTGCGAGATTTGAGAAGGAACGACGTGATGACTTCTTGGGAATGTTGAGAGGATTTGTTGTCAATCAGGTATCTTTGTTTCTAGACCGAGAAAAAATGTATCTTGTCTTCTAGTGTTTTGCATCAAATGCCTTCTCGGAAATCATTGATTTAGCATTATTCTGAGGAACATGCTTTATTTTTCCCCTTGTATTAGTAATGCTCGTAAGTGGCAATTGAATTTTTTCCAATATGTCCAACTAAAATTATAGACCATTTTAAACTCCAGATGTTAAGCACACTTAATCTAGTTATATCTATTTTTAACCATCTAGTATAGTCAGGGTAATGTTGTCCGTTCTCCACCAACTTTCCAAAGAGTGCAAGTGTTTTAGCAAGTGCAAGAAAAATAAATAGGCTAGATATCAGCTTGTCCTTTGTGTTCCCTTAGAGAAACTTTAGAGTGGAAGACATAAGATTTCATCTGAAAATCTAATGCTAAAGAAAAAAGAACAGGGAAGGATGAGGGGGGCAACTTTTCCGCTATAGAGATTAGTGATTGGAAAATAAGTGCCCTGCGTAGGATATCAGAATATGCCACATAGCAGCTATATTTTTCCTGTCACAAAGCCGGTTTTGGGTCTTCACTATTGGTTTTCTAGTCTTCTTAGACTTGTTCTTATTCTTTTAGGCTTTTCATGAACAACTACATCTCTTGGAGACAGGGAGGATCCTTGTCTCAATTACTTTAGAAAGGACTATGACATAATAATTGCATCCTCCCTGACCTCTTCTGCAGCATGCATACTCAGGGAGGCCCGTTCTCCTTCTTCCAACTCCATCCTATTTCATTGCTACAAAATTGAGTTTTGTTAATTTTTTAGCTGAATACAGAAAAGTTGTGTTGAATGGGTAAATGACGAGGAGAAGCTGAGAGAGAGCTGATAAAGGAGATTTCTACGTAGACAGAGGGGTTTGGGAACATGTTGTAATCTTCAGTCATTTCTTTATTGCCTTGTGGAATGATCTTTTTTGGGTGCCTCATCTCTTTTCCTCTCATATCGTGTCTCAACGGGGAAGTCAATACATGGTTTGAGACAAGGTCCATTAATAGAATGTCTTTCCCGTTTCTCAGTGAAATAGAGTGAATATTGATGAGGAATCTTACGTAGCTTTAACTGCTTTTAACTCAAGGTTTAGTGATGTATAACTGATGGACAATAGGTGATGTATTTTGTGCTACGCCCAACACTAGGATTGAGTGTAACATTACAGTTTTAAAGTTTCCTGTGGGTTTGCTCTGTACTCTTGTCCCAAGAAGAGTAAAGGCTAAAGTATTTACGAACTGAGTTGTTACTAATTAAGTACTGTTGAGACTGATAATTGCTTGAAATGGTGCTGGTCATTTAGGTTAAGTGGCTGGAAGTGGAAGATTGATAATCAATCAAGTGTTAATGTGGGATCTTGGGTCTGTTTCTGTGGTTTCAGAAGCTATGAGCACAGGAACTAGAGACCTGGAATATTGTTATAATATCACGAATTTTGTACTTGGAATCATGTGAAATGTTGATGCAATGCGTTCTGCATTGCTTTGTTTCCTTCAGGTCAAATGATCATCTTTAAGGAAGTCAACAGTATAGTTTCACAACGCTCCATGGGGTGGGGGTTCAATGCCTGACAAAAAAGGCCAAAGCAAAAAAGAATCTTTATTCTTCTGGGCTTGTTTAGCCATTTCTAATTACTCTCTTCTCGATATGGTAGTAGCTATCATTTAGTTTTTAGGGTGCATCATTGTGAGTTCTAATCCACCATATGATTTGGAATACAAGCATGTGAATAACTTGGAAACATCCTATGCATGTAGCAACTGCGTTTCATTTTAGAATTTCGGGACCCTACTGCCAATTGATGGGGAGTTGCTTCTGATGTTTATTCTAGTTTTCAGTAAGCTAAGGCATTGAGGAGGTCGACCTGCTGTTTTAATTTCTCTGGCCAGTCTCATTGAACTATTTGAAGTACTTCGCTTTGTTAAGCCATATTGTTAAACTGGATGATGATTAGATTCATTCTGAAGCACGATTATTCAACAGAACTAAGACCCTTAAATCTGGTTCTACATTAAATGTGACATTGGTGGAAATCAATTGTGTTAGCCATCGTGGAAACGTGAAAAAAGTGCTTGTAGTAATGATTACATGGTAACTGGTGTTGTGCTTAACTGAAGGCTAACATACATTATCAACTTAGCTCAACTCAAACAAATTTCTTACTGTCCTCTATTCTTGTTACTTGTTTGTGCTGTAGTTGGCTTTACGGTTTGAGCAATCTGTATTAGAATTTTTAGCTTCAGATTTTTGTGATCCATTCATTTCTGGGACAGACATGAGCAAACTCCTTGAACTTTCTTGTGACAAGTGTATAGATGAAACTAAAGGTCACCGACTTTTCTTAGACAAGTGGATCAATCATTCTGCAATGGCTGTTTTCAGTTGAAATGTTACTAATGATATTCCTTTCCAGCAAGAGATATTTTCCTTGTATACCCTCGAAAGATTTGTAGGAGAAAATGACATGTTGAGTTTTACCAGGCAGGATATGCAGAAAAGATGGCAAATGTTTGGGAGACGGTTGCAGAGGAAACAGAGGGATATGCAAAACATGGTAGCTGAGAAGTTGCTGTATATAATGGCTTTTAGCTTCTGCCTTTCTTTTATCTATTTTTAGTCCCTTTGTTTTGTATTGTACTTTATTTGTATACAAGCTTAGAGACATGTTCATATCTTAGGGCATAGATGTTTGATCCAACATATTTTCCTCGTAGAGATCTAATTGATAACATGTGGGGATTTTCATTTAACAAAACTTCCCCCAGATCCTCATATTGTTCACATGATAAAGGACTCGAGAGCCCGACACTAGAAATGTCATGAAATCTCTTTCTTAAATAATAATATTTGGTTGACTCCAGTTTGTTGGATTTCACAGAAAATGACCTACAAGGTTTTCTTCCTCTTACTTGAGCAGTTTTTAGTGTATTTTATTGGAAAAGAAATTATGGAAATTAGGAGGATTCCATTGCTGCTCAAAATAACAAAACAAAATAGCACTCACTCTTGGGTATCTACAGACAGTAGAAGAACAAAAATAACCAACCTAATTCAAGAATGAAAGAATCGCGGCACAAAAAAAAAAAAACTTAGATGAGAAATCTAATGTCTAATCATCGCTTGCTGCGGCACCGTCATCCCCAGAACTGGTAGCTGTTTCAGGTCTAATTTCTTCTAGTTGCTGGAGAAGTTGCTGAACTTCTGGTCGAGCTGATGGTGACGGATCAACACAATGCAAAGCCAATTTCAAGGTGTTCAATAATTCATCACCGATAACGGATGCATCCCTCATTAGTTCTAAATCAAATACCTCATTTGTCCACTCCTCTTTCACAATTGATGCAACCCATTGAGGCAAATCCACACCATTCATTGCTTCTCCTGGTGACTTCCCAGTTAGAAGTTCCAGTACAATAACACCAAGGCTGTATACATCTGTCTTTGTGTTTGCTTTCTTGAGTTTTGAAAGTTCAGGTGCTCGATACCCAAGTGCTCCAGCAGTTGCAATCACATTTGCATTTGCTGCAGCAGTCATAAGGCGTGAAAGACCATAATCTGCAATCTTTGCATTTGTGTTGTCATCAAGTAAAACATTGCTTGATGTAAGATTCCCGTGAATGATATTGGCATTTGTATGAAGGAAGAGCAATCCCCTTGTTGTACCCTTTGCTATTCTCATCCTTGTTGCCCAATCAATTGGTGTATCAGGACTGCGAGCTGCAAAGAACACCGAGGATTTATAATCTGAAACAAAAGTGAAATGGAAAACTCAATTGTGCTTGCTTACCATGAAGAAAAGTTGCCAAACTTCCCTTAGGCATGTAGTCAAAAACAAGAAGTTTCTCTCCTTTAGGTCCCATGTAATATGCTCTAAGGGCAAGAAGATTTGGATGCCTGATCTTCCCAAGAATATTGACTTCACTCTCAAATTCCCTTTGACCTCTTGTAATCTTCTCTCTCAATCTTTTCACTGCAACTTGATCGCCATCCTCTAATGTGGCCTTGTACACCGTACCATAAGTGCTCTTTCCCATTATTTCAGCGGTTGCACAAAGAAGATCATCTGCTGTGAACACAATAGGTCCATCAAAATGGACAAGCTTTCCTCCTGTATCTCCTCCTCCTGCTGCCTCAACTTCTCCAGCAGTTGGTGGAACACCCTTTTCACCTCTGGCTGCTGCGCTCGAGCCTTGTCCATCCTTCCCTGCTTTAGCCGCAGATCTTTTCCTGATCAGCGCAAGCATCGGAGGAATCAACACAGCAGGCCAGATATGAGAAGTGCCCCTCCTGCATGAGGGAAGACAAAAGACCCCCCCTTTTTCTTCTTTTCTTCTATCAATTTTTTTTCTTTCTGTCCTTGAGTCCGTTCCCTTACGACGTTGCTTTTTTGGTGTTTCGGAGGATGGGCTAACTGGAGAGATTGGACATGGGGTTGATGCACTGTAACCACATAGCTGAAGATTACCCACAAAGGCACTCGAGTTGAATTTCCGTGCCAGATGAGTCGGAACGGGACCAGACAGATTATTATATGAGACATTGAAGGCACTAAGATTCGGTAAATTCTCTAAAGAAGCAGGGATTTCTCCACTTATATTGTTATGAGCTAAATCTAGTTGTCTAAGTGAAGAGATGTTTCCTATAGTGACTGGAATATCACCACCAAAATGGTTGCCCCTCAAGTTGAGAACTGAGAGTTTCTGCAATTTTATTATGGCTGCTGGGATTTGGTTATCAAGTTGGTTGCTTTCCAAGTTCAAGACCACTAGTGAGGATAGATTCAAGAAGCTATCAGGCAAGCTTCCATTAATAGCATTATAAGACAAATCATTGGTTAGTAAGACAGAGATTCCCCCAAAATGAAAAAAAGAAAACGGCCCACCCCGTGCCCCAAAACTTTTTATAATTCCATTCAATTTGTATTATTACTAAGTTACAATCCCCCAATTTCCTTCAACTTGCCTAAGGAAGCAGGAATACTTCCAGAAAAGAAGTTGTGATCAAGTGTAAGAGACTGAAGTTGGAAGAGTCTTTTTCCATTTCCATCCCAAGTATCTGGTATTGAGCCTGAAAGATTGTTATAGTTGAGATGAAGAAAGATGAGTGAGGGAGATTGTGTGAGACTTGTGGGGATTGAACCAGACAAAGAGTTGTGGCTAAGATTAAGCCTATAAAGCTTAGTTGAATTAACAAGACTAGGTGGAATTGCACCAGAGAATGAGTTATTGCTGAGATCAAGTGTTTGAAGAAGAGGGCATAAACCAAGAGAAGCAGGAATAGAACCAGATAACCTATTGTTAAAAAGTTGAAGTCCTCTAAGATTAGGTATGAGTCCCAAAGTAGAAGGAATTGAACCACTAATGACATTATCATGTAAACTGAGTTTTCTAAGAGACTGAAATTGTCCAATTCTTTCAGTAATTCTTCCACCTAAACCTCTCCATGGAAGCTGAATAACAATAACTTGTCCTTGAGCACATTTAATACCAAGCCATCCACCAGAACAAGCTCCAACTCCACTATCATTCCAGCTTTTCAAGAACCCTTTCGGATCAATCAATTCTTGTTTAAAAGCTTGAAGTGCTTGAAAATCTGCTGCAGTAATAATAATACCATCCCAATCTTCACCTGAAGTTGGCTGAATCCCAAAAAACAGTAACTGAAATAACAAGAAAAGTTGAGCAAAAAGAAAGAACCTTTTTGCAAGATGAGTTAAAAACTTGTTAACTCGAAAAGGGTATGGTTCAAAACTAGTAAAAACTCCATCTTGATCTCTCATTTCCAATAAAGATTGAAACTTTCCTCCTCTCCCTAATTTGAAACTAACACTAGTTAAAAGAAGAAGATTTTGTAGTATGAGAGGAGCTAAGATTCCACGTGAAGTGGAAGCATATAGAGCTAAAACTATGAGAAGTTTTATTGGGAGACATGAAAAAGTGTCAGGGGGTAATCAGATTCACAAGACAGGCAGGCTCCAACACAAAATAATTATTACTATAACGGCTAGTTTTTCTACAACTAAAAATGCTTTGGGCCTTTATTATTGGATAGTTATGGATGGTGTGTTGATAAAAAAATTTACTTTGAAAAGTGGGCTATTTTAATTTTGGCCACCTAATAATTAAAAACCTTCTCTAACGGCTATCTTTTTCATGTTGGGGTCCCTTATATTCTGATTGAAATTGATACTTTTGCCTTGTCTTTATTTTTGTTCATTTACTAATTTGACCTTTCATGTATATATCCTCCGTCTTAATTTAAAACGAATGATATATTTTTATATTTAATAAAAAATTTGTTTTAAAATATTAATTTTATTCTTAATAAAATAATTTCTAACCAAAAAATAATTATGCTTTATTTTAAAATTATTTCTTAAATTTCGTGTTAAGTCAGACTAACTTAAAAATTTAAACCGAAGAGGTATATTATTATGACTTGATTCTTACCGCTGGTCTAAGCGGGGGGGTCCATTTAGTCATCCGAGGTTAACTAGATTTGACGTTTCCTTAGTATTTGTTTATTAACAAAAAAAATAATGTCTCCTTTTTACTGTCGTTGTTGTCCAATTGGACAACGACAATTAAAAATAGTACTTCCCACTCAATGAAACATTTGGGTTCACATACTCAACAAGGAGGGAAGATTTTTTTAAAAAAAAATAATGGTCTAATAATCTTAAATAGTTATATAATAATAAATTATTTTATTAAAAGTAAAAAAAAGACATAAAAGTTGAGTTTTTTAAATAAAAAAAGGTATTTTTCTTTTGATGTATTAATGAAAAAATGTGATGGATAAATTGAAATAGAAAAGAAATACTAAAAGAGAGTTTTGAAAATGCAAATTTTGATAGAAGATAAGTTTAAATGTTTAATGTATCTTTAAAAATATATATTTGTGTGGGGTTGGTCGTTTTATTATAGATTTTGTTTTATGTTATATATAATAATAGTTTTTTTTCTTCTTGTTTTCAGTAGTTTGTCTTAATATGTTGTTTTTAAATTATTGCATTATTAAGTTGTTTTTTTTGGTAAACTTTGTACTATTTCTTTGTTATATTAACTATCTTTTTCTCACTGTCTCTTCTTATTTTACTTGAGAGGGTCTTTTGAAAATATTTTTTTTACCTTTACATAAAAATAATAAGTTATGCGTATATTTTACATTTTTTAGATTTTACTTGTGAAATTTTATTAAGTATATTATTTTTATTGTTTTATGTTCCAATTTATGTGACATTCTTTTACTTCTAAATTAAATCAAATTTTAATATTTTATAATTAGAATTTAGATAGTTAAAAGGTTATGAAAAATATTATAAGTTGAAATTATTCCCATATTAATATAATAAAAATACATTTTAAAAAACTAATAATAATATGGGAAAATGACACGGTTAAATAAACTTATACTACTTAATTATGCATTATAGCTATAATTTGTTGTAATAGCACCGCGATTAATGTTATACATTCATTACGTACGTTAACTAAGAGTTTGTATAATTAGTTACATTTGTATAATTTCGCCACTATAATTCTTCATTTAATTTGTATTGTATACGATAGTTTGTATTTGTATATGACGATGATTTCCTTTGATTTTTCAGTTTTTTCACCATATACATTCAATCTTTTTTGGTATAACTCTTTGAAGTTTGTATAAAGAGAAAATACATTAAATTTCCCTTGAACTTGGCGTCAAAACTTACTTTAGCACTGAAACTACAGGAGTGATCAAATACCCCCCTTATCATTTTTAAAGTGAATTAAATGCAACTCTGATAGTAGAATACCACTTTCACCTGCTACACATTAGTCATGTAAGCGTCAACATGTCATGTCCAAGACCCTACGTCGTTAATTTTTAATTATTTTTTGCTGTTATTTCATTTTGTCTTAAATATTTTTTAAAATTCTTACCGTAAGTCAATCAATATATTAAATTCCTTTTAAAATCAAAATTGTCCACCGGTTTCTTCCCCCCTCTCTCTTCCTACTATCCCCCCCCACCCCCCGGGCAACCCAAAGAGGACGAGAACAGTCTCAAAAAATAACCCCCCCCCCAAACAGCGCTAACCCCACACCTCTTTCTAGCCCTCTATAATTCTGTCCCGATCAATACGCATGATTGTATACAGCTTCAAGGGTGAAGTGTGAATGAGCTATATATATACATGCGTGCTTCACAGTTAAAAAACAACATACGTCTTTTTTCGTCTTCGATACTCTCTCTGGGACAAATCTATCATTTGAAATAACATATTCTGAAATATCGTGTTTTCTGGTTTAAAAGAATCAAATTAAGTCGTAAGGTTTGTTGAATTAAGAAGGTTGTAGACCCACATTTTTTGCATCTAGAATATAAATAGTAACGTTCAAAAATTCAAGGAAATGTCCCACATTCATAATATGAATTAGGTGTTGGATTTTGTGTTTGGGAGGCGGTGATATTATGAGGGGTATAGTTGGGGTTGGAGTGGGATTGGCGGTGTGGAAGGAAAATGCACTAATTTAGAAGAGAAATGTATTAGAATGTGTTCATGGAGAAGAAATATTTTGGGAAGACCGGACTAAGGGTAATGGAAGGAGAAAAAAGGATTAAAAAAAACGGGACCCACAAAGTAACCATATTCCGATATTAAACTGTCGGAATGAGGGTTTGGTCACGGGTGGTTTGAAGTGATGTAACGTGTGGTGTGTAGGATAGATAGATGAATAATACTGGTGAGTATAGATTGGTGCTGGCGTGTATGGTTGGGGTGTGTGCTAGAGTGAAAGCCTGGGTAAATGGGTTGATTAGTGGGTTCTCTTGATGTATTTAGACTCGTTTTTTCAAGAGTGGGGGTGAGGCGGTTGGTCTTGAGGGGTGTGGGGGGCACGGGGGTTGTGGGCGGCGGGAGAAGTGTGATTAGTTGCTGCCCGGGGTTTGGCGTTCTACGCCTGTCATAGGCTCGGTACTGAGGGTGGTTGTCGGTAATAGCGTACGTGAGAGTAGGAATGGTGGGTTTGTGGTGGTTCTGGTGCGATGTGTTGTGATTGTGGGTGTGTTTTGGTATTAGTTTCTCTGGGGGCTGTGGTTGCTTAGATGGATGGGTTGGCGGGCTTTGTTTTACGTCTCTAGTAGGTTGTTTCTGGGTGGGTTTTGGGTGTATAGGTTGATTGTATTTGTGGTTTGGTGTGTTGGGGGGTATGTGGTGAGCGTTGGCCTGGGTAATTAACGACGGTAGTTTGGGTGGTGCGTATATAGGACAGGTGTTTTCTATGGAGGTGGCTGTGGTTTTTGTAGGTTACTCTTGTTGTGTTGGTAGGTGGGTGGGCGATAAGGTTGTGTATAATTGTAATGTTCTGAAGGTCAATAGTGTTGGGTGATGGTCCAGGCGAGAGTAGCGAGGATCAGGGGTCAAGATGTTAGCATATGGGAGCGAAGTGCACCGGAAAAAAAAAGGGTGGAAGGCTTGCCAGCGAACACTAATTATACAGTACCTGACCAAAAAGAAAGGAGAGCCAAAAAAGGGGGGGGGGTTCCGAGGAAGGATATGCAATTAGTGGCGCGCGAAAAGTCTGAAAAAAAGCAAGAAACATACTCACACTCCACTTATCTCATTGGAGAGAAAAAATCAAAGCAATCGCTTAAATCGACATCCGAAAAGCGGGGGGAAATCTGCCCATCAGCGCCGGCTATAAGTACAATACATATTAGAAGAAATAAGATCTACTGATATACCCATGAGCTAGATTCACCGAAATTGCTCGTGCACGCTCTGTGTACCTCTCCTCCTCAAGCCTCCTCTACTTACCCTCCTTACTCCTCTACGACTCACCTCATACTGGTCTTACTTGGCCACGCTCTACTTCCTATCACCCAATATTACCGAATTGTAATAGCAAACGATAGTTATAAGCTATTAACTAGTGTTGGAGGGACTATATGTTAATAACAATACTTAAATGAATCTCACTGTTCAAAAAAAAAATTTTCCAGGTAATTGAAATGAATAGTACTCTCACCATCACAATTAACAAAGGTAGCTAAACCCGTAAAGTTAAAGAGTAGTACTAAGTATATGAATGCTTATTGTGTACATGATTAACAACATGTTCAGCCCGAACTTTACCATCAAGTTACTTCAATGGACCGCAGAACAAGTCATTTTTGAGTGTAAACTGGAGCCGAAACTTCCAAGGTGAAAAATTAACAAAAATTCAAAAAAAACGGGATATAAACATTTATATTAATCAAAACTTGATAGAAAGGTCGCTGCCGAGGCACGATTGTACGTGTCAAATTGAAAAGTAAAAATCGCTGTCTGGAGGCAGACGATTTTCCAAAAAAAAATTTTTTTTAATACACAAAATGAAATATCGCTTTAAACGGTGTCATTGAGCAGCGGGATTTCAAATTTTTCTTCTTGACAAACGCTGCCATGGCAGACCGAGTTTCATATTATAGACTATCATTGTGAATTTTCGTAATTCTACTAGTAAAATATGTATAAAAAGAAGGATGATCGTCTGCAAACTGGCAGCGATTTATTAAACTAATTTTTTTTAAGGGAAAAGGCGAAAAAAAAAGATTTTAATATAATCTCTGCTGTAGCAGCGATTTACAAAAAAAAAAAATTTTTTTTTTTTTTTGTTTTTGTTAATCGCTGCTAAAAAAAAAGGCAGTCGATTTTTTTTTTTTACCACAAAAATTTGTTATTAATTTTTGTTCAAAATTGATATTGTTAAAATTAAATTAAATAATTTGTCTCCTTTAATTTTTTCTTTAAGAACAACAACAAGAAGAGATTCATTATATGCATTCAAATGTATTTAATTAAGTTTTAATATACAATGGATCTTTTGTTTAGAAAGAAAATTATTTTTTGTTAAACATAAAGTGACAGAATTTTTAAAATTTATGTATAGTAACCTTATAGAGGAAGCACGCATATAACATTATTATTAAAAAAACCATACACAAACTCAACTTACCAAAAATGGTAACTAATCTTTTTTTCTTGTAATACTAAAACAACGATCTGTATATATAAAATTTACAATGTAAAGTACTATTTGAATATCAAATAATTAATTTTTTAAAGAAAAATTAAGGGACTAAAAATTCTTGTAATTTACATTTTTAACATATAATTTTAACAAACAAAATAATTAACAATTTTTTTTTTGGGGTTTTGTAATTGCTCTACAAAGCACGATTTATATAAAAAATTTTTTTTTTATTTTATAAATCGCTGCCCGTGCAGCGATAGTACCTTATTTTTTTTTAAAAAAAAAAAAGAAATTAAAAATAATATCAATCGCTGCCCTGGCATGCGGATTGTTGGTAAGAGAAAATTTTTTTTCTTTTGGCCAATCGGCTGCCAAAGAGAAAGAGAATCAGCACGATTTTACTTTCAAGTTGAAGTAAGAATCTACTGCGATCGCATCGAATTTGACACAAAAGTGTGGTTCATAATAAAATTTTTATAAAATACACCTATATTTTGGAATTTTTTTGTTAATATTTTTGTAACCCTTTGATTTTCGTGGACTCGAGTTAAATGTGGCCGGGGTTGGAAAAGTAGCTTCTGTGGAAGTGTACCAAGAGGCGGATTAGTTAGAAAATTTCACAATACACAAATTGCCCATGTTATTTTAAAAGTTGAAAATAATTTATTATATATTATAGATAGGAAAATGCACAATACCTCCTCAACCTATTTGTGAAATCAACAGAGACACACTAGACTATATTAAGAGGTCTATTAGAACATACCATGACCCCTTGAACCATATATTTGAAAGAATATATTTTTCTAAACCCCTTTGGTTCGGACACACCCAATGGCTAATTTTAAAGAAAGCAGGATCAATCAACTATCGTTGAGGCGTCACACGAGGCGTGCCCGATAGGCCGAAAAGCAAAAATAAGAAAATTATTGATAAAATAGGCTCGGGGAGGGGGGGGTGGAGGGGGGTTAATAGGACCTTAGTATAGTATAAAGTGTGTCTCTGAGATTTTCGGCATGGTTAGGGGTGACTGTTCATTAGTCCCTAAATTATGTTATAACTATAGTTATGATTTAATTTAACTCGTAGTCCATTGTGTGTCATTGTTTGCTCTCTGATACCAGAATTTCTCGCTCGCGGCCACTAACTCGGTGTCTCTTTTTGGGGTCTGAGAAAATCTCTCCTGCCTCGCGGTCCTTTATCCCAGCAACAGTATAAAATGTAGTTGTGTGGTTTGTATAAAAAAAAAGCGAGAGAAAAAAATTGTATAGATACAGTATCTTTTCCATTCCCCTCTCTCCCCTCTCCCAGATCGCACGTCCGGCCACTCTCCCATATATCGCTCATGGATGCTCTCACATCATGAGATCAATCGCATTCTGCTCACTTTATAATAACACACAAATGTTGAATTGTGTTTATGTTTATATCAAATGAGCGAAATTTATATCTAACAAATACATGATATTTTTTCTCTTATACACTTGTAATTTAGTACAAGTAGTACGGATCTTTTCCCTGTCCAATTTTCTTCCTGTCTTTCTCGCTTTATTATAAACCAAAGATTATACAATAACCTAATTCTTTTGTATATGTATATTAAACAATTAAAAAATTGTATTTGTATAGGTATAGTGACAGCGAAAAATATCCAATTAAGAAACAAGCAAAAACATAACTTTGTTATTAAACACATTATGCAAACTTCTTTATAACATATACAAAAATATTTTTATGTTTGATATATCTGAAATTGTTCTTGTTGTTAATTTCATTCTATTTTTTTCCCTTTCTACAATGATTTTTCTTTTTA
The DNA here is from genome assembly GCA_027704765.1 of Solanum habrochaites. Lineage (NCBI taxonomy): Eukaryota > Viridiplantae > Streptophyta > Magnoliopsida > Solanales > Solanaceae > Solanum > Solanum habrochaites. Next base: position 32,705,781 of record JAKWJA010002494.1, read on the forward strand.
ATTATATTTTATAACACATATCAGAAAGGGGGGGGATTATGAAACTCCAAACGTCAATAACGGAAAGGAGAAAAATTGGAATAAAACGTACAACATACACGAGACTAACTGGAACAGCGGAGAGAAAATGAACGCCGAAAAGCGGGTGGATGAAAAAGGCTATCTCTGAGGCAAGACCCGTCAATATGGGCTGGAAGGCTATTGGGTGGGCCGGCCTTGCCAAACCCAGGAATTTTAATTAGTGTGTGGCAACGATTTTTAAGCCCCTTGTTAGGACCAAACGACTAACGACTTATTTATCATTTAGAGAATAAGCTCCGAAACCTGAATAGTCTGGAGCGATTTGTAGGGTCTTAGGGGGGGGGGAGGGTAAAAAAAAAAAAAAAAAAAAGGGGGGTTGGGATGGAAAATAACACTATCGTTAAAAAGACCAGGGGAGCCGGCCTTTGGGCAATAAAGATTATTAAAAAATAATAAATATAATCTTAACATATAAAAAATACCCTTACCTCGCTCCCCACTCACAACCAAGGGAACCATTCGGGTTGAATCTTTGTATATTTCCATCGTCTTGATGGCTACTTTTCAAGGGCTTGCCAAAAACCTCCTAAATATTAATCGAAGATAGTTTTTCCATGATTATTGGTATGGATTTGATAGGGGTACAAGGAGTAACCATTAAACATCATGTAATATTACTTGTGCGGGGTATCTGTGTCGATATTCTCGATCTCGATGGAGCTTTAATTGGCCTCGGGTGATGTTATAATATATAATAATTATAATCTAAAATGTGTGTTAATCATATTTTTAAATAACAAAGCAACAATAGCAGAGTTCGGGACAGAATAAAAAAAAAGCAAAAAAACAAAACAAAAGAAGCAGCACGTATAAAACAAAACAATGTCAGCAACAATAGCGCAACGTAATTGTGGATCATGAGCAATGAAGGGTCAATTGAAGGAGTTTGGACCTTCCCTATTTATGCCTGGGTGTGTCGACAAAACACGCGCATTCTCTTGATTCCTTATCCTTAGTCTCCCCTTCCCTTTTTCCGTCGCACTTTCTACGTCAAAATATTACTGAGCTCGACCTGACCCAAGTAAACATTGAGTGGTCGATGACATGACGTAATTGCTGTGCAGGATTAGCTCGTATGAGATGGGCGTCTACCGATTTATGTAGCGCCATGTCCTCTCGGCGTCATCTCCAAGCTAGTCTATAACCTGCTAGCGTATAACACACCAAAAATTTTTTCCTTCCCTATGCTACTTTTTATCGTGTGACTGATTTTATTAATTGTTATCGTGATTCTAAAATAGTGGCTAGAACAAAAGTAAACCGTTTTCATTTTGCTGGCAATAAAACTTTGTTTAAAGCTGCCACATCACACGTTCATGATATGATGTAAATAAGTGGCAGAAGATATAAGATGTATGATAGCAACATGTACTTGGGTCATTTTATGTGAGTGTGTACAAGCTGCAAATTATTTTCTATTATTGATATTAAAAAGTAGAAAAAAAATCTTCTAAATATGTACTAGTGCAGTAATAAATTTTGCATTTTAAATATCACTATTACTTTTCCAGCTGCAATTTATGAGGGAAAAAATTAATGATAGTAGACACAACATTAGCTTGGTATAGGCTCAAAAACTCAAAATATACAATTTAATCACCTAAATAACTCCTTATATAGTAATAATTTGACTTTTTATCAACATAGCAATAAAAATTTCACAAAACAAAATAAATAAAAAATAAATTATAAAACAACAGTACACGTTTCCTATATAAATAAAAATTTCATTCCTTAATTTCGTCTCATTTTATCATTTGCCTTCCACAAATCTCTCAATAATTAATTCTATAATATTTTTATTTCCTTATATTTCTCCTCTTTTTAAATTTTTTTCTTATAATATTGAACGAAACATGTTGTAAAACAAAAGGAAAAAGGCAAGAAAAAAGCCATACCTTCACATTCAAAAGCCATACATAGCTATATATATATATATATATAGCTAAAGAAGCAAAAGAATATTATTATCCAAGCCGTAGTTTTGAATGTGTTGATATAGTATACACCAGCAAATTAAAATTAGGAAAGAAGAACAAAGTAAATGTACAACAAGAAGAGGTTTCTTGAAATATGATATGAAAAAGGGTTGGCCATACCTTCACATTCAAATTTTACTCAACCAGAAAACATACTGCCTCAAATGCTATTCATCATTCAAATCTGCCTTTCAACTGATAAATAGAACATTTTAGCTCATCCTTCTCTTTTCCATTTTTACTACAGTATGACCCAATCAAACCAACATATTAATACATGCGCTTCATCTCCTTCAAGTCTTTGCTACCTGTAAGTTCTATCTACCTACATATTAGAATCTAATGCTCAATAATCTACAATGCAACATCATCTCTAGAGTGATATGCTCAGGAATAAAACATTGCAGGATCTACAAGTGTTTGCATTAGTCAACTCCATATGAACATCACTAATTGTTCTAGCACCATGCATCATCTGTAAAATCTGAACAGTGTCATGTCATGTTCCGTCTTTGGCAGAAACAAGTTAGCACAGTGCACAACAGACAATGAACCAAATGTAAGTTGCTCGTTGAACCACAACTATCTAGAATTGGAAGCAATATCTTGGATAGTTCACAATTGGAAAAGTTTTCATGTCCTACTGAGTCGCAAGAAAAGTCACCGCGTGCTTCTTTTGAGTAGAAAGCGATCCTGACTCAAGGAGGTACATGTAAGGGGTTTGATTTTATGAGGTAAGACATTACAAGTGTGAAATTGAGATAGAGGCTAACCATTTGTTTCCCTATTTTGCAAAGCTGAGTCAAAGATTTGCTTTCCTGCTGGACAGGTTAAAGCATGTTGGCAAAAGGTAGAAGAAGAATCTGAGATACCATTCCAGCTTTGTATTTGGTGGATTACATAGAAAGATTGGAAACTCATGTTTGAGCCAGCACAGAGAACACATTTAGGTTAGAATACCATTGACTTCTAGCTACATATTTTGGTGTAACATGTAAATACTAGCATGTCCCCTCAGCTCCACCCATAAAGTTGTGTACAGAAGCTGAGTTTTGATCTTTTTTTTTTTTTTTTGGGTACAAATCCAGAGCTATCAAACTGCTACTACTACATCAATGAATAACAAAAGAATTCTATTAACCCCGCCAAAAATAAAACGTAAGATCTCATTGCTGGACCACTCACATGCATGAAGAATGGTATACTGACACTTGATAATAATCCTAGATGCTCTTAATAGTTAGCAAGTTGGTCATCAACTCATTTATATCAAAAAAAGAGTTGAAATACAATATCAAAAAACTAATATCATACTCAAAGAAAACTTAGTTTCATAGCTTTGAGACACTTAACAAAGTAATCACAACGTCACACAAAGCATTTCCGCTTTTTTTCTTCTCGGGCGTGTTGGCTGGCCTTCCGGCTTCTCCTAAGATCCATCACTGTAATATGTCATTACCTTTCCCATCTTGTTGTCCCCTCCCACTCCTCGCCCTCGTCCTCTGCTTGTTTTTGTTGCATACACATTTCACGTATCATTCTTCCCTTCCCTTCAGATTTCCCCGCTTCTCGATCGTCTCCGTCGCGTATGGGTGTGGTTCAGCAGCTATCGTTACGTCTCCTTGCTCTTAGTAGCCTACATCCCCGCGTCATCTCCTCTGGAGGCGGTCCTTCTCTCTGGCTCTTTTCTTTGCTCCTCTTATTCTATCTTCTTCTTCCTTACACTCCGCCTCTTCGTTCTCTCGCTTTGTGCTTCCTCGCTTCTTGATCTCTGGTGCGCGGGGTGGCTGCGCGGCTGCGGCCGGGCGCCACAAGTCTGCGTAAAGCTTTTTACGAAGCACTGCTGGTTCTCTTATACGGTAGACCTTTGTTTTGCGGCTACGTGTAGAACATAACCACTCATCTTTATGTTTAACACTACTTGTTGATGTGAGCACAGCGTTGCATCTGATCGAATATGTCCTTATTCTAACCCTGGCCTTCGCAACTCTTGTAACATTTTGGGGTTTCACATAAAATAAATTGACACTAGAAAATAATAACCAACCATGTGCTGCCTTTTTAGAGACTGAATGCTTTCCCTGTTTCAATGTCACTAGACTAAATAGTAAATAGATGCTATCAACCAAGCGCTTTTTAACCATGCAGCAAGAACAATAACAAAATCATTTAACTTTTCTAAATACAGCCAGCTGGTCATCGAAACAGATCAATCTGAAATTCATGAAGAAATAAATTCATACAAAACTGACTCAAAGACAACGGGGTCGCTCTCAAAACACTCTACCTTTATAGCTAATTTATCCACAATGATAGACAACCCTTAAAACTTCACATTACTGAGAAAATTGATTAGGCTAAACAGTTAAGAAACGATTTATCTATCTGCAAACAAACATTAGGATAGAAGTGAAGAGAACTAGTGTTACCAAAACATAATCTTCCTTAAGAGGTTAGTGTTCACATAATATTTTCACTGATAAAATAAAGAGGTTAGTGTTCACATAATACTTTCACTGATAAAATAAAGAGGTCAGTGCTCACATATTGTTTCTCCCTCATCTCAATGCTCTTCTCTATTCCAGTCACATATCCTCCCCACTCGCCTCCTCGGATCATCTTAAACACATCTCACATCTCCTCTCGTCGTGCTGATACATGTGTACAAGATGCCGGACAAACCAACAAAAAAATAGAAAATCATGTAAAGCAAAATCTAAGAACTATAAGCAGGAGCAGAACGAAAGTCATCATCAATTTTCAGTGTAGAAATCAACACACAAGGCAAACTATTACGTAATTTATTAACGATTTGAAGACACCAACTTAACAGATAACATGATTAAAATAGATTAAACAAAAACGACAGTAAGATGAAAATACAGATCTAAAAGTAGGAAATTACAGATCCAATCTAGATCTATAATCTGGATAAAAAATTTCTAAATATTTTCTGCAAAATCCAACGCAGAAACTACTTCTTCTCTACCAAGAATATTACAGTTTGAATAACTGATTCACATCAAATATAGAAGCTCCAAACCAACCTCATATCATGTCTTCAAATCAAATGGATCCAACTACACACGAGCAGCAACAGCCGGCGCGGCGGCAGCGGCGGCAGATGAAGCAGCACCACCGAGGAACGAAAGGAATCCTGTTTTGAGGAGATAAGCATTCTCTTGATCATCAATGACAAATCTTTCAGAAGCCCTCAATGCTCCATGGCAGAACAATAGCCAATCCAACAATAAGATCGAGATAAGCAGGGATCCCAACACTAGTGAGGAACCCAACAACAATGGTGAGAATACAACTAATAATCCCCAAACGTTTCACTATCAGAGAAAGTTTACGGCCAAAGATAACAACGGGCTGATACTGGAGGAATGTCTAAACATAGAGATAAAAAAAATAAACCATGCACCGAGGAGCCAATCAGATCCAAGGTATATGCACAAAGGATGAATAAAATGGACAGAGCAGTACTCCAGCAGTAGGGTTTACATATTTGACGCGAGAGAATACTGATACGAGTTTTTTTTGCGGATTGCGAGAAGCTGCTTTCAGCTGACGGAGTCCAGGACGTGCCAAATGATATGTCGAATCGATAATTTCCCCAACCAAGGCGCGTTGAGCGAAACCTTGACGGATCGTAAACTAAAGACGGGAAATGATGAACGGAATGCGGGATGTTGAGAGAGGTGCCTGAAGTGAGATCCGGCAGGAGCCTAGATTGTGGACTGGAGAATCGGAAATGTCCACCGATAAGCCATTGTTTTTTTCTTCTTGGCTTTTAGTCTCCCTTCTCGTGCTGCGGGAAGGTACCACATCATAGAGGGAGTGCAGTGAGATAAAAATAATGAACAACACTTCTGAAGGCTTCGGTTTCCTCCTCTCTTGTTTTTTTTTATGGTTAATAAAATAATACTTTTATTCACCTATTTCTTCTCAAAGCTTGGACAGCAGTGATTTCCCTTTTTTCTTTAACACTGACTTCCTCATGTTCTCTATTCAACTGAATTTTTACAATTTTAAGAAATTAATTAAATTGTGAGAACATAATTAAAATATCATTAAGTTGATCATATTATTATAGACATGACATCTAGAATTTTAAGTATCTATCACCCCTTAACCAACTATATATTGTTATAATGAGCTATTTTTATCTATCCATTAACCCCTTCGTCTGGTTTGTTTACCGCACGTTAATGGCGCGTCATGAACATTTTTCATTTTTCATTTATCATCAGTTTAAAACAGCCACATGTCATTTTCTTTCTGTTAATATTATTATTAATCATGTTATTTCTCTTCTCCAATTTAAAAAACTCAAAATAGTCATTGGTATCCCTAATAATTTTGATTTTCATGGCAAAACAATGTTGGTGCTCTCTGTTTGCACCGACTACATCATCTTCCTCAAGAATAAGGTAGAATTCATCTTTTAATATTTTATTCAGTAGAAACGTTAATTTGAATTTTTTATGGTTGAATTTCTGCTCAATTTTGTGATTATTTTTGATTGAAATGTCAAATGCGATTTTTGAATCGTATGTTGTAATTATGAGAATGATCCATTTGCTAGTGAACTGCGATGCAAACAGGTGACTTCAACTATCCATTCAAACTATCATGTCGAAGCATAATCCAGCTCGAAGAATTTTGTTCTTCTCTCACGGTTATCAGTGTATGTTTACTCGATTCTTTTATTATGGAGATCTTTTGTTTATGAATATTTTTCTTTATTTGGTGTTTGCTGTATTTGGAGATCGTGCAACTTCTTTATAGGAGGTGTATGAGAAGAAGTTGATATAGGCGCGTGAAAGGTTGTTTTTCCCCCAAGTACGTTAACTGGGGCGGAGTGCTCCGATTAGCAAAGAAAGAATTAAGGAGTGGAGGGGAGAAGTATTGACTCTTATTGAAGTCCGTGTTGTCAGTAACCCAAGGTCACGATGAAGAAGAAGTGCAAATTTGTACTTGAAGCTATCGTCTTGGATCGGCTATTTTTTTTATCATGGGTTTAAGTCTAACAATACATGTTGAAGGATGGAAGTTGGAGGGGTGTGCAAAACAAATTGCCATAGACATCTTTATTTACTTTCAAATTTTGAAATGTAGGTTTTTGTACCTATAAGCTAATTGTCCTTGAGCTGTCTAGTTTGTAGGTGTGTGTAACTGAAGGATAGAAGTTGTTGAATGTCAAGTTATTATTGTTCTTTGTTGTTGAATTGGCTATGATTTGAACAATTTGTTAATGGATTTGGGTCTCTTATCTATATTATCGTGCAACAATTTTGAGAAACTTTACAAATATGTGCAATTACAATTCAAAAGGCAACAACAAAATTGACTAAGAAGAAGACTTCATAATCGAGTTGTTGATTTCAACCATTCATTTTGTTTAGGGGGTTTACAACGCAAACTGAGTTTGTTTTCAACAAAAAACAACACAAAAATATGCATAGCTAAATTGTGTTTGTCAAAATGAACAAGATAACATCAAAATGACCTACTCCCATGCCACATAAGTCTTCCTACTTGAAGTTGTTTGGACTTGGCTATTAGCTGCATTAGCAGCTGCTACAGACCTAGTTTGGATAACCTTTCCAGCCTTCATTCTTTCCAGGTTGCTACTGATAATAGTTGTCTTCCCCTTCCATTTGAATCCATGTACTGGTGTGTAGCCAATATCACCAGTAACAAAATCAACCCTCTTTGTAACTCTTGTACCAGTATTGATGACTCTTCTACTTGGCAATCCAGGATGCTTAGTCAAATAAATACACACTCAAATATTAGACAATTAGGTTTGCATTGACAGTTGTAAACTTGCATTGATAGTTGTAAACTTACACTGAGAGTTGTAAATCCATATTCAGCTTGGTATATGCCAACATCTACCATTATTGGCCTTTTAAAAGATCTTGTTTGTCCTCCACTGGTGTCCTCATGTGCTACTTGTCTCTTCCCTTTTCCTAGGCCTCTTCCACCGCAGTTTGCTTCAGAACTAGTTTGACTTGGTTGAGTCATTCCTCTTCCTCTACTTAGTCCTTCATTCACATTTTTTTCTTGAGCCATTTCTCTTCCTTTTCCTGCTCCTCTCCCTCTACCATTTACAGTTCGTACTTTGAAATCAAAATATTAAAACATATCTATATTTCTAACATTGATATAATAATAATATATATTACCTTGTGTTTGTAGCATTTTCATGGTGGATTGAAATGGAATCCTCTGCCACTGCTCTTCCTTCCTCTTGTGAATCTTCTTGTGCCTCTTCCTCTATCCTTTTCAGTAAGTATAGTTAATCTATCAATACAGTATACATCTATCTACATAGAACTTACATTTGAAAGTAACCATAAAGTAACCGTGCGTCGAAAGATGGTTTCAATTGACTGACTTGGACCGCTACCCTCTTTGCCAGCTACTTCTGGACCACTTAACAATCAAAGTACAATGCATATTAAGTATATCACATTTGCTATATTTATTCAATACTTCTTGCCACCATGTATTCAAATTTGTACCATAAAAGATTATTCAAAACCTTCTTGTCCTAATTTCCCCATTGCTTCTATATTATTTTGTTCCTTCATCTCATCTCAGCTCAAATGTGGAATTTAGCATCCTCCAAACCCGCTTCGTCTCTTCTTCTTCCAACTACTCCTTTCCAATTTTTCGACCAATTTGCAAGAACAATGTCTTTCACATTTTCTATGGTCAACAAAGTGGCAATAAAAATCCCGCAAACAATTTCTGTCCAACAAACCAACACAACAAAAAAATTAAAATTCAAAACTCACAATAAAATAGAAGATTGTTATCAGTAATTTTTTACCTTTTTATATCACTAATGATTAAATATTCGATGCCCTACTCCAAGTTCTGATCATTCTTCACTAAGTTCAAGAAATCATGTCCAGGTATACTGATTCTCAACCTCAACAAACTGTCCACACATAGGCAGCATGTGGTTGTTTTCCATCTCTTCAACTGCCAACTTAACACCTTACCTTTACACACATACTTTTGAAAAACACCCATCACAAAACCACCTAAACCGTCCTCCTACACCCCTCCAAAAAAATGCTTTCTTAAAGCCTGAAGCAAACATAAAATCCTCAAAAAATTTCTTCCGCAGTTTTCCCTAATCTTCCCCACCCTCACTAACACCAGTACTGAACCTTGATTAATCCTTAATATGTTCATCTCTATAATAGCAAAAATCCACCATACTACATACGCCACAATGATTAACCCATGAATCTCTTTTTTATAACAACCTAATCTAGCTCTTTTTTTCATTCACTGTTGTCTCTACCAACGATTAATATCCACCTCCTTTCTAATAATACCTGCAACAATATATGCTGATGTTTGGCTGTTGAGTTATTCTTTCTTTGTATTTGTTGGCCAACAATTTTGAGTTAGGAACACCGTTATTTATGAGTTGATATCAAACTTTATGGATAAGGTATGGGAGAAGGTAAAAGGGGAATATGGTTTGTCTTTTTTCCCCCCTGCCCCTCTCCCTCTTTCTCTCCTTCCTTGGCCCACCCCGAGACAACCAAGGACACTCTCTTTACAACATCTACACTCTAACTCTCTCTGCCAAGGCTTATTTACATATTTTTCAATTTGAGATATGTTTCTTGGATTGTACTTTGCACTACCACTCCTAAATCTTTCAACGTTTCCCAAAACCAGTCCTAATTCCTTAACATTCTTTTCAGCGTTGTATCAAACACAACTCATTTGGGGTTTCTTCCCTTCTAACAGGTTTAGGCTACTTCATCACCTGTGCACCATCTCCCACTGTTTCATCATCTATTTCAAAGCTAGAACTTCATCACTCTAGATAATAAGGTTCAATCACTCCTAGCTTACCATTAGGTTTTTTCCTAATACCATTGATTTGTCTCATCATAACCTATATTTGGATCTCTCATTAAACATTAATCTGATCTGAAGTAGTTCCCCTACATACTCCTGATGAACAATCATGTCAACCTTAGTCATCTCCTAGTATCTGCCCTCCAGATCCTGATTCATCTTCCACTTCATCTCATTGGTCATTATCTTTATGAGGTATAACTCTATGAAAGTTCATAGTAAGGAGTAAGCAACAATAGAAGTATATGGGAGGCCACAGGGGAAGGAGGAGGCACAGTAGAAGGATCTGGTGGGACGAGGCACATCAAGAAGGAGTCACAATAGAAGGAGATGGTGGAGGCACAGTAAGACCTTGATCTTCAAATTGAGTGTTGAAAGTTTCAAAGGACCATTTGTAGGATGGAATGAAAATAGAAGTAGAGGCTGATGTCTTAGTGTTAGAAGTCTTGTTAAAGATTCGTCCACCTACCCCACTTTCATCCAGTCACATATGGAACACTCCAATTCAGTGTTGCTAATTAGCTTCATAACCCCATGACAACATACATCTGCACTGTATCCCCAATCATTTATCAGATTGAAAAGGTCAAATATAACCTTAATCATTATAAACAAAGACCAATACCACATCCCACTTGATGAAAAATCACCTCTATTTTATGTCCTGTTCCTTTACATAGACCTTCACTCAAAATAGACATTCCTATCACATCTACATCTAAGAATTTTGTCAAATACCTCCACAATATAATGAGGTGGTGATTTAAATTCCTATTAACCACAACTTAACCCCACCCCCCCACCCATGATACCATCTTAAAGTTACAGAGTAAAGCTATCCTTAACAGCATGGCAATAACAACACAATTCAAACCACACATTTCAATAACTAACTCTAACAAGTTGTACACAACAAACATAATCCTAACAAACACAACAAAACAGCGAAACAATAACTAACAAAATAGAAAAAAGCACTAACATTTAGCTTCTAACAGTACTACCAAAATAAAATACTAACAATACATTGATAAGTACAATTGAAGTCTATCTACACCGTATAAAGAATAATAATAATAGTCGAACTAGTGGATAACATCTACCCTAACCTAAAACACAATCACAAAATCCTATCACTAACAGTCGTATAATCAATAAAACATACCCTACCCTAACTAAGTCGATTACGCAACATACTCAAAATCTCCTAACAATGGCAACTATAGGAGGTCGAGTCCAACAGTTGTACCCTAATAATCCATTATAAATCTGAATAAATCAAAAAAGAAAAGTGACGCTTTTATCATATTTTGAAACCCTACCTGTTAGACTTTAATCTCGCAAGAATCTTCATAAATACACATCAACAACATCCAATAACGAGATCATCCACACACTACTTTCGTCACAGCAACACTTGTGTATTTCATCATTCATATGTTCGATTTCAGGAACGTGAGAATGAATGAAAAGGAGAATACAATTTTTTCTTAAACCAAGATCGGTTGAGAATTCTATCCTGGAAGAGTGAAGCAAACACGCGCACTTACAGACGACGAATGGGTAAAAAAATTACCCATTACAATGATATATAGGTGTTTAGTGGTTAAGATGGAAACTTTTAAAGTTTAGGTGTCTTTATGCAAATATGGGACTACTTCAATGGTGTCTTTATGTCTTTTCTCTAAAATTTAATTAATAAAAATTTATTCTATATATGGACATAATTAACAACTTAAAAATTTAATCATTTGGCAGTATTTAGCTAATTAACTTCTATAATAAATAAATCATTGGATCGATTTTAATAGTATAAACTTCTTTACAATAATAATCGCTGATAATTCATATTTGATTTAAATGCTTATGAAAATTATCGATGTTTAGATGCTTCAATCTCTTTTGATGAGTGAATTTTTAGGGAATAAATACTCGGAAAAAAATTCAAGAATCTTCTCATATAAATTGTCATCTTCTAGTTGGCTATTGATATCTTGATGATGCTTTAAAGGACTTTAGAGTTAGTTCCTTGGTATTTAATGTTGATATTGGAAACATAACAATTAATTTGATGTAGAAATTACATAGTTTGCATTAAGCATATCTTGATGCCTATAAAATTAATGAGTTAGAATTGTACTTGTATCTTCAAGTAAGTAGCATTGTGATTGCCAATTGAGTTATGATGATGACCTGCTGGGTGTTTCATTTATTTGTTAGCGACCTTATACAAATACACATTATTGTGAAGGTTGCTTGTAAAGTCATCTTACTGATTGATTAATTAGAATTGTTTGATGCTTATGGTAGCTATCTCACTAGTTGTGGGTCCAAGAATTTGAGTCACATACATATAAATGTCCCTTTATTTATTGCTAAGAAAGCTTATTGACAAGCGTAGATTGCCCATAGAGCTATATTTAAATTAATCTACTTACTTACGAACATTCTCTATGCCTAATTTGAAATCACCAACCCTTAGTAGAATTTTGTATGCTTAATTAAGGTATAGTTATAGGAACCTAGACGGCTCAAATATAGCTATATGAGCCCAAACAAGACCATACACCAAACCAAGTACAAATATATTAAAATTACGGTATTAAAAATTTCAGTATGGTATGATAATTCAGTATATATCATATCATGCTCACCCCTACTTAGAGGGGCTTGATTAGCTAGTTGTTTGATTATTTTGGTATGCTTAGATTCAAGAGCAAGTTATTACGCTCATCTTATTTTTGACTTTAATACTGCTCTAAACATTTATGACCTTTTATATTTGACATATTATTTTCCGCATTCTTACCTACAGATCTCGAAAAACAAGTACATGAGGTCTCTTCAATACTGTAGTCGAGTTCCAATGGATTGATCATCTCCCATTTTCTAGAGTTTTTAGATCTGAAGGGTTGATTGTTATTTTCGTGTTTAGTTGATAGGTAGGTCGGGATCCAATCCCGACATAATATATTACTTTTAGGGGCCGTTTGGTTACTGTATAAAGTACCTTTTATTCATGAATAAAAAGTGGTATTAGTTTTACCATGTTTGGTATAAGTTTTTTAATACGTTTTTTATTAAGTTGAAACAGTCAACCTAAATCACACAAGTTTGGTAGGAGAGTTCTAAATGTTATATAAAAAGTTAATTAAGGTATAATTTATATGGTGTTTGGTTGTGTTTTTGTAATGTACATAATTTAAGATTACATACACTTATGAGGAATTTATGTATAAGTTATGCGGGAGGTAGAAGGTGGAATAAGTTACGCGGGTATTAGTTATATATAATGTATTAAAATAATATATTACACATTTACCCCTATTAATTTATTTCTAAATCAATTTTTATTGAAAACTTTAACCCTTTTTTTTTCCTCCGCTGAGAACTTTCCCTAACTACTTGTTTTTTTTTAACAAAAAAAAAATTCTTAATACACGAACATCTTTTTCTAAGCCGCAAAGCTCATGCAAAATTAATCGCCGCTAATGTTGCAGTTTACCTTTTTTTCCGTCTATCCATGGCTAATTTTTTATCAAATCAAGAGCAAAATATTTATTTTTGTAAGAAAATTTTATATTTTGTTTTTGTTTCTTCTTTATTGAACAATATTTTTTTATTTGGTTTTCATTTGAATTACAAATGCAAATATCATATTATAAGTGTGTGTATTATATGATATATAGTATTCAATAATTCTACATCATTTAATTAACATGTTATTATTTAGGACATAAATTATACGTAATTCATAATGGTGGTATATTTAAACATATATAAAAATATAGACAATATATTGTAAAATATTTAAATAAATTAATATGAATCCAGATACTGAAATATATTAATATGATTTTTTATAAGTTATAAACATTAAAAAGAATAACAAAAGGGAAAAAAAAATCAAAGTCAGTATAGAGGAGAATTTGTTTGTTTACTTTTTATTCAAAATGAGGTAAAAGGTTGGTAAAAATTATATTTTTGTTATTTAAGTATAAAAATATATATTAATTACAACAAATAATAATTTCACTAGTTAATATAATTAGGATTATAATTATCTATATACAGAATACCTACATAGTTGAACTCTTCATAACTAATGCCTGCATAACTAAACCTTACATAACTAAACCCTACATAACTAATACCTGCATAACTAATACCTTCATAATTCTAACCAGTAACCAAACAGCCTATTTGCAAGCTTTGGTCTATAGATATGTATTTATTGTTAATTATGCTGACCTTATTATTTTTTTTCTTTTAGCACAATGGTTTGTAATTGGCCTGAATTGTATATAATTATATGTGTTCAGTTCTATATTTTAGACCTCTGTGGGGCGCATCTTACTAATTTAGATGTTATCATTGTCTTGATAATATACACTTTAGTTTCTATTTGATGTGACTTGTAGAAATTAGCTGAGTTGATTGTCGATTTTTTGTGAGACAAAGTCGTGGGTCAACGTCTAATTTAAGTCAGTCTATTTCTAATTTGTTTCTGATTTACCGGCTGTATTAAGTCTGTAGCGTGAATATACAACAAGGGTCGACTTAGGGTCAAGTGTGCACTAGGTGCCAGTTGCATCCCTAAGTTGGATATGACAATTGAAACCCATTAAGCGGTGGTAAAATAAGAAAAATAAATTTAATTAATGATTAAGATTTGGACCTTGAGAACAAACAGAATTAATAATTAAAATTAAAACCTTCATTAAGTAAAAACAAATAAAGACTTAAACATCTCTATTTCACTCCATTTGTGGCTAAGGTGTGCATGAATGTTACTGTTTTGATACATTTCCTCCGTGAAATCATAGCAAGTGAAAGAAACACAATGATGCAATAATGAATTAAGAAGCTTAGGCAGCGTGTGTACTGTGCGTTGGAAGGGTTGCACCTAGTTGTCAAGTTGATTAGGTTTTATTTAAGAAGAATAATTTCATATTGTTTAGTTTAGTAATGTTCATCAATGTTGTAGATGGTTATGACAGGCATACAAATGAGTTGTATAAATTCTTTTCAGGGTTGATGTGAGGCATGGTCCATATTGTTGATTTACTGTTGATACTTATTAAGTCGTGTGGCTGAATCTTGAGAGTACAATATTTGCTTTTTTGGGTGATTTACCAGGGACATGATTGCATGTGGAAGAGAGTTGTGAACAAGGTAAAATTGGTGGAAGCCAACAAATTAGATAAGATGGTTAAAGGAGGAGGTCAACTAATCATGATCAGGACAAGACCAGTAGAAGAGGAGGTGAAGAAGGTATCAACAGTATCAGAGGAAATCTTGGTTATCATTGATGTGTTCCCTAAGTTGTTTGTTGATCCAAAGGGTTTACCACCATCGCGAGGACCCATTGATCACAAGATATCTTTCGAGGCTGGAAGTGATCCTATGAACTTAAGGCCTTACAAGTACTGATCAACATATAAAGATGTTATTGAGAAGTTCATAGAAGAAATGTTAGAACAAGACATTGTTTAACCCAGTTCCTGTCCATACGCTTCACCTATGGTGTTGGTTTGCAAGAAAGATGGGAGTTGGAGGTTGTGTGTGGATTATAGAGGGCTCAATAAAGCAAAAGTTAAAGAAAAATTTTCAATTTGTATTATAGAAGAGTTGATGAAAGAACTAGTAGGCTCTAACATCTATACTAAGATAGATTTAAGTCTAGATTATTATAGATGGACAAGGAGGACATTTTTAAGACAACTAGAACACATGCATGTCGTTATATATGAGTATCTAGTCATGCCCTTTAGGCTATCCAATGCTCCATCCTGTTTGCAAAGTTTGATGAATCATGTCTTTAAAGAGAACCTCAGGAAGTTTATATTGGTTTTCTTTGATGATATTCTAGTGTTTATAAAAAGCTTAACTAGGCAGTTGATTTATCTCTTAATGACCTTTGAATTACTACTAAAACACAAGTTGTACGTGATACAAACCAAATACTCTTTTGGGGCCAGTAGGTTTGAGTACTCGGGGCATGTTATATCTGCTAAAGGGGTGGTAACCGATCTTAAGAAGATTAGTGTTGTCAAAATTAGCCATTACGTAAGAATTTGAGGGAACTTAAGGGGGTTCGTAGGACTGGCAGGTTATTACTGAAGGTTCATCAATCACTATGGAGTGATCAACAAGCCTTTAACTGATTTACCGAAGAAAGATGGATTCAAATGGTCTGAAGGGGCAGATCGGGCTTTTGAAAAGTTGAAGCTAACTTCAACATCCGTCTTAACTTTACCAAATAATTTTGCTATTGTTCATTGTGATGACAAATACATGTGACTATCGTATTGGAGTTGTGCTGATGCAGGAAGGGCATCCAATATCTTTAATCAGCAAAGGGTATTCTAGGAGGCACCAAGGACTATTTGTGTATGAAAAGGAACTGTTTGGATTTGGTCCTAGCTGTGACTAAATGGACACAATACTTGTGGGGAAGAAGTTCATTGTGAGAACTGATCAAAAGGCATTGAAGTTCTTACAATACCAAAAGTTACATATAGGTTCTCAGATGAAGTAAATTGATAAGTTGATGCAATTCCACTTTGAGATTGATTACAAGAAGGAAAGAGAGAACAAGGCAGCAAATTCCTTATTTAGGGTGCAACTATGAGAGGTGACAATCATAATTGTCATTCCTAGAATGAGTGAAATGTTTGACAGAATCAAGAGTAGTAGGGCTGAAGATCCTACTATTAAGGAGATTTTGATTAGGGTCTAGTCTCAACAAGAGGGGGTCAAGGAGTTTACTTTCGTGAATCAACAACTTAGAAGGAAGGGCAAGTTGGTTGTGGGTGCAAATCTAATGTTGAGAGAAGAGATCCTAAAAATATGGCATGGGAAACCTATCGGTGGCATTTGGTAACAAAAGAGTTTCCAGCTTGTTCTACTGGCCAAGACTGAAAGAGGATGTGACCAAGATAGTAAAGAGTTGTGCCAGTTGCCAGAGGAACAAGTATGACAGTGCCACCTATCCAGGTGTTCTCCAACCTCCAAAAATATCAGTTTCTGCTTAGGATACTGTGAGCATGAATTGCATAGATAGGTTTCCTAAGTTATTTGATAAAACTACTAATTTAGTGGTGGTGGATAGACTTACAAAGTATGGGCATTTCATATTAGCAATTAGCCACCCATATACAACTATTATGTGGTTCAAGTATAATTAGATCAAGTTTACAAATTCGATGGGATGCCAGAAAATATCATCAGTGATAGGGATCTAATATTCATGAGTAATATGTGACGTGATCTCTTTGCAATGCAAGGTATCACCTTGAGTACCTTTACTGCATACTATCCTCACACATATGGTCAGACATAGAATATCAAAGACTTATTTAAGATGCTTTTGTGTTGATAGCCAAAAAGATGGGACAAATTATTATCACTAACAGAACAGTGGTATGATATCATTTTCCATTCAACAAGCCAAACCACCCCTTTTTAAGCTTTATATGGTCAAACCCCATCTATCCATCTTCCTAAAGTTCAGGGAGATGTAGCAGAAGAAGAGGTAGACAAAAATAATTCAAGATTGAATTACTCAAATTTCATATCTCTAGAGCTCAATAGAGAATGGTATCCATAGTTAACTTACATAGAATTGATAGACACTTTGAAAAAGGAGAATGGATTTATTTGAAGATTCAATCATACATACAATTTACCATTCCCAACTAGACTTTTTCTAAATTGTCACCTATGTATTATGGTCCTTATCAAATTATGCACAAGGTTGGACATGTTGCCTATAAGTTATCACTTCCTCCTTATATGGTTGTCCACTACATTTTTCATGTGTCACAACTGAAGTCGTGCTATGCCAATACCTTACGCACTTAACATCATTTTAAAGGTAAATGTTGTCGTCTCCAAAGCTGTTGCCAGCCTAAGAGATTATAGAAAGAAGAATGACAGAAGAGGGGACACAAAAACCATTCCACATATACTTGTTCAATAGGGTAAGATGTCAGTAGAGGATACAACATGGGAAGATAATGTCACACTAAGGCTAAGGTTCTTTAAATTCTTTTCATGAGGACAAGAAATTTTTTAAGGAATAGGAAATGAGGTAAGAATGGATTCATAAGCTTAGGCAGAATGTGTACTGTGCATTGGAAGGGTTGCACCTAGTCGTTAAGTTGGTTAGGTTTTATTTAAGAAGAATATTTTCATATTGCTCAGTTTAGTCAATAGGTTTTTAAAGTTGTTTCTATTATTATCAAAATTGCTCGATATGTTTGAGGATTAGATACTTTAGGTCCAATTGTTGAGCACTTATGTGTTGTACTGTCCAGCAGGAATGTTTGGGCTATTTAATTATTGTATTTGTCTTTGTTGAAGTTTATGCAGAAAATTGTTTAGCTGAATAAAACATATCTTGTTTCTTACTCTTTTCCTTTCCTTTTCTTTTCTTAGCTTCATACTCGTTCATTATTGTTTTATTACTTTTCTATGTTATCCTTAATTAATTGTATCACACAATATTTTTAGTATTTTTACAAAAGTTACCCATGTTTGTGTGTTGAAGATGCTAATAATTGGTAGTCTTATTTATTTATGCTTTCATATTTGAAAGGGTCCATAATACCTTGCAGAGGAAGAAGTCTTTCATAGAGTCTTCTAAGGAGTAGTATTTACAGCAGAGTAATTTTAAAATGATCATTGCTGCTCAATAATTATGATTTATATCATGTTTTCTTAATTTTGAAAGTTTTTTTTATCCATAAAATGTTACATGGTAAGAAATCGCTTGAAAAAGTGTATAAAAATTAAAGTCGTTAATATGGGCTAGGTCTGTTAGATCAGCTTGACCTAACTCGTGATTTGATAGGGCTGTGCTACAATTTTTAGAGCCCACTTAAGAAAAGAACTTTTTAGCCCATCCTGAATAAGCCTGTAGATTTGTGGGGCTCGAAAAATATGGATAGGGTCAGCCTGTGTGACAAATAAAAATTAATTAAAGAATAAAAATAAAATAGAGTATTAAATAACAAGAGTCTAAACTCAAAATCTGTTTAAAGTTTGAAATATTACAATTTAAATATAAATTATGTTTATAAAATATGTACTACATAAAATAAACTTCTCAAAATTTCTAGGGAATCACTACACAGGTCGTAACCTATGTAATATTGTCATAATTTTTGTGTTTTGTTATAATCATTGGAAAATAATTTGGTCAATATTTCTATTTAGCTATTTATGTTTTTACCTGAAATCAAACTTAATAAATATTATATAGATAGTTTAATTTGTGATTGGGGGGAAATTTTATTACACCAAGAGTAAACACTAACACAGTGTGAGATGCTCTTTTTATAAATATTATGATAATTTTGTAAATTGAATGTAATTTAAAAATTATAAAAATATTATTTTTAATAAGATGGTTGGCCCGATAAAGCCCGTAATTCACACACTAGTAGGCTGGGTCAATCATTTCCGAGCTCACGCAAATAAAAATAGTGTGAGCCAGCCTAGTCCGTCAAATTTCAAAACTTGTATGAATTAGCCCAAATGGAATGAGTCATCCCATATTGACAACGCTAATAATAATAGTGTTAAATATAATGTATTAATAAGGGAAAAGAGTAAAAAATACCCATCAACTTTGTTTTATTGATTGATTATGCCCTTACCTTTAAAAGGACTTCATACTTATCATAAATAAACTCAGGCCTCATAATTACGCCTGCAATAAAAGCAAGTTAAATTGGACTCTTGAACTGTGGAAATAGACAAATTACAACTCCCAATGTTAAGTCATCATAAGGAAAAAGTTTATTTTGTATGACGTATGCCAAGTCATACTTGTATGAGACATTATTTAATTGATGAATGAGATGAGATCCATGTGCCAAGTGACAAGAGGCATCTACTAAGTCCTTTTAGGTCTCATTTATTTCCATTAAGATTAAGTCGTCTGAATCTGAATACACATCTGAATATTAAGATATGCATTAAGATCTAGATGGGTAAATCTCGATAAAAAACATGCTGAATATAAGATGTGGTCTATGATTGAACATAGAATTATTGGGATTGTTTATATTAAATATTGAATGATGCATGAAATAAACGTATGTATCGATAAAAGTTTATTAGAAACTCATTTAAAGTAAAATAGTTTTTGTAGAAAATAATATTGTGAATATTTTATCGTTAAACACGGTATACGATTATCTATTAAAAATTGAACATTAAGTTACATTATAATTATACTATTTTTTGCACTCAAAACCTTCGAGAGTTAATACTAATGTCATTGTAAAATCGGCTATATAGACTAGTAATATACTGTTTCTTGAAAATGTTTATTTATAATGGACATTTGGTATTGTTACCAATCAAAATAATACTTTATTATTTCGTGAACCGTGTAAATATCATATCATGAATTGTTATCAGATTCAACTCATTCATGAATTTATGAGAGTAAAAGACGTATATTAAGTTAGTAAGAATAAATAAAATTATAACGGTAAACTTATAATTATCATTAATTAAATAAGAAAAAAACTTTTAGGAGTTGTTGTGAAGTAGTTGAATTAAGATAGGAGTCTTACTTTTGTGAATGGTGTTAAGAGTGTGTTATAGATCTGATTTATTCAGATGTATTCAGACTCATTAAGAGGCTTGTAGGAAAATAAAACAAATAAACCTAATGAACTAAATCTGAACAATTAAGATTCAGTCCTCAAAAACAAACACACTGTATACGAATTTGATTGATTAAGATTTAGATCCTCATTAACTGCAAACAAATGAGACCTTAGACTTTTTTATTTTTGTTTTTCACTTATTTCAATGTATTTTTTGTTTTCATTTTTAAAAAATATCTTTTCTTAACAAATCTAACAAGTTTATATTTTTTTTTGTTTAACAACTTATTTCAATATATTTTTTATTTTTATTTGTTAAATATTTTTTCTTACTTAATTCGAATGTAGTCTATGTTTTTATTTTTTCATTCTACTCTTATTTAAACATATTTGTTGTTTTGACATTTTTTAATGCTTCATTCACTAATCTAATTAGTTTTAGGATTTTTATAAAAAAAGTTTACAATTCTTATTTCGATAGATATATATATATATATATATAGATATAATTATATATAATATATATATATAGATCTATCTAGTATATATAATATATATAGCTATATATATTATATATAGATATATCTGGTGTGTGTGTGTGTGTGGGTGTGTGTGGGTGTGTGTGAATTTGATTTAATTTTTTAAAGATGGTTGGATAGAAGTTTTATTTACTATATTATTTTTTCATTCTATGCTAATTTGTTCATATTTTAATAAGTAAGTTGTATTTTAATTTTAAAATTAAGATATAAATCTTTCTTTAATTCTACAATATTTTTTTATCAAAAGTATAAATAAAAAATTGTAAGACGAAAGAAGTATTTAAGGAAATAAATATAACAAAAAATATCATTTGATCTAATTAATTTCCTAAGGAACATGATAAGGAAGTAGATGAACAAAATATTTATTAATTTCACCAAATTGGAATTTCAAGAATAAAAAATATCGTATAAATTGAAAAGAAAAATGATGTATTTATATAAGTTTTATGATATTTTCCGGTCACTTATCAGAATATATAAAACTTAGTAATTATAAGAGTGCAAAGTTGAAACAATGGTTGAAAAAGAATCAAATAAAAAAATACTTAAAAAGTAAGGAGTGGTAAGAAAGAAGAGGGAGAAAAGTCACAAAAGAAGAGAGAGAAAAAGGAATTTGTGTCATTTTTTTTCAAATGGGACCCAGTTATTCACTTGTCATAAAACAAATGGAGGTTCATACAAGTTTTGTCTACCACATCATACTTGTGCCTCATTCATAATAAAAATTTTCCATCATAAGCCTTTGCAATTACATACACAGACATGCTTCCAAGAGGATCACCATACCCGAATGATCATATCCCTCACTTTGAAAATTCTAAATTGCTAGCTAACATAATAGTAACGCTAGAGGAAAGAAAACACAAACTGGCGACAATACATTGAGTTCGTTGCGTGATTTGGGTTTTAATGGAGTTGTGGGTTGGGAGAAGATGATGGGTGTTTTTGAGGTGAAGGTGAAATAGGTTTGGGTTAAGTTAGTTGGGTTGAATTTTGGTTAAAATAGATAATTGAATCGTTTCAATTGAAATCAATTTAATTTGAACCAATTTAGAGATTGAGGGGTACAAATGATGAAATTAGTAATGGTAGAGGTAAAAATAACTTCCTTTTAATGATAAGGGTATAGTCAACCAATAAAACAAAGTTAAAGAATATTTTTGACTCTTTTTTCTATTAATAATGCTAACATTAATATTGTTGATACTAATTATATTCACATGAACTATGTTCATATTATTTGTTATGCAATGTTTATTTCGATATATTAGAAATTACATGCACGGCATAATTTCTAAAATAAATTATTTGTTACAAAAATATCCTCCATAAATATGGTGAATACGTATAAAACTTTTGATCACAATTGTATCTTTAAAATCATGCAAATGCATGCATTAAATCGATTTGCATTACTAATACCATGAATTTACTTATATTAGTTAATGTACCTTCATACCAAAAAGAGTGCATTGATTATACATAGATTGACAAAGTATATCAAATAAGATATGAGAGTGCATTGATTATACATAGATTGAAAAAGTATATCAAATAAGATAATACTAGTACTCAAAGCTAATGCATGATTATTTTTTTCTAATACCCTCCACCAAATGACCCCAAAATAAAATTAAACAAGGTTAATGGTGATAACCAAAATAACATGTTGAATTCCATGGCAAAATATGTAGAGTTGCTCCAATCAACCACGCCTAAAAATAGGCAGTAATTGCAAACTCCACCATCAAGAACCTTTTCTGGTCCCTATTGATAACGTCATCAGCGTTACATAAATATACAAAATCATACAACCAGAAAAAATAATAAAGAGTTCTCAACTTGGATCGGACAATCTTTTATTGTTCTAAAAGCCGAATTAACCTGTAATAAAAAGCTTACAGTGACCAATCTAAACTTGCATCCCAAATGTGGTTAGGAGAGAGTCTAAGATGACAGAGTTGACCAAAATACAAGGACAAGTACTCTCCAAGAATTCAAAACTAGAGGAGTAAGCTATTTCAGTTGATACCATGGAATGATGGCAAGACAGCAATAAGTGGATCACCATAACCAACAGCCTCTGCAAAATACCATGAACTGAATAGTGAGTTGAGGTAAAAAAAAACAAAAAAAACATTAGTGCACAGTAATACCATTAGAAAATTTAAAATACATGCACAGACCCGCATCAAATAAGTTAAATGTTTTTGGAAGACAAAAGATTGATCAAATGAATATGCCAATAATACTGGGTGATGGCAAACAGCATAGATAAGTTGGTTAGTTAAGAACAATGTGTGCTCGGTTGAAAA
This sequence comes from Solanum habrochaites, assembly GCA_027704765.1. Lineage (NCBI taxonomy): Eukaryota > Viridiplantae > Streptophyta > Magnoliopsida > Solanales > Solanaceae > Solanum > Solanum habrochaites. Next base: position 32,729,231 of record JAKWJA010002494.1, read on the forward strand.
GAACCATTATAATGTGCAAAATGGGCAAAACTCACTCAGGCATCAATTAAGATCTCAGGCAAATACATATGCAGCACCTATATATTAGGAGATTAGCTCAACATTTACAAGTATGCCAGGAGCTTGTATTTCACTGCAAATTTGTGGTCTTAAATTCCTCATATACACTGTAATTGTTAATTTAGCATGAAATTGCAGCTATGACAACTTGACGAGTAAAACAAGGTGGAGAAAGAAAAAATGTTGAAAGACCCATACCGCCATCATTAAAGAGGATTTTCAAGACTTCTCCAGCCGCATCTGACTGCTCAACAAAATAAAAAAAAATAAGAAAGTAAAAGAAAAAGGTCAGCAAATATTACTTTGAAAGCAGATAATTTAACAAAAAAATTGCCTTAAAAAAAGGCTTACCCTGACAGGAAGTTCTGTCCCAAACTGATCCAAAAAGCCAATAATTTGTCCCTCCTTGATAATATCACCCTGCACACAAAACACACATGCATGATTCAAGTGCTAAGCTAAAAAGCCTGTGTCAGGTTTAATCCTGTATGTGAGCATCAGATAGAAGACAAAAGCATATGTCAAAAGTCTACTGAGTTCCAAGATTAGTAAACCACTGGCGCTCAATCCTTAAGATCTTTAAGCATAAAAATGATGATGCTCACAAGGTATACACAAGCTTAGATGTCCTTGGCTCATCCCTTCTAATATCTAGACATGATAGTTATTCAGCATAACCAAATGTACTCTTTGGAAAAACTAAACCTACAACCATCTAGTATATAGGTCAAGAAATACAATAGGAAACTAATCTAATTTAAGGAGAAAGAAGTTGGTGATTATCACTATAATATGAAAGCCTTTGAAAAGAATAAAGTTCAGAACATAATCCAGAGGGTCGGAATTATGATGGGTTACCTCTTTACATGCAGGAGGTTGTTTCTTTCCCTTTAATGTCCTGGCCCTTCGGAATGAACCAACCTGTCGAAATAAGTGGAAGCCATTGCTGACATAGTACATGACACATGCTAAAAGGGTTTAACAGGTCAAGTAATACACACCGTGGGGCATGATACAAGAACATAACCACTAGCTCCAGTAGACTCTAGAGCCGCTAATTTTGCTGATTTTTCAGCAGCAACGTTTGTGAATGGGCTGATCTTTCCTGAGGTTGATTTCCCTGGGGATGCAGCAGTTGTTGATGAAATGGATGGTTTGCTTGCACTAGGTGGTGGTGGTGATGGTGGTGGTGCGGAAACAACAGGCGCAGGCACTACTGGAGCTTCAATGTTCCGTTTCAAGTGCAGTTCAAAATCTCCAACCTATGATAAATGCCACAATATCCAATCAAACATCAGTATAAATCATAAAACATTTTCTTTCAGACCATATCAAAAGATAATTTTTCTGAAATAATATTTAGAATTATATACACCGGCAATGTGTCATGTCGAAACCAACATGGAGTTTGTCTGAAAATCTGAAAATTTACTATCATAATCATTCCACAGCTTTTGGTGACAACTACAAACCTATGTGGACGATAATTGCAACAGTTCCAGTATGGCAGTAGTACTGTAGGAGCAGCTTTCAACTCTTCATGCAGAAATGTTTCGACATTATATTTTTTCTCATTGCAATATTGTATAAGAACAAGCTTGGTGGTACAGAATTGTTGAATCCTGCAAAACTCTCGGCATCAATAACCTTTATTCCTTCTTTTCTTCCACTGTGTATCGATAGTCGATACTGTATATGAAATTCTAATTCCTATGGTGTCAATGCTAGGAAGGTATGGAGTTCGCGTTTTGGGTAGAAGGTTAGTAGGTAGTTGAGTGTTGTCCTGTTGTTGGAAGGTTTAGTAGGCTTGTTAGAGTGTGTAGTACTAGTCAATTCTCAAAAAAGAGTGTAGTACTAGTCGTATTCATGTAGTTCTTGCTTTTGATGTCTATCATCATATGTAATTTATTGTGTTTCAATTATCACATTATTTTGTTGCTATTGTTACTTTCTTGTAGGCTCTGAAATGCTTTTCTTATTAGTTGCTACTGTGATTGCTTCATTGTTTCCTTCTTTTCTTGGATTTGTTACACATGAACCGAGGGTGTTTCGAAACAGCCTCTCTACCTTCACAAGGTAGTGGTAGGGTCAGCGTACACTCTCCCCTCCCCAGACCCCACTTGTGGGATTCTACTAGGTATGTTGAGTTGTATGGCATCCATGCTTGAATTTATCCAATTATTACCAAATATACCATTACACTTTTCAGTAAAAACAGGTAGTTCTGAAATAGCAAATTTTACCATCTCAAGATATTCCATACTTGTTTAACAATCGTAATACATTTTTACAACTTTTATTTTAACTCATATTTTTTATCATTAAAAAGGTTTTGTATTAAAAGTCCAGCAACCACAAGGTGACGCGGGGAATTTACAAGGGTTAGGTCCACTACATATTGTGTAATGTAATGAGCTCAAAAAATCTATTATGGCCAACATATCATTTGCAATTTGCCATGTTACACCAAAAAAATTAACAGTTGGGATAAACATCTGTACTTCTCAGTACTAACTACAGACTGTAAGGAGAAAACCCACACCTATTGGTCCCCCACCGTTACCACTAGGCTATAAGCTTTGGTACTGGTTAACTAGTAAAATAAGTAATATGTAAATTGTAACCAAGCTGAGGTTCGATTAATGACTAATAAAATCATTTTAACATATGCTAGTAGATAGTTCAGGTCATGTGACAGTGTAAAGCTATAATGCATACTCAGTGGCTCTAGAATTTCAGAGGATTTGAAGATAAAACATGCTTCAACCTTCTCCTTTGGTTGAATCCAACTTCCGCAGACTTTGTCTTATATTCCCGTCTATAGTATAGTTCCATATTCTATTTCAGAATCTCCCCAACAAATAAAAAGGCCGAGTGATTATGCACTATACATGAAAGGATGCACCAGCAGATAAAGAAATGCTTACCTTAAGTTTCAGCTCAGCTACCTCTGTATCATCACACACCTCGGTGATCAGAGCCTGGTAATAATCAGTAGAACAAACAAACGATCATGCTTAAAGTCACAGCAAGCAAAGTAATAGTCTACCAATCTGTCGAAGATAAGAAAGCAATATAAATAAAGCATCATTACGACATTTGCCTACCGAAGACTAGAAGACATGATTTTGACTAGGTTGCCAGAATTAAGTAAAGTGACACTGGTGACTATGGGTTCGCCACAAAAATGAACATTATTTTTAATCAATACAGAAATGAGAATTTATTACCTAATCACAAGTTCAAAAATATACCCGATAAAGACTGGCCGAAGTTGCAAGGTTTCTTAGTTTTAACATAGTTCAATTTGCATTTGCTTGAAGACGGTGATAAAAAAAAATCCATAGAATTCATGCTTTAATACAGAAGGACCAATTAAGCCAAAAATTCATCAAGCATATTATGATAAATAATCAACACAAGGTACTCACAGAACCCATTAAAAAAGGAAAAAGAAAAAATAGGCAGTAAAAACATTCTAACTTCCAAAGAGATAAACCAACCTCAAAACCCTTAGGAAATGTTGCTGTTGGCAGTGGACTACTCTCTGTTGGAACTTTGTGATTGCCATCTGCAAGAAATACCCATTCAGATTAAAAAAGTTAGACACGACAGAAGACTACTTTCCACTCTTAATCAGATAAATGATAAAACGATAAGCTTTAGATTCCAATAGGAGATATGCGTTCTGCTTGGAATGAATTATAGGGTGCTTGAAAGCACAACAATGTGGTAGATATCAAAAAGTACTAGCACATCACATAAACCAAGAATGAGATGTACATTCAATATAATAGCCACATGGAAATTAGAAAAGATTAGCCCTTAACTACTGATTTACACCTGGTGCAACAACAAAGTAACTCACCACCAGATTTCGCTGTCACAGTTGTTTCAGATGTCTTTGCACATGACAGTATCAATCTACCATGCTTGTTAGGAGAAGAAATGCGCCTTGCACCATTTGAGGAGCCCTTCAGGGAAAACTTAGTAGGCTTGGAGAAGGCAATATTATTTGTTGGAATAACGCCAGGCATTTCAATTACTGACCTCACATGGGAAGTAGTACCAACTGAATCTATCAGAAACAATAAAGTAGGATAACAGAAAGATTGATTAGAGCCATTGGGATGATATCCACGTGAAACAGATAGCTAGAGCAGAACTATGAGCAATTATTTATGCAAAAAAATAGGTTGACACCACTAAAGATAATTGAAAAACGGAAAAGATTGATTCTTAGATTGTCAAAATGAATCATCCTTCTGTTCTCTAAAATCATATTGAAACATAAAATTTTGTCCTTTCGTGAATCAACATCAGTTTATACTCATTGATTAGGATTCTATCTCATGGTTTTCTAACTCAATTTTACATAAATCCCTATAGTCAGAAGAACTGAAAGTAAATTGCACGAAAAGACCTTACAGCTTCATCAATCCAGAGCCACTAGTTTGAAGTTCCTCTTAGAGTCTCGACTAAGCTAACAACACATATTTTTAGCCACAAAAACTATAACTAGCAGAGAAGAAAACAGAGATATCCACAAGCTTTAAAAGTTTAAATAACTAAAATTCATAATCGTGCAATCTCGTATTTACGCATTTACACCAATGTCGGATCTGAGACGAAAATAAGAAAGTAAAGCAGATCGCTATCATTTCTTTCCAATGAAGAATCTAATCTAAGAACTTAATCTCGATATGCTTCGTGATAACATCAGAAAATTGCAGAGGTACACAGATAAAACTACATGAAAATACAAAACAATTCAATTAGAACCTGAAAATGTATATGTATCTAGAAAACAAAGATAGGAAGAGAAAATTACGGTGGAAGGAGCGGAGAACGGCGGCGGACTCCATGAGCTCTGATCGGAGAAACCCAGGCAAACGAAGAAGAAATAGGAGAGATATGAGAGAGAAAAATGGGAAGGAGGAATTTATAGCAAATGGAAAATGTGTGAGCTTAGTAGAGAGGTGAGTTATATTAGTGTACTATCTTCATTGAGATGTCCGCCCATGAACTTCTATTTCTTCACCCACTTTCCGACTCTATGCTTGACACTGCAATTAGTTGCACGAAAACTCATTACTATTATTTTATTTTTAGATATAATTATTTTATGTCATATAAAGTGAAATATTTTTCCTCTCCAATTTTGAGTAAAAAGAATTGTATTTTCCTTTCGACCACGGATGAAGTTTGGGGCGTGTAAAAATTAGTAATTTAATTAAATTGAATTGAAAAAAAATATTATTGATTTATTGATATTAAGGTATTGGGTAATAGATTTGATTATAGATTTTATAAATGTGGTTAATGGTTAAATCGATAGTCTGTATGATTGTTTTAAAATTACTATTTTACTCGTAATTATGCAATAGTACATTTTACTAATATTATTTTGAAATTCTAATATTGCGTTCAATCGTATTCACACAAACTAGTCTTTTTGCCTCTCTGTTGTGATACCTTTTCGCATCTCAATTTTAGATTTGATTGTTATAAAAACAAATAAAAAATATTATTTTCACAATCTATTGCATGAGTCTTTAGTGAAGAAACCTGAACCACCTAACAAGAAGTGGGTTCTTCTCGCTCCTCAGTCTCCCTCCTCTGTCCTCAGCCACCGCTCCGCCCCTACCTCCTGCCCCGCCCTCTTGCATCGGGGGGGGGTGGGGGGGTCACGACTCCCCTTCTTGACTTTGCCAACACATTTCCCACTACAATAATTTCCCAAAACCATTTTTCCATTACAACTCCTATAATCACATAACTCCCTCCTGTATCTCAATTCTAAAGATTAACTATAATCATTGTCTCTATTTTCTAAGAAGTCAAATCCATATCTCGTTACAATTCTCACACTTACTTCAAACATAGAATAATTATCACTAAGCAATGACTCTAAGTTAAATTGACAATATCCCAACTTCAAAAAAGAAAATTTAACTCTAGTTCTTCTGTCGTTTTGCATCATCGCTTGATTTTGCAAGGAATCACGTTTTATGAATGTCACGCCCCAAGCTACCACCGAGATGCGGACACGGGACCTAGGACCACAAGTGATTCCAAGCTAACTTTGCTGGCATGATCATGAGCATACTAAAGAAAATAAACTGATGCGAAAGCTAAAACATATTTAAAATGAAAAGATGGGGAATACCCATATACTATAACTGAGATATTTGAAAACAAATGAGTTTAATACAAAGAAGTTATTAACAGAATACTAAGCTGAAACTAACTATGTATGAAAATAACCTCTAACTGACTAGAAATGTTGGGACAAACCCCAACTAAGTCTAGAAAAAACTGAAACTAAATGACTAAAAGACTGAAATGAACTCATGACTCTGGTCCTTGGAGAATTAGGAGTCACCACTGATTCTGCTGAACTGGAGATCGAGAATCGATCTAAGCGTGATCTGGATGCTGAGAACCTGAACCTACCTCACGAGAAAATGTAGACACGTAATCACGAGAAAATGTAGACACGTATGCATCAGTACTTGAAAGGTACTGAGCATGTAGGATAGAGTAAAGCTGAAATAAAACATAACTGAACAAGCACAAAAACAAGTATAGTATTCTGAACATGATATACTGAATTCTGAGCTAACTGGGTGCAAGGAACAAATTTATAACATGCTGAGACTGAGTAATACTGAATTATAAATATGGTCAATGCAATAGAATCTGACTAAACTGTGGGAATTACTAATAACCGATAATAAAATCACATAAGCTAAATGTGGAGTCCGTGTATAAACGCCCCTCGAGAGGAACCCATATACACCCCCGCCAGAGGTATAAAAATATGCTTTTGCGTGATCACTCACTAACTGATGCCCACAATGGGACTTACAACCTACCTTGGCTATTAGTTATGGGACGTTAGGGTCCACGCGTGAACTTACTCCAACTCGTGTGGTCTTTTTTTTTTTTATGCTAGCTCCCAATGAATAAAGTGATTAACACATTTGGACTCAATTTCTATAAACTAAATAGCTCAAACTGAACATGCAAACTAGAATGCCACAATTTATCTGATAAATGATACATTAAAATGAGGCCTGTCTATCTGAATTAACTGAAATAACTGACCTAGCCATGTGTAAGTCAAAATAAAAATACATGCGAGGTTTCTGTAATTCATGCATTTATCTAAACATTAACGTACTAATCTGATTTCGATCATTTTATCAGCTAAAAAACCCAATACTTATAACATTCAAGAAACCCTAAGTCTAGTCATGATATAGGAATCAAGAAACTGACTGAAAACTAGGGATTTAATGGGTGAAAGGAACCCACTAGTGAAATCCCACATACCTGGTGATGAAATCCACAGATAGAATTGATGGAAACCTTCTGCATTCTTGAACTAGGGTTCTTGACTTTTTTCTCCTTTCTTCCTTCTAATTTTTTAAGTTTTGGTTAATGATTTGACTTAGGTAAGTTTTACTTATGTTTATAGGCTTAAACTTACTTAAATCTCATGATTTAGGGTCCAAACGACGTATATTAGGAATAAAACGAAGTAGAAAAAGACCAAAAGACCCCTGACTTGAAATTTGAAAGAGTCACTAACGGAGTCGACTGATGGACCGTAAGTCGACTAACGGTCCGTACTGGTCGATCGTCGTTTGTGAATAAGAGTTGAAAGTCAGCTAGCAAATCGACGGAGTTGACTGACAGACCGTAAGTCGACTGACGGTCCGTACTGGTCGATCGTCATTCGCGACTGAGAATTGGAAGTTAGTTATTCAATTGATGGAGTCGATTGACGGTACGTACTGGTCGACCGTAGTTTGCAACTGAAAACTGGAAGTTATCTATTCAATCGACGGAGGACTGTAAGTTGACTAACGGTCCGTACTAATTGACCTTCGTTTATGACTTAAAATTGAGAGTCAGTTGGCCCATCGACGGATTCTATTAACGAATCCCCACCGTAAGTTCTACGACGATTCCTAAGTTGCTCCGTCGCTGGCCCAAACCTGAACTTCTGAACTCTGCATTTTATGTCTATTTTTTTATACGGGGTGTTACAATGAATGCAAGAATCACCTTTCTCATTGAGTCAATTTTCTTTATAGGATTGCATAAATCCTAGTCGGGTCTTATACGGAAAACAATTCTCCTCTATTTAATTTTGCTTTTAATAGATTATCCTAGTTCCTGCACTCTCTGTTCTTTCTTCCTCGCTTGAGAACATGATTCATTTTGTCATTATCAAAGCCTGTTTAGAATATTTCATTGTGTACATATGACTATGTGAGCATTTCAGATCATATATATTGAAAGTCGGATTGTTAAATATCCCAAACATTGATAAACTAAAAATAGAAAATAACTATCTTATTAATTTGTTATCGATTTAATATATTCATAAATCGATAATCAATAAACTAAATCGATAGATGCCACCTCTAAATGAATACAAAAAGTTGCTTTCCTCCGAGACATTAATATGAAAGTCATCAAATGCAAGAATTATATCTATATATATATATATATATATATGATATATATATATTATATATAGATAGATATATATTATATCAAAACCACAGACGCACCCACTCTTCATCATTCTTTTAATCGATATATACATATGCATTACCTATTATAATTTTATAAGTACATTTTCGTTACAATGCTTCATTTACACTTTTACTTTATTTTACTGAAAACATGTGACTCAATACTATTTATATTATATTGTTTGCAGTACTTTTCATATACATTTGTTTTCGAATCAATACAATATATACTAATAATTTTAAAAAGGCAAATTCATTGAATGCTTTGTCAAATTCATTAATTTTTCAAATTATAAAGTGAGAGAATTGTGATAGAGAGAGAGTGAATTATGGAAATGAATAAATGGTATTGATAATTGAGACTTGGGTAAAAAATTATAAATAATAATAAAAAAAAAGTTGAATTTACTTGAGTGGTGCTTGGTACATCCTCTCCCCTATCTCCTCGAAAGATGGTTAATTAGAGCGGACTATTCAAGTCTTTAACGATATGTTGCAAGCATATTGTTATTTGTAGTTTTGATGATTTGACAAAAACTTAGGGACCCTTGTAAGGTACCCGGGTTTATTAACTTAATATTGTAGGTTCTTACTTTGAGTATTGCCTCAGGGTTCTTGTTTTAAGTATTGCAGAGTAAACGAACCAGGGACCTAGTAGAGGTACCGGAATGCTCTCATATGAGAAGCCTGGGAGTTGATTGCCACAGCTGGAGATGGTACAGAAGTCGGGTTGCACACTTCCCGATGGCGGCAGAAAGTGTGACTTTTCATTCCAATGGCAAAGAAATTTAGGAAAGTGACTTGCCCATATCAAAGGCCGTCCCTAAACATTTTGAGTAGTTTTTTGCACTTGATAAAAACTTTTTCAAGACTCTTGCAAAGGCTACGACACGCAAAGGCAGAATCATTACACGACACACAATCTCTGGAGCTTTTAGTGCAACTGTTTAGGATATACTTCTCTCATTCTTAACTTGTAACTATTCCTGTATCTATAAAGAATCAGTGTGTAAGTGTTTTGAAAGTTAGGTTGTCCAGATGGGATAACTAGTGGTTAGATAGTTTTTCCACTTAGGCCTTTGTTAAGCAATGTGACTGGTTGTCTTAACTTGTAAAGATTGATAACTCTTTCTTACTTTTTTGTAATCGTGTTTTTAACACTTTTGCTTTGAAGATTAAGTGAAATGATTGAAAAATCTGTTGAGACAGTCGTGGTTTTACCTCCCTAAGCAAGAGGTTTCCACGTAAAATCATTGTGTTGATTTTTACTCTTGCATTTAACTTTTCTGGTATTTTTCTTCTGGAGTGTAGTAGAGAACTGGTCCATTTACTTGTAAGTCGGCACTATTGTACAAGTGGCATCAGAGCAGGCACTCCCTATTGGTTACACCAAGGAAGTGCTGATTTGTTCTAGTGACTGCTTTCCCACGTAATACTCGAAGAATGGTCCTTCGTCACACAGACCTCCCTCGTTTTCAATGGACATTGCTACAGTTGGGTGGGGGAAAGTTAGAAGCATTACTACCTCATTGCTTAAGACAAAAGCGATTATGGGATATTGTACTGATGGACCATTTGTTCCGATGATGGAGAAAAGGATGGAAGAGAGACTTATACTGTTCCAGAAGCCTAGGCAGAATAATGATTAAGCTGCCAGAAAACAGATTGAAAAGGTTTTCACAAAGCTAACTCTCTTCTTTTCTGTCGGGATAGGAAACTGATGAGTCAACAGAGTGTTCAGGAGGCTGTTAGTTCTGCTAAAGAACTTTGGACTGCTTAAATACTTGCAACATGAAGAACTGAACAAGTCAAAGAATCTAAGATTGACATGCTTTACCTCACGATATGAGAACTTCAAATGAGGAAGGAGAAACAATACATGACTGTTCACCAAGTTCTTCTCCATTACAATGAGTTGGATTCTGTTTTGAACCTTATAATATGACCAAACCATTCAGAAAGTGCTTCGAATTCTTCCAATCGTGGGAGGTCACTGTTGATGCCATTACAGAAGCCAGGATTTGAAGTGCTGACTATGGATGCTTTGGATTTGGTATGCTGAAGACACATGAGGATGAAGCGAAATTACTATTTATCAAATAAGGAGCTATAATGACCAATTTTCATTGATGCTGAAGTATAATCCAGATGAGCTTCAGGATGATGATATGGCAATCTCATAACAGATTTCAAAAATTGTGAGGAAACAACGTGTATAAAGAGGACAAAATGGTACTCGAAATGCTCTTCAAGGTGATACTTTGCTACAAGGTGTGGAAAAGCTGGGCATTTCAATCAAAAAGTGCCCTTTGCTCCAGAATGAAGCCAGGAATACCAAAAACACAAGACGGACAAGAAAAATAGAAGGACCTGGTACTTGCAAGAGAGATAGAAAATGTTTGCTGCAGACTTGGTTGTCAAAAAGGCTCTTGCTGCATGGGGTGATTCCGCATGATTCAGAAATCCCTGATTAGACCAAAGTATGTTTTCCATGGTTGCTGGGTACATGAGGAGGAAAATTGTTTCATGAAATGTTTGCACTCATGGCCCACCCAGAAGATGAGAAGAAGACAAATCAGGTAACTCTTTAGATATGAAAAATGACTTGGATAAATATTCTCTTAAAAAATTGAGAACTTTGGCAAAAGTCATGATTGATTCTGTGAAGAGTTAACATCTGAAAGACAACTCATGAATGCCTGAACTTGACAGTTTGACTGAAAACACGTTACTTGAAGAGAAATGTCCAGAATGGTGTCTCTGAGTCAATAACTCCTGACTTAAGAACCATTGAACCGATTCTAAAGAAGCTAAAAAATGTGAATGGAATGTTCTAATGGTGTGGTCAGTGAAATTCAAAGAGCAATTTAAAAAACTCTGATAAAACTTGGTCTTTATCACTTGAAAAATAACAATTTAGAATAGGATATTGTTGAAACTTAAGGAAGACTTTGAAAAAAAAATCCTAAGTGGCCCAAAGCCTCAAGTACTTTCAAATGCCACAAACTCAGAGTAATTTCAAATAAAAAGGGCTAGGAAAGTCTAACATAAGTCCTCTTATAAGCCCTCACAAGTAAGTATGTTTTTGTGTCTTACAATCTGTTGGTGTCTTCACTGTTGGAAATATGGACATTGAAGGATGGTGTGCTAGCTTTGAGAAAATCCTGTGAAAGGTTCTCAAATTATGTGAAAGGCAAAATTTACCAAAAGAGAGACCTGGTCCTCCAAAAGCACGTTTCTCTCACAGATTATCAAAGAAAAATTATGTCCTGCTCCCATTCCTTTTTTAGAAAACTTCAAACTCCTACCATCTTGTACTAGTACAATCTAATCACTTCTTGTGTCTTATAGTGGGAACTCAAGCTTAAGTGGGTTCCCCAAGCTAACAAGTGATTTTTGGTGCAGGTGAGTGAATAAGTACTCCAGTCAAGTTTGTATAATTGATAGTGGCTCCTCTAAAGCATATGGACTGGAGATGGTAAAGAATTTCTTTTCCTCGCACTCAAGACCCTCCAAGTATGAGGTGTCCTCCTTGGGTGATTGGCAAAAGGGGTACATTTCGGGAGTTGGCAAAGTAAGAAGATCTCTTGAAGATTCAAATTGACAATATTACCATGTGGAATGGGTTGAAGTAACAGCTTGTTGAGTGTGTCATCAAATCTGTGACAAAGGGTGAGGTCAACTTCACTTCTAAATGCAACTGTGGTAAGTCTAACTCACAAACAACGTAATTCTCATTGTCAACACAGAAGTAAATATTAGTGGCAAACGTAGAAAAGTCTCATGGAGATGACCTACAGGTCTCAGGCTCAGATGAGAATGCTGATCTCGGGCAATCGTATGCTGGGGCATGTAGCTCATCTTTATTGAACTAACTGATTTCTAAGGACCTGGTCCGAGGTTTTTCCAAAATGAAGTTTACGCAAAATAAAATCTGTGATCTTGTGTTAAAGGAAAAACAGATCAGAGTCATCTTTTAAGAAGCCCACAAATCAAGTAACATCATCATCAAGAACACTAAAGTTGCTCAGTCCTATGGACCTGTGTGTGGACCTTGAAGGTTTCCAAAGAAGAAATGGCAAAAGGTACATTTTGGTGATTGTGGTTATTCTCAATATACAACCGACGAGATTTTTGAGAAGATCAAAGGCAGACATCAGCTGAAGAGGTTGTGGTATCCCTTCAAATGATTTCAAACCAAATTGAATCAGGTTTTTGGCAGCATTCGATCTAATCATGGCACAGAGTTTGAAAACTCAACACTGATATAATCGTATGGAAAATGGTACGGAGCCACATTTCTCTGGTCCAAGAACTCCTCAACAAAATGGGAGTAGTGGAAAAAAAAGAAAAAAAAAGGAAGAACATAACGCTTGGTGGAACATTGCCCAAACTAGAGTTCTTTTGAATCAAATCTTCGTCAAAATTTCTGGGCTGAACTGTTAACACAGCATTTCATGTTTCCCAACAGGTGTATAATAGAGCTGTCTTGAATAAGACTCCATATGAAACTGCTGCAACAAACAGAAAGCCAATTCTAAACATCTTAGAGCCAAAAAAAAAATGTGGATGCAAATTGGTTTTTGTGCTGAACAATGGGAAGGATATCTGGACATTTTGTCCCAGAAGGATAATTGAGTATTTGTTGGATTTCTTTATTCAGGGCAACCATTAATATTCAAACAAACGAACTTCATGCATTGAATAAAGCATTCATGTTGATTTGATGAAGAATGGAAACTTGAAGAATGCTGGATCAAATGAATGATGATGATGTCTGTAAAATGCCTCAAATCAAAGAGATTTGAAGGGTGAAGCTGATGCAGATCAAAAACAAAACTGAAAAATAACTGTTGATATCCGAATCATAGTCTAACCTGGAGGATGCTGAGGTTGAACAGGAATGAATGGTACCTGGTACTACTCATAATTTTCAGCCAGAGTACATCAGACTTCCCCAGAAGGATGATTTCACTTCTTGATGACGAAGACATGCTGGATCACTAAATCAGTCGTTACAAGTTAGGATGAAGCATAGTTCATCACATCCTCTTGATAATCTCATTTTCTTCTCCTTTGAATTCTGGAATTCATACTAGATCAATACAAGAAATCTAGTTGCATTCTCAGCATTCATATCATCGTTGAGCCCAAGAATGTGAATAAGCATTAGGTGATGCATATTGTGATCAATTCTTATGTAAGAATAACTTTCATCAATTGCAAAGAACAAGGTCTGGTACGTGGTTTCCTCGCCTGAATGCAAAGAAACGAATTATAGGAACTAAGATGGGTTTTCAAGAAACAAACTTGATGAAAATGAGTGATCCACTACAAAAATCCAGGTTGGTGGTGGCAAGGATCACCTTCAAGAAGAAGGAATAGACTATGCTGAGACTTTGCACCTATTGCAAGAATGGAACTATTAGAATTTTATTAGCTTTTGCTGCATTTATGGGTTCAAGCTGGTATCAAATGAATTGAAGGTGGCAATTTCTGAAGGGAGATCTTCAAAGAGTGGTGTTTGTCCAAGCAACCCTCCTGGTTTTTGAAAATGCCAGAGAGCTACCAAATCATGGTATTCAGATTGATAAGGCAACTATATGGTCTAAGCAAAAGCTCCAAGAGCATGGTATGAAAGGTTGTCAAAGTTTCTGCGAAGAATGGTTTTCAAAAGAGGCAAGATAACAATCTCTGTCTTATTAAAAGAGAACAAGAATTGCTTGGCATTCATTTTAGGTAGATGACATAATTTTTTGAGCCTACTTCCGAACATTTGTGTGAAGAATTTTCATCTTTATGGAACGTAGTTTGAAATGAGCATGATGGGGTGAGTTGACATTCTTCCTGATGTCCTGCAATTGCATCAAATGGGATTTCATATGTCAGGAGAAGTACTTAAGGGCTGCGTGAAGAAATTCAATATGTTTGTTTTTTATTCTAACCTATTAATACTCTTTGGAACAAATTCCAATAATTATAGTAGATGAATCTATCCTCTTGTGAATCAAACATGTACAAGGGGAATTCATTGGATCCTTGTTATTCTGACGTGCAGTCCTGATATTGTGTTTAGTGTTTGGAATGTTGTGGCAAGGTTTCAAGCATGCCCTCGTGGATCATATTTGAAGCTGCAAAACGTTCTCAATACTTGAAGAAAACATAGGGGGAACCTGTTCTTTCTTTTATCCTGCAAGGTGATACTTTTGATCCTAGTTTGTTTTGGCAAAAATTCTGATTTTTGCTGGTTTACAAGTTAACAGGAAGAGCACCTCTGAATGGCTCATTTCCTTGGATCCTCCTTAATCTCTTGGGGTACCAGAAGCAAACTATGGGCTCTTTCAAACTACTGAAGCTGAATATGTAGCTGCTCTGCAGCCTTTTGTTCTCAGTTGTTTTGTGTGGATCAGGCAACCTTGGAAGATTTTGAATTCACATCAAACAATTCCTCTTATGTGTGACATCTATTGCTGTTATATGGGAAAGAAACCCATTCCACATAAGATGAACAAAGCAATTGAATGTTAGCATCAACTTTTTGATAGATAATGTGAGAAGGGAAAATATTGTGCTCACATATTGTCCAACGGAGTAGCAAATTGCAGACACTTCACTAAGGCTCCAGCAAGGATCATTTGAGAGGAATCGGTTCAGTTGGGGATGTTGATCTTCCAATGTGATGCTTTTAGCTTCAACAGTAACTTCTCCCTTGATGGCTAGAATTGTATCAGGTATCCTTTGTGTGAATTTTAAATATCTGAACAAAGATCCCTTTGTAGCTCTTTTGTAGGTATACTCAGTAAGACCTGCTAGCAAAAGGGCAGCAACAGAAAAAATTAAGGAATGAAGTTAAACTCTACTCCATGTTACTGGTAACCTGTTTCAGGTTTCAGCTTTATGACATTAAATTTAAATGAAAAAAGTTTGAACCGTTGAAAATGCCACGTGTTAGTCATCGGTTACTCCTGACCGATCAGTCCCATCGTTCTCTCTCAACGACGCATCCAATCACACAAACAGGACCTGGCACCGTTCTCACTTCTTTTAAAAACCCTTCTTGCTTTTGAAACTCTCATCCCGTTTCTTAACTTCTTCTCTTCTTCTCCCGTTTCACATCACGAAGGTTTTTTGTTAACATTCAAAGGAAAAAAGTCCTGTTTCTTCTTCTTCTCTTTGTTGTTCAAAGAAATTTTCCATTATAACAACATGTCCCTTCTCCTTCATGCTTCTTTCTAAACAAAGTTGAATGCTCTCAGTGAAATAGGAGCCCCTTGCCCTTCTTATATTCCCCCGACCACTACAAAAGCCAGACTTCCTTCCCCCTTCCATTCCTCAACAAGGACAACTCCTGATAACCCATGTTTTTTTCGCCATAGATCGAAATACTTCTTACTCTGCAGTGCCTACTGGGACCTGGCCGTTTCAAGACATGTTGCCTGACATATGTTTGAAGGGGATCTACCAAAATATAGGGCTGCTGATTCCAACATATTAGCAACGAGTGAGAGCTTTGTGATGAAATCTTGACCATGATGCGGGAAGAAGCACTGCAGAGCATCCTGCCAAGTTTTGGACAAAGAATAGGTAACGACCCACATCAACCTATTTTTGATAAGACTCCTAGATTTAGAAGTTACTCTTTTTCATTCCTCTGACTCTGCAAGTGAGAGTAACCATTAAAATGGAAGTCTAGAGAAGAGAAAGGGGAGGTCTCTAGAAAAGGAAGAAAGGTTGTGAGGTGCCCCTAGGAACGACTACCTACCAGTCTTCTTCCTCAAATTGATGTTGATGCCTTGAAGGCAAGTGCCTATCTCTGCTTGCAGTTAAAAAGTGCAGCAAAACCTTCAAGGTAATCAATTTTTTATAATACCTGAGGCAATTGTGGTTTAGTTTTTCTGGAGAAAAGTGAAAATACAAATAAGCACAAGCCTCATAACAGAAACGCAAGGGTAACAAGGAAAGGTTTGAAAAAATCACAGTCAAAGGAAGAGTCTCTAACAGCGAAAAGCGGCTCACAGGGAGCCTGGTTTCCCAAGCCAGGAAGTTGAGAATGTCCACTTGCAGGTGGTATTTGGACACCCTGAGGAACAAGCAGTCGCTATTTGGAATAGTTTTTGATAGGGGATCAAACTCTTCAATCAATGGCATGGTGGAGCCTCTGCACGATATTGTCGAGATTCAATCTTGGCTTGCACTTGTTCTACAAAAATCTCCCATTCTCCATGAAAAGAGTTTCTGAATTTTACTCACAATATTCATTTCGGGACGTGTGGGAGAATCCTCACCACGGGTAAATGATACTGTCATATCGTTGGATTATGATGTGTTGAGTCAAAATTCTCAGGGTGCCAAAGAGGGGACCGGTCTGTACAGGGCAAAACTGCTCTTCTGAGTTTGCCTCTATGATTTCTAAGCACCCACAACTGAAGGTTGCTTGTGATTTATATAGAAAATCATTAAGAGTGTATCATCTGGTCTTTGAGTTCGTCACAAGGTGTCTCCTTCCTCGGCACAGAAATAGGACACTTGCTACTGCAGGCTTACTTGTATGTGATGGATATGCTGATGCAGCTTTGAACAGCCCTGGTCTTCCTGGTCAATATTGAGCAACATTCACAAAACTTCGTTGAGGAAGGAAAGGTTTTCACGGAATGGGTTATGGATCCTTTCCTCACAGATGTATTCAAGCATTTTTGAATCCCATCTCAGTGTTGGAAAGGTTGGGAAGGTTAAACAACTATCTCTGAGAATACCTTGGTTGAATATGAGTGGCATTGAAGGAAAAGGAGGCTATTCCAAATTGCAAGATGCTCACTTATTGAGGACTCAGGATCAGCTTAAACACAGGTTAAGAGCTCACTACGGTGCGGTTGAAGTGAAAAGAGGCAGAAATTTTCTATACTACTCAGCAGAACTGCTTACTGCACAGAGTGAGGGCCCTAGTTTCTTCTTGGTTTCGAACTCTGAAGAAAGAGAATGTTTGAGTTGAATGGCGAAGATAACTGCCCGCAAGAAAAGGCCATCTAGGATAATGATGAGCTAATATGCTTCGGCCAATGCCCGACTCACTCTTTATCTCAGTCCCTTTCTCATCCTCCCCCCTTTCCTAGCCTGTTAATCAATCCCCCCTGTGTCATTTTTGTGTGTGGCTTATACTGTGTTGATGATTTTTAGTTATTTTTTAATGTATTTATGTTATGATGGCATGATGTTGGTTACTTATTCCTCTTGTTTTTTCTTCCTTTATCTTTTGCGAATGCTTTCCTCTACTTGTTTTTGATTGTTTTTTAAAGCTTTGATCTTGTTCGTATGTATGTTGACATCACTGTATACTGCATTCTTTTTTTATGATTCCAAGGGGGAAGTAAACTTTGATAGCCTAAATATTGCCGTTAAGGGGGAATATACATTCCAGGGGGGAACAAGGAATATTGCATTACGGGGAATTTACAGTCAGGAGAAACATTCTGGAGAAGATCTCAGATTATGGTTTGTCATCATCAAACGGGGGAAAAGGGTATTTGTAGTTTTTGATATTTGAAATAAACTTAGGACCTTTGTAAAGGTACCGGTTTTTATTACTTAAGTATTGCAGTGTTTCTTGACTTGAGTATTGCAGGGTTCTTGTTTGAAGTATTGCAGATGACACAAACCCATGGACCTAGTAGAGGTACCCGGTTTCTCATGATGAGAAGTCAGTTGATGTCGCTGAGATGGTAACAGAAAGTTGTGCACCTCTTCCCGATGGCGTCAGAAGTGTGACTTTTCAGCAATGGCAAAGAAGTTTGAGGAATGACTTGCCCATATAAAGGCACTTTCCTAAACATTTTGAGTAGTTTTTTGGCAATCTGAATAACAACTTTTCAAGAACTCTTCACAGGCTACTACAAAGCAAAGGCAGAATCATTCCAATAACAGCACAATCTCTGGAGATTGTTTCGTGCAACTGTTTTAGGAATTATTCTCTTCCGTTCTTAACTTGTTAAGCTATCCTGAATCTATAAAGTAATCAGTGTGTAGTGTTTTGAAAGTCTAGTTGTCCCGCTGGGATAACTTAGTGGTAGATTAGTTTTCTACTTATGCTTGTTAGCAATAGGGACTGTTGCTTAACTGTAAGATTGATAACTCTTCTTACGTTTTGTTGTAAATCGTGTTTTACTTTTACTTTTGAAGATTAGGAAAACGATTGAAATCCTGTGGACAGGTCCGTGGTTTTACTCTCCTTAAGAAGGAGGTTTCCCGTAAAATTATTGTGTTTGATTTTACTGCATTTAAACTTTCTGTTATTTTTCGTAGTGTATATGGCCATGGTCCATTAGTTGTTAAGTGAAGGCACATATTCTCACCCATATGTAATTGAATGATCATTGAGATCAATTTTTTATTTGGCGAAGTTTGCATACAACAATAATTATCATTTTAGCTTTGAGATGACATTATCTAAGGCTTTGTATGATGAAAAATTTGATATTTGTTTGGTTGGTTTAATAAATTTGAGATTAGACCATAAGAAACAAATTTGTTTAGAGAGTTTTCGAACAAAGACAAGTTGATTCAAGATAGATTTCTCACAACTCAGAGTTAATTTTTTTTTAAATCCAAAAGAACCAAAGGCTTAAATTTTATAGATTCTCAAAAAAGTACATAATTAAACTTAAAGGCTGATGGCATAAGGGCCAAAAGCCCACCACATCAGCCTAAAAAAACAATAAAGACAAAATAATAAAACTCAACAAAAACAAAAAGGAAAATGAAAAGACAAAGGCAAGAAAAAGGAAATGCCAAGAACACAACTTTTTGATCAACCATGTTGGAGCAAGAAACTCGCCGATTTTAAAAATTGTGAAGGTAACTCTTTTTGAACTTCTCTTCAAAGCTTCAATAGTTAGCTAGATCTAACTTGAATCACTCCTTAAATGCAAGATTGAGCTGATTTCCTGGTTCGATTCCAAGTTTAGTGATCTCAAAGCTCTAACTACACGCTGAAATCGAGATCCAAGATGAAGTTGAACTAATAAATTTTTCTATGCGAAGTAAAAAATGACTCAAAAGGTATTTCTAACTTTTTCTCTATAGAGCTGAAGACAATATTCAACTGAATTTAATTATCTTTTGTTCAAACAAAAATTTACAATGGAATAAGCCTAATACAAGACTATACCACCATTAGTAAATTTATTATTCGTACATCGGTCAAATACAATCAATCAAAAAGATGGCTCCGTGTAGTTTGAAGTTTTGTTGTGTTGAATCTGTGCTTATGAATTCGTTTGATGTATTTGTCCGTCCGTTTGACAATTTGAATAATTAACATCAACCCTGATCCCTATTTCTGAATGTGTTGATCCTTAGTTGTGGGATTTGTTGTTTGTCGATGTTGAGTAATGTTCTAGCTTGCAATGGTATTTTTTGGAAACAATTGTATTTTAGATCTTCTGTCCCTGCAAAAGAAAAAACTTCATCATCTAAAAAATTTGCTAGTGCAGTGCCTTCTAAGGATGTGGGCAAAATGCACTATCCCTTTACTCCTTCATTTTAATTTTTTTCATCTCCATTCTATTCTTTCATGGAATATCTCATCTATCTTCAATCATATAGATCATAGATAGTGAATTTGGCTCTATTAGTACTTGAATCCTTTGTTGTTCAATACAAAATCTAACCCCTTCTTGAATAGCTATAGCTTTTGCACATAAGCTGTTAGTTATCCCTAATCTTCTTGCTTCAGCATATATCATATCCCCATTAGCATTTCTCAAACAAAAAGTTGTAGAGCTCTCTTCTAAGTTACCTCTACTTGCCCCATCAGTGTTACATTTAAACCATCCACGTCAGGTTTTACCCATCTCACCAACTATGATTTAATTCAAGATCTAAATTGCTCAAGATAATGAATAAGTTGACCAAATATATTCATAGTTCTTCATTTGCTGTCCTTTTTGTCTGATTTCCTCCCAAGAGCACTACTAATCGTAAATTTTCCAAAAGTGGTTTTCATCCACCAAGGATTATCTGGAAGATAAGTTAGCTCTTACAATATCTATCTTAGTAACTTTAATAGCACCTAATATTGTCCAGTTATCTTCCCAAGAGTCTGCATTACCTCTCTTTGGTTCCCACCAAATGTATCCATCCAATTGATCTCTAGCCTCTTAACATTTTTTTCCAAATTTGAGAGCCATTTTTCCATATTACTTCAGTAGGCTTTTGCTTTTTGCAATATTCATTCCACATGAAGAGAAGTTGTGGTTCTAAATCTCCACCATAATTTAGCAAAAAGAGCTTTAGATATGTCATATAATGACCTAAATCCCAATTCACCTTCTCTTTTTGGTAGACACAACTTCGACAGTGAAATCCAATGTCTACTTTTTCCTTCTTATTTAGTTCTCCAAAAACATCTAGCAAATATCCTGTATATCTCATTGATTGTATACTTAGTTGTAACCACGACAGACAACAAGTATATAGGAATACTTTGAAGTACACTTTCAATAAGTACAACTTTACCTCCATAAGAAAGTAGCTTGTCTCTCCAGTTCTGCAGTCTGTCTTTCACCTTCTTTATCAAATCATTGTAGTAATCCTTCCTTTTTCTGTTATGAAAAATTCGACAACCTAAGTACTTGAAAGGAAACTTCCCTCTAGAAAAACCAGTCACTCGTTCTACTTTATTCACCAAGCTTGTACCCACTTTATGATACATATAAAAATTACTTTTATACTTATTAATAAGTTGCCCTGGAACTTGTTCATGCTCCATCAACACCTTCATTATCTGCTTTAAGGACTCTTCATCTGCTGAAGTGAAAATAGTGATATCATCTGCATAAGCAAGATGACTAATATTATGACTCTATTTAGGCAACCCAAATCCCTTAAAATATTGATTTTCACATAAAGAATTTAACGTTCTTGAAAGCACTTCTGAAGACGAAACAAACAAAGCTGGAGATAGGGGGTCTCCTTGTTTCACCCCTCTAATAGAATGAAAGAATCCCTTTGATTACCATTAAACAAAATGGAATACCAATTATTAGCAATCAACCTCCATATAATATCCGTAAAATGTTGTGAGAAGACCATCTTGACAAGTACTTTAATAAGATAATGCCATGATACCCTATTGTATGCCTTAGTCATGTGGGAAAGTAATAAAGGGACGTTAAACATAATTCTAGAAGGGCCTTCCCGCAAAAAAAAAAAAATGAGTCTTGGCAGTTCAAGTGAAAGTTTAAGCTTGATATAACATTAGCAGGCTTTCCCCTTCTGATATATGTGACTATCTCTTGAGTAAGTAACACATTCTTAATAATACTCATGTCTTGCACAAAACCTGATCGGTTAGAACATATCAATTTTGGAAGTATCTTCTCCAACCTCCCATAAATGACTCTTAGCAAAATCTTGTTAACAAAATTACTCAAACTTACATATCTTAGGTCTGAATAAGTTTGAACAAGATCTTTTTTTAGGTAAAAGAACCATATGTGAATGTGTGAAAGATTTGGGAAGTGTGTGTCCTAGAAACAACATATAAATCGAAAGATATCCACCTTTACTATTTCCCAACACTTTTGATAAAACAGACATGAAAATCCATCAATGCCACTAGCACTATCTACATTAAGTTTAAAAACAACTTCTTTGACCTCCTCCATGGTTGGCAACATGCTCAATAATTCATTATCTTCTTGTGTTATCAGATAAGGTACTTGTTGCAACATATCTTGATTGGTGCATTCTCCTTCCTAAGAAAATTGATTATTGTACCATTCAATAGCTTCAGTTGTCATTTGTTCTTCATCTTCAATCTAGATATCATTCTTATCTTTGATTCTTTTGATCTTTAATCTATTTCTTCTCCCTTTTACTAGGTTATGATAATACCTAGTATTTTTGTCCCTTCCACAAATCAATCAATGTCGTTTATTTTGTCTCCAGTACTCTTCTTCAAAGTGTAAATATCTTTTCAATTCTGTCTGACTTTGTTGTAGAATGCTTCTGTTGTTGTGATGCCTGACTCAAATAAAGTCTCTTTTAATCTCACAATCTCTTCCCTGCTAATAAAATAGTTAAGTGAATCAAAAAAATTGTGATCAAAAGTTTATGGTCGAACAACGGATTTTGTTGAAGGTTTTACTCATGAAGGTTGTGATGAAATTTGAGAAAATGACAATTGGAGCTCCAGGAATATTGATCTTTGAGATTGTTCAGCATATTGTAAGGTGGCTTACGGATTGACTCTTCGAACCAGTTTATTAGATGTTCACCCTATGTTTCATATTTTGATATTGAAAAAGTACGATAATGATGATTCTCATGTGATTCAATGAAATCTGGTGTTGCTTATTAAGAATTTAACTTTTAAGAATGAGTCATTAACCTTCTTACGCAAATTTGAAAATTGCAGTCAAAGAAATTGTTTCAGTAAAGGTTAAATAAAAGTATCGTCCAATCGAAGAGGCTACTTAGAAGACTTAGTCATATATGTGGATCACAAATCTCCAATTTTTTAAGTGTTTAGGTACTTTTATTTTTTTTCAAATCATAAGAGGATAAACATTTTGTTTAAGTGGTAGATGGGTTAACCTTTTGTAAATCAAATTGAGCACTAAACTTTTTTTTCATAAAGACTCTTCTCGTCAATTTTAATGGAAATTCTGAATTATTCATTTAACTATAATTATTTAATTGACGTATAATTTTAGATAATTAATTTAATTGGTGGTCAAGTGTAACAATTTATTCCATTGCTATTCAGAAGACATCTCGTGCGGAATCTCAAATTTTTTTTAAAATACATTGTCCATTTAAAATTGAGATCACACAACAAAAATTTCAAATTTTAAAAAATTGACTTGGGTTGACGTCATTCCGTCATAAAAGGAATATCTCTGCTATGACACCGTTGTTGTGGTGGCGTACCAACCGCTAAGTTGGTCAGACGGGACATAAACTCAAAAATATGAATTTCTCTTCCCCTTCTTTAGTGATAAAATGTACTAAAATTATTTCAAAAATCCTCTTAAACTGATCCAAGCTTGAATATAGAAAAGATGAGGAAATTTTACGCTAAGAAGGTCAAAACCCATAAAATTTCGATCTACCTCCATTAAAATTTGCCTCCACAAAGTCAGAAGATCATATTAAGAATTCTTCAGCAATTGCTTGGTATTCAAGTAGACTATACTTAACTCAGTAGTTGACATATCTTCAATTCCATAATACCTTGTGAATTGTCAAAATCTGCATATATAAGCCTTCGTACACGGAATTTAGGTGGGAAAATATGTGGATTGCTTAGGATGGTAAGGTGCTTAGCTTGATGATGTTGATCTTGCGAATGTTGTTGGTGTTATTGTAGGGGGTTGTAACCTATGATTTATGAGTCATAAGAGGAAATTGTCCAGTAAGAGTCATCCAAAAGTAGGTGATGGTTGTGTTTTCCAATTTATGTAATTTGTGCATGTTAACTATTTCTATGGTAAATTCACACAATGCATGTTGGGGAGGGGGGGGACCATAAGGGTTCATTGCAAAATGATATTTGGTGACAATTCTTAGGTAATGAAGGAGTTTCATTTATTTGTATTAACAAGTGTGATTGTATTTTATTGTGATTATGATTGTGTTTGTGCGACTATCGGTTAACTCGAGTATCACGCCTTATTCAAGATATCTCTTAATTGGCTTAGATATTGCTTATGCTATGAATTATTGATTGACTCGGATACAATTGAACTCGAATTAATCTCTAATTTTAGTCTGTTATAAATCTCTTTATTTGCATTATACTAGTAATATGTATATTCTCATTAGTGAAAGATTTATCTATCCATTTATAATTTCTTGTTTGTTATTTATTGAGTTGAAATTCAAATCATGGTTATAAAAGTTAAATTATAATATGTTAAAATTAGAGCAAACTACATAAATCTCACTAGTTAGGTCCTAATTACTAGGATTATGATAGTTTTGAATATTACTTCTTGTACCATATTTCGTTCTATGGACATGTATCATAACTTGACAAATAAATGCAGTCGACGATTTTAAAAGCGAGATATAAGTTTTATTTGTTTGAATTAGACCCGTCAATATGGGTTAGGCCCGTTGGGCCGGCCTGACCTAACCCGTGATTTAATAGAGTTGGACTACGATTTTTGGAGCCCATTTAAGAAAAGATTTTTTAATTAGGCCTGAATAAGTTTGTCAAATTGTGAGGCTTGAGAAAAATAGATAGGATCGGCCTGTATGCCAAATAAAAATTAATTTAAAATAAAAATAAAATTATTAAAAATAACAAGAGTGTAAACTCAAAACTTGTACAAAGTTTGAATATTACAATTTAACTACAAATTATGTTTATAAAATATGTACTACATAAAATAAAAATTCCCTAAAATTTCTAGGGAGTCACTACATAGGTCATAACCTATGAAATATTGTCATAATTTTTGTGTTTTATTATGATCATTAGGTTAATATTACTACTTAGCTATTTATGTTTTTACTTGAAATCAAACTTAATAAATTTTACAAAGATAATTTATTTGTGCATTTGATTAACAACTAGTAACACTAATACCATGTAATATTGTCTTGTCGATATTTATGATAATATTTTTAAATTATAATTAATTTAAAAAAATATAAAAAATATAATTTTTAAGAAAAGAGAGTTGATCCGGCAAAACCTCCACGTACTTGTGGGCGGGCCTGGGCTAGCCAAGCTTGACCCGTCAAATTTCAAAGCATGTATGAGTTAGTCCGAATGGAGTGAATCAACCCATATGGACAACTCTAGTTTGAATTGAATGACTGTAACTTGTTTTCTTAATTAAAAGAGAAATTGACTACTCTAACAGATTTTCAAAATATATTGACAATTAATTCTGAAAGTTTAAAATTAATCAAATACCTTCATACAAGACGAAAATCAAGGAGTGTATCTATAATTAATTAATTTCATTTTATTACTTTTATAATAATAAATTTGTCAATATTATTAATAAAAGACAAAATCGGTATACCTTGATTATGTAATTTAATTAATTTCATTTGATCACTCTTAAAATCAGGGATTTACAAAATCAAATCGAAAATCGAACCAAACCGCAAATCGAGTCAAACTGGAAAAAACTCGACTAGTGGTTTGGTTTGACTTGGTTTAGGGTTGAAAAAGAAATCGACAATATTTGGGTTGGGTTGGTTTCAACTAAAAAAAAATAATCCGAAGAACAAACCCCAAACCCGATGAATATTATATTATATAATTTTAAAATTTGAGTTTATACGTAATAATTTACTTGATATAAATTTTAAAATATTTTTTATGCTCTTTTCATAGTTTTAATCTTTAAATAATTATTTATGTTTGAAAGTTAGAATTTTAAGACCCAATAAAGATTATAATCTCCACATGTGGTAACTATAAGGGAAATTTAAATCAAAATCAATTAATTAATTTTGTATGCAAAAAGAAAATCAATTCAAACACTTAGAATGATAATAATATTGAATATTGTTTTTTTTAATTTGACTAGGTTAGAAATTAAAATACATATCTAAGTTTACTTTTCTTTTTAATATTAGTCATGCAACTAATACTTATTAAAACTTATTTTAGCATGATTTTAGTACTTTTAAAATATGATCAATTTCATTTGACTTATTATATTTGCAAAAATTTGTTTACTCAATTTCATCATTATTTTTTGTTGGATATTTTAGTGTCACTAATCATATCATCTTGTGTATCATTTTCTTAAGAAACAACATAGATAGTTGCATTTTGGTAGGACTAAAGAAATATTTGAAGTACAAGTAAATAATATGTTTGTATGAATACTTTCCCGGAAAACCCCGAAAAACCCAAAAAAATCCAAAGTTTAAAAAGCTGAGTTTTATTGATTTGGTTTTTAATTAAAAAATCCGACACAAATAGTTTAATTTGATATTTAAAAAATCTGAACCAATCTAATCATATGCACCCCTACTTAAAATAATAGATTCATTCATTTGATTTCTCTATTATCAATATATGAGAATCCAACAAACTAATCACATATATACGTGCGTATACAATTGCACATATACATTTATATGTATCATGAACACATACTAACCTCTTAAATGCATAAAAAATCATATGGACACAAATACATTCAGATGTATCATGAAGTCATATATATATCTTAATCTATATGAATAAGTAGACTAGGATACATGGACGCACAATTATATTCATATGTATCATAGAAGTATCTAATATTGACTTCATATATTTGCTATATGTATCTAGTATTAACTTCATATACTTATTTATATGATCTAATATTAATTTCATGTATCTATTTATATGTATCTAATATTAATTTGATGTATCAAGTATTAATTTCATATGCTATATCAAAAAACATGTATCTCGGATAGATGATAAGCAAATACAACTAATATGTATATCGAAATATGAAATGTAACTGAAACACATGAATTTTAGAATAAATTTTAACTGTAGAGAACCCGTTATATCATTAATCTAAAAAAGTATTAAAAAATCAAAATTCTTTCCTTTTTTTTAGCATTCATTACATACAGTCTTAACTCAAATCCATAAACTTTTAATTAATTTGATACATATATTTATTTCGTTAGATGTACATATCAACATCAAATGGACTCCTACCCCAACCCTTCAATCATCACTCACACATTTTGTGTTGCTTAAAATGATTCAATAAAATTTGGTGTACCATATGACATGATGAGAAGATGAGACTTAAAAATG
This sequence comes from Solanum habrochaites, assembly GCA_027704765.1. Classification (NCBI taxonomy): domain Eukaryota; kingdom Viridiplantae; phylum Streptophyta; class Magnoliopsida; order Solanales; family Solanaceae; genus Solanum; species Solanum habrochaites. Next base: position 32,756,636 of record JAKWJA010002494.1, read on the forward strand.
TTAGACATGCACTCTAGTTCGGGGTGTACATAACCAGGTTAGTTCGAATTTTTCAATTATCAAATAAAATTATTTGTAGAAAAATTTTAAATTTATAAACCAAATCAAACTAATAAAATTTAGATTTTTTCGGATTTTTCAAATACCAAACCAAACCATTGTGTCGAATTTTTAATTTATAAATCAAATCAATTAATAAACCTCATATTTTTTTCCAGATTTTTGGATTTTTTCGATAAAGTTTGCATACAAACATATAATTAGTTGTGCTTCAAATATTTCTTTAGTCCAACCAAAATACAATTATCTAATGTATTTCTTTAAAAAAAAACACAAAATATGAGATGAGTATTGATGACACAAAAATATTCAATTAAAAATAATAATGAAATCATCATATAAAATAAGTATTGTAATGTCATAATGAAAATTATCATAATTTAAAAGTACTAAATAATGTTAAAATATTTATAAGTATTAGTAACATTACTAAATATTTAAGGAAAATTAAAATTAGATTATGTATTTTAATTATGTAAACTAATGTAAAACTAAAGAATAAATATTCAATATTATTGTCATTCTTAGTGTTGAATTGATTTTCCTTTTGCATTAGTATTAATTTAAGTTTTATAATAACTATCAACATCTATGAACTATAATCTTTATTGGATTATTCCGAATTCTAAGTTTTAAACTTGAAAATAATATATTAAAAGATAAAACTATGAAATAGTATAAGAAAGATTTTAAAATTATAATGTCGGGTTGATTTTTTTTAGTTAAAACCAACCCATTCCAAATATAGTCGGATTTTTTTTTTGCAATACCAAATCAATTCAAACTAAACCACTAGTCGGGTTTCTTTTCGAAATGACTCAATTTACGATTTGGTTCGATTTTCGATTTGATTTTGTACATCCCTAACTCTAGTTAGGTAAATAAACAAACGTCAGAATTAAACACAATCTCAACGATAAATCATTTTGTGGGCATAATATTCTCATAAAAGTAGGGATTCTATAAAAACTATAGATCTTCCTCAGAATTGAGTTTTCCCTATTTTCATATAGGTCCATCAAACTCTATTAATACTTTAAACTATAAAGACAACAAACAATATCATTGAAAATTCATTGTGCCCATTCAAACAAAATATAATTAGGAGGACCAACATAACAATTTTAATTAGTCAAACAAAGAAATACTCATACAATCTATTAATATATTTATCGTAATAGATTACTCACGAAACATGTATTGAGAGGTTGAAGAAAGACAAAAATCGTGGAACTGGGGAGTAGAGATATTGTTAGAGTACCGAATTGGCAGAGGAAACAGTTGATGAGAGAGAAAAATTACTAATTATAATTGGACCATTAATTTTGATGTTTAAATTTAAGGCAAAATGATCTGATAGACCCTTGTACTTGTATCAGTTTATATTGTGAACACTTCTACTTATCCTTTTGTCATCTGAACTCTTAAACTCAATTAAAATGAGACTTTTAAATTCTTCCAAGCATGTGTGTAGAACACTCTTCCTTCATAGATGACATGTCATATTCATGTCTTATATATTAATGTCAAGTCATAATCTTCTTCATGATTATTTTTTAATTATTAATTAAAATGTTAAATAAAAGACAAAATTAATAAATTTTCTATTTTATCAAATAAAATAAAATTACGGGAAAGGACCTTAAAATATCCTTGAAGTATTGGAAATGGTATTATTTAAATTACCCTACATCCACCTATTGCTTTCCAAAAAGACACTTCCCCACCACTATTGGCTCCAAAAATTACCATTGTTCATCCAACCTTGAGTTGAAAGGACCACTTATTTAATGATTTTAAATTTGAAAATATTAAAATATTTTTAAAAAAAAAAAAAAAAAACCCCCGACCCCCCCCCCCCCCCCCCCACCCCTCTCACCCCCACCCCAAGATTTGCCCCCCCCCCCTCCCCCCCCCCCCCCCCCCCCCTCCCCCTGGACGCTCAATAATTTGTTATAATTTAACTTATTAGTAGAAATTTAAAAATCAATCCACTACCCACTTATTACTAACTAAACCCCACCCAATTAATAAATTTCGAATTTAAGCTTGAAAGAAAATCATATCGAAAGTGTTCTCCTAACTAAGGAGCTCAACCTAAATTTAATTGGGGCTTCGATTCGGACTCGAATAATTTTGGATTGTTCATTTTTTCAGGAATCTATAATTTCGTAGGTTTTAGTAGTGTTATGGCAATTTGATATTATATTTGGTTTATTATAAGGGTTGAGGTTAGTAGTAATGGAGATGGATAGTGAGTTGTTTTATAAAATTATATTAATTAAATTAAATTATAGTTAATAGTTGAGCGCCAAGTATTTTTAAAAATTTAACAATTTTATATTTTTAAAACAATTAAATAAGTGGTCAATTTTAAACTCAACGGTGAATGACAAGAGTATTTTGGAGACAATAGGTGGATGAGAATGACATTTTGGAGTCAATAGGTTGATGGAGCGTAATTTTGTACTATTTCCAATACTTCTAGGATATTTTAGGAAATTTTCCAATAAAATTATTGTTTCTCTCACTTTTGCTCCACCTCCCCTAACCCACAATCGCTGCGAAAACTCAAAACCATCTCCATGTCTCTTGTTTTTTCTATTTCATTTTTTTCACAATAGAAGTAGGCATTACTTTATTTAATGAAATTAAATAGAAATATTACAACTTTATGAAAATAGATTGGGAGCATATTTGGGAATTATATTTATTGTTGTTGTGAAAAAAAAATAGAGAATTGAATTCACAAAATTTGTTTTCTCAATTCTTTGGCATTTGAAATTTGGTTGAATAGAGTTGCTGCTAGTTGGAGATTGAATAAATAATGAGCTATTTACTAATGAGCACGTCTCTCGTGCCACTGCGATTTAGTGGTCTCCGGTGAATCAGTCGCAATCTCTGGCGAGCGCTGGTGTCTGGTGTTAGTGAATTGTGGAGAAGAAGAAGAAAAAAGTTTTGGTAAAAGGCATAAAAATGTCTAAAAAGGAAGGCAGTGGGGAAGAAGAAAAGCTTTTTTAATTAATTATTTTTTAAAAATATTCTTATATTTTTTTAACCTAAAAAGTTATTCACTCGCCTAAAAGTGCGTGAAGTCACACACTTTGTTAACTCAGTCATCTTAAAGACACATAAGTTTGGTCAATAGTTAGAAGAATTTGTTAAATTATGTTTTATTAAGTTTAAGGGTCACAATAACAAAATGGTAAGTAGAAGTGTTCAAAATACAAATTGATTCAAGTAGAAAGGTCCATCAGACCATTTAGCCTAACTATAAAGATAATTAGATAATCCCATTTTTAAGGGATTTATGTATCTTTTTAAAATATATTGTATAAATATTAAAAGTGATTAGTATATGTAATTGTTTGAAAATAGAGGTAATGTTAGTGTATATGGTAGGGAGTTTGTTCCTAGTTAGATAGTTTTTCCTTAAATTAGGGGTGTGCATTCGATTTTTCAATTTTTGATTTTGAAGAAGTGTAACTCAATCAAAACCAAAATAAATTCGGTTTGGTTTGGTTTTTCTCTTTTTGGTTTGAATTTTTTCGATTTGGTTAATCGGTTATGTCAATAATTAGAAACATAACAAAAAGTATTTGCAATTTAAAAATTTATATATATATATATATTTAAATTGAATTTCTTAAATATACTTTTAAATATAAATCACGAGTAAAATGTAAAACACAATACTTAAAAGTATATCAATTTTAGATGTTCAGACATAAGAAAATAAACTAAATCATAATGAAAATAACTAAAAAGGGACAAAAGTGGTTAACTCCAACTTTATATATATATATTATATCTAATTCGATTTTTATTTTTCTAAAATCGAAACCAACCAAAAAACCAAACAAAGTAAATTATAATCCAAAATCAAACCAAGAATTCAAAAAACCAATCTAAATTAAAATTCAGTTTGATTTAGTTTATTTTTTTGATTTAATCCAAATAGTGCACACCCCTACTTAGAACTATTGAGATTACGTAGGTCATGACTCAACACAATTCTTAGTTATTTAAGCTCAAAACAAATTTGGACGGATCATAACCAATCCAATTTCTATTTCAATCCATCCATTTAACACCCTTAATTTTCTCTTTTAATTTCCGATAGTAGAATTTTTCTTTAGTTGTTTAGGTGATAAACATCCGCATCAACAAGAGTTTCACCAAAGAATCTGCTCTATCAGTAGTATTGTCATCTTTATCTAGATAATTATACTGGTCATCAAAGATTGTCTTTTTCCTTTGAACAAAGAATTAATATGCACTTTTGGCAGCGAGCTAGGAGCAGGTTCTACCACCAAATGATCAAATCTATTACTAGATATGTGTCGGGTATATAACAGGGTCATTACCAGAATCATTCTGAACCCTAACAAGGGCTTGGGTTCATCATTAGTAACACTACTTTTACTTTCATCTAAACACCACAAAAATAGATGTGGAGAATTTCATTTTTACATATGCAAATAAATATATTTAACTGAGAAGTAACAAAAGATTAATAGTGTCCCACCACCAGGACATCTCAGATATGAAAAGATCATAATGTGTTCCACTAGATCCGATCGACAGCGTCTTAAATATTGTATAACAGAATTTCAGTGAAGCGGCAAAAGCTTGGAGTTTAAGACTCACACATGAGCTTAGCACTTCTTGTGTACCAGTGTATATATCACTAGACACTAGTTATATTTTACTTATCATTTACATATCTGGATCTGCAATATGTGCAGTGAAGTCATTACCTATGTCATAATATATGAAAGTACATTACATGTATTAGCACCAAAACGTTGAGATATTCTTCCCAAACTCACAAGACAACGGCAGAGAAGAAACATCTCTTCCCTAAAGTCCTCGAGTTAGTCATCTGCCAACCATGGACATCTTCATAGCATTCAACCTGCCATGAATTGCAGCAGTACTTGTAAGGCAAAGATTGGATAAATATTCTAAACCAAGGTGGAAGTGATAAATGCTTAAAGTAATATACCGAATTCAGAATTTCCTCTTGATCGTTTACCCCGCCAATTACAAATATTTTTCCTCCTACCACAACTGCTCCAGAGTAACCCCTGGGACTGTTCATCTGCTCTCCCATCACCCATGAACCAAACCGTGGATCAAGTATCTCAACAGATGAAACCATCTTCTCTCCATCATAACCACCCAATGAATATCTGCGAGAATACATTTGTACGTCTGGATATAATCATCTTCAAACACAATGTACAAACATGAAATCAGGACTATCTAAGGTCCGGTAACTACTGGTAATAGGGCAATAAAATACAAAATCAGTTAATAGTCACCGAGCTCAATCCTACCACCCTTACCCTCCCAAATATGTCTTGTACCATCCATTACCTTGAAACCTGCTATAGAAAAACTTGCTAAGCAACAAAGTGACTGTCCACCCAATTACAATCATATGAGGACCATGAAACACAGTTAAAATAGTTCAATGGTAAAATTAACATATCTAACAGAGGCTTCTACCAAAAACGGACTTACAACTTCTCATTGTAGGCAACCAAAGAGTGGCATCCCCTCCTCATTTTCATGCATTCCACAGTAGTCCATGTATGTTCCCTCGGGTCAAATCTTTCAACAGATCTAAGTGTAGAACCAAATATCACAGTCAGAAATAAATGCACTCTAAACAGAATCTAGACAGAAGTGTCATTATTATTTATTAGGTAAAAGCGCCGTATGGTCATCATACATCCACACCCAATAAACCATGGTATTAAATACCGATTGGAACCAAAAGGCAAACCATCTCTGACCTCTAATAATTATCAAGAGAGCAGATAAGAATTGTCAGTTACATCTTCCCTGTCAAGTCAAAGGGTGGCACTGGGCCGGGCCAGACCAGGTAGGTTCACTAATTATGGAACCCGTCAGTCCGTAACCGGGTTGGGAGTACCAGGTCCACTGGTCCATATTGGGTTTGAAGTGACCTATGCGGTTCCGGGCAAGACCAGGCTGAATTTCAAAAAAAAATGTGATAGCAGTTTATATGGGTTCAAAATACACCACGGAAAGCAGAACCTCATATATAGTTACCTTCTAATTAGAACTGATAATACCATTTGGGAAAAAATGTGCGTCAAGCAGAATATATGACTTCCCAACATCAATGAATGCTTCACTATTTAGGTATTCACAGAGAACTCTTGGAATTAAGAGAAGCAATCCTAGTTTCTTTAAAGTGTATGATGTTATTTATATTATATAGAAAATTGATAATCTAGATTTTATTTCGGCGTTTACTACAGATATAACCCAGCTTACTCAATCTAAAAAGAACACAGACACACATATCTATAAATATATTACGTACTAATAATCATATATATAGTATCCCAATACGGGTATGACAGCTACCTGCAGCACAACGTCCCCACCGCCTGGCAGGCCAAAGAGGTGACCATGAACCATGAATCTAGAAATGATTGGGAGAAGTACGTGAAAAAAGTGAAACAAAAGATCCACCTTAATTGACCAGCTAGGAAAAACTAAATGGGATATGACCTAGCACAATTACACCTTCCTACATAAGATAACAGGGTTGTCATGAAACAGAGTTTCTAAAAGCTGGATATATAAAACACATACAAGGACTTGTACTGAAAAAAAAAAAGGGCACAGATGTTTCATAAAAGATATGGCACATATAAAAGTGGAATGATTTGAAGCATGCAACAAACGGCTAAATAAAATGAATTACTGGAAAATCATAGGAAACTGAGCCTTAAGGAAGACAAGTTAGCAACAACACTAATTCTTACTTCGTATAAGCCTTTCCATCATAACCACCAGCAACATATATAGCACCATTAATATCTGTTGCTGCTGGAGCAAACCGCTGCAATATATGCATAAAAAAATAGAAATACATATCAATTGAATTGAGCAAACTTCAGAATATATTGCCTCCAGCTTATCTAAGAAAAAGACGCACACTTTTCTCATTAACAGAGCAACATGCTTGGTGATACCAACAAAAATAAGTCATATACAACACCATAAATTGTAATAAACTCGATGATACCTTTTCCATCATTGACTGAGCAGAGATCCAATGTCCAAGGTTCAAGTCAAACATTTCTACCTCTGAAAAACATTGATCACCATTTCCACCACCAAAAGCAAAAATTTTGTCATTCAAAGAAGCTCCGGCTAAGCACCCCTTCTTCTCATTCAACGAAGGTTGTTGACTCCATTGATTTCTCAATGGACTGTACGATTCAACTAGAAATGAGCAAGTAATGTCAACACATTTCTTTTGGAAACATATAAAAATAGGAGAAGGAACAACCTCAATTATTATACCTGTATTGAAATACACATTATTATGCACCCCACCAAGTACAAAAAGTTCACCATTTAATTTCACTGCCGCCGCATGCGATCTTGGAAAGGTCATTTGGCTAAGTGTTTCCACATGATCGTGCGAAGGAAAGTAGGAATCCAAGGATGGCATCCATAAAGAGCCATTATATCCCCCCACAATGACCGCGGAATCATTAATTCCCGCAGGAAGTTGTCCTTGCGGTACATGTACTTCCTCAAGAGCCCTTGAGTCATACAATAGCCCAGGTACCAATTCATTAAGCATGTTCATGATTTGCCGCAGTTCCAATTTGTAATGAACCTTTACATGTAACAAGCAAATAAACTTGATGAACTAAAAGCTCATATAATTCAACAATAGAAAGACACAATGTACTATAACAGGTTTAGCATTAGCTTCGAAATTTCTTGTGTTCTGTAGCACAGAGAGGACCTCCATAACTACCTCTCAGATCTACGTGCAAACACAAAGATACAAATAGATGATTTTCGGCAGAGTTCACGAGTAACATACGTAAGCATCAGATAACTTCAATACAATAGCCATAACTAGAGTAAACCATGAAATTTTTAAGGAAGCCTTGTAATTTTTTTCAAAACAGACACTGCCTCTCCGAAGTATATGATTTTAATGCATAATTGACATGTATTTGTTGAGCTCAAGAGTTAAATGTACTTAACACCCTAAAAATTGTTGTTGTTGACTCTCTATATAAAGTGTCCTTTGAGAGACACAAAGCTCAATACTGCCTTCAATTCAAACTTAATATTCATGTCTCCTCATCATCATCAAATTGTCACACATTTTCTTAGAAGTATCGAAAATATGCCATGCAACATTAAAAGCTCAATGTAGACCACATTACTCTTCATATTAGAATGATTTTCCTATCCTATTACCGAAAAAACAAAAGGTAACATGTAGATCTATATGTAACACATCAAAAATACTAAATGACACTCCATTCCTGTTTTTAAGAGAACGCTTTGACATAGGGACTACTAATTTTCAAGAGTTAGATTTTGCTTTTTATCCATTTGGAACATGTCAAGTCATTTGTGTGTTATAAGGAATGAAATAGGAAAAGTTGCATAAGAAGGTGTTGAAAGTGGTGCCTCAAAACCTTGAGATTTGTTTCACTTTCTGTTGTATCAATATACAGCTTAAAAGTAGGATTAAGTTCAGATAAATAAGGCTGTAGTATTTGGCAGAATCTGATTAGTCAGTTGCTATATTTTAGGCTTTAGTTATTGCAGATACTGTTAGCTTATTTTACTCCTTTTCTATAGTTTTTTGAGTTATGAATTCATGTATTTATATTGCAGTCACTATTTCAATACAAAACTGCAACTTAACCTTGTTATCTTTTCTTTTCTTTCTTAGTCAATATCTGTTATTCTCCTACAGAAGCATAAAAGATCACCACTGGAAACAATTTCCAGTTCACTAAAAGAGATCAACTCTGCTGCATATCTTAGGCCTACTAAGTTATGAATTACGATCCAAATGAATTATTCGATCACTAGGGAAAAAGGAGCAGGTCCCACCCCAAACAAAACGTCCCACCCCCAACCACCACCCCCAAAAAACAATCAAAAAAAAAAAAAAAAAAAAGATTTCATAGCTGAAGTTCAAAGGTTTGCCCCCCCCCAAAAAGGAATCTAGGACAACCAGTTTGGCATAAAATGAACCACCAATATAAAAATTATTAGATCGGACAGAATAGAACATACCAGCTCTTGCTCCAGAATCATCATTTTCTGGTCTTGTTCCAACTTAAATCTCTTCAATCCCTCCACTTCTCCTATTAACTTCAAAGATAACTTACCATGATCAATTAGTAGTAGCAAAAGGCAGGAAAGTAACCAGACTGGGAAAAGGGGCAGTTTAATTCACCTTGGCTACAAAGGCTAAAGGATCAGAAGGGTTCACTTGTTTGAGCATCCCCAGAACTTCAGAACTAATGTTATTAGCAAAAGATGTTTGAGAAATATCTCTTTGACCTTCCTCCTTTAAGCCCATTAAACTTGTTGGTCCATCATCCGGCACTTCCTGATTATCATTGTCCACAGAAGACTCTGCATGCTGACTTCCTCCGCAGGATGACGCCCATTCAATATTCAGTTCATTTAGCTTATGAAGATTCAACTCAGAAACAGCGAGTTCAGAATGTTCACTCTCCTGTCCCGTGTATTGCCTTTCACACAACTTGCTCTGCTGACTGGAGGAGATTGATTGATTCTGCATCGAACAACTGGCAGAGCCTGATATTGATTCAACATGTTCTTCATGTTCCACTAAGCCCCAAGCCTGATACATATGTCCATCTTTGTCAACAGAAGATGGAAGGCATGAATCCCAATCCATTCTACCTTTATCTGGGAATGGTGAACTAGGACTTGAAGATGAATTCAGCACTGGATCTGTCTTGTCCATGTTAGAAGTTGGATCCATCTTATCCTTATCAGAAGCTGATGATTTGAACAATGAACTCCACAACTTCTGTGAATTAGACATGGGTTCGATTACTGATGTGGATGCACTAGTGCTTCTTAGCACAGAGGCATGTGACTTCTCATAATTTAGGTTCCCGGTGGTATCAGTATTCACCAATCTTGGAGTATCTGCCCAACCACCATGATCTAAGTGCTTCCAGGCTTCTGTTTTACCAACTGCATCTATTGGCACAGTCGTTGGTGAACTTTTGAAAGGATGTTTCAACTTAGATGGAATTTGCAGGCTAATGACATCATCAAAGGCTGGCAAAGATGAAAACAAGTCAACCAATCTTTTGGTTTGGCTTCGATCCAGCTCAAACCAAAACAACTTTGGTGCAAAATAGTTGTCACCAATGATTGAGATAAACTGATCTTCAGTCAAGGGATGGTACAACTTCCGCACTCGGATCCTTACCTTTACAAGAAAGAGACCACATTAGGGAGAGTAACTTGGAATTGCTAACAGTAACAACCCCATACACCAAAACATGTATGATCAATTCTTGTACCTGTGCTGCATATGGTGTACTCTCTGTTCCATCAGACGTCCACGCATACGGATTGATATTCAGCTGCCCAGGGCTAGCAGCCTCAAAGATCCCATGGAGCGTTCGATCACTATAGTTGAATAGGAATAGAGTTAAGCCAATGTTGATATTCTTCACATATGAGAAATGAGAAGCTGGTAAACCTATTCAACAAGATCAAGAGAAAAATAAAGGTCTGCATTATCTAACTGTTGTGCAATCTTCACCCGATAAAATAGCACTAAAACAAAAGTCTGATCTGAAATTGAAGACTAACCAAATAACTGTTTGAACATGCATTCCTTATATGTCAAATGCTTGCATCCAAAAATTACTGATCCAAGGTCAGCCTTTCTCAGATTCCTAGCTGATGTACTACCATTAACTGTCGACGTGTATTTGCTTTTCTCCTTTAGCCCCACTGTTGTCGTCTTTCTCCCAGCCCCCATTATTTTGTGGGATAAATGCCTGCCTGTCGTGGACCAATGATGTTGGAAGTCTTGATTGTAAGAGTTGGTAATCACAGTTCTCGTCGAACCTGCACACTATGAATGTCTATGATCAGTAACAGTCAGTACTCAACAACCACCAGAAAAAGACTAAGATCATACACGAGATTCGTTTCTGCCACTACCACTAACTCTTGTCTTTTCAAGAATTAATTAAAAAATATTGATGAGCAGAATTAATTAAGATTGATGGCAGTGTCAAATCCACATGTATCAGCGAAGATAAGTATGTTAAAGCATTTCCATGCTATCGGGAAGGATGGAATACCAGGTTCGTTGACCTGCCCAATGGGGGGCAGTGTGGGCGGTCAAATGTTGTGGACAAGGTGCAAGGGTGTGCAATCCAATGGCGGGGGGTGTTTATTGTCCAATCATCCTCGTGTCTGCTGTTGGGCGTCTGGGGGTGACAATGGTTGTTTTTCCCTCTCCTTGTTTTTTTTCCAATTCTTCTTTCTGCTCGTTTTCGGTCAATGTGTTCTTCCTTACCCATGTTTGCTGGGGCGTGCCAAGTTTTTTTTTTTTTGTTTTTTTTCTTGCAAGTTGCAATCCTTTTTTTCAATCAACCCTCCCCCCTCTTTTTCTTCTGCCAAAATAGTTTTTATGAGCATTAACAATGTTAAAGCATGACATGCAGAACATTTAGGGATGAAACAACAAATACATATTCCTTATGAGCACAAAAGGTGGCCTTCCTGTTAAAGCCATCTGGAAGAATTACAAGTTCACCAACTGTGGAATTGAACTATGACTCCATCAAAGTGTTTTGTGTGTGTGTGATAAGGTGATTGCATCAACTTGTTGTGATAGCAGTTAGGAACCTTTGTGTAAGGACAGCTTCATAAATGTTAACTATGCTTTGAAGTAGAAGAGAAAAACAAGTAACATCAATAATAACTAAGGTCGAGGTACAATAATAGTACTTCTGGGTGTTTTAATGACCAAAATGAGTAAACAAAGATGTCCAAATAGTGAAAAAGAATTCTCAATCTAGGCATAAGTTGGAAATGTCCTATCTTGAGATCACAAATTGAGAGGAAGAAGTAACCATAAGTGTGTCATACGAACAAACAAAGAAAGGACAAAGTAATTAACAGAAACATTTTGCACGTAGAGTTAATAGGGGGAGAATGGGAGAATATACAAGTACAACTCATGGTTGCTACCAAGGAAAAGATATAATAGGATGATAAAACCCTCAGCTGAACTATTTCAATTATTGATCACAGAATTATTGCTAGAGAATTTGGAACCCATCTGTATAAGTACTTGCTCCTTATTGGTTCCTTGCCCCCTATTGATGTGAATGGATTTTTAGACTAAACCCAAGACCGTTTTCTCTTCCTCGGTGGCCAAGTTGAAGCGCTCAACATCAGCCTACCATTTTCTTTTCAAGGTTGAGCTTGTTCTATTGAAGCTAATGCTATGTTGCCCTTCCTTTGTTCAAGAGAAAATGAAGAGTTTCTTTTTGCAGAGGGGGTGATTGAAGTCTGAGCATGGTACCAATGATAAACCATGGAAGCTCACAAGCAAGCCAAGGAAGAAGCCTCCATTAAAAGGATGAATTCAAGAATGACTTATGCTTAAAATATAGATTTCTATCTTAATATCCCAAACATGGAGTTGAACAAAATGTAGCAGTGTTTGACATATCATGATATGTACGTAAAGCATGATTTATCACTTTCATGTTTATTCAAAGCTATTTTAGGTACACTCTTGACAACGCAACCAAAGGCCGTGAGTTAACCATTGCAAAAGATTAAATTACAGTTCAAGACTATGCTGATTTTGCTGGTCTTAAATGAATATCCATGTGGTTAAACAACAGGGTTAAATAAGGGAGTATTACTTATCCAAACCACAGCAAGTTGGTTATTAATCATTAATGCAGAGGGCAATACAACAAGTAGTGAAATACCATAGAGGAAGGACTCTAACTAGGTACAACTTTCATCAAGATAGAAGCTTACAGGTCACAGCATCAAAAGCAACAACCAATGGAGAACTTCTTAGAAATCTTGAGGCTTTAGAGAAATTGAACAACGAACAATGTGCTACAGGCACCAACTTAACTCAGTAATAAAAAGGTAACAAAAGATATGGTAGTAGGCCAGATTCTATATTCTACAACTATAAGTAGTCCAGATAAGCATATGGAGTTATATCCTAAGAGTTTTTAAGCTTTCCAGGAATCCTTAATATTTTGCAATTATAGCAGGTTGTATTCTCAAAATAAGTCTCTTTGCCAGTCTTGATTTTCTAAACATGTACAGAAGGCAACTTCATTTGAGCAGTGATGATGACTTTGAATTTAATGATATAACAAGCAATCTACTTCAGTCGTAAATGAAACACCATGTGCAACTCATCTGGAGTCTAGTGCTTTACTCCTTTGCTTGACAAATTTAAAATAGTTTCAGAAGATATTTTTTTTTAAAAAAAAAAAACAAGCTTCTTTCTAAGACCAAAATTTCTAACCTCAAACAACCCATATCAACTTCACAAGACACCTATGGAAACAAAATGTAGCTAAAGATACAGCATTAATGTCCAGCTCTGTACATTGATACAGCAGCACAGCATTGTTAGTAAAATTCTATACATAAACAAGTACTGAAACCTAAGAAAAACATAAAGCCATGAGAGCAGAAGTTCTGAAATCAAGTAAATACAACTGTATCAAACAAAATAGAAACAACCCAGGCAAAACCAAGCGAACTACCTAAATATTTATATTTGCATCATACCTTGCAATCACAAAATACGAAAAATGTATGTTGCAGCAGAAACAACTCTTCGTACCAGACCACAACCAGTCGTAGAACAAACAGAAACAAAAAAATCCAATTCTTAACCATTTCAAAGCCAAAATTGAAAGCAAAATCGGAAATCAAATCACAATCTATCAGCCATGGATGCATCCTGCAGGTAATTTAGTCGCGTCACCCAAAAATAGGTCACATTCTAATATGATTCGCTTCTACGAACTGAAGTGAAACCTAGAAAACAACAGTGTAAAGATACTCCAACAGAAAATGAAAAGAAACAGAGAGTTAAAAAACACTCTTCACTTCAACGAACACTACTACAGTACTGAAAAGTTAAAATGCATTAGCCCTTCATATCATATATATATATAATAAAAAACAGCAGATTTTTCGAAGACGATCACGTCTTAAGCATCAATATTTGTGGAAACATCCACAGAATTTTGTTCAGTAAAAGGCAGAATCGGTGATCATTAAGCATCAAACTGAAGAAGAAAACCACCTTTGCACGTTTCAAGTGAGAATGGAAGAGACGAGAAACCTTCCGCACAACGGTGAGAAGAGCGTGAACTGTGAAGTGACTATATAAAGAAAAATCACCTAAGCATTTACAAATTAGTATAATGTATGCTATTTATTAATGTTCTACAATTTTCAAAAAAGAAAAGCAAGAGTCAAAATGAGACAAGACTCCAGAAGTGAATTTTAATTAAAACAAATTATATAAATTTATAGTTGGTACTTTGCTTTCTTTACGTTTCATCTTTATTAATTTCTCTTACAATTTTCTGGGGGCAGTAACTAGATTTGTTCAAAGCTTACTAACATTTGTCATTTTCTTTAATGAAGTTTGCTATTTTCTACAAGATAAAATGCATTCTTATAAAGTTAGTCAAGAGTATTATTGTGATCAAACAAAGGACAATAATAAGAAGTATAATTTAAATTATATCTTAAAATGTTTTTTTATGATAAATGGGTATTGCATCATAAATTCAGTCAAAATATGAAATAGAGGGAATGCTGTTTTAATTTTAAAAGGCAAAAAGACATTAATTTATGAAAACTCACATAAATATCACTTGTCTGATTATGGATACAATCTGATTTGTAATATTATACATTTATTATATTTTTGATGCATTCAAATATGTTTAATATGTCCAGATACATTTATCTCATGATATATAAGGTTAAATTTATTTTAAATACAATATATCAAATAAATTCAAATATATTTTAAATACATCACAATCTTGTTTGTCCTCTTCCATTTTATTTATGATTGTTTATATATTCAGGTGGTACATGCGAATCATATGTATCTAGTCTTATTTAGTATGATTGCATTTATCTGAGATACAACAAAATCTCATCTCTCTCTTCCTATCTACGATATTGTAGAAAATACATATATTTAAAATATATTTTCTCAATATATATAATACAAAACTCTAATTGGTGATTATTTTTTTTTTTTTAAAAATGTCTTATTTAAAAAGTATAAATAGTACCAATATATATGGCATTAAAATGTCTAATTATAGGTATTCTCTTATTTATCATTCAAATAATATTAGAGTAATATAATCAATATTTTTTTCTATGATTTATGTTATAACAAATACTATTATTGACAAATTTACTATAATTAATCTATTATTTTGGGCCGGTGTGTAGTATTATACTTGGCATATAAATGTTACTTAGAAATTGATTTTTCTTCCAATCAGCAATGTGGACCCTTGACTTCCAAAAATACGCATGCAATTACTTGCCACTCACAGTTTCTACATTAAGGTAGCAATTGAGAGCAAATGACCGACTTACCCTCCAATCCTTTTAAGGGAGCCCCGTATACATAAATTATTTCTTTGCTTGTTTTTCTTTTAGGTGTTCAACATTGGTATTCCTCTGTGTTCTTTGCTTTTATATCTGTTCAATTCTTTTTTTACCGTTTTTTTTTTTTTGGAATAGACAGGACATCATGGAAAACCACTGCAATAGATGTGGGGTTGTGACCTAGAAAGGCTGGATTAAAATTCAAAATAATATTTTCTTGTATGTAATTGAAACTACTAATTAGTGTAAATATTAATTGTTTTTATTCCTTTAAAGTCGTCTTCCATTAAGACAAACACAGAATATGGCTAAAATACCTTTGAAATAAAACTATAAATAGTCTAAATTTTCAAAAATCTAAGAAAAAAAGGACGCATAAAACTTAGTGTTTTTGAATATAGGAGTGCACTATAAGAAGAGTCAAGTAATCAACAACAGTGATTAAGGGCAATTAGCAAAGCACCTGGCTAGGTCTTTAAAATTTTTGAGGCCCAAACTTTTAGGTTAAGGTACGGTTTTTAGTTAAAATACAATATTTATTTAAAATAATGAACTTAAGGCTTAAACGTGACTCAGAATATAGTGTGTTCAACTTCATCTCGCAAGACTGTATTAATCAGTGGATATTCTACTTTGCAGGATTCAGTTTAAAGTGATATCAAATATATTTATAAAATGCGAAAAATATCTCAAAATTAGAACTTGATGAAAAGAATTATCATTATAAAAAGTTTAGCCCAGTTTAAATCACAATAAAGAAGAACTTTATCAATCTTATGCGAAATTATGAAGTAGAACTTCAATTAGCAGGAAAAGGTTGGTTAAAGCAGGGGTTGGGGTTGATGAGGGGCAAAAAAAGGTTTTAATTAAAGATATTTTTTAAATTTTGTTTACACTATAATGGAAAAACCCGATTTTAAAGTAAAAAAAAAAAAAATTTCAGGAATTCGAACTCCCACAGCCCACAAGTTCCAAAAATGGCAACTTCAACCAATGCACTGAGGAAGCTTTTTTTTACAATGGTGGACAATCATAAAATATATTATTATTTATCCAAATTATTAATATATATGATTTTAGAAAAAAATTCGGATGCACATGCTTCTCATGGTGAATTCGAGTCCCTCTCGTATTACGAAATCAATATAAACTATACTACGCCACATAACGTAATAGATAATATTATATAATGTTCATAAAATTATCGTACTCACGCAGTTATGAAGGGATAAGATATTAATATACATTGAGTCACAAATGTATAATTGATTTTATAGAGGAAAAAGATTTGGGTATTATTGAACGATCTCAAAACAAAGTCATAATTTACTCAGGTTGAATCAAAGTANGGGGGGAAAGAGTGTGGGATTGATGGTTGGTGACGGAGACGTTTGGATTGGTGGGGGGGGTATAGAATTGGGTAAGGGAGCGTGAGGGGGGAGGATGGGGGGGGGGAGGGTGGTAATGGAGCAGTCAATATGACGGTTTTGGGTGTAGGGAGGGAGTAGACTGTGGGGGTGGTTTATATTCACCGGGTTCGCGAGGAATGGAGAGGGGAGGGCTAGGGAGGACGTGGAAGGCTGGAGAAAATCGGAGTTTGTTGGTAAATCAAATATCTATAAATATATATGATTTTAGAAAAAAAATTCGGATGCACATGCATTCTCATGGGTGAATTCGAGTCCCTCTATGTATACGAATCAATATAAAATATACTTACGCCACATAACTTAATATATAATATTATATAATGTTCATAAAATTATCCGTACTTCACGCAGTTATGAAATGCGATAAGATATTAATATACATTTATTCAAATGTATAATTGATTTTATAGAGAAAAATATTTGGTATTAATTAAACGATCTCTAACAAAGTCATAATTTACTCATTTGAATCAAAAGTAATATAACTTACGCCAATAAAAATTTTATTTAAAATTCTAAACAAAGAAAAATCATAAAGAGAACTACAAAAAAATATAACATTATTCTTACCATCTTAATCATTGAGAAAATATAAAATAATAACATGAAATTAATGTACAGTTTTTGGAGCTCTTGTTGACATCCATCTCCACAAGCCAATTACAATTCAATAGCCTTCGTTTATTGTTCAAGTCAAACTAAAAAATGAATAAAATAAGTATATAAAACATAACAATTTAAAAGGTAACTGTAATCATTTCTCTAAAATCTTGCAATGCATCTATTTGTAGGACTATAATATAAATAACAAAAAATGTCATGAATGTGACTACTAATTATTTTAGAGGTTATAATAATAAGAATTATGAGAGTAATGAAAACAACTACCATAAAGATTTGCATTAAAGAATATAAAAGAATGTTAATTGAAATATTAAGTATTTTACGATAAAAAATTAAAAAAATTATGTGTGTATATATATATATGTATAGGATTCTTAGTCAAAGATTATAATAATGATGAAAAATTCGAGAGACTCGAGATATTAGTAGTTTTAGACTTTTAGTGTTATTTAAAATTTGTAGTGAAAGATTTGTAATTGAAAAATGGGAGGAAAATTTTAGGGATAAAGATAATACCCCTCACCGATGCCGGAATCTCCAGAGACCCACTTAAACTAATAATAGGTCCTATTACCCCTCCCCCCTACCACCCCACCAACCCCGTTGAACTTATTTTATAATAATTTTCTACCCCTTTTTTGGCCTACGTACACTATCCTTGTTGGGGTCCAACGCTGGTTTTGACTTTTTTTTCCAAAGCTAGTGTCACGTAGGCCGAAAGGGGTAGAAAAATTACTATAAATAAGTTCAGAGGATAATAAACTTAGGAAAGATAAGTGCGTCTCTAAGATTTTGAGCATAGATTGAATGGGTACTTGTGCATTTTCCCAAAATTTTATATTAATACAATTTTAAAGAAGTAAAAGGACAAAAGAAAAAGAAGAGATGATTATGTCCAACAAAGTCATAATTTACTACTTTGAATAACTTTTTTTATAAATTTACGACAACGAAAATTTTGTATAAAATAGGAAAATTGCACAAGTGTTCCTCAATCTATGCCCGATATTCCATAGACACACTTATACTATACTAAGGTCCTAACCCCCCCTGAACTTATTTTATAAGTAATTTACTATCATTTTTCTGCCTACGTGGTACTATCTTGAGAAAAAAAAGTCAACCAGCATTGGACTCACAAGATAGTGTCACGTAGGCCGAAAAAGGGTAGAAAATTACTAATAAAATAAGTTCAGGGGTAATAGAACCATAGTATAGTATAAGTGTATCTCTAATTTCGAACGTATATTGAAAGGATACTTGTGCATTATCCCTATAAAATACAAAATTAAGAGATGAGAAAACTAAAATAGGTAAATAATATCATTCTTACGAGGTAAATTATTAAACATTTAAAAAACAATAAGTCAATATACAATTTTTTGAGCTTTTGTTGACATCCACTTCCAAAAGTCACAATCACCATTAATCTTATTCTCTCAAGTTAAACCAAAGCATCAACATAACAAGAATTAAAAACATGACAGCTTAAAAAGGCTAATGTGTTCGTTTTAACAAAATTTTATACTATCACTATTTATAGATTTATAAGACTACAATATAAAATATCAAACAATATCATGAATATAACTTTTAATTGTTTTAGAGGTTATAGTAATAAAAAGTCACAAGAATAATGAAAATAAGCACCACTAAATTTACATTAAAGAAAAATTAAAAAATGACTTTTTATTAATTAACTAATATAAATGTGGTGCATAATTTTTCTTCTTCTTAATCTCTCTTTATTAATCAAAATAGATCAATTGCCCAATAAAAATTTTAAATTGATGATATAAATTATATATATAAAATTAAAGTAATTGCATTATTAATTTTTTAAGTAAATGATGATTAAAATGGTTATATATATATATCGATTTTTAAGTTGATATGGAAAAATAATCATTGATAAAATAATATGCTATTGCACAAATAAGATATGAGAAATTAGTCACTGAAAAATGCGTGATACTACAAAAATTAAATATAAAAAAATAGTAATTGAAAAGATACACAATTACCCAACTTTTGTTAACATAATTGTTGACTAGACGAGGAAGGGGGATGGAACATATGTGAATATATAATAGCCGTCCGCCGGTAGCGAAAACTTTTTAATTCTCTATTAATATCATAAATACTCTGATATCATATGAAACATTTTTGAAAATGATATTATGAATTGTGTTCTATCTTATTATACGGAGAACCTTATTTAAATACACTCGGCTTAAAAATATTTATCAGTAAGAAACTATATACTGTTGTTTCTTTTTTTTTAATTTCTATTTCACATCTTAAGATTGGTATATATTAATTCCTATTTTAACAGTAAATTCACGAGAAATATAAATTATTTGTGACATTTAGAAACTTATGAAATTCTTTGAAAAGGTATATAGTGCATATTCGAAGATCTTGAAATATAGTAACATATAATTTAATAAAATTTTCTATTTCGTTACTTTATAAAGTCACTTAATTTTGTTCTATTCCTTGATGGATTAATATCAACTCTTCGAAATTTTGTAGGTAAAATTATTTTTGAACTGTGAAGTGACTATTTAAAGAAAAATCACCTAAGCTTTTACAAATTAGTATAATGTACTATTTATTAATGTTCTACAATTTTCAAAAAAGAAAAGCAAGAGTCAAGATGAGACAAGAGTCCAGAAGTGAATTTTAATTAAAACAAATTATATAAATTTATAGTTGGTACTCTGCTTTCTTTACGTTTCATCTTTATTAATTTCTCTTACAATTTTTGGGGGGCAGTAACTAGATTGTTCAAACTTACTACGGAGAATTGAATTTTTTCCAAATTTGTCATTTTCTTTAATGAAGTTTGCTATTTTTTACAAGATAGAATGCATTCTTATAAAGTTAGCAAAGAGTATTATTGTGATCAAACAAAGGACAATAATAAGAAGTATGATTTAAATTATATCTTAAAATGTTTTTTATGATAAATGTGTATTGCATTATAAATTCAGTTAAAATCACTGACATAGATGGAACTACTGTTTTCATTTCTAAAAGGCAAAGAATTAATGTTATGACAACTCACACATAAATATTCACTTGGTTATGATTGTTATTACATGGATACAATTTGATTTGTTTAATATTATCATTTTATCATATGTTTGATGCCTTCAATATGTTAAATACTTCCAGATACATGTATCTCATGATAATAAGGTCAAATTGTTTTACACATACAATTATCCAAATAAATTAAATATATTTTTAATACATGAACAAATCTTGTTTGTCTCTCTTCCATTTTAGTTTATGTATTTGATATTCAGGTGGTACATGCGAATCATATGTATCTAGTCTTTATTTAGTATGATTTGCATGTATCTGAGATACAACAAAATCTCATCTTCTCTCTTCCTATCTTACGATATTTGATAGCAAAAATACATATATTTAAATATATTTTTCTCAATATATATAATACAAAACTCTTAATTTGTAGTAAAAATATGTCTTATTTAAAAGTATAAATAGTACCAATATATATGGCATTAAAAATGTCTAATTAAGAGTTTCTTTCGTCTCCTTCTTTATTTCATATCAAATAAATTCGAGTAATATCATCAATATTTTTTTCTATGATTTATGTTATAAATACTATTATTGACAAATTACTATAAATAATCTATTATTTTGGCCGGTGTGTAGTATTATACTTGGCTATAAAATGTTACTTAGAAATTGATTTTTCTTCCAATCACAATGTGGAGACCCTTGACATTCCAAAATACGCATGCAAATTACTTGCCAACTCACAAGTTTACTACATTAAGGTAGCAATTGAGCAAATTGACCGACTTACCCTCCAAATCCTTTTAAGCCGTTACATAAATTATTTCTTTGCTTTTTTTTTTCTTTTAGGTGTTCAACATTTGGTTATTCCTACTGTGTTCTTGCTTTTTATCTTTTCAAGGGGGGTCTCATTTTTTTTATACATACCGTTTTTTTTTTTTTTTGGAATATAGAAACATATGGAAAAGAACACTCAATGATGTGTTGGTTTGTGACTAGTAAGGTATGCATTCAAATATATTTCTATGTATGTATGAACTACTAATATTATTAAAATGTTTCTTGTTTTTGTCTATTCTAAAAAATAAAGCTATTTTTCCTTAAGATAAAGCAGAATATGGCCAAAATACCCCTTGAAAATAGAACTAAAATAGTGTAAATTTTCAAAAATCTATTATAAAAGGCATGCGAATTCAAAATTTAAATATAAAATGCACCATTAAGAGTAGTTCAAAAGTGACTTAAGAGTAAGTTAGCAAATCACCCTGTTTAGGCATTCAAAATTTTGAGGCCCCAATAATTTTAGCTTAAGGGTAAGGTTAACAAAATATAATATTTTATTTTATACTTGTACTCCAATCATTTAGAATATGAATCTTTAAGGCTTAAACCATGACTTAGAATATAGTGTGTCCACTTTATCTCGTATTTTAAGACTATATTTATCAATGGATATTCTCTTTGCAGGATCCAATTTAAGTGATAAATCAAATGTATTATAAAACGCTCAAAATTGTCTCTAAAACTAGAATTTAATTGAAAAGGATTATTCATTGTAAAAAATCTATCCATTTTAAATCACAAATAAAGGAGAACCTATCAGTTTATGCGAAATAATGAGAGTAAGACTTCAATTATATAGTAAAAAGTACATATAAATTATAAATTCTAAATTTTCTAGCCGTGTTATATTTTATTTAAAATTGTGTTAAGACTTTTATTTGATTTTAATTCCAAATTATGAAAAGAATGGTACCATATGAGATGGCAGAAAAGGGTGGTTAAAGAAGGGGTTGGGGTTGATGAGGTGCAAAAATGAGTTTTAATAAAAGATATTTTTTTAAGAAAAATTAACTATAATGGAAAATCGATTTTAAATTTTTTTAAAAAAACTTTCATGGGTTTCGAACTCTCACAGCCACAATCCAAAATGGCAACCTCAACCAATACACTTGGGCATCTTTTTTTTTTTACATTAATGGTGCACTTATTATTATTTTATCAAATATCTATAAATATATACGATTTAAAAAAAAATACCGGGTGTACATGCATTCTCATGGGTGAATTCGAGTCCCTCTCTGTATATGAACCAATATAAAATATATTTACGTCACATAACTTAATATATAATATTATATAACGTTAATAAAGTTATCCGTACTTCACGCGGTTATGAAAGCCGATAAAATATTAATGTACATTTATTCAGATGTATAATTAATTTTATAGAGAAAGATATTTGATATTTGTTAAACGATCTTACAAAGTATTTTACTTTTTGATCAATCAAAAGTAATAATAACTATTCGGCCATTCAAATTTTTGTTTAAAACTCTAAACAAAGAAAAATCACAAAGAGAACTACAAAAAATATAACATTATTCTTACCATTTTAATCATTGAAAAAATAAAAAATAATAACATGAAATTAATGTACAATTTTTGGAGCTCTGGTTGACATCCATCTCCACAAGCCAATTACAAGTTAATAGCCTTCATTTATTGTTCAAGTCAAATTAAAAAATGAATAAAATAAGTACATAAAATATAACAATTTAAAAGATAACTGTGATCATTTCTCTAAAATCTTATAATACATCTATTTATAGGACTATAATATGAATAACAAAAAATGTCATGAATGTGACTATTAATTATTTTAGAGGTTATAATAATAAGAATTATGAGAGTAATGAAAACAAACGACCATAAATTTGCATTAAAGAATGTTATTGAAATAGTAAGTATTTCTAGCGTAAAATTGAAAAAATTAAATATATAGATATATATATATATATATATAATATATATAGGCATTCTTAGTCAAAAAGATTATAATAATGATGAAAAATTCGAGAGACTCGATATAGATTAGTAGTTTTAGACTTTTAGGTGCTATTTCAAATTTGTGTGAAAGATTTGTAATGAAAATAGGGGGGGAAACATTTAGGATAAGCACAATACAATCACCACACCACACCTAACACCCCCCCCTCTCAATCTATCCTATCCTCGAAACTCTCAGAGACACCTTATCTTATAATAAGGTCCTCTTACACTTACTACTACCCCTGAAAGCTTATTTTATTAATAATTTTTCTAATCTCTACTTTCTATTCTTTCTAAATAATTTCTAATCTACTCTAGTCTAATAAATTCTACCACCTTGTTGTTGCCTACGTAACAATATCTTGTGGGGTCCCAACGCTGATTGACCTTTTTTTTTTTTTTTTCCAAGACAGCCACAAAATTTCCAAGCCAGTGTTCCACGTATGTCGAAAAGGGTAAAAAATTTACTTATAAATAAGTTCAGCAAGGGGTACTAGGACGTCTTAATATAAGTAATAAGTGTGTCTCTAGATTTCAGGGCATATTGTTGAATGTACTTGTGCATTTCCCAAATTTTTTATATTATTAAAATAATGACCTTTTTTTTAAAAAGAGTAAAGGGCAAAAGAAAAAAGAAGCGAGATGTGATTATGTCCAAACAAAGTCATCATTTACTATTTTGAATATTTTTTTTTTAATAATTTACGACAGACAACCTACAAAACTAAAAATTTGTATAAATAGGAAAAATGTTGCCTAAGTACCACGTACCCCTCCTCAAATCTGTTGCCTAAATCACAGAGACAGCACACACTTATTTTACTATACCTAAGGGTCCTATTCCCTACCCCCCGAACTTATTTTATAAATAATTTCTATTTTCCTTTTCTTTCGGGTCTAAAAACGGTGGTGTGGCACTATCCTTAAAAAAAAAAAAAAAAAAAAAAAAGTCCACCCCGCATTGGACCCACAAGATAGTTTCACGTATGTCAAACAGGGGGTACAAAATATTATAAAAATAAAAAATAAGTTCAAGGGGAGTAATACGGACCTTAGTAATAGTCTAAGTATCTCTACTATTTCGTACATAGATTGAGAGATACTTATACATTATCGCTATAAAATACAAATATAGGGATGAGACAACAAAGATAATAATATCTTCTTACGAGGTAAATCGTAAAACATTTTAAAAAACAATAGTCATATACAATTTTTTTGAGCTTTTCTGACAAATCCCATCCAAAAGGTCACAATCACCCATTAATCCTTATAGCCTGTTTGGGCTCAGCTTAAAATCTGCCAAACTGACTTAAAAGGCTAATTTTTGACTTATTTAGCTGTTTGGCAAATATGCAAAATACTTATTTTAAGGTTGAAAGGGGAAAAAAAATTTATTATTAGCCAAAATTAAAAACTGGGGTAGAGGTGGGCTTTTTTTTAGCTTTATAATTGTTTTAAGTTGACCACAATTTTTTATCTTTTTGCCCTTAATATTTTATACATCTCCTAATTACAACATAACCTTCAACAATTCTTTTCTTCATTTTTCCCCCTTTTTTACAATTTTATAGCCGTTTGACATAGCAACTTCAGCCTTTTATCCAACCACACAATACTGCTTATTTCTAAAATAAGTTTCAGCACTTTCAAGTACTGTGTTTTAAAGCTTGGCTGTATTAACCCACCAAACGGGCCCTTATTCTCTAAAGTTAAATCAAAGCATCAACAAAAGAAAGAATAAAAACATGACAACTTAAAATTCTAATGTACTTGTTTTAACAAAATTTTATAATATCACTATTTATAGATTTAGAACTAAACTACCATTATAAATATGCAAACAATATCATGAATATAACTTTTAATTATTTTAGAGCTTATAGTGAATAATAAAAATTACAAGAATATAAAATAAGGTAAGCCCCATTTAATTTTACATTAAGAGACAAAATAAAAAAAAATGACTTTTTTAATTAAACTAATATAAAGTGTTGCGAATTTTTATCTTTCCTTCTTACTCTCCTCTTTAGTAATCAAAATTGATCATTGGCCCAATACAAAATTTAAATGATGATATAAATTATATATATAGAAAATATAGTAATTGCATTATTATTAATTTTTATGTACATGATATTAACAAAGGTTCTTAGTAAAAAATATGAAATGTTTTTATTTTTATAGTTGTTTGTTTTATAACGTCGAAGTAGGAGGAAATTATTTAATAATATATATATATAGATAATTAACCCTATACCGAAATTTTAAGTTGATATGGAAAAGTAGTCATATTGATCAAATAATGTATTGCACAATAAGATATTGAGAAATTAGTCACTGAAAAACATGCGTGTACTAAAAACTATACAAAATTAAATATAAAAGTAGTATTGAAAAGATAACACAATGACCCACGTTTGTATAATTGTTCGACTAGACAAGGAAGGGATGGAACATATTATGCCATATATTATAGCCGTCCGCGCAACTCGGAAAACTTTTGATTCTCATTAATATTTTATAATATAATATAATACTCTGATACCATAAACCATATGAAAAATATTGAAATGAATATTATTGAATTGTGTATCTATATTATTATATAGAGAACTTATTTATACACTACACTATATTTTATCAAGTAAGAAACTATATACTGTTCTTTTTTTTAATTTCTATTTCACAATCTTAAGATTGTATATATTAATTCCTATTTTAACAGTAAATTCACGAGGGAATATAAAATTATATTTGGGACCAGTTTAGAAACTATAAATTCTTCTTTGAAAAGGTATATAGTGCATATTCGAAGATCGTGAATATAGTACATATCATTTTAAATAAAAAATTTTTCTATTTCGTTACTTTATAAAGTTCCTTAATTTGCTTAATTTTGGTTCTATTCCTTGATGGATTAATATTAACTCTTCGAAATTTTGTAGGTAAAATTATTTTTGAACTGTGAAGTGACCATTTAAAAAAAAATCACCTAAGCTTTTACAAATTAGTATAATGTACTATTTATTAATGTTCTAATCTACTAAGTAATGTTCTATCTACAATTTTCAAAAAAAAAAAGAAAGAGTCAAGATGAGACAAGAGTCCAGAAGTGAATTTTAATTAAAACAAATTATATAAATTTATAGTTGGTACTTCTGCTTTCTTTACGTTTCATCTTTATTAATTTCTCTTACAATTTTTTGGGGGCAGTAACTAGATTGTTCAAACTTACTACGGAGAATTGAATTTTTCTTTTTTCCAATTTTGGTCCTTTTTTCCTTTAAAATGAAGTTTTTGCTATTTTTTAAACAAGTTAGAATGCATTCTTATAAAGTTAGTAAAGAGTATTATTGTGATCAAACAAAGGACAATAATAAGAAGTATGATTTAAATTATATCTTAAAATGTTTTTTATGATAAATGTGTATTGCATTATAAATTCAGTTAAAATATGAAATAGATGGAATACTGTTTTAAATTTAAAAGGCAAAGAGATTAATTTATGAAAACTCACATAAATATCACTTGTTTGATTGTTAATTACATGGATACAATTTGATTTGTAATATTATACATTTTATCATATTTTTGATGCATTCAAATATGTTTAATATGTCCAGATACATGTATCTCATGATATATAAGGTTAAATTTATTTTAAATACAATATATCCAAATAAATTCAAATATATTTTAAATACATAACAAATCTTGTTTGTCTCTCTTCCATTTTAGTTTATGTATTTGATATTCAGGTGGTACATGCGAATCATATGTATCTAGTCTTTATTTAGTATGATTTGCATGTATCTGAAAATACAACAAATCTCATCTTTCCTCTCTATCTCTTCCTATCTTATAACATATTTGATAGCAAAAATACATATATTTAAATATATTTTTCTCAATATATATAATACAAAACTCTTAATTTGTAGTAAAAATATGTCTTATTTAAAAGTATAAATAGTACCAATATATATGGCATTAAAAATGTCTAATTATAGTTTCTCCTTAATTTATTCATTCAAATAATATTAGAGTAAATATAATCAAATATTTTTTTCTATGATTTATGTTATAAATGCTATTATTGACAAATTACTATAAATAATCTATTATTTTGGCCGGTGTGTAGTATTATACTTGGCTATAAAATGTTACTTAGAAATTGATTTTTCTTCCAATCACAATGTGGAGACCCTTGACATTCCAAAATACGCATGCAAATTACTTGCCAACTCACAAGTTTACTACATTAAGGTAGCAATTGAGCAAATTGACCGACTTACCCTCCAAATCCTTTTAAGCCGTTACATAAATTATTTCTTTGCTTTTTTTTTCTTTTTAGGTGTTCAACATTTGGTTATTCCTACTGTGTTCTTGCTTTTTATCTGTTCAATCTATTTTTTTACGTCTTTTTTTTTTTTTTGGAATAAGACAGACATCATGGAAAGAATACTGCAATAGATGTGGTGGGTTGTGACCAGAAAGGTGGATAAATTCAAAATATATTTCTATGTATGTAATTGAACTACTAACTAGTAAAATGTTATTGTTTTTCTTGTTAAAGTCGTACTTTCCATTAAGACAAAACAGAATATGGCTAAAATACCCCTTGAAAATAAAACTAAAATAGTCTAAATTTTCAAAAATCTAAGTAAAAAGGCGCGCGAACTCAGGATTTGAATATAGAGTGCACCATTAAGAGTAGTTCAAGGATAACAACAACAGTGACTTAAGGGCAAGTTAGCAAAGCACCCTGCTTAGGTCTTTAAAATTTTGAGGCCCAATACTTTTAGCTTAAGGGTAAGGTTAGTAAAATACAATATCTTATTTAAAATATGACCTTTAAGGCTTAAACCATGACTTAGAATATAGTGTGTTCACTTCATCTCGCAAGACTGTATTTATCAATGGATATTCTCTTTGCAGGATCCAGTTTAAGTGATAAATCAAATGTATTTATAAAATGCGAAAAATTGTCTCTAAAATTAGAACTTGATTGAAAAGGATTATTCATTGTAAAAGATTTATCCATTTTAAATTACAAATAAAGAAGAACTTACCAATTTATGCGAAATTATGAGAGTAGAACTTCAATCCGCAGAAAAGGCTGGTTAAAGAAGGAGTTGGGGTTGATGAGGTGCAAAAATGAGTTTTAATTAAAGATATTTTTTTAAATTTATTTTAACTATAATGGAAAAACCAATTTTAAAGTAAAAGAAAAAAAACTTTCGGATTCGAACTCCCACCAGCCACAGTCCAAAATGGCAAGTTCAACCAATGCACTTTGGGCATCTTTTTTTTTACAATGGTGCACAATCAAAAATATATTATTATTTTATCAAATATCTATAAATATATATGATTTTAGAAAAAAAATCCGGATGCACATCTCATTCCTCATGGGTGATTCGCGTCACTCCTCTGTATACGAATCAATATAAAATTACTTACGTCCACCGTAACTTTTATAAATTATAATATTGTTAATTAAAATTGTCCGTACATTTTCCCACCACACTTTCCCATCTATCACCGCAGTTATGAACGGCGGATAAATCTCTTAATATACAATTTATTCAACTGTATACTTTGATTTATTAGAGAAAATATTTTGTATAGTTAAAACGATCTCCAACAAAAGTCATAATTTACTCATTTGAATCAAAAGTAATATAACTTACGCCAATAAAAATTTTTACTTAAATTCTAACAAGAAAATCATAAGAGAACTAAAACTACAAAAAAAATATAACATTATTCTTACCATCTTAATCATTGAGAAAATATAAAATAATAACATGAAATTAATGTATAATTTTTGGAGCTCTTGTTTGACAATCCATCCTCCACAAGTCCACAACAATTACAATTCAATAGCCTTCGTTTATTGTTCAAGTCAAACTAAAAAATGAATAGAATAAGTATATAAAACATAACAATTTAAAAGGTAACTGTAATCATTTCTCTAAAATCTTGCAATGCATCTATTTGTAGGACTATAATATGAATACAACATACAAAAACGGTCCATGAATGTGACTACAATTATTTTAGAGGTTATATTAAAAGAATTATGAGAGAAAAACCAAACTACACTAACGAATTGCATTAAAGAATATACAAGAAGTTAATGTGAAAAGATTTAGTCATGTTGACGATAAAAAATTAAAAAACATACATTATGTGTGTCATAATATAGTATAGGATTCTTAGTCAACATTATTAATGATGAAAAATTCTAGAGACTCGAATATTAGTAGTTTTAGACTTTTATTTATGTTATTAAATTTGTAGTGACGATTTTGAATTGAAAAATGGGCAGTAAAATTTTAGGGATAAAGCATAAGTAAACCCTCACTATTGTCGGAATCTCTATACACACTTAAACTATAATAAGGTCCTATTAAACCCATTTGAACGTAATTTATTACTTTTTCCTACCCCTTTTTGGAAGAACAGACACTATCTTGTGGGGTCACGCCTGTGTGACTTTTTTTTTTTTTTTTTTTCCAATCCAAGCCAGTGTCCACGTAGGCCGAAAAGGGGTTAGAAATTACTTTATAAAATTAGTTCAGAGAGAGTCAAGATGCGCTTATTATAGTATAAGGTGTGGCTCTAAAACAATTGTGGGCAAGATTGAAGGGTACCTTGTGGCATTTTCCCAAAATTTTCTATTATAATAAAATACCTTTGTAAAGAAGTAAAGGGGCAAAGAAAAAGAGAGATGCATTAAGGGTATTTCCACCACAGCCATAATTTCTACTTTGAAAACATTTTTTTTTAATAACTGTACGACATCTAAATTTTGTATAAAAAACTAGGAAAATTACACAAGTAGCCCCTTCAATCTATTCCACGAAAATCCACATAGACAACACGTATACTATAATACTAAATTCCTATTAACCCACCACCCACCACCTACCACCTCATACTATCCTAAAGTCCTATTAACCTTACCTTTACCATACCGTAAAGTCCTATTAACCCCTGAACAGTATTTATAAAGTAATTTCTATATCCTTTTCCTGCCTACGTGAGACACTATCCTTGAAAAAAAAGTCAAACAACATTTTGACTCACAAGATAGTGTCACGTAGGCCGAAAGGAGTAGAAAATTACTACTAAAGTAATTCAGGGTGTAATCGGACCATAGTATAAAAGTATAGTAATCTCTAATTTCGGACATAGATTGAAAGAATACTTGTGCATTATCCCTATAAAATACAAAATAAAGAGATGAGAAAACTAAAATAGATAAAGATTATCATTCTTACGAGGTAAATCATTAAAACATTTTAAAAATCAATAAGTCAATATTCAATTTTTTGAGCTTTTGTAGACATCCACTTCCAAAAGTCACAATCACCATTAATCTTATTCTCTCAAGTTAAATCAAAGCATCAACATAACAAGAATTAAAAACATGACAACTTAAAATGCTAATGTGTTTTCGTTTTTAAACAAAATTTTATAATACACTATTTCTAATTTTATAAAGACTTACAATATAATAAAACAATATTAATGAATATAAACTTTTAAATTGTTTGGGTTTATGAGTAATAAAAAGAGTGGTGCATAATTTTTTCTTCTTCTAATCTCTTCTTTATTATCAAAATAGTATCAATGGCCAATACAAATTTAAACAATTGATGATTAATTTTATTATAAAATTAAATTAAATTGCATTATTAATTTTTTTTATGTAAATGATGATTAAAAAGGTTCTTAGTAAAATAGAAATATTTTTATTTTATATTTTTAAGTTGATATGGAAAAATAGTCTTTGATAAAATAATATGTTTTTGCACAAATAAGATATGAGAAATTAGTCACTGAAAAATGTGTGATACTACGAAAATTAAATATAAAAAAAATAGTAATTAAAAAGATACACAATTATCCAACTTTTGTTAACATAATTGTTGACTAGACGAGGAAGGGGGATGGACATATATGGATATATAATAGTCGTCCGCCGGTAGCGGAAACTTTTGATTCTCTATTAGTATCATAAATACTCTGATATCATATGAAAAATATTTGAAATGAATATTATTGAATTGTGTATCTATATTATTACACAAAGAACTTATTTATACACTACACTATATTTTATCAAGTAAGAAACTATATACTATTCTTATTTTTATTTCTATTTCACATAAGATTGTATATATTGATTTCTATTTTAACAGTAAGTTCACGAGAAATATAAACTACTTGTGACATTTAGAAACTTATGAAATTTTTTGAAAAGGTATATAGTGCATATTCGAAGATCTTGAAATATAGTAACATATAATTTAATAAAATTTTATATTTCGTTACTATATAAAGTCACTTAATTTTATTCTATTCCTTGATGTATTAATATCAACTCTTCGAAATTTTGTAGGTAAAATTATTTTTGAATATGCGAAAATAGACAATTTATATCTTCTGTAAATTTTGGACAAAAAATATCCTCCCTGTTATCCCAAGATATCACAAATATCCTCAAGAGTTAATACCAACTACATCGCAAGCCACATGACATTAATTCCTTCACCTAAGCTTGTCGACTAAGATACTAGCTCACTCATTTTTTTGATACAATTTATAATCGGAATTCTAACCCATTCTTGCTAGACCCGACCCAACATAATTAAGTAACAAACATCATTTTCCACCTCAGGTTTGTTGAGCTTGATACGTCCTTTCTTACTTTTGTCGCAGAAGCCCTCATTAGTTTCCATTGTGAATAATTTTCTTAAAATTGTTATTATCTTTTTTTCATATAATTTCAAAGGTGATTATTGCATTGACAGCGAGTGCAATAGGGTCATCAGCAGCTGTCACGCTCCAAAAATGGACGTGATGACATTCGTCTTATCCAATCAAGATAAGTCAGCCTAAAATTCAACTAATATAGTGAATGCGAAAGTATAACGTGAATAAAAGTCTAATACTATAAAATACTGCGAAAAACAAGGTCAACTTAATTAAATTCTCAAACCTGGTTGTCACGTATACAAACATCTAAAGTATTACAACTGAACCAAAAGAAAAATACAAGTCTCATATGATATTGTTTCTAGAGTAAAACAAGATCATAAATATGAGTAAGAAGGTCCGCTGAAATGATAAGCAACTACCTCACATCTTCATACGAAGCCTCAGACAAGGAGAAGAGAAATTATCACAAAGGTCCAAGCTAATAACCTACAAAAATTTGTAGAAGCAAGAGGTGAGTACCAAACCACACGGTACTCAACAAGTAAACCTCTAAACACAAGCTAAGGAGATAAAATACAGGTACTCCTTACACCCCAATCGAACCTCCACAACTACAACCTGCATAAACCCATTCCAACCTAACAATTCACCATTTACAAGCACATATATCAACAAAAACATTCTAACAATCACATATTCTCAACATCAAGCTAATATTCACCAAATACAACCTCCAGAAAAGGCACTCACAAGATCAAATTCATCAAATAGAGGTAACCAAATATCAAGTACTTTCCAACCACCAATAAAATACATACACATCAAGAATGAAAGATGTTATGAGATGCAATCCAATATGACAACATGAAATGATATGCCTCAAAATATCAAGTACTCTCTCAACCATATGTACATGATACTTCTCGAAAATACATCGAGAGTTTATGACCCATGGGGGACTCGCGAGGTCCATATACCAACCGACGATCTCGACGATCTCCACGTGTCTTTTGGAACGATCTCAACTGCACTCTCATATAAATCAATACAATTTCCCCAACACAAATGATCGTCCGTGCCAACTTATAT
Source organism: Solanum habrochaites (assembly GCA_027704765.1). NCBI lineage: Eukaryota > Viridiplantae > Streptophyta > Magnoliopsida > Solanales > Solanaceae > Solanum > Solanum habrochaites. The sequence goes on from JAKWJA010002494.1 coordinate 32,789,983, forward strand.
CATAATCATTCCTTCGCAAACCGGAGATCTCGACGTGGCCAAATTATATCATACTCGATCATCAATACGGATGATCCTCCATGTTTTTAGACATTTTACTCCTACCAATCTTCATGTCAATGCATTTGCTGAATATGATAAAATCAATGATGAATCAACATCTCATATCAATGTCGCTATGACATATAATTACTCCAGGGGTGATGCATGGGTCTGTTTTTGTTCGGATTTTAATGTACATTAAAGTCGGTGAGCGATTTTATCATTTTTAAGTTATTAATAGGCTACCTAATACAAACAGCTAAGATGTTATCTTTATAATTCGATTTTGTTGTTTAATCGATTTTTGGTTGTCGAACATATTAATGAAAGAAATATGTCACTATTAGTTTCTTAGTCATATCCCATCAGGTTACCTAATGCCCATACGTATTTCATGGACCGTTATAATCGAGTCTTCAGAAGTTTATCTTGATATTCGTTTGAGATTGTTTTCTTGTATGAAATTTTGTATATTCAGGAGTGAGAATGACCAATATAATCCAGTTGAGGATAGTTTTTTTTGCAAGTTCTCACAAGGATAACACAATGTTTTGCATTGTAACATCTCCCAAGGTTTAGGATATCTAGGAAGAAGCTTTAGAAGTTGAAATATTTCACTATTGGAAAAGTATTAAAATCTTGAGATTTTTCTTAAGTTTGGGTAAAAAGTGAGTTTTTGGTGAACTTACAAAATGGTCCTCACACTGCCTTATCATATTATTAGAGGTAGTTTCTTAGTTCTTGATTGGGTTGCAAAATACCTTGAGAAATCTTTCCAATTGCGTTGAGTTTTGGATTTCGATATCGATGTGAAGTTCCTGCCTTTCGAAAGTTGGACTGTTGAATTAAGGATAGTCCAATCCAGATTTGGGAAAGACAAAGTTGTCTTTTCCTTACCTAACTATTTTATTTTGTTTTTGGGTAATAAATTGGGGTCTAAACTGATCTTATTCAGTTCACGCTTTTAGAAAACAAGTTAGAATTTTGAGAGAAGAGAAAAGAAGAGGAGAAAAGATGAGAAAGGAGAAAAGGAAGCAAGAACGTTAAATATTGTCGAAGTTCGACTTGTGAAATTATTCAGGGGTGATATCTAAAAAGGTATGTGAGATATTTTAGTGTTGGGTTAGTTCACCCACACACCAAATTGTTTAAATTCAGTGATTCGAGTAAGGTTGAAATAAAAAGTGAAGTTCTTGAAGAACATTGTTGAATTCTTATTGGTTGAGTTGTTGGATGCCTAGAGTTGATTTGGTTCATGTTTATAGGTTCTTTTTCAAATTAAATTTATTGGGTATTAAGGGTATTAATGATCCTAAGTGTTTGGGGAAATAATCATGGAAGTTTAGAGGGTTTAGAGATGAAAACGGAGTAGAAAAGTCGAGAATGCCTCCCATAGACCCACAGGACAGTCTCTGTCCGTAGGGCCTTGGGGCGGCGCGCCACACAGAGATCCCCAACTTGGCCCCTGAAGTTGGAGGCTGGCGCCCTGCACCTCTCAGAACGCTAAGGACTTTAGTTCACCCCATTCATTCCCCATCTTTTCGTACTAGTTCCTAAGTGATGTATTCATGCTTCCTAGTTGATTCCAATTATCTAAGGTACATTTAAACATTATGAAATCATCGATACACATGAGATCATGAACCTTGAATCCATAATCCAATTCAAAGAAAGTCAAGATTAAGACTGGTCAACGGATCGGAACCGGTTCACCGGACCGGAACGAACCGGTACCCATGAGGATACTAAGACTGGAACGGAACCTTTGACCAGTTGTTGACCGGTAGATGAACCGACCGGAATACCGGATGAATAACGGTTCGTCCAGATTCACTATATTCGGGATGGAACCGGAACGGACCGATATGGGGAACGAACGGGAACAAACGGGACATATTTTTTGAGATAACGAAAATATAATTTTTTTTTATTTTTTTCAAGTAATCAAATTAATATTTTTAAATTTATACATAATTTTTTACTTCGTTTTATTTAAACATATTATTCTTTAATTTTTTTGTTGTTGTTAATTTGCATGTAAAGTCATAATAAAAGTTTTTCAAAATTTAAATCTTTTGAAGTTTTATACTTTATAAGTTACTACGTAGATCATTAATATTGTTTTATTAGTTGGATTTTGATAACTTGTGTCTTGTAACTATTTAAATAAATAGCATTTATAATTTTAAAAAATTAAATTGAAAAAAGGATAAAACAATTACAAAAATTAAAAAATATCCAATTAATTATTTAAATTTGTCCAAACAAATATAATAAATTTTAATTTACAACAATTAGTAGAGTACTTCGTTTACTCAGCACCTTCTTGAGAGTTCTATACTTAACTAATCTCGCAGGTAGTCTACCTAGATTGTTATGCTCCCGTCAATCCTCTTTCTAACATAACTAACATGGTTGTTTAATCAACTTCCTTGCTTGGGTAAGCTCGATTGAACGATCTTGAAGTCTATGCCATGCCTTCACACTATATCCATAGCTGAATCTAAATGAAAATTTCAAATTGACTATCTAACTTTGGGGAAGTCCTTGATTTCTACGCTCAGCCTATTATCCGAAGTCCTCATAAATAACCCTGATATCTCCAAGATTATCTTCTGCTAATAACGAATATCTTGCGTCTTAAATTTGAAATCTTGCCGGGCTCTGAAAGCTACCCTACCGAAGCCTCCAGCTATCCTTGAATTTTGCAAGCCCATCCTTCACCATCCTCTACGTTTTTGGAAATTGATTCCACGATTCTCCCCCAGTTCAATAGTTGTCGGTATACCTTTCATCGTTTGTAATATCACCGACCCTGTTCAAGCTATTAAACAAATTCACTTTATTAGAAGAGACTCAAGACCAAGTTATGTTTCAATCGTCCGATAGCGAACCTACTTGATCATAGACTGTTTGAGGATTTTCAAAACATTTCTGAAAGAAATATTATCAACATTTTTTAGCACAGAATATTTATACTATTTTGACATGTTACCCAAATCAGGAATTCTTCTTCATGTTGAATATCAAAGTTCTGATAAATACTTCACTAAAGCTTTTGCACCATATTTCTTTATAGTTCTGTGTTTGAAGAAGAATTGGCAGTTACATAAATTTGGACTAGGAACAATATATTCTTAATTTTGTATCATTAACTTCGAAATAAAAAAAAAAAAAAAACCAATTTTTTGTTTTATGAATCAAAAGATAGATGAAATTTCGTATATGTGTATTAAATTTCTAAAATAGTTGGATACTATGCTTCTCAAATTTTTAGTAGCATCAAAACTGAATTCAAAAATATTCTAGGTTCATTTACTTCTCCCAATCACTATCATTACGTTTAATTCGGATAGAACTTTGATTATTACATTCGTAGTAATAGGGTTGCCTAATGCATAAGCAACTTCAAGCATATCATAATAAGGAATTCATTTAGTTTTTACTACTCTTCGAACTGTTCTAACGGGAAGTTTTAAATGCATTACAAAGTTTCTTTTACTTGATTACTTCTACTACTACTATTATCATATGAAAAATGTAAGAACAAAGATTATCAATTTTTTCAGCAACTATTTTCAAATATTTTCACAAGCCGTCACTAACAACTTAAATTTAATATAGTCGCGGTACGCGTCTAAATGAAAAACATATTTCCTTATAGTGACGCAAGTCTAGGTTTCTAGCTAATTAATCGCATTTTAACGTCGCAACCATTATCTTAAGTAATACTAGACTTTAATCACAAAGTACCAGACCGAAAATCTAAAATTTTCCACAAGGTAGCAACAACAATAATAAATTCCCTTTTTTTTTTCTTTTGACAGAATTTAACACTAATTCTTTTTTGTAAATTTCAATTATAATCGATCCAATGCGCTTGTAACGTTAAATAATCACAAACCTTAGACTACACATCTATATCAGTAGTAGATAGCAACTCTACAATCCATTAGTTTTCAAAATAGGGGCCCTAAAACTAGACAATGTTCTTCTTGAAATTCAAAATAATCTCTTTTTTACCATGCTTCCTTGAATATATGTTTATCTGCTTAACCGAATCCTATGCAATAAAACCCGATGTTCTCCAAAACTAAAAGTAAATCACAACAACCCCATTTTCGCAAGTTTTCACATCACGATCCTTGTTATCGGTTCACAATGTGTAAGAGGACCACTTGGCGTTTTCGAATTTAACTCACCTTGAAACAATTATTTGAAAATCCTCATAGAGCCCGCTGCTTCACACTACAAGTTTTCAACAACGTAAGGTTACAACAACTTCAAGAGAAGACATATATGCAACCACTCTTTACTATGATTGGTTATCACATTTTTGTTATCCTCTCGTTTAACCTCCAGTCCCACCAATGGTAATATTTACAAATGTTGTTTACAAAATATTACGTATACTAATGAGTTTTTTCTTCATTTACTAACAAATTTCCAACACATGTGTTTTAAAGAAACGTTGTACCTTGGTCTTCCCATCTAGTTGAAATAATAGGGGGACGCTAAGTTCCACCGGAGGTGGAGACTTCAGCCAACCTATACTAATTGAGGTCGGGGCTAGTCGGTGTATCATCTAAATCTACTTCTTTTCATCTAAATTTTAATTGTTCATTCCATTTCCATTCTTCATTTTCTTGATTAATACCATAATGTCCTTTCTAGAGTTCCTGGTGAATCATAGGAGTCGTCCAATAATATTTATATGATCGGGACGGGAAAAACTAGTTTCATTCACTGCGTAAATTCAGTCTGTATACATTCTACCAAGAGAATTTTTAGATTTGGAAAATGAGCACCTTTATTTTTTTTTTACCTAATTTTTTTACACTGATTCTACTAGAAACCTTTTTTACTTTTACTTCCACTTTTTTTTTAGAAGATACCCATGAATAGAAAATATCATTATCAAATACAAACTTACAAGAATAGATAATATAATTAAGAACAACTTACAAGTTCCAATAATAACCTCAAAAAATTGAATAAAGATTAGAGAGTGGAACGAAGTTCCAACGTTTGTGTAAGAAAAACGAATTATAAATGAAAATTAACATATTGATGTCGAAACTTGAAAATTTTAAAATATTCGTCCTCCGATACACCAATGACCGAAGTCAAATCAACCAACATGATATAAGAATATTACAACTGAATTAATATTGAAAATTTAAATTTTTATAATTTATAATCCGTAAACGCTAAATCTTATAATAGAATGGAAGATATAATATGTCTCTCTCTCAAAACTTTGTTTGTATTTTTTGTAAGATAATTTTTAGAATCAATTCTGATTTTAAACAAAAAAATACCGTTTTTAGTTTTTTCCTTTTTAAAATGACCGTTGGGAAAAGGGCAGGCCAAATGGGGTGTTGGAATCGATGGATGTGGAGGGGGCAGGGGGCTGCAACTTTTGAATAAAGCTCTGGACAGCAGGGGTCGGGGAGCCAGGGAGGGTTGCAGGTTAACTTTTAATAAAGCATCCAGCCTCCTGCCAAAGTGTCAAGGAAGGGGGGGTGGTAGTGGGTAATGTAATTTTAAATATATAAACATTATCTAAAATAAAAATATAAATGTAATTTATAGAAAAAATATAATATAAATTATATAAAATATAGAAAAATTAATATATATTAAGTAAACCGGATTGGAATCGGACCAGACCGAATCGGAACCGGGATGAACCAATACCGGTACACCGGTACGAAATCACGGTTTCGTCCCATTTCGTGTACCGGTTCAGACTATCCCGTCCCGTCCCGTAGGCAACCAAATGGGATGAACCGAAACGAACCGAAATGAACCGGAACAGTACCAGTACGTTGACCAATCTTAGTCAAGATCAAAGTTAAAGAAGTTAAAAGTCAAGTCTAAAGTTAAGGTAAGGTTCTTAAGATTTCTCAGGGGTCATTAACAACCTTTTAACATTGTGTTCAGTCTCAAGTTTCAAGTTAAGTAAAGAGTAAAGAGTTGAAGTTCTTCCTTCAAAGAAATATTAGAGCACTAAGTATGTCCCAAAGAGTTGCTTTAAGACTCAAGTTTCAACTAGTAAAGATTATCACGGGTAAAGAAGTTTAAGTTGAAGTTCTTTTTCTTCAAAGAGACCTTTCGTCTAGTTTTCGAGAGAAGAGTTTTTAACTTTTAAAATGAAGCAAGCAGGGAAACTGGAGATTCAAGATAGCATTTGAGTAAGTTTTTGGCCACTCTCAAATCACAGGAAAAGTTATTTTTAAAACATACAAGATAAGTACATTTTTTAGAATAGTATTGAGAACCGATGTGGCTATGCGAGTTTCATATTAACTCAAGTTTTCATGAAAATCATGTAGCCATCATGGGTAGAAAAGGGTTATACGTTTTAAATGAATCCTTTTCACAATAGAATCTAATAAGGGACGAAAGAAAGCATTGTTACCTTTCTTTCCACTCACCTTAGGAGCACTGCTAGAAGTAGGAGAATTGGTGGGAGCCTGAGTTGTTTGGACAATGGGAATCATTCTAGAACCAACCAAACTTTTCAAAAACGACATGATCTGCTATGCTAACACTGGATCCAAGAGAGGAACAACTGTAGCCTCCGCTGGCACCTCATCCTCTTGTCCAACTTCCTTAACATCCCCAACCTTGATATCCTCTTCTATCATTTAATGTTGTATGAGAAGAGCCTTATTTTGGAGAATATTTTCAACTGGTACCCCTATCTTGACTGCAACCTCTTGTTGCAAGTTCCTTAGCTAAAGCATTGGCAGGAGCTTCGAGACAAGCACCATTGAATTTAGTGTTAACCATCTACAGACAGAAGAGTGAAGGAGGTTAGATAATAATTTGAATCACAGATACCAACTGGAATCAAGTTTAGCACAAAAAAGGCAAATAGAGAGATATCCTAAAGTCCTATAGCCTCTCGAAGAAAAGTAAAGGAAACCCTTTACCATTCCGTGAGACTTTACTAGACTCATTTTGGTACATTGAGATTAATGAACCTAGGCTCTAATACCAACTTTGTCACGATCCAGACGTCGTGATTGACACCCACACTAACTCTCCGATATGAAAACCACTACTACAACCCAAACAAAGCAACTAAACAAAAAACTAAGGCATTTAACTAAAAGAAAATGAAGTTCCAATAAACTTCAACAAGAGTTCTAAACAACTAAACTAAACAATGCGAAAGAAAATAACACCTAGAAATTGAAAGTCAATATACCAAAACATCTAAAGTTCAATAAGTCTAAACAAGAAGGAATGTAACCCCAATAAAATGAACTAATCAACTAACTAAACCAAATGTCCAAGTCCGAAATGGTGGACATACACGAAAGAGAATTTCATGGCAGACCTAAAAATTCTAGCTCACCCTTGAATTCGAAGTTGACGATCACAGATCTCTAAGCGAGGTCTGTCTATAGCCATCAGAATATGCCCAAAAAAGAGCAAGTGCAGTATCAATATACAACCACCATGTACTGGAAAGATCACACAATTATCCTACTAAGTGAAACATAAACAAGATATTACAACAACGTAACCATGGAATATATCAAACATATACAATATTGAATAATCAACATTGCAATTAACTATACACATTTATCAAAAGTAGTTTTGGTCCTCGGACCTCAGTGGAAACCAGACCCAAGCTGTTAGTGCAACCAGAACATTGGACCCTGCCTGGCTATTTTTCTCATTATTCCGAATGTGGCATCCTGATCTATTTTTTAATTGGCCAAACATGGCAATCCGACCAAGTTAGTTATATTGGGGAATGGTTCCAAAGAAAAAAATTTTTTTCGATTACAACACACCACAATCACAACACAGGTGTACACTCAAATCATACAATCAAAGAGTGATTTATGACAAATAATTATTCATCTATCTCATATTCAACAATTATAAATCAACAATGCAATATTCACATACTTACATGCAATATAATGAAGCAAAATCAAGAATATATCACATAATCATAGAATCCAACCATGAACTTGATCGTTCCCTTTCCGGATTAGTTTCGCTTGTTATTAGTCTACAAACGATCAATATAATCAGGGAATCAATAAACAATCACTAATTACACGGATTACTAACAATTTTATGAACCCTAGATCACACCCATGATCCCAATTATTCAATTTAGGGTTGTTTTCCACCATAAAATCTATAACAAAAACCTTCCCCATCAATATTTACCCTTTCTATTACGTTTGATGGATCAAAAAATATATTCAAAGCGTTAAAAGCTTACATTTAACTTCAAGAATGATGAAAAACAAGCTTGTGGTTTGTTTTGTAACTCTAAATGTAGAAAAAATGCATAATAAAATTGTTTATGGTTTATTAACGACCTCATGTTGCGTCGGGCCCGCCAAAGCGGTTGTCACCTTGATGTAGTGGATCTACAAGAATGAAAAAAATCCCCGTCAAGGCGAGATTCTCGAACCACTGATCTATTTAATGAATTTAACGATTTCCATTTCAGAACACACCTTTAACCCACGATGCTCAAAAAATACTCTTTACTCTAGGATCAATTACGAACGTTCTACTCACCAGAACTAAATTCCATAAAGTCGTACGGGTTCTTTAACGAGTTATCTAACTATTCAAGCAATCAAAATCATAAATAAATCTCCCAATTGCTACCATAATTTTCTACACCTTAAAGACTGTAATTTCGTCCAAATCTATACTAGGTTGAGAAATTTCAAGTTACTACAAAAAAAATTTCCAACCCCAAATTTTTTTCGTTGGCTTTTCTATTAACGAACTATCGACGGAAATCCAACTTTATATATTGAATAATAGGCACATTAAATCCTAATAAAAGAAATACAATTATATTAGAGGTAAAAGTTTTTGATTGTTTGGGTATTTTGGGGTTGAATTGCAATACTCTTTCTTTTCTTTAAATTTTTAAAAATAACTCGTAAAAGAATTTTTTCTCCTATATTTTAAGACAATGCAAAATTGAATATTAAATTAAATAAATATGAAAGATACGATAATTATAAGTATTTTTTTCAATTATAATTCAAAGAGTGTCCTTTATTTTATACACAATGTAGACGATGTGTTAACAAATGAGTTTTTTTTACAAAAATCACCTTAATTATGGCACCATTACAGAACAAAGAAATTAAAAGCGTCTCCTAGCCCTTTGTCATATATAATTATTTTATTTATTCTATATTATATAAGACAACAAGAGTGGGACTATCACAACAAGAATTGATTGTACAATAAGTTATGTTAAGTGTACTACAAGTTCGAATTTTTTTATTGGACATCATTTTATGTTCTTCCACAATCAACACATGTTCACTATTTCTTTTTACCTACAAATCGCCATTACTGTGGTTTCTCCTCCTCTTTCCATTTCTCTTTTCTCTTCTTTACTTTTCAGTAAATTTCACTCAAGAGTATGACAAAGTATTTGAAATAAAGCAACATTTAGGTCACATCTATTTCTTCTTGGAGTAAAATTAGATCTCACTACTCGAAAGTTTAGGAAGATATTTTTCTTATCCTTTTTTTGCCTTTTTTTTGCGCAATTAGTTATTTATTTTAGGCAAATATATAGTAGGAAGATTATAGATGTAAAGTTTCATTTTGTTTTTCTCTTTTAAAGGAAATGTTGAGGAAATCGATTCTAAAGAAGATGGAGACTATGTCTGTTGCTCAAACTGCAGAAACTTTTGCCAACGTTTAGGCATTTGTTAATTTTTTTTGATTGTTTTGTATTATTTTCTGTTGATTTTCCATGTAAGTTTTTTTGATATGCGTATGTTTATAAAAGTAATACTCGATTTCTAACTTCTCCTTAGAAGTGAATTTTTTTTGTTTTCTCGGATATATATGTAAATGTTACCATAATTTTCTATTTTGAGGAGGTTACTTATTAGGAGTAGGACAAACAAAATTATATTCGGGATTTCCTCAGAGTTTAAAGTTCTATTAAATGAGGACCCATTTTGACATGCAACTTGCTTTACTCATCGATTTGTTATGTAACTCCTAACTATTGGTTTTCTCTAGAATACTTCAATTGTAAGTTCCTCTCACCCTCTCGACTTTATTTTTCATTTAAACCAAAAATTCAAAGTTAAGTTTCGAAGAATTTAATAGCTTTTATTTTTGTAGATGGGTCGGCAATGAAAATTCTCCAAATTGCACATTACAAATTTAGAATTCAAGGGGAAAAACATGAAAGGGCTGCAATGAAGCTCCTTGATAGTGTCGCATGAGACACATATTGTTTGGTAAGGAATAAATTTTTCGTGAACTATGTGAATAATTATGATTGATTTTGCATTTCATGGATGGTTGTGATATCTAAATAAGGTCTCAATTTTATTCATTAATTACCCCCCGTCTCTAACATTATGGGGTGGCATTGGATGAGCTTATCACTGCTTTTATCATTTACGAGACGTGTTTGACGAAATCTTCAATGAAAGGTGGAGTTTCTTATTACTTATTCAAAGGAGACATATATCATTTTGAGATATTGGCGTCAATAGTCTGTCCATTATAAAAATGGAAAAGGGCCTAAAATACCTTTGAAGTATTGAAAAAGGTAACACAAAATTATCCTTCATCCACCTATTGGCTTCCAAACTGATGACCCTTTTCAATCTACCTATTGGCTCCAAAATATCTTTCCTCATTACGCATCTTTTAGGTTTAAAATTGACCACTGCTCTTTAATTTGTTTTAAATTAAATCTGTTAATAATTATTTAAAATACTTGGCGTGTTAATGAACTATATGAATTAGAAGAAGAAGAACGTAGAAGAGAAGATCAAGACTTCTATTTCTCTTGAAGTCTAATTCCGGATTCAAAGATCTTTCAAACAAAACTTCTTTAACAAATGAAGAAAAACCCTTTAATTTATGGAAAGAGAGGTACCTTTCGCTATTGAGCAAGCACTCCCCTAGTTTTGTTGACTATAGTACTTTCCTTTACTGAGTTAATTAACCCGGCTGGTTGCCTAGACTGCCTCGTAAGAACGAGCGGTGTGAACGAAGCTGGAGATCATGAAAACCTTAATTGGTCCCCAAGTAGGTTACTACCATATCCTACAGGCTTCCACATAATTAGACAGTTCACTATAACACAAATTATTTCTTAACACGCCCCCTTGAATGTCGGTAGATATGGTGCCTCGTTAAACCTTACTAGTATAAAACCCAGTGGAAAAAAATCTAGTTAAGAAAAAAGTACACATATCTAACAATACGCATTACGGATGCCTCATTAAAAACCTCCTTACAAGGAAAACCCAGTGGGACAAAACCTTGTGAGTGAAAAAAGAGTACATCGCGTAATTAAAACTCCTAACTCCCTTAACACATCCCCAATGAACAACATCAATTCAAGACTAAATCATGTTTTTCCAAGCTTGTGCCTCACTTCTTGAAAGTTGTAGTTGATAGAGACGTGGTGAATAACTCACAAGCATGTTCTTGAACATACAATCTTGACAGGTTGAATATCACCATTCTTGGGAGCTCATGAGTGTAAAAAAACCTTGACGAAATATGATTTCTCTATCTATCTTGCTTTTTTTTTTATGATCTTCCCTTCCGGTTCAAAGATTTTCAGCAAGTTTCCTTATTCCTTCTTTAAGCAAATAAGTTGCCAAGAGTTTTCATTCTAGTCAGCACCTTGCAGAATAAACTTGTGTATAGCTCTATGCATTTTGATCTATTTAATCCGTATGAGGATGATACCAAGATTTTCCAAAACTTGATAGCTTTATATTTTGAATCCTTCATGATTTTCATATTAATTGTGTCAGTGATCATATCACAATATTAATTTATGATATTTCTAGTGACTAATATGAAAAGTCAAATAAAGTTTTTTTAAACGTTTACCAAGATGCACATTGTTCCACTTTTCACTTGATAATTATTTCTATACAAGTATGCCTTTAATAGAATTTGAGATCATATCCTCATAAGCTTTACAATATTGCGCGCTATTGTATCAAGATACGTCAACGATATATTATTGTGTATCGTTCACAAACGACTAAACTTATTGAGATCCATCACTATCATCATTTTAGGTAGCTACCAGCCCTCTCAGGAGGTTTCATAAAGTGTCTGATCGTAGGCTCTCCAAGAGCACATTGTCTCTTATTATGGGAAAATATTTGTGATTCTTTGATCCCTCCCCTTTTTCACGGATATTTGGGAGGGGTTAGATGATTATTCTATCATGATTCATGTTGTCATAGACTTTTATCCTTAAGGGACATTCATAGGAGTATTTACAACTTTATGTTGCTTCTAATCTCCCCCGTATGTTTAGACAATCTAACATTATCTCAATCTTTTGGTGAATCTATCTTTTGCTCCTAGTATATTCATTACTTTATTTTCACATCAAAATTATCAGATACAACTATTTGGTCCCTGACCATAAACCCATTAACAGAACAATTGATTATAACTTAAATTGGTTTGTCATATAATTATGTTTGTATGTAAGATCGTGTATTTCGATAACCCATGACACTTTATTTTCATAAGCATGATCACTATGTGAGACCATTTAATGTCCACTCATCTTAGATATTCATCAATATTATCAAGATGAAATTATTTTGATTTCATATTTGAAACTTTTTGCGTTTAAGCTCAATTATCTTGCACAACAATTTTGTGATGTCAAAGACATGTTGACATACAAACCACATTTGATTAAATGATATAGATGCTTTTTTAATCATATCACATGATAGGAAACGTGCCCATATTCACCTTTTATACTTTTCAGAATTTAGAGATTTAGTCCAACTTTAGTTGATTCCAATCAACTTTATCATAGAACACGCCAACGTACGCAATTCTTAAAGAATCTTCTAGTTTTTCAATGTATGTTCATTTAACTATTACTAAGTATAACCTCCTTTGGGTATGACCAAAATTATGTCATGCCAACTAAAAAATTAGTAGTACTACGTTAAACTCCAAGTTTACTATGCCATGTGTCTTTTGGTTTTACGTTAAATTCTGATTTACTCATTTATGAGTAAAAATTTTTTTTTTTCCAATTTTATTATCAAAGAGTACTTTTTTCTCAATTACTTTACCCTTTTGGGAATCGTTATTCCATCATTGAATGAACTAATTCCTAAGAAAATTGTGGCATGTAAACATATTATTTTGGTGCCAACATTTTTGCAACATCAAGTATGCGAGATAAATATAGGCACAATAATGAGACCATAAAGAAGAAACATTTATTAAGGACATTAAGTTATTCTAAACATCCACAAGGTGGATGACTATGTCACAAATATTTGTATACGTTCCTAGAACCAGAAAATTCAATTTCAACGTCGTTTTATGATGTCTCACAATTACCTGCCTTTCTAACATCATTACACGAAAATGACTGTCTTAGAATGGTGTCATTATCACTTCATTAACTCTTAAAGAATGGATCTGTAGTTTTAAACCATTTAATCAAGGCTCCTCATCTTCATGAATGGACACATCAATCAAGTCATCAAATTTTGATAACTTTAGTACCTATTCTATATTCATGTGCATCATTTAATCAATTGTCTTCTTTAACATTTATGCACTGCTACATTCCCTTTGGGGAAATAGATCTGCTTTAAAACGAGATATATTTCATCAATGCTAATTTTAATCAAAAACTCATTATTCCCTTAGTCATCATGAATATCATCATAGGGGTGCATTGAGACTCACAACCGAACTGTCTTATGCCATAAATCAATGAGGGACTTGAATCCAACATAAACTTTCACATCACGAAAGCATCAAGACCTTTTCTATGCTTACCCTCTTGTGCGTTAGACGTAAATCCATCGCTTTTCTTTTGGTGCGATTAAAACTTAAATCTTAGTTCTTAACCCACACTGAGAAATAATTAATTTTATCCAATTTGAATATCATTAATATGATCGTAGCTTATAATTACACACAGAATTGAGATTATTGTTTCTTATAATAATCTCAACCGTCAGTAAGTTAATACTATAAAAAAAAAAGTAGAAAAAAAAAAATGGTGGCTTTAATATATCACAAACCGTCAATATAAAGTTGAAAACATCATCCTTCACTAAATGTTGCGTATTTGATTATTAAAATTAAATTAAGTAATTCTTTTTTTCGCGTCGATTACAATTACAGTATAGAAGGGGGTCTACGAAGTCTCTTGACATATTTACTTTTAGAGATGGCACCTCAGATCTGTTACATAAATACTTATTACATAAAGATAATCCTACCAAACACCTCGAAGTTGGTTGGCTTTTATATAAGAACCTTATGGCATAAGGTCTGGGCAAATATCTTTTGCCTTTCCAGTCTTCTTCATATTCTTTAAGAGATAGAATAATCGTGCTTATATAACGTGTTATGAAACTATATGAATTTAAGAAGCACGAGAAGTAGGCAGAAGAGAAAAGCTTCATATTTCTCTTGGTATTCAGGATTCATCCGATCTTTCAACAAAACTTCTTTACAACAATGAAGGGGGAAAACCCTTTGATTTATTGGAAAGCTTACTTGGTCCCCCAAGTAGGATTCCTACCATATCCTACAGGGCTCCACATATTAGACATCCCTATAACACAAAGTGTTTTATAACATCGTTTAACTATTGGTTATGTTTAATAATATTAAATATATTTATAATCAAACACACTACCCACGTCCATACTAACTAATCCCACCGCATATAATCTAAATATAATTCAAAATCGTCAGAAACGCTAAAAAACATGAAGTGAAATTATAGATTCCTGAAAATGACATCCAAATTATTCGTTCGAATCGACGCCCCATTACTTAGGTTGAGCCGCGTATTTAGGAGACGACTTTGAATATGATTCCTTCGTTTTCATATTGAATTAGAACTTATATGACAAAGGTAAGAACTAATCCAACCCGCATTAATTTATGCACTTTTTAAAATATATTTTTGTTTAAATATTTCAATGATTTTGTTATAAAACCGTTTAATATATTTGTTGCAAAAAGTTACCCCTATAAGTAACATCACATAATTGAGACACCAGCAATAATTACGATAACATGTCAGAACTTAAGTTTATCAGTATTTTTATTTAACACTTGATGTATGATATTTACTTCTAACATATTTTCTTTCGGTCCTCAACTTTTAAAACACTCAATTGGCACTAAGCTTTTATAGTTGTTGCTTAATTATGGACAGTTGATTACTTTGGAGGGGTTAAATTAGTCAATGGGTGGGTGTGGCTTTTCTTTATAATTATACTAATACGTCAAATTATATCCATTTAACAGTCACGTCCTCAACACTCTTTACTCACTCGTTTTCACCTCTCGAACCGTTAATCAAGTTTTCAATTTTGAACAAAAAGTTGGTGACAGAGCGTTGCAGGATCTTTTGGCTCCCCTCGGGGGTGGGCCGGGTATTTTTTTGGGATCCAATAGGTGGAAGTGGAGGCTCATTTTGTTACCATGTCCACATACTTTGAGGGTATTTTATGCCTTTTTTCCGTTTAAAAAATATTAATTTCTGATTCCAAGAATGTTTATTTGTTAAGAATCATCTTTGGCATTGTGTTTCCAATCGTTATTTAAGTTGATTATTACTTTCTTTAAAATATCTATCACGATCCAATTTCTTGAGTCTGAATGGCACCAGAGATTCATAATCCCACCAGTAGTTAATCAAGAGTGCCAACGGCAACCAAGCAGCCTCGTAACCTGGAACATCAATTAATGCGGTCCGATATCGAAGAACAATAGTAGGAAAAAATTAAGATAACATATTACTTATGCGGAAAATAAACCAAAAATATATCAATAAAAATAAGATCCCTCCCAGGACCTTGAAGTCATCTATTACAAGCTACTACCAACAAAATAAGTACAAGAGTCTCCCAAAGTTGGACTACATTACGCTGGACTGTCTTGAAATAAAAAGACAAGTCTTATTATAGTCGATGGGACTTAATAGTATAGACTGTTGTGTGGCCACGCCCCAATGCCAACCGCCGTCTCCACATCAGACTTGCTTTAAACTCGATCAAACTGCGAAGCTACTGTTGCCGGACCTCATCATCATCTAAAATAGATGTAGAGCATAGCGAGTACCGAACCGATAGGTAACCGAAGTAGGTATGCGATAGGATGACTGACTTAAAAATTAACAAGCAATATGAAAGAAGTAAGACTATACTATAGGTCAAGAACGGAAGTCTAAGTAACAATGGTATGCACATGAGTGTAGAAAGAACTAACTGAAGTAATGTATAAGCTAACTACACCTAACTGGACCCCCATAATCCAGAAGGTACACTTGTGCGCAAGTTTAAAATAAAACCCGAACGAAACCCCATAAGCCCGATGAGTACATAAAATAAGTATAACTAAAGATAAATGCATATGAGAACCTAAAACCAGAGAACATCGAACTAGAACGTCAAACCCAATTAGTAGAATGTGACAGTACAGAGGCCATACCTTGAACCGGATGCTCAATAGAAGTATCAATTACTCAATCACAAGTATAAGTAACTAAGGTCGGACCTCTAACCAGATGCTCTATATAAGTATTCGGGTGATTGAGGCCGGACCTTGAACTGGATTCTCTACATAAGTATGTGTGTAATCGAGGCCAGAACTTCAATCGGATTTTCTACATAAGTATGCATGTGATCGAGTCCGTAACTTGAACCAAATTCTCTACATAAGTATGTGGCTGAGTCAGCGGCGGACCTTGACTGGATGCCCTTCTATAAATCAATGGGTTGACGGCCGCGGAAAAACCCCTTTAAATCCGGATTCTCTTCAGATATCAATATAATCGAGGCCGGACCTTAAATCTAGATCTCTTCCGGACAGGGGCGGTATCGATGGGTTGTCCCGTGGGTGGGTCACGACCCCATGGATCTTGGAAAACGAGACTGAGTAAAGTCTTCAGGTAGTTTGCTCTTTGTCCAAAGCCTCTTCCACTTATTTAGAAATACCAACATTAAATAGTTTAGACATTTCTTGAGTTAAAACTTTGTATATAGAATATATATGTATACATATTTAAGAAAACGAATATGTATTTTGTTTGTTCCCCCACTAATAAACGATTAATATTCATTGGTAAATAGGTGATCTGCCACGGACTGTAACGGGAAAACAGGCAGCCAGGGAGGGATGTGACGCTAGGAAAGGCGGCCAACACCATTTCGAACATCGTTGGCAGCATTAATTTTTGGAAGCTCTTTATTTCTTTCTTTCTTTTCCCTTTTGTTTTGTCTTTGTTTCCATTAATGGGTGAGTTTTTTCCCCTTCCATTTATTCTTATTTATTTACAAGTACTCTTTGTTAATTCAAATTGACTCTTATTCACCATAATTAATTTTTAAGTTCTACTTTCTCTTTCACTAATTTTAATCTCTTGATATGAGTGTCACGTATTATACTTTAATAATTAAATTGTGAACATGAATAACTCTTAGTAAGGGTATCGGTTTAAATACTAATTTCCAAAAATATCAATTTTAAAAATACATGACATCTTATTCATTCGAGGTTCTTTTAATTTGAAGGGTTCTTTCGATTTTCATTCACCAAACCGACATTCTTGCTAAGTAATGATGACTAAGAATGACTAGATTGAAACTAAAATTTGTATTCTTTTTTGTTATATTTTGCAACAAACCATAAAGTCAATGGAATATGAATATATTGAGTTAACACTATTAGATCGTTTATACAAGCTCAAAATTTTGGGTGAAAATAGTTCTTTTTTCTTCAATGTTTCAACTAATAAGGCACCTAATTCCTAAAAAGAAACAAAAATTAAATTGTTACTTAGCTCTAATCTCATAATGTCTAAAAGAAATGTTTCACTGAATAAGGCCACTAATTTCTAAAAGAAACAAAAATTGAATTGTTACTTAGCTCTAATCTCATAATATCTACAGAAAATATTACTAACAAATGCATGTTTGAATCGATTTGTCTCTAAAGATCAAAAAAATCTAAATAACTCGATGTTAACTCAAAATTAAAGGCAATCGACCTGCTTATCTTACTTGAACAATGTGACACGAGGTTTTTCAAATCTTAGATTCGACTCTATTCGAGAATATCAATGAGGTCGAGGCCGAGCCTTGAATGCGGATGCCCGACAAAGGGACAATGTAGGGCTGAAAGAGTCTCTATTGATCCAAAATCACAAATGCTCGTGGAACGCCATCCACACTCAGCCAATCAATGCAAGTTCTTGGAACCAAATTGAAAACCAACTTGGAATGCGGAGCGAGACTCACTGTCGGTGACGTAACTCATGAAGTTGTAACAATGGATAAGTAAGGATAACTATCGCTGGAGCAAACATATCGCCTGGCTAAGTCCCAAGCTACACCAGTCTACATAGATCTAAGCCAACCGAGCGAAGCCCTATCGGTTCCGAATTATGCATTTCTAAGGCAAGCCCTGGTAAAATCTAAACAAAGTCCCAACATACTTCAAATAAACAGTGATCGAAAGTACAAGTACTCCACATAGCAAAGAGGGTCAAGTAATAACACAAAACATGCTCACAATTACCCGTAACTTTCGAAATAGGTCAAAAACATGATTTCTAAATACCTATGCATGATTCAATAACTACCCAACCCAAATCCCTACTAATCAACATGCATTCACATGCTCCAGTTCAATCTAAGATAAGGAAATCGTAGCCTACTAATAGGCAGATCATGTGCGCTTGAAAAATTACATCTCCGGAGCTTTCCCTTTCTGAATGGCCTCGAAACGCTGACACACTATCAAAAATAGAGTCACAACATTATTACGGTTATTTAGACACTAATATTGTAAGAAACGGAGACGGGCCAATTTTGGAGTCAAAACGGGAAAAGTGGGACCCGCGCTGAAAATTCCAGAATTAACCCCAAATATATGTCCTAAATAGATCTCTCAACTTGTGTTCCAAAGTGGAACACAATTCGGGGCTCAAAACAGTCCCAACACGAACATGAAACAAAAAAACCAATATTATGCTAAAAATAACAATGGCAGCAGAATTTACCAGAAACGAAGGTCCAACTACAAAAACAAATCACACCAAGACAATCCTCATGAAAAACCCCACAATCTAGGCTCTTGAATCACCAGATTCGGACCTAAAATGGCCAAGAAATCATCTTCTAAAACTCCAAATGGTTTCAGCTCGAAAAAAATGCTATGAACCACATCTAAAACACAATTTTATACCTTCAATGAACTTCGATACAAATTTCAACCAACGCCACAACGTTCTCCTGTGGAAAAAATCACTCAAGATACGCTCAAGAAATCCTTGAAATTGGACCCTAAAATTTTGGGCTGAGAAAACAAGTCTAAAAGAAATTCCCAAATCAAGCTTACAAAAAGGTGGCGTGACCGCAGTCCATTTTCGAATTTACCTAAAACGGGGACCCCAAATCAGTTTCCGAGCTTACCAATTGTCCTCGAAGAATATCACAACTTAGCCTTTTGAATCACCCAAATTGGAGCTCTATAGCTCAAGATATTGCACCTTTAAAATGAGGAATAAAGGCGGAATTTTGGGGTTATGAGAAGGCAAACTTGAACGATAAAAAGCCCCCAAAACCTTCGTTAAAGGCAAAAACCCTGGTGTTTAAAGAGTGGCTGCGCCATGCGCCATATTAAGGCTTTGGCTATTTCTTCAAGTCTCCGACGGGGAGGTGCTTTCGATTTGTTTGGACCCGATTAAAATAAAAAAGATCTGCTATCCTAATATAAAATCCCATTCTGGACTCAACGGCGCAGCTGAAAATTTTTCATCAGAGGTTAGTCTCGATACAAAGTGGTCCCACCTCAACTTCCAAGTCATTTTCTAACCACATGGGCCATCGAGGGTAGGCTCGGAATGAGGATCTATGAGAGAGACCTCAGGAATCGAATGGAAGGTCGTTCTAGACCAAACTTGACATTTTAGGGCTAACCGCGCTGACATAATTTTCATCCGAGTGTGTTTTCCGAGAATATTGACAAAGTCAACCTTAGGCCAAATTTCAAAGGCTGAAAACTCGCACTAAAGGCCTCGATACTTGTGACAACGTTTCTACTAGCCTAATTTGGCCGTTCCTGAGCTGATGGAACTGTCAGAATTCCATTTTGAGGTCATTCACCCGATGAACTACTAAAAGTCACTTTTCAAGCTTCAAGGCCTCTAAAACACAGAAAGCTGCACAAAATCCAAATGAACAACCAGGAAACCGAACTACCATGCCAACAAGTCATAAATGATTTGGAGTTGCTATAGAAATGCTCTAAAACAACATAAAGGAGGCATTAAGGCAAAAATGGCCTGAAGGGTCGTTACAATAACATACCATTTGAGAGGGTTAATAGTTCATCATTATTCATAACTATGAATATTTGATCAAGTTAAGGACATGACATACAAAGCATCTGAATTCATCAGTTGGTTATGAGCTACCATCTCACACATAACTAGACTATTTGAAATAAACTAGAGATGTCTTAAAGATTGTATATATTTAGAGTAAAGCTTAACATTACTTCATATATAGAGAAAATGATTTTAAAATTTTCAAGTAGTCTAGATAGGCTTCTTATTAAAGATCTACAGGCTTATAATTGATTGGCGACATTTGACAAAGGCTTTAGTAGTTTCTCTGTCATCCTTACCTATTTAGATGTAGAAAGCTCTCAACTTTGTCGTGGGAGATATTACCACAACTTTCTATTATGATTTCATGAGTTATCGCGTTGATTTTTATTTAGAAAACAAGATTTTAAAAATTGAGATAAAGGATTAGATTGTCATTAAATCTAAATATTTTGATGTTAAACAGATGAATAATAGAGGATTATAAACTGATATTACAATTTATTGAAGTTGAAACTGCTGAAAAGTACACATTCAAAATCTGATTAAGAAAAAAAAGGTGTTTTAATCTTCAGCAAGTTCCAATGTATCTTTATCTCGCACGATGAATATATATTATTAATCTTAAGTGCTTGGAGGTCTTTCTTTCATTAAATTTCTTGTTTGAAGTTATTTTTATGTACTATCAGCTTTATTCAAAGTATTCGAAAATATGATTATAATTTTAACTTACGTATCTATCACTTTTTGGAATTGTAAAAGATCCTAAGGCTTATTTTTTGAGGCAGATAGGCGAAGGAAAATATGGTTAATATTAACAAGACTCACGATATTCAAATCAATTCAGTTACTGCAGTGAATAAAGTGAAATTTGTGAATGTGAAATTTACGTAGATTGGATCACACTAACGTTATGAAATTTTGTGGTTTTTGTGTCATCAAGTATTTCAAGTAACTAATATGTTGTGTGTGAATTCATGGAGTGCAATCTTGTTGGACTTGCAACAACACCTAAGTTCATTGGACCACAACTACTTTTTCTCCTTATGGTATGACATTTCTCAGGGAGCTCAATTTTTATAACGTGAGTTGACCTCAGTCTGATGCAAGCTAGATAGTTATTATAATAGAAAAAATTACATCTAAAACTATTACAAAACCATCTTGATGACAAGTCCAACTGATTTTTCGTGTTAAATCTTGAGAGCATTGTGATACAAGTGAAATCATGCTCAAATGATTGGGAGAGTAACAATAGAAAAATAAGAAAGTTCAAAATATTTACGATTATGATATATTATTTTAATAACCATAAAAGTCTTTATATGCTGACATTTTAAAGGAAATACCTGATAAAATTTCACTTTTAATTGTTTTTCTTTGATCTTTTCTCAGTGAATTAGACTAAACTTTGACACTACAAATTAGTTAAATCAACAATGATGTGGTTTTCAGTAGTTTTCTTCAAAGGAAAGTAGATAGTGTCATTTGTCTTTGATAAATGTCTTCACTTTGTAATAATAACAACAAGTAGATGCCAAGAGCATAACTATGTCTGCGTAACCATTTAATATCTCTAGCATACATTTTTGTCCCTTAAAACTTGATTTTCTGTTCTGTTTCTTATACATTCTTATAGGCAAAAGAGTCGAAAATATTCCTGAACTAACTGAAAAGGTTTAAGTATACCCCTCATCCATCTATTGGGCTAAAAATATCCCTCAGTTCAACTATTTTGTCCACCATTACACTAAAAACTTAAAGTCTTTTGTTTTGAATTGTTATTTCTTTTAACTACTACTTGGCATCTTTCTATTGGATAAATTTTAATATCAACCCATCAAATTTTTATGCTACCCACCCCAATCATACCCACACCCCTTAACCCAAATCCAATTAAAAGTTCCATCAAAAATAAAGATTGAATCATCTCTTATCTTCCCCCTTGAACCTAATAACCTATTTTTCTTCTTCCTTCTTTTGTATTAAGCAATTTCAAGATTAATTTCACCCAAAATATTCACATTTTTAGTGTTATATTTCATTGATGTTAAAGATTCAAGTTGTAGCCTTGATTTTTGAAGTTACTTTAGCTTAAAAAAACTTAACTAACAAGCTAAACGCTTAACAAGTCGTAGTCAATCTTACTTTTTTTATTTATACAAATAAGAGTTCGTATGGTGTTGGTTGTAGTTGACTGAAGAAATATATCAGCCAGATCAAGAAACAAAGATGACATTTTTAAATTTGAATATTGTACTATGTGAACATTCTTGTATTTTATTGTGCCACGAAATGACTTTACACTACTGGAAAAATCAAATCCAAATTCAAAGCTATTCCTATCCTTGTTAAACATCACAAATTCACCCAAACTATAAAATTGTAAGAGTATTGAATAAGACTAAGTCGATGAAAGTAGAACTAAAATAGCTACAAAGCTACACCTAAACTCGATCAAAATAGTAGCAAAACTATACCTAAATTCTACCAAAAAAAAACTACACCAAGACTTCAAAAACCAATATTGCAACTTCAATCCTTCAACTTTAATAAAATATTGCATAGAAAATCTGAACATAATCCCCATACAAAAAAGAAGGCCTACCAAACAATATAGATCAAATTGAGAATTGCTCAATGCGAAAGATGAATAAGAAAAGTAGGTTATTAGGTTCAAGGGCAAGAGAGAAGATAGGTCCAATCTTTATTTGTTATAGACGTTTTAATTGGGTTTGGGTTAAGGGATGTGGGTATGGGTCGGGTGGGTAGGATAAAAATCTGATGGGTTGATATTAAAGTTTATTCAATAGAAAGATGTCATGTAATAATTAATAGAAATAATAATTCAAAAACAAAAATTTGTTAATTTTAAGGGTAATAGTGGACCAAAAAGATGGACTTGGGGTATTTTTAACCCAATAGATAGATGAAGAGTATATTTAAACTTTTTCAATTAATTCAGGGATATTTTTCACCGTTTTTCGCATTCTTATATGATGAAGAAATTGTTTGATAAGGAAGGACATTTAAATTGAAGGAAAAGAACTATTATAAAAATAATATTTCACATGTATAATCCTCCATATATATATTTTGCAATTTTTCTTATATTTAAGTAGAAATGTGTTACGTAGTTGCTGTCTACATTTGGAACGATATCGAAAGCTTTTGCAGATCAACAAAGCCACGAGTTTGAGCATCTTTTATTTAAAGTCACATGATATCTATTGCGTGGCTATTACTCATTCTGGTAATTGACTTGTCACGCCCCGAGCCTTTATACTCTAGGCGGCTGGCACTTAGTGACCATTTTTCGCCTCGTGTGAACCCTTGACCTCGCTTACTTAACTCAGCGGAAGACAACAATCACTCTTATATGGATACAAAAAGAACTATAAGAACCTGGAACTTTCCAGTTAGACTATTCACGTAAGGCAGAAGCTTCTCATGGTAGGGGCGGTGTAGGGTATCAAAAAAGTGGTGGGGGGCGTTGGATGTGGAGAAGAGGGAGCTGAGTGGGTTGTACGGTGGGTGGAGGGGAGAAGAGGAGTGAGTAGTGGTAAATCTAATGGTGTCGAGAGGTGGGATTGCAGATAAGGGGTTGGAGGGTTTAGGGGGTATGAAATGACTGTAGAGTGGTGGGGAGTTTGGGGAGGGTATTCTGTGATGGAAAGAGTGTTGGAGTAGAGGTGTTGGGGGTATAACGGAGTGAGTGAGGCAGGGAGTATTGGTAATTTGTGGCAGGTGGCTTGCGTTGGTGGAGGGATGAGGTAAAGACTGGTTAGGTTTATTATCTATTGATTTAGCGCTATTGGTCATCGAGGGTTGATGAATAAAGTATGGGGGGGGAGGGTCCAACGAATCTGTGTGAGTCGGGGGTTGGTTGGTGAGGATAAGGCGAGGGTGGGAGGGGTAATGGAGGGATTTTGGAGGATCGACGATTTGTAGAGAGGTGTGTGAGTCTGGTGCTGGTTGCTGTGTGGTAGATAGGTAGTAGGGGCATTTGGGCGGGGAAGAGGGTTAAGAGTACGGTGTTGAGCGTGAGAGATGTGGGACGTATGGAGGAGTCGCGTGTGCAGCTGGTAGGGAACATGGTCTTTAAGTGGGTGTCGTTTGGTTAGAGCTTTGATGAGGAACGAGGTGAGTGGTATTGTTGGTTTGGAGGTGATCTATATTGCGAGGGTGTCATTTTGTGGGTTTGGTTATAGAGGATGCGTGATGTGCTTTATGTTGGTGCAATTATGGTTAATGGTAGAGAATACTGTTGGACTAAGTGGGTCGTAGGTGGTGTCGTGGCTTGGGTTCCTACATGGGTTTGTTTGTACTTGTGAAGAAGACGGATAGAGTGGGTGTAGGATTGGTGGGGGCTATGTGGTTGTGGGCAGGGATTGGGGTTTGTATCTGGGCATGGGTAGTTGGGTGTGCAGGCTAGTTGGTGACGGGGAGGGAATTTTGAGGTAGAGAAGAGTGATGGGATGAGGGTTGTGGTTGTTCATGAAGGGATTGTATTCGGGGGATGATGGAAGGTCAGTGTACTGTTTCGGGGGGGGGGGGTGGGGGGGAGGTGGGTAATGGCTAATCGGGAGGGTGGGAGTGGATGCCTTGGAAGGTGTTAGAAAGTGTTGTTATGGGGTTGGGATCGGGTGGATATTTAGGAAGGGTGGGCGGGGTATTATAGGGTGGTAAGCTGTACTATCTGGAGGGTCGAGAAATGGAGGTAAATGATACTTGTGGGAGGTGCGAAAAATCCCACGGGTGCGCAGATGGGGGATGGGGTCTTTAGAGGATGGTGGGTCCAATGGTAGAGTTAGAGAATCTAAATGTTGTGAGTGAGTTGCAGTGGGGTGAGTGGTTTTGTGTGAGGAGGTTGGGTTCTTTTTAATATACGGGGTAATTGGGTAGGGGTGGTCTGTGGCAGTGTGGTGGGTAGGTAGAGGTGAAGTCATGGTTGGGTAGGGTGGCGGGTTGCGTGGGGAGGGGGTGAGGGGATGAGGTGAGGTATGAAGTGTTCTTGACCGGGCGTTGGTGTGGGGGTATTCTGGTGGTGAGTTGGCGATGCTTGGGATTTTGCTAGTGTTGTACGTGGCAGTGTTACGACGGCGTTGTAGAAACCTTGTGCGGGTATGGAGTGTGGGCTTACTTTTCATTGGGGAATGAATGGTTGATTTGTAGGTGTGGGGGGGGGTAGTTCGCGCGCGGGGCAGTTGAGGCTGTTGGAGGTGGGGGATGTGGGTGAGGTAGGGAGGGGAGAGGTGTGGGGCGGGCGGGGTTGGGGGGGGTGTACGTGTGTCTGGGTCATTGTTTGCTTTCTAGGGGAGTGGGTATGGTGTCTTTCTTACGAGGCTTTTCAGTTTGCGTGGCTGGTGGATAAGGCAATGTTAGCGGTCTCGGTCAAGTAATCGACGATTTTTTGTTTGTGGGGTGGGGGGGGGTGGAGAGGGTTTTTGGTGTTGTCGAGACATGGGCTTTGGGTAAGTGGGGTTTGGTGGGGTGCGGCGGCTTGGGGCTGGTAGTGGAGCGTTGGTCGGGGGCTTAAGAGCGGTCTATTTCTTGTTTCAATCTGCTATTTTATTGTCAGGGCGGGGGGGGGGTGTCGTTGCTTGTGATAGGAAGGTTTGCGTATGGGGTTTGTGTGGGGGTGGTCGTACGGAGGAGTGAGACGGGGGTGATTGCATTTGGGGAGTCCGCTATTGGGTTGGACGGGTGGTCCATTGATGTTTGGGAGTGAAAGGGGGTTGGCTAGCATAATATTTGGGAGAAGGTGTTTTATTGGGGGTGGAGGGGTGGGGGAGGGAGGCGAGTAATGGTGAGAAGGGTATGGTAGCTGGGCGGGGGCTAGTGAGATCACTAAAGAAATGGTTGTTTGTAAGACGCTTGAGTGGTGGGGGGGGGGAAGTGGGAGGTGCGGGGGGTTACGGGCCGAGACTTGGGGCGGGTAATAGATTACCAGTTTACGGAGTAAGTTTTAATGGGTGTGTGATGGTGGTTGGAGGGTGTTGGGGGGAATGGTGTGGCGGGTCTTGAGTGGGGGCGTGAACGTGAAGGGGAACGTACCATGGTTGCCTGTCTAGGAAGCCGGGTTGGGCAAGGAGAAAAAAATGGGAGTGAGGGGGTGGAAGGAGCGGGGTGTGGTGTGTTGGGTTGGATGGTGGTAGGATGGTTTTTGTTGTTGGAACATGTGAGTCTGTCCGGGGAGTTAAGGGGTTTTGTGAATTTAGAGGGGGGGTGGGGTCGGGGCGTGGAGTGGTGGTGAGGGGTTCAAGGTAGGAGGCTAGATTGGCATGGATAGGGGTAAGGAGGGGGGCGGGGGTGTAGAGGCATGGGCTGTGTTGGGATGTTTGTTGGGTAGTGAAGGTTTGTGCTTGGAGTTCCTTGGGCGGACTTTAAGGGTGCTGTCGTGCGTTGAGTGTGTATGGGAGTTTATGCGCGGCAGTGGCGTACGGGTGTTTAGTGACCGGTGAGGTAAATCATAGAGGGGGGCAACGAGTTTGTCTGGGGACGGTAAATATAGAGGGCAGACAGTTCTGCCTCGGGCACACGTGGCTCCGTGTGGGAGTTTTGGGTCAGCTTGTGTGGAGGGTATCTAGTGAAGGTGGGGTCAGGTCCCGATGTGTAGTAGGTAATTTTGGGAGTGTAGACGTTAAGAGTACGGTTGGGGCGGGGGGGGATCTTGGTGTAGGTGACGTGTGGAAGAGGCAGTGTGGGAGGATAGTGAGGGGGTAGTTGGGATTGAATGAGGGTGGGAGGGGGGTGAGTGAGTCTTTTGTGGGGTGCAGGGTTTAAAAGACGGTCTCGGGTAGGAGAGTGGGATGGCTCTGTGGGGTGCGGTGGAATAGTAGTATTTGAGGGGTACGTGGAATCAGGTGGGGGGGGGGTAGGCGGTAAAGTGGTTGAGAGAGATGGAATGGTGTGGTTAGGCGTGTTGGGGGGTTGGGTAGATTATAATGTTATTTGGGCTTTGGTGGGGGTGGGGGAGGGTGTGGTGGTGGGAAATGGAGGAGGTGATGAGATGTAAGTGTTGCGGCGTATGGGGATGGGCGGGTTTTCAGTAGATTGGATAGCTGTTGTGGGGGTGACGGATATATGGTGGGCCACAGGCTGTACTGGGTGTCGGGGGCGAAAAAGTATTATGTCACTATGGTTCTGGGGGCCGCGGTGTGGAGAGGGCGAGGACGATGTAATTGTGGGGGTGAACGGTATAGAGGAGTCGTGTTTCTCGTGTTGGGGTGTGTTGTGTTATGTTCTCAATGGCACGCAATGTAGTTGGGTACGCGCGTCCGTTTGGAAGGGGAGGAAGATTCAGTGGTGTTAGTCGGGCATGTGGGTGGAGGGGTAGATTACGGATTGGAAGCAATGGTAGTTGGGTGGGATCAGGGGTTTGGATTGCCCCATAGTGGAGGGGTTGGAGGGTGGTTTTACTCTGTGAGTGGGGAATGAGTGGGTTGTGGGTTAGAGGGGGGTGAAGGGAGTGGGCGGGGGGAAGGGGCTAGGAGGGTAGTTATGTTATATAGCTCGTTTGTGAGTTTGGTTTATCTTAGAGGTAGAATAGGTGGGGGGTGTGGAAGTGGTGGGAAGCCATGCGGGTAGGCGAGGTTGCGTTTGGTCGTGAGTGAGGCAGAAAGTGAAGGGCTTTGGCGGTAGAATAAGTGGATGTATATAGTAGGGGGTTGGTAGAGGGTAGAATTATTGCGGTGGGGTGCGATCGCGGGCACTTGACTTGATGGGGTGAAGTGTCTGTGTTGAGATTTTTGTTGGGGTTCGATTCTCTGTGGGCGGGGCAGGGCTGGCCGCGCGGTGGAGAAGGTGTATGATTTGGAGAGGGAGAGTTGGTTAGAATGACAGCCGATTGTGTTTTTCTAAGACTGATTGGGATTTGCGGGAGAGTTTGTGCTTGTTGTCAGTGAGGAGTGGTCGATGGTTGTGGGATTTTTGGGGAGAGCGGGGGACATAGGGGTAGATATTACCATGGTAGGTGTGGTTGAAGAGTGCGTTCTTCGGGGGGCCGTGTTGTTGGTGTTGTGGTTTCGGGTGGTGGGTGGGTGTGTGGGGGTGGGGTGGCGTTTGTGGATGTGCGGAGGATCTGCTGAGGATGGGAGGTGTGGTTCTTCGCGGGACGGGTTTGCGGTGGATAATGAGCATCTAAATTCGGCTGATAGGTCGGGATAGTTCTTTGGGTGAGGTAGATGGAGAGGGACGGTGAAAGCAGGATAGTGCGTTCCGTGTAGGATTATAAGTTGGTGAGGAAGTGGGGTGGGAAACGAGGGGGTGGGGGAGGCATTGGGGAGCGGGGGTATGAGGGTGTATGCTTGACCTGGGACTAGGGGATAGATCGGGAAGATGGTGTACATTCGACGTGAGGGGGTTGTACGGTGGAGCGGGTTATCGGTTATAGGTAGGTAGGTGCGTGGGTGGGTGGTGTATACAGATGTGGTTGGTTGTTTAACGGGGTGAAGGGGGAAGATTCCGGTGTTGGAACGGTCTTTGTGATAGTTGTGATATCCATGGCGTTTTGGGTGGGCGGTGTTGTCGGGGGGGGATAGTTGAGACAACGAGGGTTGCTGGTTAGGTCGGTAATGTGGGGAAAGAGGGTATAGTCTCGTTTGAGTTGAGTTTTGGGTGTTGATATTTGTCCTGGATTGTGGAGGTTAGGTCTATCTGGTTGGGTAGCGGCATATATGGAGTTGGTGGCGTGGTGAGGGGTGTTGTGGATGTGGGTGGGTCATTGGGGTGGTTGGGATGAGAAGTGGGAGGCTATTATGATGTTGTATAGGGCGGCGTCTTGTTGGGGATTTTTGCGGTCTGAATACATGGGGTATGTCTCTGCATTTTTTCGTGTTAAGCTTTGTAGTTTGGGTATGGGTTGTGTTTATGCTGGAAGGGGCTATAGTGGGCCAACCCCTGGCTCAACGTACATTGAATGTACAAGTATGCGAGTTAGGATGTTGAATGACACTCAAGCTTGAAAAAGAGTTAGAAAGAACACTTGCTTTGGCTCTATTCAACTCAGGATTTACTAACTATTATTCAATATATGCAATTTAAAAGTAAATGCAATATAAAGAAAACTGATAGAAACATGTTGTGAACTCTGAATATAAACAAGAATACAAATAATATATGAGATGTATGTAAAAATATAAATAACTGATGTTTATGAAAATACAATACTTTTGAGGGAGCTTCTCTAACCGACAACCATAACTTAAGAGCTATAGTAATGATACAGTGTTACTCGGCCCACGCTGCCCAACCATCCTAACCTTGCCAGATTATAGGACCTGAATTGCCAAGGGTTCATCTAAAAAATATGACCCTTTTCTACCCATGATGGCTATATGATTTGCATTGAGACTTGAGTTAATATGAACTCTCATCCCATATCGGTACTCAATACTACTCCCAAAAACATAGTGGCTCTTATCTTTAAAAAACATACGAATTTTGTGGTTTGAGATTAGTGCTCAAAACTTAGCTTTAAAATATCTCTTGGAATTAATAGTTTCCCTGCTTGCTTCATTTCATAAAGCAATTACTGCTGTCTAAAAACTAGCCCGGAGGCTCTTTACTTGTCTAAATGTGAAAAAACATTTAAAGTATCCTTGGGAATACTTGTCCCCCCATATACTTTAAGAAGAGTAACTTCAACTTAACTTTAACTTAGCTTTAAAACTTGAATTCTAAGAACAAGTTAAAATGTTTTTAAATAAGACTCTTGAAAACCTTAAGAACTTACTTTAACTTAATTTCATAACTTTAGACTTACTCTTACTTCCTTGATGGCTTATAAGTTCAAGGTTTCGATTTTGAGTTCTTCTTTGAAGATTTCTTTCTCCGTATTAGAATCATTCTTAAAGTAATTAGAATCATTGAAAAATGTTAATGTACCTCGGAAGGACTTAAAAGGACTAAACTACGAAAACTAGACGAAAAATACCGGGTTGGGTGTATTGGTGGCGCGCTGCGCCAGCCTCAGTCGACTAAGGCCTGATTCTGGTGCACTGGTAGCGCGCCGCGCCAGACCTTGGTTGACTGAGGCCAACATCTGTCACACTGCAGGTACGCCGCGCCTTCCCCTGCCCAGGTACATTTGACAAACTTTTCAACTCATTTTTCATCTCCAAACTGTCCAAAACCTTCCTAGTTCTTTCACCAAATGATTGGTACTATTGGTACCGTCAATAACTACTGAATTCGACTCAAAATAACTCGAAGAAACAAGAATTAAAACCACGGGGCCATCCACAACACTTCAAAACAAGAATCAAACCTTTTCTTCAGAACTTAACTTTTAACAATGAAAATAAATTCATAAAATTTGCTGAATCTAACAAATTGGGGTGTGGGTGAATGCCACACGAAGATCCCACATACTAAATGTTGATCACCCCCTAACTAATTCCACTAGATCTTCTGGCATTCTG
Organism: Solanum habrochaites; assembly: GCA_027704765.1. Taxonomy (NCBI): domain Eukaryota; kingdom Viridiplantae; phylum Streptophyta; class Magnoliopsida; order Solanales; family Solanaceae; genus Solanum; species Solanum habrochaites. The sequence goes on from JAKWJA010002494.1 coordinate 32,820,865, forward strand.
GGCGAAATCCTACTCTTTCTCCTCTCTGTCTTCCTTTCTCGTCTCCATTTTCCCAAAACTAAATAATCCAATAAAAAGTTATTTTCTCTATTTGAACTAAAACTTAGTTTTACCCTTATTAGACCCTTAAAATGAATTAGGAATTAGTAGGGTGAAAAGACTACTTTAACCTTATTAAAATTCGGATTAGAATTTCCTGAGCCCAACAACTGCACTTCCGAAAGGCATATATCCCTCATACAACCTCAAAAATGAGCGTACTTGGTGCCATTGGAAAGATCTTCCCAAGGGTTTTCCATCCATATAAAGAACTGTCCCTAAATCCTTCTGAGCTGAAAGTTATGAACGTTTCAAAATGACCAAAACTCACTTTTAAAACTTAGGATATTTTCCATATTTTTCCGATTCTATCCAAAAAAAAACTACTCTTGGTTTCTTGGTTTAATCTTTGTTATTTCGAATTACGAGATGTTACATGACTTTTGTTAATTATCAAACATTGACGAGGGAGGCCATATAGCTTATATGTATAGACACCTTTGAACCTTGATATGACATTTCATTCAAAATAATGCAGCTTAAAACCTATGCTCTACTTTTTAAGAGCATACTTGCCTTTTTATTAGTGGTCATTAAGGAATTTTTCAGGTTGTGAGGTAGCTGGCTTTTGTATGTTCTCATCATGAAGTGAAAGTGATAGTATGTGCTCTAACTACGTATTAGAAATCGATTCTATTATATGTAGGTTAGTATTTTTTAGGAGAAAAAAGTTCAAGCTTTTAATACTCATAAGTGTACTTGTCACATGTATTTCGAGGTTCAAGTTGAAGATGATTTTAGATGGATGAAAATGGATTCACATACACATTTAAAAGATGTTGTACTTAATTTTTAAAAATTCAAGTTAGTGTAATTATAACCAAAGCAATATTATGACAATATATTCCCTATAGTTCGATTATGTTTGCACCCTTTATTAAGATACTTTGGCTAACTTATTTACCATGTACTAAAAGGGATTAGCTCCCGTTGGACATGCTGGGCCCGTGCATAGCACAAGTTGGCCTAGCTAGTTTTATATATATAAATAACAATTATGTTTGCAATGGTTTAAGATTTTTTTGAAATAATTAATTGTGAAAAATCTATAAAGAAATCAAAACAAAAAAAGAGAAAAAGGAGATAAGTATAACTTGGCCTATATCCGATTTATTTATTTATGTATATATAAATAGCAATTATGTTTGTTATAGTTTAATTATAATTATATTTGTAAATGTTTTTTAAATTAAATAAAAAAGATAAAAGAAGGAATTTTAGAAAGATATAAATAGTATAATAATAATGAGCAAAAGAGAAAATGTAAGTGTGTAGGTATTTGCTGAAAATTTTAATTTGGTAAGAAAAAAACGTAAAATGAAAAAGAAAAAGGAGGAATTAAAAGCACAATGTAGTAATAATGAAGAAAGAGAAAATTTAAGTCTGTCTATTTTTCTGATTTTTTCTAAGTATAACTTACTTAAATCTCATAGTATAACACCCTAAATTACATTTTATTACTATTTTTTTCTATTTTATAAAAAACCTTAATCATACATCCGGACATAAGTTTCCTCCGGATACATTATAAATGACACACTATAAACTCATTTGTTGCGCTCAATATTAAAATATTAATGTAAAATTAAATTTCTTTCCCACAAAACACGCATAACTGAGTTTCCCATAAATCACGCAAACAGATTGATATCATTTCAAATTTGTAACAGCTTCACAGAATTCAAAAATCAAATTTTCATCTTCTCTTTTAATTCAAAATCTTGAATCTCAAATCCTCCATCGTAGATGTTTGGACAAACGATTCACGATTTCAAATCAACAATTCAAAATGGTCAAGTAATTTGAATTCAATGTATTACACAAAGTTGATTGGACAACTTTGGTTGTTACTAACATTGTTAACAAGACCCATCTGTGAACTAGTAAGTTTCTATTTCCTCTTTTCATCTTTTGTTGTTAAATTTAACTCGATTTCAGAAAATTTATTTCATTTCTTATTTAGTGAAAATAGAAGAATTTGAGAAGAAAATATTGATGAAATCAATAAACAAAAAAGAGGAACAATCACCATTGATTGTTATAACGAATAATTCCCCCATTGTTGGTCTTGCTGTGAGAAATGTAGAGACCCCATCTTCAAAATATCCAAAAAATGATTACTTGTCAAGCTAAATACTTGGTTACTCCTGGATAGTGCGAGGATTTATTGTGGGAACAAGTTAAGACTTTATTGCAAAAGGTTGAAGAAGACGTTTTATGTTGTCATTTAGATGTGAACATGTAAGTCATGATACATTAGTGGTAAACGACACATGTGTATAGTAATTTTGTATCTATAGATTATGATGTGATCATTATTTTGTATTTGGATATGATTTGTATAAGAATGTATCAACAAAATATATTGTATATGATACATGTAATAATTCGATTAACAATTGAGATAAATCAAATACATTTTGAATATCGAGTGTGTTTATCATAAATTTGTAAATGTATTAGACTATTATTGTGTATATTGTAAAATTGTGTCGTTACATGTTAGTTTAATGCTACAAGAAGATGCAGTGTTTGTCGTAAGTGAAAAATACGTAATTGTGATAGATTTAAACTAGACGAGACACATTGTGGACGTTGTGGACAAGAATAATATATTACTCATGATACATTACTATTACTAATCTATTTATTAAATTGCGAAATATTGTAATCATATCTCATACATTAGAAAAGTAAAGATTGCCCGCAAAATATTTGATTTTATATTGATACATTATTGTGTGGTAGTTATTGTAACGTCTCGCAACTAGAAAGAACTAGAAAAAATTTTAAAATTTGGAAATACTTCTTTTTGGAAAGATTAGAAAACTTTGGAAATTTTAAGTACGTTAAAAAGTGAATTTTTGGTCAACTGCAAACGACCTTAACTCCTAACTCATAGTAAGTTAGGAGAAGTCCAATATGGTTGAAATAACCTTTGTATAAATTCTTTTCAAAACAAGCCAAGTGTGCGCTGATTCAGAATCGTCATGAGTTAGTTTCTTGCCTTTTGAAAGTTGGGTTGTTGGATTAAGGAAAGTCCAATCCGAATTTGAGAGGGGCAAAGTTGTCTTTTTCTTACCTAATCAAATTAATTAGTTTTTAGGGATATATTGGGGTAAAATAAGACTTCTTTCAGTTTAAAAGGACTTAAAATTCACGCTAGGTCCTGGAGGGAGAAATGAAGAGAAAAGAGGAGAAAACCAAGAATTTGCAAAGAACATTCAATCTTTGCTTGTGGAATTCATCGGGGTGACCCCTAGAAAGGTATGTGAGATCACATAGTGTTGTGTTAGTTTAACCACACACCAATCTTGTTTAATTTAGTGAATATAAGCTATTTGAATGTTAAGAAATAGAGTTCTTGAAGAACATTTTTGAAGTTTCGTTGAGTTCTTGATAGTTGTGTTGTTGGAGTTTTAATTCATGTTTCCGGATATGATTTCGGGTTGAATCTATTGAGTATTGAGTTTACTAATGATCCTAAGTATTTTGGGAAAGAACCATGGAAATTTAGAGGGTTTAGAGATGAAAAATAAAGAAGAAAAGTTGAGAACACCTGGGATAGGGGTTGGGGCGTCGCGCCTCCCATAGATCCAAAGGACAGTCTCTGTCAGTAGGAGGCCTTGGGACGCTGTTCCAGCTAGAGAGCCCCATCCTGCACTCTTTATGATGAGGGTTGGCCCCCCGCGCCTCTCAGAGCGCCAGGGACGCCAGTTCTCCCCATTCTTCCCCCATCTTTTAGTACTAGTTCCTAAGTGATATACCTATATTTTCTAAATGATTCTAACACTCTAAGGTACATCTAAACACCATGAAATCATCCATAAACATGAGATCATAAACTTTAAATCCATAATTCAATTCAAGGAAAGTTGAGATCAAAGTCAAAGAAGCTAAGTGTCAAGTCTAGAAGTTAAGAAGCAAATCAAAGAAAAGTTCTTAGAAGTTTTCAAGAGTCACTAAGAACGTTTTAAATTTGTTTTTAAGACTCAAATTTCAAGTTAAGTAAAGATTAAAGAGTTGAGTTCATTTCTCAAAAGTTATAAGGGAACTAAGTATTCTCTAAGAGTTTTTTTAAGACTCAAGTTTCAAGCTAAGTATAGAGAAAAGATGTTGAGTTCATTCTTAGAAGTTATAGAGGAACTAAGTATTCCCTAAGACTTTAAAAATGTTTTACATTTAACATATGAGGTAACTAAGATTTTTCAAAAGAGTTTTGAGAAAAAAAAAAAGGAACATTGATTCCAAGAGAGCTTTTAAAGCTAATTGTTAAACAATTATCTCAACCCAGAAAAAGAAGTTGTTTTTTTAAACACATAAGCTAAGTGTATTTTGGGAGTAGTATTGAGCACCGATATGGGGATGTGAGTTCATAATAACTCAAGTCTCCATGAACCCTGTAGTCATCATGGGCATTAAAGGATCATACTTTTTAGATGATTACTTAAGTTAAGCTTGTGGATTCACTAAGTTAAGTAAGTATTTATACCGATGGAAAGGTATAGGATGGTCCTCAACTACGTGAGGTAAAACATTGTACCACCACTTAGGCTCATAGTGATGGTTTTCGGTTAGAAAATCTCTCACAGAAGTTATATTCTTTTTTAGATTGTAATTTTAAGTTTGCCTATTGCCGTTATCTTTAATGAACTAAGATTGTTTTTTCTATTGTTTTTTTCAGCTTTATATAAATATATATATATATTATATATATATATTATAATATCTACTATATAAATATATATATATGTGTGTGTGGGTGTGGTGTGTGTGTGAGTGTTTTAACTGCTTTATAGTAGTTGAGTATTCATGAGTATTGAGCCGGTAAATGTTGTCCTTTTTAACTGTTTTCCGAGATTAAGTTGTTATTTTATCAAACACAAACTTGCACTACTCGTAATCATGTACTGACGTCAGTTGGCTTGCATCGTATCATGATGCAGACGTAGATAACTAGGATTAGCATCCGGCGTACCATTGATTCAGTGAGTAGTTCTGAATAAGTTGGTGAGCCTCCTTTCATCCCGGATGACATCTTTTATCTTTGTTTTGTTTAGATTTCAATTGTTAGGATGATTGGGGGTCCTTTCTCAATATCTATCTTTATTTTAGAGGCTTCATAGACAAATAGTATTAGTTCTTTTGTCTTATTCATTCAGTTGTATACATTTAAGACTTAAGTTGTCCTTTTGGATAAGTTATTATCTTTTTTTGTTATTCCTTGAGTTATATTCTCTTATGTTTCAGTATTCTGCTAAGTAAGTAAGCCAGACCAAGGGTCCGCTCGAGGCCAACAATGGTCTTCGAGTGCCGGTCACGTCTAGAGTGTAGGCTAGGGCGTGGCAATTATTAGTATCGGATACATGTAGTGTTAAAATTTATCTTTTACCAAACCAAACTTCGCTTACTATTTTTAAAATTCTTTTGCAAACAACAAATTTTCAAAAAAATAAAACAAAAAAGGAAGGAAATATTCAATTTCTTTTTACGCCAAAAAAATATTTAAGTTGTGAGAGAAAAATTTCGAAACAAAAAAGGCACATTAATATCAAATGAAGGTGTTATTTATATATGGAACCATTAGCTAAATTTTAAAATAATATTAAATCTCTTTATCATAAAATTGGTAATTTGTATTCTTTTATTATAACATATAGTGTATTTCAAAAAATAAACAACTCCCAATTCACATAAAAATAAATGTGTTGACTATCATATATAATCTCGTCTCATCATTGTTTTCAAGCAAGTGATTTTTAAGCAATTATGGCTTGGTTATTCATTCCTTCACATTTCTTTGTATTCTTTTTTAGGTCTTGATCAAATTTTTCTTTGAAGTATATAATTAGCTATACATGTCTAGATTATACAATAATAAGATTGTTTTTTAAATAATGGATATGTATCATATACCTATTGTTGGATCTTATACACAATGCTCCAGTTATAGAACATTACAATTTCTGAATCAAGATTATTATTGGGTAATATTTACATATACATCGCATTTTAAGTTAGATAAGACTGAACAAATTAGTTATACATGTGTAGATTATACGATAAATAAGATTGTTTTTAAATTATGGATATGTATCATATACCGATTGTTGAATCTGATACACAATGCTCCACTTATGGAAAATTACAATTTGTGAATCAAGATTATTATTGGGTAATATGTACATATACATCGTATTCTAAGTTGGTTCTAAGTTTCATAAGACAAAACAAATATTAAAGAGTGAAGATACATAATACACAACTTATTTATTGTTGTCCATATATATAGCCTTTCAAATTTGAATAAGATTGATGATACATTATGTAGTGTTTATGTATCAACAACATCTATATTGAACACAATAAAACTAAAAGAATATTCAACAATGTTAGGATAATATATCAACAGCTTAAATATGAATATGATACATTGCATAAAACAAAGGCTACTATGACAGTGATGTATCAGATCAGTGATGATACTATCAAAGGGTAATTTAAGCATCAAAATAAACGATATACTTGAAAAAATTGTATCTTATACACTGATAGTAGTGTAATGGTAGATCCAACTTTGCTCCCTCTTTTTTGGGCATTTTTTTTTCAAACATTTGAATTAACCTCGACATAGGGGTTCCCTTCCAATATTTCCCTAACGATCATAAATTTTTATCCACGAATATAATTTTATATTATATACGATACATATTCTTCTAGATTTAGATAATCGTAGAAGATATATAGCAACACTTTATACATAATAGAATTATACATTTGGTACATACTACTTTTTTCCATTTCATAATATAGTTTTACCAGTAAAATAGGATCCACTAGAAAGGTTTTCTATTGCAAGGAGTAATATGGATACATCATCTCTTTCACCTTTCCCTTATTTATTTTGTGAAGGTGGAAAGGGAGGAGATCTGTTAGTTCATTGAAGAAAAAAATTATGGAGCGAAGACTTACTTGGGTTCTTCGAAAAAAATTGTGGAATGATCTTACTGAAAAGGAGAGAGAACAAATCTGAAAATTAAAAAATGAAGGAAGCAAAGATTGAGGAACTGAGATTGAGTGAGTGAAAATAGGAAGAGATTGAGGTAGTGAAATAAGGAGTAAAAATAGAAAGATAAACGTGTACAACTTTATTTATCTGGAATAACAGAATTTAGAAGGAAAAAGATGGATTTTGGAAACATTTTAAAATGACAAGAAATTATATAAATTATGGAAATAAGGTGTTATATAGGGGGTGTGCAGAACCCGAACGCGACAATAAACCGAACCGATCAAATGTTATGGGTTATTGGGGGGCCGGTTTTGTTTTTTTCCTATTGGGTTTATTGGGTAAACCGATAACCCAATAAGACGATAGTTTATTTTAACTACGTTTACCTTCCTCAATCTTACATATACATAATTTAATACATAAATAGTTCAAATAATAGCTTTTCATGGCTATGTGATTTTTTTGTGTGTTTAGGAAATTGGTGAGACTTTGTTGATTATCTGGTTGCTCAAAAACTTTCAAGATTGTTTTCATCAATGAACTTTTTATTTTACTTTTAATTCTCGTTGTTATTGTATGCGATAGCTTTTTTCAAGTTTGTGAATGTTAGTAATTTTGATCACATTCAAAGTTTTCTATTATTGGGTTTTGGCGGTAAGTTGGTAACATGTAATTATAACATACGTACTATTATATATTATTTGATCGACATTTTTCTTATTGGGTTACCAAAACGCCTGATAACATCAAAAACTTATAAATCGTAAAAAATTTCTTCTTGGTTTATTATTGGGTTGCATATTTAAACCGAAAACCGATAAATCAAACCGATTATATATAAAACCGAACCGAACCGACCGATGCACACCCCTAGTTATATAGGTAATTTATCCTTTTTTTTAAAGAACAAATTATGGGGAAAATCCAAAAAGTTGATAAAATAGTTAAATCACAATTCTGTTCAAATAGAAGTGCTACATCAGAATTTTAGTGTGATATATATATATACATATTTATATTAGAATTAATGAGTAGATATCCTAGTTGAAAAGTTTAGGTGGAAGAATTAGTGTCACGTGACTTACCATGTGGATGTTGTTAAGTTTTGAGAGTATTTGTAGTTTCTTGGAATAACATTTGGAAATTTTTTTATTTCAAAATGTAGCAAAGGATATAAGGGAATTCACATAATTCAGGAACAATGACATTTTTCCATAAATATAATAAGTTTGTCGATTGTAAGAAAAAAATGCATGATGTTTTTCCTTTTGCTTCCCCACTTAGTGTTCAAAGAAAGCATTGAGACTCTAAATAAATTATCACGACCCAAAAATAGACGAGATGACACTCGTTTTATTCCACCAAGACAAGTCACCCTAAAACCTAACTAATACAATATATGCGGAAATAAAGTGAGAATTAAAGTCTAAAAGTCTAATATAATGCGTAAATTCATAATCGATTTAGATATGCCCCAAAATCTAGTTGTCATGTGTACAAGCCTCTAAAGTATTACCATGGATTCAAAAGAAAACACAAGTCTCACCTGAACATTATTTGTCTAGATAGAAAAGATCATAATGGAAAGAAAGAGGCCCGTTGAATGACACACATCATACCTCACCAATCGCCAAAAAGCCTCATAAGAAAGAAAATAAAAAAAGTTCTCAACAAGATCCCGGCTTCAATAACCCTACCAAAAATATAGAAACAATGTGTGAGTAGCAAACCACACGGTACTATAATAATCTAAGGGAATAGAATACAAGTACTCCATACACCTCATCCGAACCTCCAAACCTACAACCTGCATAAAGCTAACCCAACCTAACAGTTTATAGTTTACAAAGTATAACAATTGCATATTCTGAACAACAAGCTCAATATTCATCAATCACAAGCTCCACAACTACAACCTACATAAAACCAGTCAAATCTAACTTTTCACAATTTACATAGCACACAACTCAATAACAATACTCTAACAATAACATATCCTCAACAACAACTCAATATTCACTTATCACAAGTTCCACCGAAAGGCACTCAAAATGTAACACCCCGTAGCAAAAACAGACCAAAAAACCAGCTTTACAGAAAAAAATCTGGAAGTGCAACCAACGGTGGCATCAACGGATCGTAGCCTGACCTACGGTCCGTCCTGCACAACCGTCGATGGGATCAGAAACTCCAAAAAATTTCAGCCCAGAAAAATTAGTTAAGTCTTGGACGACATACGGACTTATGGTCGTAGGTCAGATGACGGTCCGTAGTTCATGACCGTCGATCAATAATCCCTTCACCCACTCTCTAACAAGAGATATGTATGACCAACACGGTCCGTAGGTGGACCTACGATCCGTAGGTCTGACCGTAGTTGAAAAATTTGCTGACAGTTGAGGGGAAATGTAGTTGGGTCAACTTCAAATGGTCATAACTCTTAGCACAATATTAAATAGGTGTCTCATAACCTACCCACATATAGATAATTGAATTATCCTTTCATAGCCACCGACCTTGCTAAAATCAAGATCTGCCGAATAAAAAGTTTTATGCCCCATTTATACAAAGGCCTTGTCGAACAGACTATTCGACGACCGTCATTTCCTAGCCCGCATTTTGGATTTTCAACAACAACTTCCTATGGGTCCCTTTTTTGACCTTCCCCTCCTTTAAAAACCCTAAGTTACGTCATTTTGACCCTATAATAAAATCAATTTAGTGAGTTTAAGCCTGAAAACTACTAAAACATATCTTAGTCACTCATTCTATCTCCGAACCGAAAACAACGGTTATGAGTTTCATTTAAAAGTCTAGTCACTTTAATTTTAGGTTTTTGGCCTAGATTTAGTTGAGGCTTGTCCAGTAGTTGTAGTCCAGTTTAGAGGCTTTATTTCCCTGATTAGTTAGATTCTGCTTATTAATTGAGTTAATATTTTCCTTTTGTATGAAACTTATTGTTTTTCAAATATCTCAGTTAATACAGAATATGGTATTCCCATCTTTTAGATTTATTTATGATTAAGCTTCCATTATCAGTTATTACTTTAGTATGCTTCATGATCAGGCCATCAGGGTAGCTTGAGATCCCTTTCTGGTCCTAGGTTTTCTGTGTCTGTGTCTCGGGGGCCAGCTCGGGGCGTGACAAACTTTATATTAGAAGCCCCTGGTTTAAGTTTCCTAGGATGTCTGCAAAGCCGCACTAAGTAAAGTTCTTTTTTCATGGGTTGGGTTAAAGTGCAAACTCTAATGAGAGGGAGGTTATGAAGTGTTTTAGGAAAAACTCACTTTCGAGTTTACTCTTATTTGTTGGCGTAAGGTATGATCAATTTCATTCTATCTTGACGTTGTGCGCTTAAGAGCATGCCTTCCCTTGTAGAGCTAGGCATGAATGCTAATGCAACTTAAATGCTATGCATTCCTCCTAGTATAGATAAGGGAATTAAATGCGAAATTTCAGAATGGCCAATTATGCGTTTGGCTCAGAATTATGAACCAACCAGAACAAAATGCCGAGTTTGGTGATTTTTTTCGGATGAATCCGCGTAAGTTTTAGGGGGTTTGCATGTTTTGGTAATGACCCACATAGTTTCATTGATAGTTCCAAAAAATATTTGGTGTGATATCAAGTACATCGTAAGTGATAGGTGAGTGGCAATCCTACAAACTCAAAGGGTGTTGCTCACTATGGTCACTCATTGACAGGAAAATGACATGGATTTTGGTCTTTTGTAACCAGTTTAGCTATCCTTCATTTGTTAGTCCAAAAACTCACTTAGAACCTTTCTCAGTCCTCTACTCCAATCGGTGACCCAGTTATAGCTTTACGGTTTAATACAGAAATTTCCCTATTACAGTCTCTTAGAAGTCCCTCAAAAATCTAGTTTTTAGATTAGAAATGGAGACTTTCGATTTCATTCTGAGGCATAGATTAAGTTATAATCATGTTATGCTCAATCAATGTGAACTATGATTGTTTTTTCGTTTTCAGTTTCCAGACGAACCAACCTTAAGAATGGAAGGGTAGTAGCTTAGTGCCTATGGGTCGATTTATTTCTTTACCTTAACACCAGAACGTTATCTCTAAGAGTTTTTTATATCTCTATCACATCTAGAACCCTAGAAGATTATCTCTAAGAGTTTTTCTCTATCATCTATTTCGGGGTTAAGGATTCCTAGCCTTGAACCCCAACTCTTGAGTTAGTTTTCCAGTATCTGTAATTTCCGAGTGTTTTCCAGAAGATCTTCCCAGAGTTCCCTTCCGAAAGGGAAATGACTTTGGAATTGTCTTCTTCCAAATACCCAGCCTATTTTATTCCTCCTTACGAATGGTCCAGCCGATCTAAGGAATTGAAAGAGCAGTTGACAACCTTCTACTAGGGCTTCATTCAGACGCTAGTATTTCCCCCATTGGGTGCACCATGTTTCTGTTCGTAAGAAGAAAGATGGTTCTTCTCAGATGTGCATTGACTATAGACAGTTAAACAAGGTCAAAATAATAATCAGTGATCCCCATCCCCAGGATTGAGACTTGTTTGACCAACTTCATGTGCTAGCCATTTCTCGAAGATAACCCAAATCGGGTTATCATCAACTCAGAGTCCAGTGTGACATTCTGAAAACAACCTTAGAACTGTGGTAATGGTCATTATGATTTGTTAGTTATGTCGTTTTGGAACTAACTAATCTCCTTCAGCTTTCCATGGATTGATGAATAAGTTTTTCAAACAATCCTTGGACTTGTTCATTTCCACCCCCCCCCTCTTTATTATGATATCCTCATTTACTCTAGGAGTGAAGGGGAAGACCATGCAAGTCCTTTGTAGTTGGTTTTTGCAGACTCTTAGGATCGCAATTAATTCACTAAGTTATTTATTAAATGTGTGTTCTGGTTGCAATCCTTTGGGTTTTTAAAATTTGGTCCCATTGTATCTAGCGAAAGGGATCCGAGTGGGATTTTGTAAAGAATAACAGCAGTGAAACGTGGCCCAAACCTACCGCTACTAACATTAGAAGTTTCTTAGGTCAAGCAGGTTGTTTCACAGGTTTTGTTGGAAGGATTTCATCCCATAGCCTCACCATTAACTAGGCTGACTCAGACGCATGTCAAGTTTCTATATTCCAGAATGATTGTGAGAAAAGCTTTACAGAAAGTCAAAACACGATTTGAACTACAACATCCTGTCTTGACTCGACAGAGGGTTTTCGGATTGGTTTTATGTGGGTCTATTGTGATCATTCTAGAGTTGGCCCCTAGGTTGTGGTGTTTGATGCAGCGAGGTACAGTGATTAGCTTCTACCTCTAGACAACTTAAGGTGTCATGAGAAGAATGACCTGGAGCTTGCCACATTGGTGTTGCACTCAAATATGGAGACTACTTGGTATGGTGTCCCATCGTAGATGTGTTCACCAATCATAGATACTTCAATTGTGTTTACCCAGAAAGAGGTTGCAAATCTTTTCCAGAGAGATTCTTTAGTTCCTTAAAGATTATATAATGAGTGTGGATTATCACATGGTAGGCGAATGTAGTAGCCGATGCGTAGTATAATTATCTATGGGTATGTAAGCCCATGTTGAGGAATAAAGGGATGATCTAGTGAAGGAGTTTCCACGAGCTTGCCGCTTGGAGTTCGCCTTATAGCATATCAGCCAATGGTGTAATAGCTCATAAATGGGGCAAAATCATCTTTTGTAGTGGAGGTAAGGAAAAGCAGAAAGTGATCCCATCTTTCTTTAACTTAAGGGTGCAGTCCATAATCAAGAGTGGGATTTTTCCCAATGGGGGAGATGGTCTACTTCCGCTACTAGGTTAGATTGGTGTGGTTCCTGATGTGGGCCGAGTTGAGATAGCATATCTTGGAGAATCCCATAACTCTATGTAAGTTCTATTCATACCAGGTTCCCACTAACAAGTGTACTGCGATCTTTGCGGGAAGTCATTGGTGGGAAATGCATGAAAATAGGATAATATCAGACTTTGTGACTAAGTCCCATTGTCAGCAGTCAAGTAGAACATTAGAATAGGGGTAATGATCTCAGAGATCGATATTCCTACTTTGAAGTGGGAGGATCAATACGGTACTTCAAATCACAGGATTACCCTGCTTATCGCAGACAGCATGACTCCATTGTGGTGATCATGATAGGAGAACTAAGTCTTCTCCGTTTCTGGCGGTCAAGACTACAATTTTGGTAGAAAGCCTATGCAATGCTTTACATTACTAGATTGTGGACATTGCATGGGGTTTCTTTTGTCTCCATCTCAGATAGAGGTCCTCAATTTTAACCTCTCAAATTTCTGGAAGTCATTTCAGACGGGTTCTTGGTACTTCAAATTCACCTTAGTAAACACATTGTCATCCACAGACGGATGGGCAGGCAGAGCGTAACCATTCAGACCCTTTGAGATATGTGAGAGCTTGTGTAATCATTTTCACGGGTAAGTTGGGATGCATCACCTTCCTCTTATTGAGTTGCCTACATAATAGCTATCATTCCAGCATTCAGATAGCCCTTTAGATAGAATTTATATGGGGCGTAGATGAGATCTCCTAGTTGGTTGGTTGAGTGGTGAAACAGCTTTGATAGGGCCAGATCAGTCTTTTATCTATGGAGAAAGTGCAACTCATTAGAGATCGACTTAATCGACCAACCAAAGTCGTTAGAAATCTTAATGCAGATGTAAAGGAGAAGGGAACTAGAGTTCCAGGTTTGATTATTGGTTTTTCTGAAGTCTCACTATAAAAGGGGTGATGAAGATTTGGAAAGAAAGTGAAGCCAGTCCTAGATATGTAGGCCCTTACAAGATCTTGAAAAGGGTTGGCAAGGTGCATACAGTTTTAGAGTGTGCCAGCAGAATTAATCAGCATTCATCCGGTCTTCCACATCTCACTCTTGAAGAAGTGTGTGGTGATCCATCCTCTGTAGTGCCACTAGAGAGTTTGGCGGTGAAAGATAGTCTTTCTTATGAGGATGTACCAGTTGAATTTCCTAGAATCGTCAGGTTAAGAAGGTTGAGAAACAAAAAAGTCATTTAGTCAAGTTTTTGTGGATGAGTTAGTCCTATAGAGTGAGCTACTGAGAAGCAGAAGTAGCCAGGAAAGCATTATCCTAACCTCTTTTCTTCCGATTCCACTTCAGCTTGAGTTAGAGTCCCCTCTTCATTTCCCAGTATTCCTGCGTTGAATTAAGTCTTAGAATCATGTTCCCCTCATTTGTGTTACTTGCATGTTTCAGCGTATTTAACATGTTTAACGGAACTCATTAGTCAAGAAACTCAATTCTCTTGTATAGTAAGTAGGGTTTGAGATCTCTCCCTGCTTATTCCTGGCTAGTTTTTTTTTATTCTTCATTCGAGGATAAATATTCCCAAGGGAGAGATAATGTAATACCCCGTAGCCAAAATAGACCAAAAAACCAACTTTAAAGAAAAAAAATATTTGCAAGTGCAACCAACGGTGGCATCGACGGACCGTAGCCTGACCCATGGTCCATCCAGCACAATCGTCGATGGGATCAGAAACTCCTATAAATTTCAGCCCAGAAAAATTGGTTAAGTCTTGGATGACGGACAGCCTTAACTGTCCCGTGGTCAGACGCGGTGCGTATTCCGGACCGTCGATCAATACTCCTTTGACCACCCTCTCACAGAGCTCGATGACCAGCAAACGGTCCGAGGTGGACCTACGGTCCGTATGTCTGACTGTACGTGGAAAATTTGCGGACAATTAAGGGGGAAATGCAGTTGGAGTCAACTTTAAAAGTTCATAACTCTGTAGCAACAAAATGGAATTAAGGTGTCCCATTACCTATCACAAGGCAGATAATGAATTAATCTTTCCATAGCCACAATCCTGCTAAAAATCAAGACCTCCGAGTAAAAAGTTATGCCCTTTTAGTAAAGTCTTTGTCGAACGGCCCCAGTCCGACGGACCCACGAGGGGCATCGGTCCAACGACAAACCGTCATTCCCTGGCCGTCGTTTGGGTCCATCGGAACTTTTCCAGGGGTCTTTTAACCTTTTTTTCACTCACTCCGTTTAAAACCCTAAGTTTTCAATCGTTTTTGACCCTAAATAATCAAATTTTTCTCACTTTTAACGCTAACAAAGTAACTAAAACCTATCTAGTCAAATAATTAATCAAAACTTAGAAAATTAGAAGCAAGAGAGTAGATAAGCTCAAGAACCCTATTTCAACACCACAACAAGTTCTAGTCACTTACAAGCCCCGCAACTTAAGTATTTTTCTTTGTGGATTTCATCACTAGGTAGTATGATTTTACTAGTAAGGTTTTTTCATTTCCCCATTGGGTACCCTAGTTTTTAGTCCAGATTCTTGATTAATATTATCAATTAAACCTAGGGTTTCTAGAACTTTGATAGAACTTCATGAACCTATTCAATACATGTTCCCAAATCAGATTTAATCATGTTATTACTTTAAAGAAAAAATTTTTTTTTAATTTTTCGTCATGAATTTCAACCCTAGCTTTGTATTTCTTTAGTTTGAATTCCCTGCTAGGTTCGATAGTTTAGACACTTCAAATCTACATGCCGTTATAATGCATAATTACCAGATTAATTGTTGCTTCTTCAGTTTGCATGTTTCAGTTTTTGAGCTATCCAGTATTAAGAAACTCAGACATATCATAATTTTAACAAAATTCATTGGGAGTAGCATAATACCCGAGTTGGACTAGGGTTTTTAAGCGTACCCGATAGTCCCCAGAATTAAACTCGCCAAGATAGGTTGTAAAGTCCCTCGGTGGGGCACTCAGTTTAGTGATCACGCCTCCTGCCTTTATAACCTTTTGGCAGGTATAATTGGATTCTCTCGATGGGGCGTATACATTGGACTCCACACTTAGCTCATGTGGTTATTATGATCGGTTATTAGTAGCTCCAACAATTCCAGTCGACCTCTGCAAATTGGACCATTTAATCAGTATATTCATAATTCAGTTTCAGCATGTTTTATAAATTGGTCATTGCATTCAGTTCGCTCCTAATTCAGTTTTAATCATGTCCAGATTATTATTTTGCCTTTTATTGCTTGTTCAGTTATGTTTTATTTCAGCTGTACTCTATCTACATGCTCAGTACCTTCAGTCTGACGCAATACTGCGCTACATCTTCTCGTGATGTGGTTTCAGGTTTCTCAGCATCCAGATCACGCATAGATCATTTTCGATCTTCAGTTCAGCAGATTTTTCAGTAGTGAGTCCCTCATTCTCCGAGGACAACAGTTATGAGTTTCAATTCAAGTCTTTAGGTCCTTTAGTTTCGTTTTTGCTAGATTTAGCTGTGGCTTGTTCCCAGTATTGTCTAGTCCAGTTTTAGATGCTTATTTAGACATAGTTTAGATTAAGCTTAGTAATTGAGTTTAATATTTCCTTTGTATTAACCTCATTGTGTTTCAAATATCTCAGTTATAATAATATGGGTATTCCCCATCTCTGTCCCAAAAAAAATTTAATTATGATTTAGCTTCCGCATCAGTTAATATCTTTAAGTATGCTCATGATCAATTCCAACAGTGTTGCTTGGGATCAACTTGTGGTCCTAAGTTTTTGTGTCCAACATCTCGAGGGTACTCGGGTTTGTTGCCACAACGATTAGCAAAACAAAATTCAAAGTTTCATATAAATGAAAAGATGCGGAAAACAATGGAATGCAATGTCATGTACAGTGATGCGGATACACAATCGTTGTCTCTCTGTCCGGAATCATAGGGCACATATTTGTCCATGCATTTATTGCGGCACGCGACACATCCATTCATAATAAAATTCATCGCGGCGTGCGATACGTTCCTCAAAATAAGTATCTGTCATAGCGCGTAACACGTCCCTCGAAATGGTATATCCTTTTTAATTTCTTACTCATTCTTAATTCACATAACACTTGTCACAATCATGTCTCAGAATAATGCAAATGACATGTTCACACAAATAATGAGGAGATGACCATTTTCATAATAATGCACAATTCACAACAATAAAATCGTGATATAACATCAACAATGAGTCAACAAACCTTTCAAATCACTCTCAGCACATCACACACCAACACTTAATCACATTGTCTTTTATTACTCCTTTTTCATCATTAGAATTAATCAATATGGATAAAATAAACCCATCACCGAGTCTCATTACCTCCAAACACATATTACAAGGAAATACACGATTTTCATACACTTAACAAAGGGTTTAAAAATCCACTTGCCTCGAATAGTCAAACAATTAGTCAAGGTCTTGAGCTTTTCCTTTTCGTTGGACTTACAACTCAAAACAATCTATTCACATTAATAATTATAATAAGATTTCGAAACTAGCAACCCTCATATTACTATAGATCTATCCTATACCTGGAAACTCATTCAATTTATAATCAAATCTAGGATTAAGTCATAACTTTTCCAAATAATATAATTTTAATAGTTTTCACCTAATTATAATTTTAATATTTAATTACATATCTTAATATATTATAAGTTGAATCATAATATGATAACCACGAAAGAATTCCCAAAACCAAAATCTAAATAAAAACATGTGCAGTAACTTTGACTACAAAAAAGAAAGCATGCATAACCTTGTCTATTTCAAAGTCTATTTTTTTTATATATATATTCCAATAATAACTAGTTAAATACTAATCATTATCATTACTGCCCAATCATAGTCATTAAATGTTTGTCCCCTCAACCCCTAGGCTGAAAAGTTACGAACAACGAAAGCAAAGCAATTTAAAGTTTTGCAAAATTTGATCCCTTATTCCCACAACCCCAGTACCCCACTATATAATATAATTAATAACATAATGTCCTCTATCCTGGTACAAAATTTGAAAGTTAAGGCTAGTATTATACCTTGATTTTGATTTCCTCGAGTTCTTACGAAATGGTAGTGATTACTTTTTGAGTTAAGAGTCAAAACATCAATCCTCATTTATTTTACTTTTTGAGTTAAGAGTCAAAACACCAATCCTCACTTATCTTAATTTATTTATTTTACATGAGACGAATGATATTGGGTATTAACTAAACTTTAAAATTGACCGATTAATTATTAATTACATAAATTATTTAATAAATATTTATTAATTAAATAATTATAGTTATTGGATAGTTCAAAATTTTCTAATCAACTTCACACTGATTAAAAATATTTCAAGACATTAAAATGGATAAAAATGATAACTTTACAAAAAAAAATTAAAAATAACTTTTAAAGTTATTACTTATTACATATATTTAAATCACTCGTAACAAAATTCACTAAGAGGTAATACTCTTAACAAGTTTTTTCTGTCAAAAAAGGTAAAACATAAACGGACTCATATATTGACTTTATCCTCTCTTTTTTTCCATAAAATATATCCGGTGGATCAATTGATACTCTTAAATACAGGTGGTTCACAAGAAATAATAATAAATTAATGACCACTTAAAAAGAACATAGTAAATCAAGTTGGCAAATACTGGTGACGTTTTAGTTCAAGGGCCATAAAATGAGTTAGTCCAATTACAGCCACTCGAATTGTGGATATTGACACGTAAAGCAAAAGCCTTTGATATCATTCAAAACATCCAAAAAAAAAAATATGTATCAAAACATCCAAAATAAATAAATATTTTTCGAACATAAAAAAACTTTCAATTCATCAACTAGAAATAAAAAATAAAAAAATTGGATCATCTCCAAATTCTTGATTTTTTGTCACAACTTTTTCTTTTTCTGTGGTGCAGTACAATTAACATAGTACTGTACTAGCATTTTGTAATTGCATTATTGAGATAGTTACATCAAAACTCCTCTAGATTATCCACATTTTATTAATTTCACAGTAAATTTATTTGTGTATAAAGTTTAATAAATAAATAAAAAATATAGTAACTTTTTGTGATCTTTACATTAAAATGTGTATTCTTAAAAATTTTGTGATTTTACCGTTGTCATGTAAATATTATAAAATAAAATTTAATTTAAAAGAGAAAGTCTGAAATATATGTACATTTTAATCGATATTTTATAACAATACAGAACTTTGACAAAGACTTTTTACTTTCTACACTATTTAATAGCGTATTTTAAAAGTATATACGTGTGCACGTAATCATCATAAATATGTGCCCACATGGACATCATAAATATTGCATCATTATAAATAGTTAATGTATCCACGTAGATATATATATATAATACCTTAAAACACACTATTAAATAATATAAAAATAAATTTTTTTATAAAATTTGATATTGTAATAACAATTACTACGATCAATATATAAGGGTAATGCAAAAGGGTTTTAATTAGAAAATATTAAAATATGAGGGTAACAATAACACTATATAATTTTAAAAAAAAATATGAAACTAATAAAATCTAAATATTTTAGAAAATTTCGTGGTCTTAAATTTATATTATTGGTATTAAATTTAAATGTAAATATTATAGACAAATGAGATTTTCCATCTCATTTTTAATTGTTTATTTATCAAGATATAAAAGAAAGAAAGAAAGAAAATTGAAAAAAATAATGTTCAGAACAGTTTTAAAGGCTAAAAAGGATTGGGTGTTGATGTATAATTTTTTTTAAACAACTAACACACATTACTTTTAAAAGACATTTTATTTTTATAATAATAATATCAAATAGAGTATATAAGGTACTTAAATTCTATTTTTAATTTTACCATTGTTTAAGATTTTTCTTTCCTGACTAAATACCAATTATCCGACTTTGTAATTTTCCCGTGTACTTTTAACTCAATTTAATGAACGTTAAGCTTAACATAGAGAGCTTTAAAAAACTAATGAAGAGAACAATATCTAGAACAAAAAAAAAAAAAAATTTGGTTGTTAATTTTTCTTACATAAAAATAAATTAACTTTCTAAAGTAACATTTTTGTATACTCCTGGCACAATTACATTTTAACTCATGGTTTGACTTTAAATTATTTATTTGTGCATTATTTATTCGATCCTCTGTTTTTTTATGTAACAAATAGATGACATTTATGATGTTTTTCATCCATTTCTAATCAAGACAAATTTCATAAGTAAATATTTTTTCCACTTTGATATTATGAAGCGTTGGCCAAACCGATAGGTTGACACAGTTACTTCAGTTTCTTCTTATTTCGTTTACCATAAAAAAGTGTAAAACATTTTAGAACCGTCCCCATTTCAAGTTTAAATCCTTTAGAATATCTTTTTGATAAGGTTTCACAAGTAATAATTTTGTATATCTTTAAGATTGTCATAGTTGTAAACTTGCATATACACAATGTTTTGTAGTGAATTAAAATGGTAATTATATCAAAACAAACGGAAGAACTACTTGATATAAAACTATTAAAAACTTGTATAATATTTTGCTAAAAACAACCTAAATAATATAGTTTTTTTTCTTCAAATAAATAAATGACATTCACAAATTTTCTCCCTTTATGCGACAAACTACAAATAATTATAAACTTGACTGAATTTTCAATATCAGTTCTATATCTACGAAAGAGTGTACCATAATATTATATAACTTTCAAGAGTTTAAAAAAAGAGCTAGAGATGTTTTCAATGGAGCAATATGGTGAATGAAGATTCATATAGCTTGGCGTCATAGTTCTTGTTGCTAGTTTAGACTTAAAGTCCAAAAATAATTACATCTGAAATTGTATTACATTATTTGGTATGTACAACAGAAATTCAAACTAACGATCGAAGATTAATAAAGAAATTAAGTTTTTTACTTCTCCTTGTCAACATCTTTAATATCTCTCCGTGAATACTGTACAATACACTTCATTTGATGTCTTCCGTAGAAAGTCCTACTTATCCTACAACATATATTTAATGGATATTAGATTACTCAAGAGGAGAACAATTCCAAAAAAGGGACAAGAATCCATCAAATTCCATCAAGAAAGAAAACAGAGGAATTTTGATAATTAGTGAAGAAACAAACAAAATGTTATAGTGTGAATGTTGAAAATTAGTAGCAATGGACATGATTATTTTGTAATTTGAAATGGATATTAATAACGAATAAATAGTTAGCATAAACTTTGTTGATAATACTTTCTCTTTAAACTGTTTCAATGGTGGATGCTCGTAATTTGCTTCAGTGCTATTGAACAAGAAAAACAACAGTCATATTAAAGGAAATTCTGTAAAAGTACACGAATAAAATAAACATGATAATTTTATTTCGCAAGGAAAAAGAATCCTCAACTAATAGCTAAAATAAAAATAGAATTCTAATTACCATACATTACTATAATTGATACTTAGATATTTTAAAATAAAAATATTAATTAAAAAAAGAGACTTACCTTAAATGTATAAGCCAGTGTAAAAAAAATATACACTAACAGTGTATAGAAGTTAAACTCTTTAAAAAATGTGAAATTAATAAAATCTAAATATTTTAGAGAATTTCGTGGTCTCAAATTTATATTATTGGTATTAAATCTAAATGTAAATATTTTGACAAATGAGATTTTCCAGTCTCATTTTTAATTGTTTATTTATCAAGATATAAAAGAAAGAAAGAAATAAATAAAATTGAAAGAAATAATGTTCAGAACAGTTTTAAAGGCTAAAAAGGATTGGTGATTGGTGGGGATTGCAGGGCGCTGACCATGTTGGGTTGCCTCAGCTGATTTCTTAAAGCCTTCAACTGGAAAATGAAGGCCAACTCTGGCCGTACTATCTCTTCCAAATCACTGCACTTATATGTTCCACCGGCAACTCTTCTCCGGCGAAAGTTTTTAATCAGAAGAAGACTCAATTTCCCCCGCTGCTTGGTTCACGAGCATAGCCACGTCAGCTTTTCAGTTCGTTGTTCTCAGTCGCCCACCGACGCCATCGATAACTCCGACGATCTGATTCCGAAGCAAAAATCCTCGACTACTAGGCGTAATGTACTCCTCATGCCTCTTCTTACCATCGGAGTTTGTGCTCTCCGTTCCGCAATTGCTAGAGCGGACGACAAACCACCGCCTGAGAGTACACCGCAACCTCCGGTGACTACAATGGAGGCCCCGACGCCTGATCCTGTGGTTAAGGCGGAGGAAGTGATTAATTCGAGGATTTATGATGCGACGGTAATTGGAGAGCCTTTGGCTTTGGGGAAGGACAAGAAGAAAGTATGGGAGAAGCTTATGAATGCTCGGGTCGTGTATTTAGGCGAAGCCGAGCAAGTTCCAACTCAAGATGATAAAGAAGTGGAGCTGGAGATTGTAAAGAATTTGAGGAAGAGATGTGCCGAAGCAGAGCGGCCGATTTCGTTGGCTCTAGAAGCATTTCCGTCTAATTTACAAGAACAACTAAATCAATACTTGGCAAAAAGGTTAGAATTCTCTTGGAGTACTATGTCCAAAATTTGGTCATCCTACCTAGTGTGTCTTCAGAATAAAATTTCATGATGCTAGCAAAAAATGGTTCTACAGGTTTACATTTTAAAAAATGTGATTTGAACTGTCAGTTCTACTCTGTTTAGTTAGGGTAGATTTTCTTGAGAAGAATTGATGATTTTCATGACCTTTCATATGTGAAGTCGTGCAATAAATCTTGTTTAGAGTTGTATGATCTTGTTATCAAAGAGTTTGTTATTATGCATTTGTTACCTCTGTGTAAGAGAGAATTAGTTGCATTGGAATTTTTGTGTGAGGCATATCTGATATTATGCACTGGATATTGCAGGATTGATGGAGAGAGTTTGAAATCTTATGTTGTACATTGGCCAACTCAATATTGGCATGAGTATGAGCCCTTATTGACTTATTGTCGTGAAAATGGGGTTCGACTAGTCGCATGTGGTTTGCCTCTAGAGGTACTTATTATCTGTGTCTTCATCTGTAAGTTGACCAGAATGGGCTTGAAATATTTATGAATCCAGAGAATAAAGTAGCTAACGGTTATTATCTGTGCTCATTTACATGCACTATGCTTGCAAGACATTCAGCAGAAAAAAGATTGATTCCTTTTGTTACCACGGAACATATCTTTATTCTATAAATTCCAATGCTTTTCACTGTCTTGTAGTGCTGTGCATTGATCAAGTTGTTCTAGCTTCATAAGTTAAGGATGAAAACATTAATTTTTCTGGTTTTTTTTTTTTTGGAAATAGGTCCTACGAACAGTTCAAGCAGAAGGTATTCGGGGGCTTTCAAAAGCCGATCGTAAGAAATATGCTCCTCCAGCTGGTTCAGGTTTTATCTCAGGCTTTTCGTCTATGTCGCGCAGATCAGCTGCTGATGTAAATATGCTGAACCAGCCTACTCCTTTCGGACCAAGCTCATATCTCTCTGCACAAGCAAGAGTTGTTGAAGAGTACAACATGTCCCAGATAGTTTTAAAAGCAGTGATGGATGATGGGGCGGCTGGTATGCTTGTAGTTGTCACAGGTGCTACCCATGTCATGTATGGATCAAGAGGGACTGGGGTGCCTGCTAGAATTTCAAGGAAGATTCAAAAGAAAAATCAAATTGTCATACTACTTGACCCTGAAAGACAATGGCTAAGGAGGGAGGGAGAAGTTCCTGTTGCTGATTTACTGTGGTACTCTGCAGCTAGACCTTGTAGCAGAAATTGTTTTGATCGTGCAGAAATTGCCCGTGTAATGAATGCAGCTGGCAGGAGACGAGATGCTTTACCTCAGGTTAGTTATATATGCTTCGATATGAAAGGTTATAACTAACTCAGCTTCTAAGCTCCTATTTTGGCTGCAGTTGTACATATATATTGAATCATTAAAACAGATAGTCTCTTGCTAACTGAGTTTTTCAGGCTTTAAGTGTATGGATCTTGAAGTCATTAGATGGTTAGTATTTAAACATCAGTTATGTGTTACAAGATCTGCAAGTGCCTCCTGCTGCCTGAGTTCTTCAGAATTAGGTTTTCATCGTAGCTTGTGTTTACTAAATAAAGAGCTTGCTTCTTTACCCCACTAGTTTGTCAGAAGAGAATTGACCAAACCTAATAGAATACAGTACTTCTCAGTCAGACGAAAAAATATTTAATTTGACCAAACCTTTTATAAATTTACAGATGTCTTAGTCCAAGACTTCCATACCACATTTGTAGAGAATACTTCAACTTGGAGATTTGTGAACGAGATAACAATAAGACAAATGAGAGAACTTAGACAAATCACTCTAGTACAAGAAGTCTGCTGGTAGGTATTCCTCTAGGGTTATTAGGGTTTTTGCTTTTTTAAGAGACTTATATCTATAGGGTCCTTCTCTCAGTTAGTAAGAGATGGGAATCTTTGGTCTACCTTAATGTGGTATATTCAGTATGTGAAGGATATCCTATAATCTCAAACCGTGCAATATTCTATATATGAGGCATGTTCATGATTATGACCAGTTAATGAATTGAAACTTCTGCATCAGTTCATTCTGGCTATGTCCAATGCTCTCTCTCGACTGCTTTATCAAATTATGTAAGACTTAATCTAGCTTGTCTTGTCTCTGGTCCCATATGCATTTGGATGTTTCTCACTTACCAAAATGAATTCCATTCACAAATGGAGCTTTTAGTACTGTGGGGAAGTTGTTTTCTGATTGAGTCGTTACCCTTCCCTAGATATGCAATCACCATGTTTCTACTGATCTAGTTCCTCTCAAGTCTCATGTGCATCACATCTACTTTATTTATTTATTGCTCGGGCCAGCTTGTGCACACCTCAGCTATTCCACCAGAGTACCTGCTATTTTCCCACCAACACTAGTAATGGGTGAATCTGACTATCAAGAGTTCAAGACTAGGCATAGGAAAAACTAACCTAGTGTTTTCTGTTTCTACTAGGATTTGAACCCGAATCTCCATGGTTTGCACTTATTCATTGACCACTATGCCTGACCATTCGGTGCTTATGTCTACTTCATTTATAGAATCACCTTTCCAAAAGGAATAACTTCCATATTACAACTCAGTCATTGTATAATCAGAGTCCTGCACTGATGGCCTTTATACCATTTACCGCAACATTGACCCCTGAGTTGTGTGCTAAAGGTCCTCAGATGCAATTTCATTTGTTCTATCTGCTGTAGTGAACTGAATTTGATGTCTTCATTTGTGCTTATGTCTACTTCTCCGTTTGTTTATTAGTAAGGTACTTTTTTTTTCTTTGACAAATTCGTCATACCTTCACATCAATGGTAAATTGGATTCCACAATTTTTTTCGGTGGAAAATAATTGTTTGAAGTTACCCATCATAATTTCTATTCCATTTTGTTGACATGGCTTCCTGAGCACTTTATGTACTCATAAAATATGAGATGTTCGTTGAAAGACTTATGTCTAAAAATGTATTAAATGAAGTTGCCAAGTTCAAAAAAGATGTATTAAATAATTTCAGAAGTAAAGGGTTACAAGTTGCATAACTCAGTACCAAATTATCACTGTCCTGTATGCTGATTGCTGTTATCGGACCAATAATAAAGCTCAACACCATGTTACTTTCTAACACTAGGTTCAAGTTCGAGCTTGGATAGTGATGTCTGTTTAACATTCTTTTGGGCCCCAAAAGCATCAGGGAAAATGGGCCTCCCCCTTTAATTATTTATCAGTAAGAATGACACAGGTTGTCTTCCCAGATTTAAAATATCACATTTCATATTTATAGAGAGTAATTGAGATAAAATTGAACTAAGCGGCCAAGGAACTGATTTATTGTGTAGAAGACTTCATTCCAAAAACATGTAATTTTCCATCTGTATTTGAATCAAATTGCACCTTTTTATAACCAAAAAGATCCCCATTTCTACTTTTTTTCCACTCAAATACCGGACTTGGTTCAATAGTCTGGATTCAAACTCGTGAGATTCCCTTACCACACATCAATCTCTATATTTGTTTTCCGTTGAGCCAAGAGCTATAGCACTTTTTGGCAGGGTTTCAGTGAGATTGTATGGTCATTGATCCTGTAGCTACAATTCTAACATCTATGGGCTACATATTCATCTTCCTGTTTTCCTAGTGTCCCACCTGTTAGGGTTAATTGACATTTCGTAGCAGAAAGTTTGAAGCTATTACTATCTTTGTTTTCAAATTTCAACTAATATACACTGGTTGCAATTTGAGAGTATATGATACTGCAGCTGTTGGAAAATGATTGATTTTGCGTATTATATTGAGTTGTACTCTGAGGAACTTGATCTCATTATACTAACATCTTATCTTTTCCAGGAGCAATATCCTTTCATTTCAGAGTTAACAGACCGCTTTCAGGTGTGCTATGACAAACATCTGTTCTAAAATACTTGTTCACCCGCAGAAGGAGAAAAGAGAATGAATAAAGAAAGAAGAAATAAATAATGACATTAATTTTTTCTACTTTATCCTCTTTTTTTTTTATGCTTGTACTGGTGTATAAAGAAAATGCTAAGTTGTTTGAAGTTGAAAAAAAGCTTGGTTTGATGCAGGGTTTTAGAGAAAGATTGTTGGCTGATCCTAAATTTCTACATCGATTAGCTATTGAAGAATCTATATCAATAACAACTACTCTGTTGGCACAGTATGAGAAGCGCAAAGAGAATTTTTTTGAGGAGATTGATTATGTTATTACAGACACTGTTAGGTATAGTTTGTGATGTTTTTTTTTTCACAGTGTGGTTCCTGCTCCATACCATTTCTTCTTGTACATCCCTGAGTGATTTATGATGTACCCCGAGAGCATCGGAGCGTTGAAAGGTCTCCTGGGTTCCATCCCAGATAATGCTTTTCAGAAAAGTGTTGTTGGGAAGGACTGGGATGTGAGTCACAGAGTTGCCTCTGTGCTTGTTGGTGGCCTTAAATTGGCCGGTGTAGGATTTGTTTCTAGCATCGGGGCGGTGGCTTCATCGAATATCTTGTTTGCAATGCGCAAAGTATTCAATCCGACCTTTACTACTGTCCAGAAGAACAAGCGATCGCCAATATTGAAAACGGCGCTTGTGTATTCATCATTTCTTGTACAGGTCTCACGGATGGGGTTTTGATGGTGTTCTGCGATTTATCAGGTACCGATCATATACTTGACAGCTTTTAACTTGTCATTATCGTTTTGTGTTTCAAAAATCCAAGATGCTGATTATCTATTTTCATTGGATATCTTGGTTAAACATGGACTCTGCCAGTATATTTTTAAACAATATTTTAAAACCATCTTTAGCTCCTGCCAGTTTTAAGGATTTTTCTGGATGATGTTTCTACCATAATCATCAAAAACTGGAGATTGATTTTTTCTGTCATTTTGTTTCAAAAACAACCCTTTATCATGGGTTCCCTTTCAAGTTTGAGAAAAAGCCCAAAATGGATTAACATTGGACATGTTTTAATGCTTCCTGGAGCTTGTGAAAGTCTGAATGTTAATCAAATTTGGCCCCTTCATCTTTACTGTTGTAATATGTTTGACACGAAGCTGAAACTTTATAGTGGCAGTTACTTTAGAAACACCTATATGACAATGATTTCCTTTAACTTTCTATTGAGGTGTTTGAGGTTCAACTGAAACCAATAATTTTCATGAAATGCAGGTTATTGCAGGATTGGTAGAGCACCGGCTTGCAGATCAATTTTCTGACCAAACATTATTTGTAAATATGCTATCTTTTGTTGTTCGAACGATCAACTCCTATTGGGGAACCCAGGTTAGATACAGGCTGAAATTCTTTGAAGTTAAATCTTCTTTTCCTTTTCCTTTTTTACAACTAATCAACCATAAACTTCTTTCGTGAGTATCCCAGTAAATAGTCATGTAGGTTAATGATAATGGAATCTAAAAGATTAGCCTTTGTGAGGGTGGTCTGCTCAGGGTTCAGGGTAGTGCCTTATATTTATTTGTTCTGTTCCTGAGGCCTAACTGGTGCAAGGTTCGAAGCTTGGTAGAAAATGTGCCCGCCCCTTTACCATTCTCTGCTTCAAACCTTCTATTTCGATTTCCTATTCTTTATTGCTTCATCTTCCGCTCTTTATATTTTGTCCTATCCTTGACCCAATTAGCCTTCTTTCTCTAGCAAAAAATTGTCTCTTAGAAACGTAGTAGGAGATACTGCTTTTCTTTCAAGAGAAGATCCATCTATCCTCATAGCAGCTCTGAAGTAAAGATGCAATGAATGTTATTGTCACCAAGCAAAACCAATTAGATTCAAAACACGGTAATGTACCCTACTAATCCAAGCAAATCCTCCAATAATGAACTGAACTGAACAAACAGTCAAATACAAACACTAATTAAGGGATTAGACTGTAGCAACAGAATACACTGAAAAAGAGAAAGAAGGAGAGTGACTGAGAAGGGGGAGAGGAAACCAGAAATTAGAGGGACTGGAGAATTTCTCAATACCATTAATTACCTAATTTCCCCCTTTACCCTATTAGTGCCTGACATGCTCTTACCCTGGGTCTCACACAGTATTTTCATACACACTTGCCTCCAACTTCACCTCTTCTTTTAGGAAACCATTCATCCACCTATCATCTAATTGTGGATAAGTAATCTTTCTCATTGCTAATGATTTACTACTTCTGTATCTCTTCTTCCACAGCAATGGATCGACCTTGCGCGGGTTACAGGATTGCAGGCCCGCAAGAGCGAGCAAGTTCCTGATCTTGTTCCAGATTCTGCAAATCCTACTGCAGTTGGTTGCAATACTCCAGAAGATACCAATACTGATGAAATCAACAGTCAATAGTAACACTTCCACTTATCTTCTCTACTTTCTAGCATTACTTGTAAGCAGCAGTTTTGATTCTTTTGCTGTATATCATTCAATTTATAGCCTGTCAATATACACAGTTTATAAACTGAGTCATGTCAAATAAATCTTTGTTATTCAGTCACTTGGATCTACTTTGCCGAGAATAAAAGCAGACTGAAACTACAGCACTGTTTAACTATAACCAAATACAACATTGCACTGGATAGTGGATACTCCTCTTACCATAGTTGTAAAAACTCAAAATTGACTTTAGTTGAATCTTTGGATATCTTATTAAGTAAAACTGTAAAAATTGCTTTTGTGCTGTAGATAAAAATGAAATGTAGGAACGCATTGCAGAAACAGTGAACAATGACATAAACTTTGTTCGTCATAAGTGGCTCAATGCAAGGTACTTTACCTTGCAAAACCTGAGAATCCTTAAAATGGTTATGGAGTTACAATCTCTCAGTCTATATAGGGTCGGCATTCATAATATGCCTGGTCAAAAAAGAAATACAAAAAAAAAAAAAAAGGTGAAAACATAGATGCCTTAAAAAGGGCGAAATCTTTGTTATTCAATCACTTTATAGTGAATTGTCCAAATTAATTAATTTGTCATCTTAATGATATGTTGAACTAACAAAAAATCATCTTAATAATAAATGATACAAGCAATGGAGCACTTTTACTGTCGACTCTTGACAATGTCCTTTTCATTTTTAGAGCTAATTGTCTAGAACTCTAGATTGATTCCTCGTGATGTGCCTTGGTAAAAGTTGCAAACAAATAATCATCTTACAGAATATAAACAATGAAATATTACAAGACCAAGAAAATGAGTATGAAGTTCCCGTTCATTCGTATTCTTCAGTAGTTGTTAGAACTTTGATATGATAGGATCCTGCAGCTCCTTCGATCTCTCTTGAAGTTTCTCTTTAGTTTTCTCCAATGCTACTTCTAAATTTTTCATCTGCACGTCATTCTGTGGTCAGTTTTTCTTCCCCTTCAATTAAATCAAGAAATGATGATTCAGTTGCAGAATATAAAAGGAGCATTACTATATACCTGTTGCCTGGCAAACCTATTGTGGATGAATAGCCCGCTGAACAGATCAAAACTATCTTTAACTGAGCTCTCCTTCTGCATGTTGTCCAATTTTAGTATAAGAATTAAAAATCAGAGGTCCCAGAAGTTGAAAGTTTACTGTAGAGGCTCATCAATGTGCAGCAGGGCATATGCTTAATGTTCTACAAGTGCAATCTACAAAACTAAATAAATCTCTTAAGGAATCGTCAATGTTGCATAATTACCACTTGAACAAGTTTCTGAAATCCTTTTGTGTCTATTGGTGTCGGTTCTACCTCCATTTCCGACAAGATCCTGTCAAGTGAAGAAGATCAATACTAAAGTAGATTGTATTTAGTTATTCTGCAATTTGTTCCTAACGTGCAGGTGACACAAATTACCTGCCGATTGTGTGAGTAAGAAATTGACTTTGAGCAGCTAATCTATCATGCTCTTCACAAGTCATTTCCAGCATTTTGCAACCCTGCAATAGAAGATCAGTGCATTTCTCAGACGGCGGTTCTCGATCTTTCCAGTCAAATTGGAATCACTATGAGAAAGCAATAAAATTGAGGTAAGACATATCTGCAGTACTTCCTTACCTCACTTGAGAAGATGTGGAGAAATCTAGAACAGAGGGGTTGATCTCTAATTCGAACCATGTCGTACATAAAAGTCAAATCTGCCCATCCATCCTTGCCACTTTCTGGTCCAAACATTGGGTGTGTACACAGCAAGTCACACTCTCGAGGCATCATCTTTCAAAGTTCAAACACATGGGTATTGTTAGACAAAAGCTTTGATGAGTTGCAAATTATATGAAACAGTAGAGTGAAGATTGTATACTCTTAAAAGGACATCTTTTGGGTGTTCTTTAACAGAGAGCACATCAACGAAAAGTGTAGGCCGCTTAAGACAATTGAATGGTATGGACTCCACAACTTGTGATAGAGACAGGATGGAGGTACTAATCATTATAACTTCATTATCCGATTCTAGAAATGCACCCATATCTCTGCAGGCAATCAATAATAACTGGTAAATATTCAAAAAAAAATTGTCTATATATCCAATGCATACCTAAAGAAGAGGATGCCCAAATCTGTACAAAGCTCTGAATAATCTGATCTGGAAGTTACATGGATTAGATGGCCTTGTTTCATCATAGTTTTGGCCAGAAACTGGGCGAAAGGACCAAATCCAATTATGCCAATTCGTAAAGTTTTTGGTTGACAAGAAGAAGAAGAAGACATGGATGCGACAGAAAAAGATAAAAGAGCGACAAATGCGAAGGAGAAGATGTAGCTGATGTGTGGTATTGTCAGACCTTACGTCGGACGCGTCATTTTATATCTAAAAAAAAATAGAAAACAAAAGAAGAAATAGTCTCAAGACGCGGGAACGCAACTAAAAGTCAAAAACTGAAGCGACTACACTTCGCTTTTATCTTTAGTCGCTAACAAAACTAGTTTTGGATAATTATAAAGTTATAAAATGCTTTTCGCTATAATACCTTTGATAATCGGGACTGTCTCAATCATTAGGTTACTAAAATAATCGCGCCATAATAATATATAATCTATTCTTATATATTTATTTGGAAAAATTATACTACAAGTTAATGAGAAATTAAACTCTCAATGAACTTTCCAAATCACATTTTAGGTGAAACATACGACTTCTTACTGGGATTTACAATTCGAGCCTTTAAGTTATTTCGTCAACCTTTATGTACGATGAGTAGAAAAAGTGACAGATCAAAATACAATTATTGGTCCAATCTGTGGAAATCAATATTCACTCTATCCCAATCTTAGTAAATATAGGAAAATTGTATTAATGTAAATTACTAACCTAACTACTGGAATAGCTAAGGGTTTGATTAATTGAATTGTGCCCATAGCAAACGTTAGCTAAAAATTTTTCAGCGTCTCTCTCCTAGAATCCTCGCTCGCTTTCCTCGCTTTATACACAGAAGTGTAGATTCTGTTTTCCTGTTTTATATAAGCGAGAGAAAATTGTATAACCCATGCAAAAATATATACCTCGTGTTATACACTTAATTCATACAATTTACAAACATTTTACTTAAATATTGCAGAGAAAAAGGTCACAATTATACAATTGCATGAAATACCATTTTCTTCTAGCTTAATACAACAGAAGTGTATCTATTGTGTTTCTGTTTTTGTATAAAGCGAGAGAAAACATGTTACTTCTTGCTAATAACCTTATATGCAATTGCGCGAAATAGCAGTAATTATACAATTGTGCATTATACAATTGCAGTGAAATAGGATAGCGAATTATACAGTTTTATGTTTGCTATGAAGCGCAATTATACAAAGTTTGCTATAACATACAAATATGAATTTTTTGTTTGCTATATGTGAAAGTTGCCCCCTAAAATATATTGTCTCAGTCAAATTATGTTGTTTATTATTGACTTTGCAAAACTTTTAAGAAATTATAAATAAAAAAGTAATTTTACTATATTATCTTTCGAATATAATAAAGGGCAAAGGGTCAAATATACCCTTCTACTATTGAAAATAGTTTAAATATATCCTTCGTTATATTTTCGGTTCAAATATATCCCTCATGTTATGCTTTGAGTCCAAATATACCCCTCTCATTATACTTTGAGCAAATATACCCTTAACTTTAATGGGAAAACATGTGACAAACTCAAAAAATCAAATACGCATATCGAATTTCAAATACTTAATTCTTTTAGAAATTTATTTCCTCCGCTTTGAATTCTTTTCTTTGCATCTTCCTCACAAAAGAAGCTAATAATTTATCGTATTCAAAAACTAATACTCCCTATGACCTAGTTTGACTTAGGACGTAGTTTAAGAAAAAAAAATTCTTTTTAATCTTGTGGTTCTAAATTAAAGTTATGTCAAAATGTATCAAAATGCCCTTTAATCTTGTTGTCTTAACATTCACGTGGAAATTTAAAAGTTAAAGTATTGCAAAAAGAGAAGGGGGTCCATTCTTTTTGAAACAACTACAGAGGACTAGAATCATTCTTTTGAACTGAGAAAATATGATTTTTCTTGTCTTTCAAATGAAGGTTTTTCCTTAAAATAATTATCTGCTTAACAACCTCTTCTAACAAGTGTCACTTTAATCAAAGCAAAATCACTAACCAAGATTTCAGCATCCCAAAAATTTATACTTACCCTAACGTTCATATTTTCTGTATGTCGGTTGTTTATAATAGTGGGAGGGAAGGGATGTGGTTGTGGGTACGGACTGATGATTAATTTCATAGAATAATTTGAAGATTTTTAATTTTGGAGGAAAAACTGCCTGCAACAAATATATTGTGTGATATGCATATTTGTAATATTTCTAGTACAATAAATTTAAAAAATATAATAATGATGGAAAAATGAAATCATAGCTTCAAAACGGAGGGATGAGTTGGTTAATGAGTTACACCAAGTGGTTTTCAAGCAAATTTGGAGAGTAAATAATTTGAATTGAGTTTGGGTCACAATCACCATGTTTTTTTTTTCCGTCAAAGTTAGTTTTTGCTCACAAGTAAATGAGAGGGGTATATTTGGACTCAAATACAACATGAGGGGTTAATATTTGGGAGTCAAAAGTATACTTAATCAACTTTATGTTCATTTAAGTTGTTAGAATAACTCCTTAGAATTAGTCAAGTTGGTTACATCTTACTTGTATTTAAGTTGATACTATGTTTGAATAAGATTCGTTCAAGTATTCTTTAATTCTCAATCTCTTTATGGTATCAGAGCCCCTCGAAAACTCTCACGAGTCTGATCCAATTATCTTTTTTTCTCATTTCTTTGCGCCAAACATTGTTATTCCTGCTACCACCAGTGACAGTGCTGCTGCGATTTCGACTACCATTCATGTGGTACAGTTCAATCCAGCTGCCCAATTACCTATCAATATGCAGGGTAACCTCAACTTTGCCACCTGGAAGGTGCAACTAGTAATGCTACTCAATGGACACAAGCTCCTTGGGCATCCCACTACTATCAAAGCTTTTCTGCCGACCACTATCACACAAACCGATAGTACCATCTCCAATCCTGAATATGAGTTGTGATTTTGCCAAGACCAACTAATTCAACAGGCAATGATGGTATCTGTTGATCTCACCATTGCTCGCACTGTTCAAGTGCCTATTTGGCGAAGATAGCTTGGGATCTCCTTTATATAGCTTATGCCAATAAGAGACACTCGACTCTTCAACTTGCGAGATTAGTTGCAAAACATGAAAAAGGACTCCAAGATAGTTGCTACTTACCTACAGAAAATAAGATCGATTGGTGATGCTCTTGAAGTAGCAGGTTCTCCAGTGGTTGATGATGAAATAACAATCAAGATCTTGAGTGGCCAAGGTCATGAGTATCGTGAAATCACTGTCGCTATAAGAGCACGCGATACAATCCTAAGCTTTGAGGAACTATTTGAGAAACTCACGGACCATGAACTCTTCCTCAAACATCAAGATACTGACAGTCATCCTTCATCATCACGACTACAGTTGCACAAAGGACAAACTTTCATCCCCAACATCATAAAAATAATCGTCACTTCCCGAATCAATCTTCAAGACCACAAGCCCCATTACAAGTGGTCCGTACAGATCAGCAGAATGGGAGACAACTCAGGATAGCGGTAAAATGCCAACTTTGCCAAAAGATCGGTCACATAGCTGATATGTGTCGCTCAAAATTGCACAACCACTTTGAAGCGAAGGTCAACTTTGTGTCAAATCATCACTCAGATGCAACTTCTTGGATCCTTGACTCTAGAGCAACCCATTATGTCACAACCGAGTCAAATAATCTTGAAGAACACAATGTTTAACTCAAATTAAAGTAACTCCAATTTCATGTTCTCTAACACTCTTTGTGCTTCATCTATAAAAAAGAACCTTATTTTTGTTGCTAAATTTTGTACTGACAATCTAACTTCAATCAAATTTTTCCACACTCTTTTCTTGTGAAGGATCTCAAAACTCGGAGACTGCTGGTAAAAGGCCGGAATAAACATGAACTCTATGAGTGGCCCCAGAGGGATCATGTGTCACCTTCCGCCAACTTCACCAACCAAAGTTTTTCGACAACCGTGGCACCATCGCTTAGGTCAGCCTCATCTGAAAATTCTAGACTTAGTACTAAATAAATTTTCACTTCCCTTTTTCACCAAAGAAAAGTTTCATTTTTGTAATTCGTGCTCATTAAATAAAGCTTATCGTTTGCAAACTTTCATCCTTTAGTAGAAAAAAATTTAAACACAAAATTATCTCACTTTATACTGATAGAGGGGGTGAATTCACAGGTCTTAAACAAAACCTACAATGCCATGGCATTGAACATTTTGATCTCCCACCCTACACGCCTCAACGAATTGCAATCGCTGAACGACGACATCGTCACATTGTCGAAACAACTCGAACTCTTCTTAATTAAGTCTCACTACCATCTGAATTATGGTCCTTTGCCTGTCACCATGTTGTCTTTCTCATAAATAGACTCCCTACACCTAGCCTGAATAATGATTCTCCGTATAAGAAATTATTTGGCAAACCACCAAAATACTCTTCGCTAAAATGTTTTGGTTGTCTTTGTTATCCACGCCTTAATACATATACACAAAAATTTTAGCCTAGATCCACACCGTGTGTCTACTTAGGAGTTTCTATTGTTCATCATGCACACCTCTGCTTTGATCCAGTCCACTCAAAAAATTTTGTCAATTGTGATGTTCGATTTTGTGAAGATATTTTTCCTTTCACTCAAATGTTCTCATACTTGCAAAATAAGTTTTCCACATAACAATGGGAAATCATAGAGTACATGTCTGTAAGGATATTCATTCGACAATCCAATTAAATTTGGACTCCAATCTCGTTCCAACTCTTCTAGTCCTATCCTATCACTTTAACAGTTTCCTCTCATTCAAACACTCCAGAGTCCATAATTGAAAGGCAACTACCAGAAATCTCCACTTCATACCACACCTAAATTGAGGGGGTGTGTTGACATACTCACTAGTTTGTTAGTTTGTTATCAATTCTTATCAAGTTGTTAGAGTAGATTTAGATTGCTTAGATTTAGTAAATTTAGTTAGATATTAAGTTGTTAGAATAGTTCCTTAGAATTAGTCAAGTTAGTTACATCTTATTTGTATTTAAGTTGATGCTACGTTCGAATAAGATTCATTCAAGTTTGCTTTGATTCTTAATTTCTTTATATATTTGTTAGAATATCTAGAGTTAGGTGATCCATAATCTATCAAATTAAAAGTATAGGAACTCTTCTTTCCAACGCCGTTATGTTTTTATAAATAGGAATTCAAAGCAAAATATTATGACCATTTCTCAGAGACACTACAAGTTGTCAATATGAGATGATATTTACAAATATTTTATAAGGGTGAATTGTGATCGAGTACATTTTAACTCAATCCATATTCAATCCATCTAAATTCGATTCAACCCATCCATTTTTTACCCCTAGCTTTCATGCAGTTCGGATTCTTGTCCTGATAAATTATCGCATTCAATTTAGAAGCTTTCAAACATTAATATTAAATTGTAATAGATTTATTTTTGAAATCTAATGAACATATGATTTCTATTACAACTTCCGCTTCAATTTTCATATGATTTCCTTATATATGTTATATCAAAGATTATCTTGAAATCACTTGTGGTTTCAAGTATCGTGTCTCAATTAGGGTGTACTTAGAATCGTTACAACTAGTTTCACAACCCGACATGAACGATGATAAATAAGGTCTTTGGTTAGCACTCCAACGAGGTCTATTCTAATAGTATGCATTAGATTGATTAGATGCAAAAGATCCCAGTGGTTTTCCCCCATTATGTGTGTCATTCTAACTACCCACACATTGGGCCTTCTTGTTCTCCCTTCTTTCCCTACCTTGTTTATTGTAATTGTTTTGATGGTGAAAACCTACCAATCACTTAATTGTACAAGTAGCACACATTAAACAAAAGTAGATAGCCCTAAGCCTCAGAGACCTCTTCAATTTCTGCTTTTAAGTATCAGTGTTATAAAAGGCGGGGTGTTTTATTTAGCATAGGGTAGCATGGGGCATAAGCTCAGTGGATTTTCAGTTTTTTTATTTTACACTATTAATAATATAATAACAAAAATTATAAAAACACATTAATAGAAATAATTACAACATGATTAAAGAAAGTCACAGAAAATAAAATTTCTAACATGATTATATAAAGTATAAATAATTTAATATCTGAACTTTCTAATAATAAAGGAAACATTATTCCTAAAAATATATTATTATCTTACTATAAAATTTACCCCGTAAGAAATAATAAATGAAACTTACTAATATTATAGTAAAAAATATCACTATCATCAATAAAAATAAAATTACTTTCGAATAGCTAAATAAAATATGATAATTTTGAGAGATATGACAAAAACATGAAGATCAATGATAAGTGAAAAAGTAAAATTTTGCTACGCATTTTTTGACAGAAATGTTACGTGACATATCATCATCACCCTCACGGTGTACCAAATAGAATAGATATGATACTACAACTTGCTATTTAAGTTACTATCAATCTTCTTATTTCTATAGATTAAAAAACTATTAAGTGTCATTCATTTATTCCATAATTATGAGGGCTAACAATGTTAATTAAAGAATTTAATAAATAGTTTGTACTATGGCATCCTTGAGTGTCGGATTAGGCATGCTTAAGACATATAGTCAGGTGCTTAGAGCGTATAGTCAAACGCTTAGGGCGTATAGTCAAACGCTTAGGGCGTAAGTCTTACATAACTAAATTTGAGTCTCGAAACGTTTTGCTAGAGCCCCGCCTAAGAGCGAGTCCCAACAAAATCTCTTAAAATACTGATAGGGATAATATACATGGAATATCTTTGTCAACCGTGTAAACTGCAAACCATACTCACAAACTTTCTTAGAGCATTGATCGAAAATAGCATCCAAAGAGAATCACCCCTTAGGCTTGAAGATCTTATCTATGCAACACAATCTAGAATCAACTACTTGTATCAGTATTGCATTCTAGGAACAAAGTCCAATACAGCTTTTCTTCTATTTGTTTTTTTAAAAAAAAAAAGATGAATCGGGAAACTAGACACTAATGTAGTACCCCCATGCAGGTCAATTAAAAATGGTGCACTATGTATCATATGATAATATAATAAGGAATTTACATAAATTGCACTAGTGTAGCAGCTAATTATATAGATGCATTCTAGTTGCAGTATTACCTATACTAAGTGGATTCACATGTATGTGAGATACATAGCAAATCTAATTCGCATCCCTCCCATCTCACTCGTCATTTTCCTATATATCTATTATCACATGTACATGCAAATTACTCTAGATACATACAGATACATGTATCTACTGTGTATCTAGTGTATTCGTGTGTATATGAGATACATATGAATGTCGCTCACTTCCCTCCCCAATCTAGCGCGCCTCTTTCTATTTTTGTGTATCCATATGCAAATACTTGTATCTAAGTGTAAGAGAAAGTAGGAAATTCTTAATTAGTAATAAGATACGAAATATTTTGAAAGTATAAGTAAGGAGAAATGGTCTGTTGGACCCTTATACTTGTATTGGTTTGTATACCCTTCTACTTACCTCTTTGTCATCCGGACAATTAAACTCAATAAAACACAATTTAACAAATCTCTCTGACCATTGACCAAACATGTCTTTTGTTATGCATCTTTTTAAAATGGAGGATTGACAAACGTGCCGTGACTCCGCGTCCTTAAGGCGAGTGAATAAATTGTTTAAAATTAAAAAAATATTTTTTTTAAAAAAATTAATTTAAAAGTCTTTTCTTCAGTCTTTCATTCTTTTTTCCATCTTTTCTGTGGCTAGGGTTTTAGCTCAATCTTCTCTTCACAAGATGAATGTAGAAAAGTTGCAAAAAATAGTCGGTTCGATCAGAACTAGTGAAAGGCTACCGTGAGAAGAAAGCAAGATAACTACAACGCCAAAAGACTATAAAGCACCTTGAAAAGAATAGGTGTCAATGTCATTCCTGCTATTGAAGAAGTCAACATTTTCAAGGAGGATGTTGCTATTCAGTTCGTTAACCCCAAAGTTCAAACATCAATTGCTCCAAACACATGGGTTGTTAGTGGTACTCCCCAGACAAAGAAATTGCAGGATATTCTTCCTCAGATTATTTATCAGTTGGGTTCTGATAAATTGGAGAATTTGAAGAGTTAGTCGAGCAGTTTCAGAAGCAGTTTTTTTAATCAGATCTGAGTGGTGCGATGAATAGGTTGTTTTTTAGAGGTTAGAGGAGGAAAAAAAATGACGAGGGTGACGGCGACGATGGCTTTATCAAGTGGCGTCCTTTTATTTTTTCTTCTACGAAGATTCCAAATAAAATGAGCCTCCTTTTCTGAGAAAAAAATGAAGAAGAAAAAATAGGGGATATAGAGATGTTTTGAGTTTTGACAGTGATTGTGGGTTAGAGAAAGTGGAGGAAAGGTGAGAGAAATAATAATTTTATTTTATTTGGTAAAATAGAAAATTTAAAGATTTTGTCTTTCATTAAAAATTTTAATTAATAATTTAAAAATATTATGAAGAAAATTATGACTTGGCATTAATATATATAACATGGATATGACATGTCATATATGTAAGGAAGAGTGAGTTATACACATAATTGGAGGGATTTAAAAGTCTCATTTCAATTGAATTTAAGAGTTCAAATGACAAAATGATAAGTAGAAGGGTTAAAAATACAAATTGATACAAGTACAAGAATCTACTTGACCATTTTGCCTATAGGTATAATAGTATATACGATAACAAAGTATGTCAAATTATGTTGTTTTTCTAAATATAATTGTATCATAATTTCAATCTTTATGTTGTAAACATAATCAATGAATGTCCATTGTACCCTCTTTATGCCTATAAAGGCATTGTAACCTATATGGAAAATACACAAAAAATAAGAAAGATAAAAGTTTCCTATTTTATATCTCTACTACATTCCTCTCTTCTTGGTTGTTATTAGTTTAATTTAGTACTTAGTCTTTATTTTATAATAGGTTATCAGCACGAGTATCTGTCATCTGAAAGTTTGAAGACTAAATTTGAAGGCTAAGGTAGAGAAAAGACATAAAGTAAAATCTGAAGTTGTCCCGAATTTTTAAAAAGACACCTAAACTATGCAACTGTCCTATTACCCCCTAAACAATTCTAAACTGATATTATTACTTTTTTGTCCACCTGACATGGAGAGTGTATACACTCTCTTAAAGAGTGTGAATAAACTAAAAAACGAATATACTTTTTGTTTTTACAAGAATTTTACTATAAAATACTTTTTTTTATTTTTCTTATTATTTTAACTTTTTCTCCTCATTATTTTTTTCTTTTTCTTTCTTCCTTCTTCTGCAAAATTCATTGTCATATTCATTAACTTATCGCTTTTAATGTCACTTTTTACCACAACACCTCTCTTTTTTATTCTACTATTAGTTTAACTCTCTTAAAATTTATAATTATTTCTAATAATTGTAATACATTTCGAACAATGTATAATCCCATTAGAATCAAGATGATTAGTAGACCTTATTTAGTGTTTTATCCAAATTCAACTAAACTTTTTCAATTTTCGGAGATTCTTATGCTTTCAAAATTCTCATTTCTAGTTTTGAATTTTATGTGGAAATGAGATAATTAAATGATGATACCTTCAAAATTTTGATCGTTCTTAGAAAAATAATTAGTTTTGTTTCAATAACTCAACAAGTCTAAAATAGTGTAATTGTGAAAGTAAGAATTTGACCCCAAATAAAATAGAAAGAGAAAGAAAATGGGGGGGTTTGCCTTAATATGGGCGTGGAGTTAGGCGAGGATAAGAGGTGAAGAAAAAAGGAATAAAGAAAGAAAATGGAGGGAGGTTGAAGTTGGGTCAGAAGATGAACTTGGAAAATTGAATTGAAATTAAAATAAAAATAATAAAACTAAATAATAAAAAATCAAAAGTAGAGAAGAAATAAAGAAAACTTAAATGGAAAAAAAATAAATATTTCAAGATTGAATTAAACATGTGTCGCACAATGATTGGTGTGTGATTACACTTGCCATTAAATTTGGAGTTGATCCAAAAATGATGTTAATAATAATATGTTCGAATAGTTTATGGGGTATAAAAATGGAACATCTGCAAGTAGGTGTCTTTTTAAAAATGGAAACAACTCAGTGTCACTTATGTCTTTCTCGCTAAGGTATTATTACTTTTCTTCTTTATTATGTCTAATCTTACTAAACTCGAGTTCGTTGCTCTTCATATTTCGTGCAAGAACTACCTTTCGTGGGTACTGGCTGCTGAAATTCATTTGGATGCTATGGGTCTTGGAGACACCATTAAAATTGAAAATAAAGCATCAAAACAAGACTGTGCTAAAACAATGATATTCTTACGTCATCATATAGACAAATTTTGAAAATTGAGTACTCACAGTCAAGGATCCACTCGTTCTGTGGAATAATCTAAAAGAAAGATATGATCATTTGAAGATGTTCATCCATCCAAAGTCATGATATAATTGGATGCATTTCAGGATACAATACTTTAAGATATTCATGAGTACAAGTCTGCCATGTTTAGAATTACTTCTCAATTGAAACTATGTGGAGATATAGCTAGTGATGTTGATATGATGGAAGTTCTCCATATTTCATGCATCGAATGTGTTTTTGCAGCAGCAATAACGAGAAAAGCATTTGAAGAAGTATTCTGAACCGATTTCTCATCTTATCGTGTCTGAACACAATAATAAGTTGCTGATGAATAATCATGAATATCGTCTCACTGGATCTACACCATTTCCTGAAGTGAATGAGGTGTACGCCTACCATGCTAGGTGTGAAAGTGGTTGTGGTCGTGGTCGTAATTACGATCAAGATCGAAGTCCTTTTCCGGTGTTAATCATTCACCAAAGAAAAGTCACTATCAAAGAGGAAAAGGAAAATATGAGAAACGTGAAGCAGTTAAAATAAATTATTTCCGATATGGTGGAAGGGGTCATTAGGTACGTGATTGTCGTACTCCTAAACATTTGGTTGAGTTTTATCAAGCATCACTAAGAAAAATCCTGAAGCTATTTTTATCATTTCCACTTCTGCTTTGAATTTCAAATACATTCTTTCCAAGCTCTCCATCTTTAGACTTAAGAAGATATACCTTGGTGGTATCTAAAAATTCATCAACAAAAGAATGTAATCCCTTTTTCCCCCTTTGTCGACAGTGTTCTTGCATATGCTAAATCTGAATGTATTAGTTCAAGTAATTCATCTTCTACTAATACAGATTTGAAAGTTTCGTGGCATGGCTTTCGCTTCTTTCTACAACATAACATTTAGAAAAATCATCAGTTTTTGCCATAGGAATTAATAATTCCATTTTCTAAATTCTTTTAATAGAAGCAATTTTTGACATGACCCTAGTCTACCCTGCCACAAATTGTAGACTCACAATATAAGCAAATTTTGAAATACTTCCATTATTGACAATCTCTGAACAATTTTATACAAATAATCCTCTACTAAGATATCCATTCCCCTTACAAAGTCCTCCTCAATGAGAATAATTATTTTCTCAACTAAGTTTCTACTGAGGGAGGGAACGTACCAAAACCATTTGTTCAAGGATACTGTCTTTCCAGAAGTTAATTGAAGTAAACTTTCCTTTACCCCATTACTACAGTAGTAGTGGGTTACCCATATATACTACTCTCCATCAGTGTACTCCTCAAAAGTCCTTGCATAACTTTATTGGAACAGAATTGCCTTTAAGTGCCTCGT
Organism: Solanum habrochaites; assembly: GCA_027704765.1. Classification (NCBI taxonomy): domain Eukaryota; kingdom Viridiplantae; phylum Streptophyta; class Magnoliopsida; order Solanales; family Solanaceae; genus Solanum; species Solanum habrochaites. The sequence continues at coordinate 32,863,625 of JAKWJA010002494.1, forward strand.
GCCTAAGTACCAAGTCAGTCTTTTATGTCGCCCAAATTTGCCTCAACTACTACAACAACAATCACTCTTACCCTCAAGCAGGATTGTCCTTAGACTCACTTTGTCTTCTGCTTTGATTCTTGCCGTTTTCTTGATAGCCACCTTGGCACGCTCTTTGGACCAACTTTCCACAAACAAAAAAAAAAAAACCCAAGAGCCCTTAAATTTGTGAGTTTGACTCTCTCGGCTTTGTTGAATGATTTTTCTCTTCAATAAGTTTTTCTTTTCGAGACATTTTTTTGTTTGCCTTTGAACCTGTCTTTCACAACAATACCAGAAGATTCAACAAGATTAGCTTTAAAAAAATTGAGAGAAAGTTCTTCCATCTTATCTTTGAGATGGTTTGGCTCTTCAGTCCTTTTATGACTAATAAGTTCTCGAAGGGTTAAATTCCTTTTCTTATGTTTTAATTTGTTTCAATAATCACTCCAAGATAGTAGAAATTTTTCAAGCAAAATATTAATATCTCACACATCTTCATGTCTTCGTTGAGAACATCAACAATCATGTTCTCATATTTGTGAATTTGTTTCATTATTGACTTATTATCAACCATTTGGAATTTAATTCACTGACCGACAACATATATTTTCTTTCCTGCATTATCAGCACCACATTTCTATTCCGAACTATCCCATATCTCTTTGGCAGATTTATAGGTTAAAAATAAATCAAATAAAGGATTACTCATATCATTTAGCAAATTTCGTCTAATAATTTTGTTATCCTTTTCAAACTTCTTTATAAGAACATCATCATCATTTATAACATTGCTAGAATCAGTAGTAGTGTTAGAACCATTCATAGAATGTTCCTTAAATAAAACATAGTCAACTTCTAATTGTTCAAAGAAAATTAAAAGTTTTTGTGACCATCGTTTAAAATTATTCCATTCAAAGGCTCATGTTTTGACAAATCATTAAAAGTTTTGTTCAAAGAAGTAGTCATTTATCAATATTGTATGTTAGGAAATCTTTCATATTGTTTGGGAAAAATACTACAATATTGATATTAGATTGGAATTATAAAGTAATAAATAACTTGTCACAAACACCGTATCGTGGCAAGCCATTGCCTTGAAAGCAATTTCGGCTCGACTCCGGTGCAAATCGTTGTAGTCGGTTGCTCTCTAAGGGTCCACAATTACTCTCAAACACGTGCACTCGTGGCTGAAAGTTTGGAGGTAGCCCCAAACCAATTGCCCTAAAGATATTCTATGAATAAGATGAGGAGAAAAGAGGAAAATATTTTTCTCTTCTTTTTGTTTGTGTTGGTAGTGGTGTATTATGTTTCCCCAAAGCCTCTTCTTATAAGGATTGCAAGAGAGGAAGTTGAAAAAAAGGAGAGTTTAATTTTCAGAAACTTATTGTCAAGGTTAATGGCATTAAAGGCCATTATATACTGGTGTTTGGGAACGAGGATCATTCATCCTTTTGTAAACATATTTTTATATACTTTGCATTAATCTTAATTAATATTGTAAAATTAATATTACAGTATATGCCTGTAACCGACAACAATGATATTGTTTCAGTTTTTTTCTATTTGATGCTTGCTTTCCGTTAAATGCACTCAAACTCACGAGGATTTGTTTGAATTTGACTACTGCAGCAAGTTGTTTTTCTAAAGCGAACTGGATGAAATGCCAGCGCTTCTGTGTTGGATTTCACACAGTGCATTTTTGGTGGATCCGATTTGAGTGAAACAATATTTTTGGGGAGTTTAGGGAAGCCAGATAGATATCACCTCTTCTGCTCCCTTTGTAACTCGAACCCCATAACTTTCAAGTTAGATGTGAAACAGCTCCCTCTTATCCTCATTTACATATTTAAGTTACCTCTGAAGATAGCTTTTTTTCGGATCATTTACTTTTGATATGAAATAAAATGTGCAAATTATGCTTTTAGATTACATTTTTTGTGTCAAAGAAATAGAAATTCCATTTACAAGGATGATAATAATTGGAAGATTAATTATTTGTTTAGATACCTTTAAAACATCTGAAATCCAACAGTTAACTACACTACTACTGTCATCAATGGATTCATATCGTTTCTTTGGTGATTCTTTCACTTCATTTCTTGACATTCTGTAATGAGTTAGTTACGTGAACGCCTTCAGAATACTAAAAAAGTCTCTTAATAACTCCATTTTCTTCCAACAAACTATCCTGTTACTGTGAGATTTTGAATCAATAATAAAAAATTATATAAAGCAGCTTAATCAGTAGTCTTATTAAACAATTTTACAAACCAAATGTATACTAACAATCCAGTTTTACATACTAGAGTCAAAAGATGGTAAAAATTACCTTATCATAACAGGTTTAAACTAAACACCGATGGTTGTTGTAAAGGAAATCCAGGAGAAGCTAGCTGTTAGAGGTTGTATAAAGTAAATTGAGACTTATTTTGGTATCTGTACCAACAACAGGGATGACTGTGGAAAGGGTTTCGACGGTGTTGGATAATAATGGTATCTTTCTTTTCGTTACTATTGCTGTCGTTAGTCGTTGTCTCATAACAGATTCCAGATTTAGACTCATTAATGGTGTGTTTTCACCTTTTCCTTTTCTATGCAATAATAATGCAGAGCTCATACTTGAAGACTCAAATTATTGACAGACTCAATCTATTAAGCTGAAAAAAAGATTTCAAGAAAAATGAGGAGAAGTGAAAATAGACAATAATTATGATCATACTATATAATCTTTCAAATAAACAAACAGACTTACATATATATTTATTATAGTACATTAGTTACATACTATCTATTGCGATAATCTTGGAACCTCATTCTAGAACAAGAATTAATCATCTCCTCAATACAAGAATTGTGCTATTTTGTGAGTATTATACTAAAAATGTCTTCATCAATTGTCCCTCTTCATCTATAAGAAGCCCTGCTTTTTAATCATATGAAATTTCAGGTAATGCATGTCTGAAATTATTCCAAAAAATGTATAAACTTGTAAATTTTTCGCACTACATGTATGACTTAAATGATGATCCCAAAATCAGATATTTGTTCATTTCGAGCCGCTATTGTTAACCATTTGAAATACACACATTTCGTTGTTTGCCGACTGCAAAAGTGACTAAAGATGTAGTCAGAAAATAGAGTTTCGATGACCTCCCAGAGTAGTCGGCATATTGAATACCATAAGATATTTGCTGACTATACTTGTTGGACTTTGCCAATTATGGTACTAAGTATATATAAACTAGACCTAACCATTTAAATACACAAATGAACACAACTACTGTAGTCAAAACACTATTTAAATAATAGCAATTTATTAAGTTTATCTTGATACTCTCTAATAAGTAATTTTTTCCCTTTTTAATAAGTGATTTCCTTTTATTGTTTAGTAATTTCCTTAAACTTTACGAAGGATCGATTACATATTGATAACTAAACAAAGAAATTAAACAACTCCCAACGTTCAAAAAATCTATACCATCCTACACTTAGTTGACTCCAACAACAAGCATTGTTCCTTTAACGTCATCTACACCAACTCTACTTGATATATCGTTTGAAGGAGGAACATTTTTTCAAGTTCATTACAAGATCAAAGTCAAACCTCAATGTATAAGAAAAGGTACCATATTTTTATTGGGTATATAGGAAGAGTCAATGGATAATGGAGGGAAGATGAAAAGAGGAATTGGAAAACATTATTTTATGCTTTACCAAAAGACATTTTTGCTTCGTTGGTGGAAAGAAAAATAAAAGTGTTTAAATAGATAATGCTTCTATTAGTTATTGAAATGGTTGGAAAGAGGGACCCTTTGCGCCGTCGTCGTCGCTCTCGACTTAGGCTACAGAAAAGATCGTTCGAGATTTTAAAATATTTTCCCATTTTATTTCAGTTCCTCTTTGCTATAAATACCCGTAATTCTTTAGACTTTTTACTTACAAAAATTTCTGATTTCTTCTTCTGCACAAATTTTCTCCAGAGATTAAAATGCTTTCCCGTTTTATTTAAGGTACTCTTTGCTATAAATACCCGTAATTCTTCAGATTTTTTACTTACGAAAATTTCCGATTTCTTCTTCTTTTTCTTTTGCACAAATTTTCTTCGTATACTTTACTGCCGTTGAATGGCTCGATGATACCAGCGTTTTAGGTATCAATATACTGGTGATTGAGATCATTCTATCCTTGGAGGACATATTCCAAATCAAAGCTCAGATACTAGAGGTGAATAATTTTCTTAAGGGGGCACTTTGTATTCATTGGGCTTGATCTTTTTCATTCTATTTTCTCCAGATTCTGGTATGTTTTTTTTTTACAGTTTGTGAATTAATTTCTGTTTTTCACTGGTTTATTAAACTTTGATGACTTTGTGTTTCTGCAAAGTTTATTGTAATCAGTAATACTATTTTAAACACAAATTGCATAACAATTTGTTATCTTTAAAAGTTGATTTTGGGAGTTCTAAAAAATCTATGATAAATGGAATCCAAAAATAGAAATAGTAATTCATCAGGTCATCGTCGGCAAGACACAACATTGTATTATAACAACCCACAATACTTAGGGAACCGTCATTATACTGAAACGGAAATTTTCAGAGTAATTTCAAATTAAAATGTGACCATCTTGTTTTAAATTGAGATGCGTAGAGATAATATTAGGGTTAGTAAGAAGAGAGTGCCATAATTTGTTACAAACCCAAAATATTTTATCTCTTCTTACCGGTTCTAATTTTATTTCTATGCATCTCAATAAAAAGAAGATATTGACATCTTAATACGAAACTACTTTGGAAACACTAAAATAGATATTTATGCTTTGTTCCGTAACAATGAGAATTTGGATCCCACTTAGATTTTTCATTTCAGTACGATAGCGGTTTTGTTAATATTGGTGGCAATTGCAATGGAATTTTATGCCTTGTCGCCGCTGGCCTGTTGAATTACTAACTATTTCTATTCTTGAAATCCATCTATCAGAAAGTCTGTAAAATTCCCAGATGCAATTTATTAATGTGAAAAAATGTAATACATGCTTATATGTTGAAGTTTGGATCTGATTTTGGCAAACCCTACAGTGGACTTGCAAATAAATTCAAATATAGTTGCTCCTTGAAATGACCATGTGGATAAGTTGGTGTAGTCGTGTTAAAGGAAAGATATAGCTTGTTATTGGAGTCAACGAAGAGTTGGGTGGTGTGGACTTCAACATCATTTTTCATTTTTTTTTTGATGTTGTCAAATATGACATAGTTCTCACAAGAAAATTCAAATTACAAGTCTTGATGTATCGACTACGAAACCCTAGACTCTGCTCTTCTCTCAAGCGATCAATGAGGACGTGATAGCAATTAGCAGCCATGAGTGCTTAGGCCTTTCCACAGCCTGTGGTGTGGGGGAGACAAATGTTGCAACAACTCTAAAACCACCACACATGATCCAAAAACTGTCAAATATACTAAAACAAATTGAGTTTATTCATAGGAACCTACTGTGAAATTTACTATGGAGGAAAAAGAGAAGTTTTCTAGGGAAGAAGGCTTGCATGTCACGACCCAATTTAGAGCCGTGACCGTCGCTAAGGAAAAGAATCCCAAAGCAAGCCTTCACCAGAAATCTACAGAAAATCGAGCAGAATTTCTCTGTTTTTGTGCCTATCCTGAAATTACCTGTATCAGAAATCAATAGCGCAACCAACCAATCTCATCACTAATCCACCTTAATCATTAATATACGGTTCAAAGAGTAAAAATACTAATTCCAACTCCAAAACATAAGCAGTCTCATACTAGACAGAATTTTACAATACGAAAGAATACTTATAACTTCTAATAAAAGGAATGACTATAGAGTGACTCTAAGAACTTCAAGAAATGTCTATAACAACTAATAAGTTTGTTGTCCACGCAAAAAAGTTTGGGGATCACCAGAAATTATCAACTCGTAAGCTCTAGACAAGGAAGTCCTTACCAATGTCACTTGCCTTCTCTGTAAAAACATTAGCTAGGAGTGAGACACTAGCTCAGTGAGTAATAAACACTTGATCACAACCATTTTGACGAGGGATAAGTCAGAAAACTTGCTATTATAATAGTCAAAATGATAAAATCATTCTCTTTTGAAAAAACGGTAATAGTATTCAATCTTATGTGCCAGATAGAAGCAAAACCAATGTAAATACTTAATAGTAAACTCAGGAAAACATTTTCTTATCAAATCTTATAGCTAAAAACTCAGAAAACACTTCCATATCTAATTTTATAGTTGTAAACTAAGAAAACACTTTCATATCAAATCTTATTGTTGCAAACTCAGAAAACACTTTCATATTAAACCTTATAGATGGGAGGTTTCCAAGATGAATCATGTAATCACAGTGTCCTTCTATTTAAGAAGTAATCAATAACAGTGAACTCCTTATAAAGGAGTTAAATATTCATATTAGTAGATCCCTATTCGAGGGATATTAGGAACAATATACTAGTTCTACCTTCCCACTAGCAAGAGCTTTGTCAGAAATAAGTAAACTACTAGGTGCACCAGGTCTAACAAACTCACCGTTAGCTACGGGATTCATCAACGTCTACTTCAATTTATGTTTTTCTTGTAATTAGTAGAAGCATTTCAAAATCTAACAAAACATTTAAATCTTATCAAATCATATCATTTCCAAGTATAACAATCACCTGTCAAAACATCCCTCTCCAGTGTTTTATCGATGTATGCAATCTTAATGTACATTTCTATAAAAGATTTTTTCCACCGTTCAAACCTGTGACCTCTTCGTCACGTGATAGCAACTTTACCAATTATGTAAAGTCTTATGTTACATTACTAGAACATGTATTTAGATTATTTACACATAATAAAATATTATTTTTCCTTTATTATGCCATAGTACCTTCGTGATGACAAAGAATCTATATTTAGAAAGTAAAAAGCCAATAGATAGGAAGGTTAGTGAATTTAAAACATATTTAAGTTAACAGTAATGAGTATTTATCATGGAAACTGTTAATTAATGTTAGTGAAATTTTCTATCAGTGTAGATATTCACAAACACTAGACATCTGTCCAGTGGCCTTTTATTAACATAAAAAAAATCCTCAATATGGATAAGTATAAGCCAAGGGGCTAGACTTAATTTTACCAATCCTGACACGGTTATGAAGCTCAACTAATTAAAATTATGAAGAAAATAAGAACAAGAGAGAGCTAGGTATTCTATGACCATCATCCAGTTTGTAATACACTCTATGATGATATTACAAATAAGGATACTTAAATAATGTAAAAATATAAAAGCCAAGAAGAAAATTGAGTTATCAACCTCAATATTCCTTTCACAAATGTATGAATTAAAAATAATAGATTGTCCCTCTAAATTAACATGAAGGGTATAGTTCATCTCTTATTCTTGGGTTTATTGGATCTTGTTAAATCTATTTACACTGGTATATAATTTTGTTTTGCCAATAATATCGGTATTTGACTTGGACAATACTCCAAGTCATTTTACATGCCAACAATTGGTGAAAATATTCATGTGTTCATTTTTGATTTTGGTTTGCTTTACTTCTTTGATGATGAGCTGAAATATCCCCATCCTAGCACCTTTATCAAAGCATATGTCCAATAATATCTTTCTATCCTCATCAAAAAAATCATCGCCTATATCATAGCTTAAGTATGAGTGCATAAATCCTGATGCTAAGCTCTAATTATTCTTCTTTGGCGTCACAGTTTTTAGGCACAAATCTCATAGAGCATTTGGACGTACTAAATTGCTTCAAAAGAGGAGGCGTGATGAACCTGCACTTCTTCATAAAAAATCAGCCCCACCAAGAACGTTCAGCTCCCATGTTTTCCTTCGAAATAGTCAAATTATTTGTGAGTTAGCTTGAGAAAGTGTTAACATAACTTTCACCAACTTTTTGTCATTCCCTTTGGACAAAAGGACCTGCCACAGATTCATACTAGGCCTGGTGCGATCCTGCATTGTTTTATCAATTGCCATAGGTGTTCTTGCAGCTGTTGCAATTGATAATAAAGAGCTCCTTGCAAATAGATCTGTAGGTAACTCTTGCAATGAAATCCATACCTAGGCTTTAGGTGTTTCGTCCTTGGGGTTGAACAATGGCGTCCATAAATAAATTCTAAACAAGTACTCTTCGCTGTCAAACTTAAAATATCCATAAAAATACACCTATCATGGCTGTTTCGAATTCAAAAACAGATAAAAACGGTTTGAATGTTTCTTGAAAAAAACATAAGGAAACGAGTCCTTCGAAATGGGAAGATTTAATTAAGGAAGAGGAAAAATGTATTCACCTCCTATGAGTAAGTTAAGCCCTCAAGCACCTGAATTTGTGCCTACAAGTAAATCAAATTCATCTATGACAATAACAGTTGATAGCTTTAAAAAGAGTTTGGCCATAAACACAAGTATTGGTTCAGACTCATGATCCAAAAGCTATAGTATCAGCAATTAGTCCAACTGCAAGTTATGATAATGACTTGGGAATATAGATGTCCGACGGGGATGATGAGGAAGAGATGTTGGACATATTATTTGATAAGGTGGCTAAGGAAGGGGATCTCTCACCAAGACAACAAAGAAGTGGAAGCAACAAAATAAAAAAAAGGCACATGGAAGGCAAACACAGTTGGGATGGTAAGGTGACTGAAGAATTTGTTCCAAGGCACCTACCAATGCTACTAGCAAAGCAAAATCATATGATAGTTTCAACAACTTTAACAAGATCTAATAAATCCAAGAAGAATTGATGAATTTTCAAGTGTTTTTGGACAAAGTTGAAGAAGAAGATAAGAAGAAAATACCTTAAGTTACTTTTGATGGGCAAACTATCTTTTTTTAGTTTATACATATATAGATTGAAGTTTGAGGCTAATAACTCAATCTTATTTATACATATATAGATTGAAGTTTGAGGCTAATAACTCAATCTTATTCTACATATCTAGATTGAGTTTGGGCTAAACTCAATCGTATTCTTGACTTTTATCATTTTGCATGTACTTAGTATTCATTTGTAATAGCGTTATAGAGATATTATAAAACTCATGAGGACATCAAATACCTATTTTAGCTAGATCTTTTTTTATATTCATGCTTGTGAAGTAGTAGAGTTTTATTATTGCAATAGGATCGGTATGGTAAGGTCTAACCCCTCTTGCTTGTACTCTTCTTCGAAGGTTCTTTTATTTACTAATGAAAATTTCTTAGTTAAAAAAAGACTTAAAACTATCTAAATGTCTATGAAGCCTTTGTAATACTAAGATGGATGTTGGGACAGACCCCACAACATCCTATAAATGAAATACTAAAAGGCATTAAAAATGCCCCCGGAATCAAGAAGGCTCCACCCCACCCTGACTTGATGTGCCTCAAATGGTCAACACGGCACGGATGATGAAGCTCTTGGTTACCTGCATTTGCATCTAATACACTGAGACCAAATGACGATAGTAATATTGATATAAGAAGTATGACGAAGGTTGAATGCTACAACAACATTAATCTGAAAAGAATAGAAGGAATTCTTACCTTGGCTCTGCTCAACTCATGAATAACTTGAGTTAGATATAAAGTAATAAGACATATGCAATATACAAAAGGTTTAAAAACAATGAAAACACTTAGTTCATTAAAGAAAATGCAATAACAAACTCAACTTTACTTATATATCAAGTAATATAGTTTTTGTGGAAGATTCTTTAACCGAAACCATCACTATGAGCCTAAGTGATGGTACAACGTCTTACCTCACGTTGAAAGAGGACAGTCCTATACCTTGCCGTCAGTATATAACTTTAACTACTAAGTGGATCCACTAGTCTATGCTAAAACGCACTAAGTAAAAAAGGGAGTATGTCACGCCCTGAACCTATACCGTGGACATGGTCGGCACCCAACAATCATTGCTGGCTTTGAGCGAACCCTTGTATTGGCTTACTTGACTCATCGGAACTCAAGTCAACTCAATCAATAAATAAAGCATGCCTAAAAGAAATTCTTAATATGATAGTCTGGTCAAAATGACATTTAAGTCTCAACACTTGAACATATGAAATTACAAAGTAAATGAGACTCCAAAACTAAACAACTAACTGTCTATGAAGCCTCTAAACTGACTAAGATGGATATTGGGACAGAACCCATAACATCCTAATGAATTAAACTAGAAAAGCAATTAAAAGGATGTCATGCGAAATGCAAAAAGGCTCACCACTAACTCTATATCTCAAAATAGATCAACGAAGCGCTGCTTGCTGATCCTGGTTACCTGCGTCTGCATCATACGACGATGCAGGACAACTTCAATAAAATAAATTGAATGGTACGAGGATGCGGTTGTGCAATAATGAAAAATAACTACTATCTGAAATGGAATAAGGAGAATTACGTGGCTCTTGACTCAACTCTGAAATAGCGACTCCACTAAACCCAAGAGTCGTTACAGTACGTATAAGACATATTTGTATATATATATAACTGATAAAACAGTGCAAACACTTAGTTCATTAGAGATAAAACAATGATTAACTCAATTTTACTTATATATGAAAGTAATATAATTTATGTGGGAGATTCTCTAATCGACAACCATCACTTGAGCCTAAGTGATGATATAACGTTTTACTTCACGCTGCAGAGGACCATCCTATACCTTTACACGGTATAGGACTTTACTTAACTTAGTAGATCACTAGCTTAATTACTTGATACTAAAAAGTATGACAATTAATACTCATGATGGCTTACATGTTTACATGGAGACTTGAGTTAATATGAACTTCTCATCTCCCATATCGTGTGGATCAATACTACTCCCAAAATATATTTCGCTCATGATTTGAACACGACTTCCTCCTTTGGTTGAGATAATTTGCCTCAACCCTCTTTATCTTTAAAACGCCCTCTTGGAAATCAATGTTCCCCTTTTCTTACTCAACACTCTTTTGGACTCTTTGTTTTTCCCCCTGCTAATGAATGTGAACATTTATATAAACATTTTTTGTGAATACTTAGTTCCCTTATAGCTTTTTAAGAGTGAACTCAACTCTTACTCGTACTCACTTGAACTTAACTCTAAGGAAAGTTACGTAGTTCCACTTATAAATTTTGAGAAATTTAACTCATCTTTACTGCGTACCTCAAATTGTAACTGAGCCTTAAAACAAAAGTTAAAATAGTGTTTAAGACTCTTTGAAAACTTTAGAAATTACTTTGACTAAGTTCTTACTTTAAGTGGACTATTAACTCTTGGACCTTGATTATTAGGCTCCCGTGGATTGAATTATGGATGCAAGCGATTTCATAGCCTGTTTATGGATGATTTCATGATGTTTCGATATACTTTAGAGTGTTGAAATCAACTAGGAATGATAGGTATAATATCACTTAGGAACTAGTACGAAAAGATGGGTAAATGGTGCTCTGAGAGGTGTGGGGCGCCAGAGACTGACGGATAGAGGTTGTCCTTAGGTGCTCTGGCTGGCGCGGCACGCCAGAGCCTGACGGACAGAGTCTGTCCTGAGGGGCTCTGGTAGGCGCGGCGCCCCAGGGCTTGCTAAACGGGTTTTCCGACTTTTTCTCAATTTTAACTCGTAAACCTCCCAACTTCATGGATAGTTCCCAAAACATAAAAATCATAAATTATTAATAATCAAATTAATTTTACTATCTACCTCAATAATCAATCCTTGATCCTTTCATGTCCTACTCCCGCAATATTTCTTTCTTATTGCTTGCATATTCCTTCTTATATTGTGGATTTTTAGGTAATTATGTTTGGGCAACTCCAAACTTTCAGCCACAAGTGCATGTGTTTGAGAGTAACTGTTGAACCTTGGGGAGCGATCGGCTACAAAGATTTGCACCGGAGTCGAGCCGAAATCGCTTCAAGGGAGTGGCTTGCCACAACAAAGTGTTTGTGATAAGTTATTTACTATTTTATAATTTCATTATAATAACAATATTGTAGTATTTTTCCCAACAATCTGAAAGTGATTTCCTAACATACAATATTGATAAATTACTATTTCTTTGAACAAAACTCTTAATGATTTGTCAAAACATGAGTCTTTGAATGGAAATAATTTTAAACAATGGTCATAAAAACTTTTAATTTTATTTTAACAATTAGAAGTTGACTATGTTTTATTTAAGAAACCTTCTATGAATGGTTCTAACACTACTACTGATACTAGCAATGTTATAACTGTTATTGATATTGTTAAAAAGAGGTTTGAAAATGATAACAAAATTGTTAGAGGACAAATGCTAAATCATTTCAGTAATCCTTTATTTGATTTATTTTTAACCTATAAAATCTGCCAAAGAGATATGGGATAGTTTGAAAAAGAAATATGGTGGTTTGATGATGTAGGAAAGAAAAAATATGTTGTCGGCAATGGATTAAATTCAAAATGGTTGTAATAGTCCATAATGAACAGTTACGAATTATGAGAACTTGATTGCTGATGTTCCGCAAGGCATGAGATGTGTGAGATATTTTAGGATAATGTTTTCCTTTGAAAAAATTCTTTCATACTTGGGGAGTGTATTATAGAAATCAGTTAGGAACATTAAGAAAAATAATTTAACCCTACACGAGACTTGATTAGTCAATGAGGATGAAGAAGAGCATCGTCTCAAACATAAGATGAAAAGATATTTTTCTAATATTATAAAGTTAACTTGTTGCATCTTTTTGGTACTGTTGTGAAGAAAGGTTCAAATGCAAACAGAAGAAGAGAAAAAGAAAGCGCAAACAAGGAACACCTATAAAGAAGAAAATTAATTGACAACTTGGAGAGTCAATTCAAAAATTTAAGGGTTTTGTTTTGTTTTGTGGAAAAGTTGTCACAAGGCGGCCAGGTGATATCAAAGGGAAAAGGAAAGGGCAGGACTCAAAGCAGGGAAGGACAAAGTGAGGTTCTAAGCTAATCTTGCTAAGGTAATGAAGGTGTGATTGTTGTTGTTGTAGTCGTTGAGGCCAAATTTGGGGCTAACAAGACGACTGGGTACCTAGACACAAGCACTTCAAGAGATTTTTTGTTCCAATAAGACGTTATCCATGCTTTAAGGAGTCCCATTAATTGGAGAGTGTGTTGTGTATATGAGGTAACTCCACTACTACGGTAGTAATGGGTTAAAGGAAATTTTTTACTTAAATTTACTTCGCAAAGACATTATCCTTGAACAATGTTTGTATATTCATCCATCTCGAAAAACTTGTTTTCGGAGCACTTCTCAACAAAGTAGGCCTTAAACTTGTTTTGAAGCTGAGAAATAATTTATTCTATGGAGGAGGACTGGGTTGAAAGATATATCTTAGTGAGTTATTTGATTGAACATTGTTCAAGAGATGTCAATATAGAAGTAGTATTTCAATTATGCTTATATTGTTGAGATCTCAATTGTGGCATGGTAGACTAGGTCATGCTCCATATTACTATATTAAAAGACTTGGGAAAATGAAATTAATTCCTAAACCAAACATATGAATTTTCTAAATGGTATGGTGTAGAAGCAAGCATGCCAAAAAACCTTTCAATATTTTATTGAGATAGAAAAACTGAAATTTACTTGACTTGATAATGCAAATTAAGCAAAATTCAAGAAACAGTATTTGCAAAGGTGGAAAAAAAGTATTACCTTTGTTGATGACTTTTTCTAGATACACCAAGATACATCTTCTAGTCTACAAAGATGAAATGAAAGCATGTTTTTGCAATTTAAAGCAGAAGTAGGAAAATTCATAGACAGAAAGCAAGAGATTTAGATCTGATAGGGATGGTTGAATATAGTACTAAAAACTCATAGCTTTTTGTGAGGAAAAATGGTATGATACATGAGGTTCGTGATCCTTTTTTAATACTCCCCAACCAAATATGGTAGCCGAAAGGAACAAATAGGAACTCTTAACGAAATGATGATGATTTATCTCCTTAAGGCTCTGTCTACTGACAATATGTGGAGAGAAGAACACAGTCTCGTTTGCATGCTATATTCTTAATAGAGTCCCGAATAAGAAGTTAGACAAGACCTCATAGGAGTTGTGGAAAGGATGCTCCGAATTTAAATTTCTGAAAGTGAAAGTGTAGGGTGTTTGGTTAAGGTGGCTATATGATTTTTTTTAAACGAGTAAATGTTGGGATCCGAGGCTTCTGATACCTGTCTTATTTGTTAGTCAAAAATAGGTGCATTGGATTATGTTCTAAATGATCATATATTTGTGAATCTAAGAGATGCGGAATTTTTTTGATCAATATTGTCCTTTGAAAAAATAATGTGTTCGAGTGAAGTGATAGTGCATGTGAAAAAAAATCTTCGTAATCTAAGTTGTAGTAATTTTCAGTTTTCCCTCTTCTAGAGTATTTCTAATGAACATTAAAAAGAACTGTGAAGGATATTTAAGAGACGTAGATTGAGACAGTTTTGGTTATGATTTTATCACTACTTTCTTAAACTGCAAATTTTGATATTAAATTTAAATGATGAATAGTTGTCTATATGTAATAGAAGGAAGATCCTAAGGACTTTTGAGGAAGCAATGAGATAAAAGATTTGTATGTTTGGAAAGAGGCTACTAAAGTGAGTTAGACTTTATAGTTTCTAATCACACTATGGACTTGCATAATTCTAAAAGTTTGTAAACCCAAAGTACAAGTTGGAAATTTATTTAAGAACAAATTGAGGACCTGATGGATAAATTGATACTATAAGCGAGATTTGTGATTAGGGTTTAACCAAACGAAAAGTTGTGAGTACTTGATACTTAGTATCCGGTGACTAAAATAGGCGACAATTAGAACTCTTTAGTCCTTAGTCTATATTCATGGATTTAGTTGCTGACATCAAATGGTATAAAAACAACATTTTAAATGGTGGTTGATTTAGAGGGAAGAGATCTATATGATCAAACCTGAGATTTGTGGTTTCCAGATAAGATGATAAAGTATGCAAAATAAGAAAGTTCTTGTATGACTAAAACAAGCACTTCCATGCAATGGTTTATAAAAATTTATATACATAAGGAATGAATTGTTTGTAAATTCATCTGATAATGTATTTCTTCTAAGATAATAGGTTCAGATTGGTCATTATAATGTTCTTCGGAGATGACATCATTTAATCTTTGGTCCCCTAATGTGAATGGTATTAATGAGACTAGAACTTTTGTCTTCAAATTTGAAATGGAAGACCTGGTTAAACAGAGTATTTGGGGAGGTTAAAATCAAAAGAACTGCTAATGGTTTCTCTTTGTGTCAGTCTCATTACATGAAAAGATGTTGAAAGAGTTTGTTGTCTGAGTATTTCATGAAGAATTCCGTTATGATCTAGCATACACTTCAAAGAGAATAAAGAATCTATTTTTCTTAAATGAATATGCTAAAATATTAGGAGTGTAATATTCTTCATGAACTATACTCGGCTTATAAGCTTATATGTGAGTAGGATTGAGGTAGATATACTTCATAATCCAAAAACTGAACACTGGAATGTTCATCGGGGATAAGGATTTGAGAGATACTATGAATTGGGTGTTTGCATTTTAACAAATTTCCTGCTGTTTTAGAGGGTTTTTGTGATGTTAACCGGGTAATTGACAATGATGAAATTAGTTGCACCAGTGGCTATGTGTTTACTTTAAGTGCATGTGCTATTTTGTGGAAGTCTTCCAAACAGACTTGTATAGACGTTCTACACGGAATCAGAATTTATTGCTCTCGAGTTGGCAGGGTAAGAAGTGAGTGACTTGAGAAATCTTTTGACAGATATCATTGTGGGGAAGAAAAAGCTTCACTACTGTCTCTATCATTGGACTCAACAGGCATAATTGGAATGCCAAAAATAGGTGTATAATGGAAAAAAAAGATATATTCGCACCAGAAAATGGTGCAGTTTAAACAGTGTTCAAACTGATGTGTTATTTCCTTGGAATATGTACCCCTGATATAGTCTGCCAACCAGACATGCGCAGTTAAACAGTTTCAAACTGAGTACTGGAGTGTATTCTTGGAATATGTAAGGTATAAAAGAAACTAGCGACGGATACTATTGACCAATGTCCTGCAGGATTTTGACAAGCGAAAAAATCCTTGAAGAAACGTTCGAGGAGATGGGCTAAAGCCCATTGATTAGAGGCGTGTAAGTGGTTGGACCTGTTAGGCCTTTCCCAAATTATTACACCACATTTCCATCCCATAGCGAGTGCAACAGTCAGTGTTTGATAAGGGTTGAACTTTATTCTTGCCCCTTTAATGATTCTATAGCCTTAAGCCCAGTGGTCTATTTGAGATACACTGATGGAATCACTGATGTGAGTGTAAGGTGCTGATGGCCTTTTATGAACGATTCGAGATGCGTCTTCTTACTAGAGCACCATACGACCCTAAGGATGTGTATGCGCACTACATTAAAATCATTGTTGTATCGCGAGTCTGACATTAAAACTCAAAGATTCTTATGGCCTATGTGTTCTGGAGGTCGGTCTCAACTTATGCTCATTTCAGTTCAAGATAGACACTCTACTTGCTGGCATATGTGTTGCTTGCCCTCATTTAACTAGATGTCAATTCATCGCACAGATATTAACACTTCTTACAGTACATGTTCCTTACTTTAGCCCAGAAATATATATTATTCTTTAGCTTGCATAGCTGCAGGCGATTGTGCATAATATTCCTTTGTTTTAAGCAAAGGATAAGTTACATCTTGATAATTCGTCAGTAATCAATCTATTGAACATTGCCTAAGTCGTGAGCCTATACTGAAATAGGAAAGTAACTTCATATCATTAATGGTTTACTTATATACTCCAAAGTGTTAAGTATATCTTAACTCTTGTAAAAAAAATTCAGAAGACTTGAATTAAAAACTACTTTTGCATTATGAAAATTGTCAGATAAAGCTAAGCATATCACTGCTTTCATTATATGATATAGACGATAGTTTCTTACCCACGTTACTTTTGAATGGATGAGAAACGTATAAGTGATTTTCCTATTTAAGGATATCATTTGGATCTAACAAAGAGAAGAAAAAATCAAGCTACCTATCTGTCATTTTACTAATCTCCCTCAATAATTTCTTTTTATTGGCTCTGAATTAATCCTTCTTTTTATCTATTGTGAGATTTCTGGCAAAGAAGATTGCTTTATAGCACCTATAGCAGAGTACTATATGGTAATAACAATGAAGCTACAAAACAACAACTTAAATAGAATACTGGTATGCAACGATGAGATAGTGCTATCCTGCTAGGTAAGAAGCATTTGCCTTATGCGGAGAGCTAATTTTGCCCTAGATCTGTGATTTTGCACTTTCGGTTCTGATGATATTTAGTCTAACAAAATATTTCATTGGTTCCATATGCATAATCTGAATCCGCCTAGCCAACAAAAGAAGCTGAATGGGCACTTTGATAGACATACTACGATTCTTGTTCCCTTTCAAAACTAGAGAAAATATGAAGACTGCTACTTAAGTGAATATTAAGATGTCCCGTCAACACTAAATTATCCTTGTATTTTCTATATGAAATTCACAAGTGGACAATGCCAAAAAAAGATTGTGAAATTTACTCACAGTGCACGACAATCAAGTATAGGAAAGGTGAAAGTCAATGTCTCTCCCGATCCATTTTGACTCTCGTACCACATACGTTCATTACTTGTCGTCCCAATACCAAATCCCTCCTTTTTACCGTTAAACTGACATTTCCTAATTGACAGTTAGAATCTTGTTACCTCTTTATGGTTAACTTGATTGATTTTTCCTACTGCTTATACGTATTCTCAGAAAGTTTCATTTTCTAGCCATTACCACAATATAATTTTTTAGAGATGTTCAGGATATCTAGCGTATGATATTATCCTTTCAAGAATGATTTCGTTACTTCAATCAAGTATGTGTAAAAGCTTTCGTAGCAAAAGTATACTAGACTACCTTAAGCTTAAATAAATGACCGTTAAACTCATTACACAATGACCAGACTTAATATATCCTCCAGATCCCTTCCAATTCATTTTTCAAATAAGCATGTGCAAATTATGCCATTGTATACAAATCAAATAAAAACTTAAACAAGAATGTTTTATACTAAAACTATTAAATATTAACCTGATTAAAGTAAAGTGCCAAACTTAGCCATGAATAACAGTGTAGCGTTGTTATCCTAAGGAAGTCTGCAGGTGGTGGATCGTCTTTAGATACTTACGTCAGCCGATGCATGCAAGATTTTGAAAATGTGCACACAGACATCCACCACTCGCATGAATATCCTTTGACTAACAACTACAACTTCAGTGCGAAAAGGAGTGTGAAGCTGCTCACTGAAATTAGGAGATCTTTCAGAGGCGCATAAAGAAGAAAAAGTGGAGCCTTTTATAGAGTAGACGTAAGACCATTAAACACTTTTTTAAAAGTTTAATATATTACCTCTCAAAATTATATTATTATAAAAAGATCGCCTTTAACTCTCTGACTAAATACAAATGCCTCCTTTTTTTTAAGCCTAAGCATTGATGTCCAATTTGACATTCTCAACCGTTTAGTAATGACATCTAAATTGATATTTTTACATACTAAGAGATGTATTTTAGTAAATAATACTCATGCGCTCACAGCGGAACAAATTATGTGATCTATGCGCTAATCGAGGTAATGTTCTAGCAGAATGAACAAAATAAAAATATAAGGGCCACGATTACATAAAAATTACAATTATTAATTATATAGAAACTTTATGTAGGTTAAATACACACATGTGTGGAGGGCGGAGCGAATGGGTGGGTGTTGTATATATATTCATTTGAGAAAGATAGTTCTTCATATTATAGGTGGTTGGCTGCCCTGTAGTGGATAATAGAGGATTCTCATGAGAATAAATACAGCCTACGTCTCACTAAAGAGCTAATTTAATCTACATATTGTGAAACATGTATTTTTGCCTTAGAATACAATTTTTATTTGGTATCAGTATCTTTTATGCGGCTAGCTCTATTAATTGTTGACTCAAAAATATTCAAATTTTATTCTTACACATACTCTGCCGACTCTCAAAAAATTAACTCATTACTAAAACTCTCATAAAATATTAAAAACTCTGGCATAACAAGAATTATAATGAATACAAAGATGTTGTCTAAGCTTTAAAATATCACATAATAACTTATGTCATATATATAACATAGTAGTTGTGGTTTTTCTTTAACTTCCATAAATGCATATGTTTTCATCTATTAAATACATACACAACAACCCTCCTTAAATAAGGCGTCCCAAGAATATCATATTGGAGAGAAAATATCGGAACTTCTTTTAGTCTTCTATTCCTATTGATCCCTGTTACACATCAAGCTCATTAGCAAAACAATGCTCGTTTCAACTATCTTCACGATCAAAAAGTCACATCTTAAGGCGGCTACATACGTAAGATATTTAAGATTGAGTATGCCAATAAAGTTGTTTGTAGAGCTATCGAAAATAATATTGCGAGAAAGGAAAATATTCAATCTTCTTTTATTCACTTATTTATTAGAACCTTACACCCAAGCTCCGTGCAAAACCAAGCCTCCTCCTTACCTATATTTACGAATAAAAGTACATTTAGGAGGCTTACATTATAGTAAATTATTAGTAGTGCTATGCAATAAATGGTTGCCTAGGGTAAATAATTTTGGCAGAAAAAAATAATCCTCAACTTCTTTTATTTCACTATTTTGAATTCACCCCTTTACACAATAAAGCTACCGTTGAACAGCTATCTACTTCAATCTATCTTTGCGATAGAAAAAAACACTATTATGAGCGCCCGTACATTAGCAAAATCTGTATCTTGAAAAATATATAATGAAGTAGTAATATGCAAATATTAGTTTTAGATGTAGTACTAAATATTAGCGATACTCGTGATGTTAAGTCCAATAAAAAAGCCTATTGGGGCATAAATAAAATAACCTCATAACCAAAAGTAAACTATATCTTGAAAATTATCTTTTGACAGTCAAGGATTACAAGCGCGCGTCTATTATTTTTGCCCTACTTTAATTCTAAATCATCTTTACTTCAAAGCATTGGCTAATTATTTAATATAGATAATAAGATTTTTATTTAGTTCATTGCTAATCACATAGTTGAATATATTTATTTATTTCCATCTCTGATTAACATGTGGAGGATCTGAATATAAAAGATAAGTTGGCACAATTAATTTATAATATATCAACATTTTCAAATATTATGAGAATCAAGATTTATATAATATTAGACATAGCATAGTCATTGACAATACTCAAATGTATAAAATTTGTGGCAATCATATTAGTATATTTAAGGGGTTTGCCAAACAATAGACTAAAAAGTGAAAGATTGCACATACAAAAAAGTTCTTTTCTTTGAATAGCTAAACAAAAAGTCGTATACACTCTTTAATAGTGCCGAACCGTTCTATTTGTATACAAGTATAGATAATTCATCATGCCCATTACCCAACAGGGGAAGGACATAGAGACATCGTACAAAAACAGCGCTAACTATTTACACAATTAATGTAGTGAAACTTTTATATACGCCATCAAACATATGCTAACAAGGTTTGTCTACATCATACGTAAGAGGTATCATCTATTTAAATTGTAAGCCTACAATGAAGTTTTATCTGCCAACAACTTATGAGTTGCTTAGGGACCAAGAAAAAAACTACCAATTATAACATATATAATATAGCCATTAGAAAAAGTCATGGTCTCTAGAAATGAGACATAGATGAAGGTTGGAAGCATACAAACAAAATATAAACTTGCAAGCGCAAAATCTGCCCTACTAAAGGATACACACACATGCCGAACAATATTTTATATGATAGAAAGCAGAGAGAGAGAGAGAGCTCCATATTAGCATCAAATAGCAATTGCGATCAATTCAAAAGAAGACTAATTACTGAGATCAAAAATTGTACGTGCGTGTGACTTCATATGCAGGAAATCTATTATCAGAGCGTTTGATAATGCGATGCATTAGATGGACTGAGTTTGATTCATCGTTGTGCGCCTATACAACGAACTTTTCGTACTCACCTTTTCTACTTAGCTTAGGACTATGCTCCTTTAAATTATTTTCCATGATCAAAACTACATCCTAAGACATTAAAATTGACTACCTTTAAAAATCCTAGAGAAGACTACCAACTAATCCATAGCCATAGTATGACCACTATGGGAAAATGTACATATAGTGCAATAAGATGATAAGTGGAATAAGATCTCAAATGATAATATCAACAGTAAAGAAATCTTAATTAAAGACAAATCATTGAAGCGAATACATGTTTGAATGCCTTCCAATCATAAGTGAATTAGTTCGGACTAACCCTAGCTCCCTCGTCGAACATACTAAAACATAAATGAAGTATCGAAACTAATATATAAAATCATAAATGGATTTCCCGTTACCACCAAGGACTTACCAAATTGCAGAAGGGCCTGATAGAATCATTTACTCAAACGTGATGGATAGAGGATAGCGTCACCACATAATATATGAGATAATATAGGATAGAATTTATGCAACAGTAGTCAGAATATACGGAATATCGGAACGCATAAAATGCATAATGAATTGCATAAATCTCAAAATATTGATAATGCCCAATAGACCGACAAATAAACATACATAAGAACTGATAGTATGATTCATTAAAATCATAATAACAAGGTACAATGCCCAATATTTAAAAGATCATGCATTAATAACAAGGTTGGGAGAAGTATTATTTGCTGACCATAATATAACTGAGCCCTAATAACATAGAAGTTTAATTTGTACTTCTCCCCATATAAAAAGAGGGTGTCCTCAATCTACAAGATATGTCACCATATTACACGAGCCAAGATTGCATTACTAGGTCAAGTAATTATCAAGTGTGCCTGCAGTGTACATAGTTGTTGCGAAGTGGAATATCAGTTGAAGCGAATATTCTATGCATAATGAGAGCTGTGCTCTTGCATCTGATCTCCACTTAGTGAACAATAATTTTTACTCACAAAGTCATGTGGCTCTCAAAATCTAAACTAGTGCACTCAGCATCTGCTCTTAAGCGAAATAAAATATCACATTCTCACACAAACTAATCAAGCGTGTTGACATGAGCTTTAAAGTCATACACATTATGTCATATGTTATCCGATTTCATGCAGAGCTTTTGAGAATAATCATTCCATCAGGAAGGAAGCCGAACCTACATCCACCATCGAGTAGGTGAAATTTGTCGAGTAGTGATTACTGTAAGCTTAACACTCCACCCATACGCGGCTACAGATATTCATTAAGAGTTTATCGTACTCCAAACCTTCAAACTACAGCCAAAACGATACACTCACATCATGACCGGAGCCGGAATAGAAAGATTAATGACATTTTTTACAACAAGTCATCATAAGATTAGTTCTTTTCTTTTGAAACCTGGCTTTATAAGGATCTCTAAGTACCCGAGTGACGGGTTTCCTCATATATGACTCAAGATATATGGAGGCGATTCAATTAATCCACCCTCGCATGTGCTCCAGACCTTTTCTCTTGTTAAGTCCTGAGTAAGAAGGGTATGCAAGATATCACAAGATTTGACATTATCACATTAATGGACATATTGTCCAAATAGAAGATCTTACATTACTGTGTTTCCTACCTTATAGGTCTATGGATTATCGTTTGAAAAAGAGTAACAATTTTGAAATTTTACCAATTCGCAGCCGGTCGCGACACAATGTATTAAAATAAGAGAACTGGTTTTTTAAAAATATAGGTATTTGAATAATAAATCTTCAAACAATTTGCATTCCTCGGTTTTAGATGAAGCCTAAGAAATTAGCTTCAGCCTCTTATAGACCTAGCAGCTAGAAATATCATAAGTTTGTTTTGTCTGATTCCAACAAACAGCACCCATACACCTAAAGTAAAGACATAGACCCAGCTGAAGGTACTAGAGTAGGGAATACTGATGCGAAAAGCTGTTACGAATCTGCATCACAAAAGCCTTCAAGTACAGCTAAGATATTTTAGCCTAGAACAAACCACAAGGTTTTCATTCCAATTAAATATTTGATAACTCTTATTAAACAGGTCAATGTCGTACATGCGCTGCTTTGCTAAACCTGCCAAGAGCTACTAGATGCAATCCAGTCACATATATAAACTTCCTATTAGCACTAGCATCATTCCTTTTGATTATTACATCACTAGGGAATTGGGCCGCTGCTTCGACGCCCGGTCTTTAAAATAATTTAAAGGATTACTTTTTTCAATTCATTATATAGCTTTTATATGAAATCATTATTAACTCGCTTTACCTATATTTTAATCTATATCTTGTATATAGAAATATATAGATTAAAAGATTACATATAAACTACAGATAAACAACATAGTTTGATCTAGATAATAAAATCTTCACATATTATGTAGTATATAAAATATAAAATTCAAAGTTAATTAAATTGAATATCTGATAATATCGTTTCATTAAAATATACTTCATTGTATTCTCAAATCAATGATTGCCCCCCCACCTCTTTCGATGCTAAAATTAAAACAGAACACCAAAATATATACTCATACTACTGTAGTAATCAAATACATTTTATTTTATGTATAATATTTGAATATTAAAAATATTTGATAGATGAGCTTTAATAATTTTAATACTCATAATGATTGAATTTCAAATGTAGTTATTATTAAACTTCAGTAAATGAAATAATGTAACAATAACGACGTTGATATTAAATTTTTTGTTATTAGATTATAACCGTATTTAATTATTCAAAATAATACTAGAATATTAAATATATTATAGAAGTAGTATTGACTTGTTCTTAAAAAAAATAAAAGAGGATTAATTTCACAAAAAATATTCACGTAATAATTATGAAAATAAATTTAAATTATAATCATATAGAAAAGTAATTTATTTTGATTAGTTTTTGGGAGTTATAGTGAGATTGCACATAAAAGAATGAGGCAATACCTCACTATTAGTCAAAATTATCACTTGTCTTATTGTCAAATTTTTTTTTCTTATTTAGATCATAATTTCACAAAAGATATAAAATATATTTATTATCTTCTCCTTAAATATTTATTAAATCTATTAAATATTTTTAGCTCTCCTAATCATTACTCTATAATTTATTATTTTCTTCTACATTTCTAGTTTTAAATAATAATCTGATTTATACTCTAACTCTTTATCATCCTAATTAATTATATTTTTTCCCTTATACATTCTATTTCTTTTGATTCATAAATTTGAAAGAAAAATATGATATTATAATATTATTATTATTCAAAAAGGTTCTTTTTCAATTTTTTCTTCTCTTGAATCCAGTCCTAATAAAATATGTATGAATAATATAAATAAAAATATTCTCTTTGCATGAAGAATCATAATTATTATTTTTTACTCTTTTATTTTCTGACTCTTAAATATTTTTTAATTTATATTTTATTGATTAACAACTCAGAAAAGCCGTATAATCAGCTGTCTAATTAGTTTTTTTTTAAAAATAGTCTATAGTACTCCTTCTACATATATAGATTACAATAATTATATTTACCTTGTTTATCTCCTCATACATTATCATTAATACAATTAATGTTTTTCATCATTTCTCAATCATAGCTATAATTTAATATTTCGTCTTCTATAAATTAGATTTTACTATACTACATTTTATATAATTTTGAATCAAAATCTTATTGTATACTCTCCTATCATTATATGTCAAATTTATAATTATAATGTCTGCAAGCAAAAATTTATCTCTCCTTTAAGTTTTCATTTTTATGATTATAAATCAGTAAAAAAAATAAATTCCAAAATACCTTATTTGTCCCTACTCTCATCCTAAATTACTACATTTCATCATTTTTCTTTTAAACCTTTCTTTACCTTATATTTTAAAAAGATTATATAAATAATAAATTTATTTATTTTTCTTCCTTATATCAAGCACTTAATTTAGCTTACTAATCCTGTACTACTTTGTTCTTAAACGTGTGAGATTTTAACATATATTTTATTCTAATTTAGAAAGAAATCTCATATTTTGTTTGTCCAAAGTGCCTATATTCTCATTATTTTTGTGTATAATTAGACTAAATTCATTTGTTTAAGGAATGAAGAGAGAAACTGATTGATTATCTTAATGCTTGAAGACACGTCGATAACTTGAAAAAATGTGACATCTATTTTTCTCATATAAATGCATATGTTTATAATAATAAACTTTGTTTCTCGAATTTATTTGTTAAAAATGCGCACTCAAACTTTATTATTTATGAGCTTTGACAAAGTTTGTTGTTTAGAAAGTTTTGTCAAATGTTATATGATATAGTTTGTTAATAGTATCTAATAAAAATTATTTATATATCTCTGGATATACATTAATAATTATTCTTATTCACAAAAAGCCTCCTTTTTTTCTTAATATGTTTTCTTTGTTTAAAATTATAAATTTGAAGCGAGCAAAAAGCAAATATTAACTATTTCTGTTAATATCGACAGACTCTCTTAAAAAAAATATAATAAAAGTTTCTTGATAAAAATAAGATTATATCTTGATTTTCTAAATATTTTTTCTCCTGTATATTTGATGCTAAAAAACTCAAAGAAGTTATCCATTTCTTGATTTTAAATATTTTTCGTATGTATAGTTTAGGTGAAAAACTCAAAAAAATTATAAATGTGTATCTAATGAAGATATGACAGACACAGGAAGTATGACATATTATCTCTGTTGTGTAAGGGTACTATAATTTAGTGCTGGGGAATCTCGCTGCATTCAGAAATGTAAGTTACTAATCAGTGTGTCTTAAATTAGTTTTTTTATCTTCTATTTAAAATTATTTTATAATAAAGAAGAAAGAGAGAGAAGTAGTTAACGAAAAAAAAAAAAAACTAACGTTTTGTTTTCCTTTCTTGATATTATTTTTATTTTAGTTACTTCTTCTTTCATTTTACTTAATATAAGATAATTTACTCGCCATTTATGAGTATGATAGATATATATTATATTTATAATATATATATATTATATATATATATATATATTATATTATATATATTCTTCTATTTAAAATGTTATATATCAAAGAAGAAAGATGGAGAAGTAGTTACGGAAAACATAATAAAAATAACATTTTTTTGGTGGTAACGTTTTACATGGTTTCCTTTCTTGTGTTTATTTTTATTGTTGTAGTTACTTAAAAAAAATTCTTTCCTGTTTTTCTTTCACCTTCCTTGTACTGTTTATTCATGTCACTTAATATATCTTCTTCCTTTATCTTGCAGTTGGCAAATGTCAGCCTCATCTCTTGTATTTTTTTTCTAAATTATATCACATTAAAATTATCTATATATTAGAAAAATTTTACTAATATCTTTTTTTTTTAATCTTACTATTTTTACTTCATCTTTTTATTCACTTTTTATTTGTGAAAAAAAGAGCAGAATACAAAATTAGAAAATATCTCAGACATTATTTTTACGATTTACAAACTAAATATTAGAGGACATTTAGATGTTCTCGATCTTTGCGTATAATGAATTTCTATATAAAATTTCAGTGTACAATTTGATAGATCCGTGATATAATTTTGGGCCATAAAATGATTAAACTTGCACAAGTATATTCTAATGAATTCATTATATAACAAATCAAAATTTTGATTACCTGAAGCAGTAATCTTCTTGTGAATGATTCTTCAATTTGGTATTTACCTTCATATCACTTGTTCAAATTCATTTGTACAAACAAATAACTTTTTTATTTATCTTGAGGCAATTAAACTTTCAAAAATTCAAGTACTGAAGTAGTAGATATATTTCTAGTGCAATAATTCTTCCATTTCGTCACTACTTTTCGATTATGTGCTCTCATGGATAACTTCATTTGTATAGACAAATCAAACTTCTTGATTTACGATGACGTAGTAATTAATTTTTTGCAATGAAATTGGAATTTATTTGTTACTTTCAGATTATGTGCCTCTCCTATTTCATACTTGTTATTTGATTGTAAAAGTTATTGACAACCGTTACAATTTTTCAGTATTCCATTAAAACATAAAAATTATCATTTAATGTAATAAAAAAAACTTTTCATTGTCCGCTTTAATTGTAAGTTATAGATGACATTAGATGTGATTTAGTAATATTATTTTACAAAAAATGTTCAAAAAATATGGAGAAAAAAAAATTGAAATGGAGGTCATATAGGCATGGCCACATCCAGTTTTCTATCTCAGCTTTATATATATATATATTGAATTTCACTTTCAAAGAAATAAGTGAACACTTTTGAAAAAGGAAGTAGCAACATGCTTACAATCATGAGAGTTATGTTACAAATCTCAACCTAATGTGATTGGTCAAAAAAAATCTCACATGTTCTTGTTTGTTTAGTCAAAGAATAAATTTAAATCTCACAAGATCTTTCATAAACAAAATGGATTCTTAGCATATTTTAGCTCATCAATAAACTTGAATGGTAGATCCAAAGATCAACAAATTCATCAACTATAGGACAAATAATCACATCAAATTATTTCAAGACTTGTGATTTATGCACTTATCACACTCATTGTTTCTTAAAATCATTTTCAATCTGCCAGGAATCAAACTTTTTCATGCCATGATAAATTTGTGGTGCAGAGGTTTCAACGCCAATAGGGATTTAGTTAAGTTTACTACTTAGCGTTCTTTTCCTAATTCAACAAAAACACTCGGTTGATCCATTACAACTCTTTCCAAAAATAGCAATCATGTGAAGATAATGCTTCTTCCAAAGTTTAAAGAGTCATCTTCAACATTAAACACATAAAATCAGACCAAAATCTTTTTCTACTCTATCTCTTTTCTTCTTTTAACTTCAAACTCATTAACTTTGTTATTTGTTATTTTTCAAAGTTGAAGTTAGAACTAGGTCGTGACAAAATATTTTGTTAAATCCTTACCCACACTATTTTTAGAATAAAAAAACTATGTTATGAAAAATAGCATCAACTGATTCTATCACAATATTATATTCAGATTAAAGAATCTATAGGTAGTGTTAATATTTTGAACATAACCAAGAAAAGCACACGTCATAACTTTATTACCACACTTTGTAATCTTGGGATCCAATTTCCTCACAAAGGCTAGACACCCCAAAATCTTAGAAGGTCCCAAACTTGGTTTGTGACCTTTCCACAAAAAATAGATCCCTTTATGGTTTGCGGTTCTGTGGATATGGAAAGATAATCATGGTTGATTTTTTCTAAGAAATGTTATGAATATTTGTTGTTTTGTATGGTAATAATGTGGAAAATAAATAGTCAAAGCGTTAATATTTGTTCAGCATATTCATTAAGTCCGTTCTTTTAAAACACCAATGCGAAATGTGAATTGGAATGTATAATTTGAAGATAATTGAAACTATTTAAAATTATCTTTCTTCTTAACTCTGTGATAATATAAAAGGAAATATATAAGTTTATTTAATATAAAAGTAAGAGCGCTACCTAAAATTGGGGGAAAATAATCTTTTCTTTTTGTTCACTCAAAGTCCTTCAAAATTAAATTATTATATGTAATACTTATTTTCTACATGCTAAACTAAATCAAATTTAGTTTCAAAGGTTTGAGTGATAAATTTTTTTTGCATTATTAATGATTCTTTTGGATTTTATGCGGAAAAGGAATGAGAAAAATGAAATGCAAATGTACAAAGCACGTCTTGTTGCAAAAGTATTTTTTGAAAGGCCCGACGTCGATTACAAAGAGACGTACTCACCCGTTATGGATGAAATAACATTGTGTTATCTCATTAGTTTCACGATTCATGAGAAACTTGAAATGTATTTGATGGTTGTGGTTATAGCCTACCTTTATGAATCACCGATAATGAGATATACAGAAACAAAAAACATACGAAGGACTCAAAATGACACAAAGCCATATAGTTCAAAGCCTCGAGAAAAAGAAACATTTACTTCAAATTAGATTTCAAAGATCATGGTCTGGTTTGCAAGTAATCTGGACGCATGTGGTCTTTTTTAACGTCCCTGTGAAGTATTTATCTAAGGAAAGGTTATATAAATGATGTGATTTTCCATGTGTGTTTATAAGAAAAAATATCAGGTTTGTTTGTGTTACTTGCATTTAGTCGAGCATAAACCTTATTGAAACTCAATGGAAACTTCACAAGGCAATTCCAATTATTTAAGAATGAATTTGAGATGAAGAATCTCGAAAAGACAATATGTCTTGGTTTGTCAATAGAGCATTGACAAAGGTATTTTGTTCACAATCTGCATTACACAGAAAAGGCGTGTTGAAATTTTTTATTATGGATGAAGCCCATTCCATTAAGTACTCCAATGATTGTTCGATCACTTGATGTGAATAATGATCCATTTCGACTTAAAAAAAAAAAGAATGAGGAAATTCTTGCGTCCTTGAAGTACCATATCTCATGCAATTGGTGCATATGTATCTTACTACACTATAAGGCCTGATTTGTGAATAACAAAACCTTTTTCGGATAATTGTTAGAAAGATAAGTTCTGCTCCTACTAAGAGACGTTGCTTTGAAAGGTATCAAAACACCATATGTGGTATCTAAAAGGAAACTATCGATATGTGTTATTGTAATCTAATGATTGTAGTCCAGATCTTGTTGGCTATGTTTGATGCAGGATATTGTCTGACCACATAACACTAGATTTTAAACAGGTTCGTATTCAAGTGGAGATAATGTCATATCGGAGGATCTATGAAAATAGTCAGCGTGGATCACTTCATCAATCATTGCGGGATAATAGGTATCATAGGCAAGCCAAAGAATGTGTGTGTTATAAGTGCCATTATTCACATTTCAAAAAATTTTTAGAGAAAAATGTGGTTTGGAAATGCCGACAAAGTACCGACAATTTATATAAAGAAATGCAGAATGATGCAAAACTCAGGAAGGGATTCTGAAAGGAGATAGAAAGAAACAACATTTCACCAAAGTTTTTTTTTTCCATTTTGATTATATATTGGTTGCTCATATATACATATTTTTAAATATTAAATATATTATTTTAATGTTTTATAATAATTAACATAGAATACACATTCAACGTATGTGTGGAGAAGGAAATTTATGTATATATGTTTTTTTTTGTGTGTGTGTTTGTGTTTAATTAGTCATTTATATTTAGAAGGGTTTATTGTTTGTGGTCCACTTTTGGAACCTATACTAGTGTTTTAGAAAACATTGTAACTCTGACTTTCAGGTTCTGGGAGGGGATTCTCTTGTATATAAGGGTTGGCTTGCGTCCGCTTTCAACTTGTTAATGTTTAGTGTATTTTTGGTGCCTACCCTTATACTCAGTATTTTGTGTTCTAGCCAAACATATTAACTTAACCTACTAGTATATTATGTAGGTGTTATCACCAACTCGAAGAATTAGACACGAAAAAGTAATATCAAGATTTATGTTTTCAATTCTATTTAGTATACGTTATATATTACTAGCTATAATTTTAAAATATTTTCAGTAGGAAAATCATTTATTTATGAATGATATTCTAACGGATCGAGTGGGGATAATAAGCATTAAGCCAGTCCACAATTCCAATGCTTGAAACGATTAACTATTTGAGACCACATTTAGAACATTAGTAGATGTCGTGAAGTAAAATTATGTAAAACAAACATTAATAAGGGAGAATTGGAATTTGGTGTAAAGTTACTTGACATGGTATAAAATCTTGGAGAACACATTATCAATTATTTCATTAAAAACAATAGTATCTTGAATCAGTTCTGTACAATTAACAAACATAAGAAGGCTACACTTAAAGCTTAAATAAATGGTACACTTCATTACACAAATGACAAAACTTAACATAATCATCCAGATCCCTTTCAATTAATTTTTTCAAAAAAAGATATGAAAGGATCACTGCTAGACAAAATCAAATAAAGACCTTAACAAGAATTTTACTAAAACTCCCCCCCATTAAAATACTCTCCACCTATTAAAGTAAAGTTGCAAGCTTATATGGAATTAACATGTAGGTTGTTATCCTAAGAAAGTCATGGAGGTGGTGGATGTCTTTGATATTACTGGGATGCAAGTTTGAAATGATACTCAGAGACATCCTTATAAGACATTCACCACTCCCATGATATCCTTTGACTAACAACTACAACTTCATAAAGGTCATTTTACATACCAAAGAAAAGGAGTCTGGTGGCTCACTAAAAATATAGGGTTTTGAGGGATAAAGAAAGAAAAGTAGAGCTTTTATAGAGTAAAATTAGAGCCGTCAATATGGTTTAGGCCCGTTGGGTCAGGCTGGCCTAATCCGGGATTTAATAGGGTTAGGTTAAGATTTTTGTAACCATTTAGGAAAAAGGACTTTTTAGCCCGGCCTGAATAAAGCCGGGCTCATTTGGGAGGCGTTGAGAAATATCAATAGGGCCGGGCCCGGTGGGCCAATAAAATTAATTAAAAAATATAATATAATAGTCCAAATTTAAACAATAAAGAGAGTCAAAAAAAATCAAAAACAATTAGGTTAGTATTTCTATTGAAAATATTGATACATTTAGTTCGAAAAAGAAATTATAGTACAAGGAAAAATGACCAGATACCCCCTAGACTATGACAAAATCCCAGAGACACACATTAACTCAACTAAGGTCCTATACCCCCTGAACTTTTTTTTTCACGGCCTTGTCTTATGGACACTCTATGGAACTCCACGCAATTGAGGCGCGTAGAGATATGGACGCCACGGAAGTCAAAGAGGTAGACAAAATTACAAAAAAAAAAGTTCAGGGGGGTGGTGGTTTAGGTAATACGAACTTAGGAAGGGTGTTCTTGAGGATTTCGGTCATAGCTTAGGGTACTTGTTGCATTTCCTAAATATTATAAAAGAGATAAGTTATTTGTGAATTTGATTAACCAAGTAGAGTGACATTAAGGGTCTCATTTGTTTTCATTAGATTAAGAAGTTGAATGTGAAAATACATATTTAAATATTAAGATGTGTCAATCTGAATAAACATTTGAATATTAAAATATTGTCTCTGAATCTGAAACACTAAATTATTGGGACAGTTTGTTTTCAATATTGAATGCACAGATGAAATTAAAAGTGATCATCAAAAAAAAATATTTCAAACCTTGTTAGTAAAATAGTTTTTCATATAAAATAAATTTGAACATTTTTTACGTACCAAGGTAATATATTTATCTTTAAGAAACTACATCAAGTACATCAGTAATATGACGATTTTTGGCCATCAAAATCCTTTGAGAATCAATATATGCATTAAAATAGTTTATATGAGTAGTAAATAATAGTGTAGGAAAAATTTTATTTATTTATCATAGAATTATTCTTTGTTAACGATCAATAAATAATATTTTCTTTTTTTTAAAACCGTACAAATATATATCATGGAGGAGTGCTTATTAATTAAAAGATATTGATTATTTATGAAATTATTAAAAGATGTAATAAGTTAATATGAATAACGGAAATTGTATGGCAAGTATGTTAATAAATAAGAAAACAACTTTTATGAGTGTTGGGATCTAGTTGAATTAAGACAGGAAGAGTCTTTATTTTTTAGTCTGAATAGTGGTAAGGGCGTGTGTTACAGATCTGATTCATTCAGATATATCCAGACCCATTAAGAGGGCTTATAAGAAGAAAAATAAAACAAACGAAACTTAATGAAATGAAATCTAAATAATTAAATCCAGTTCTTTAAAAACAAATATATAAAAGACGCAAATCGAATGATTAAGATCAAACCCCAGTAAGTACAAACAATGCGGGCCTAAATAATTGTAAGTTTGTTTGTTTTTTGTCAATATTTATGATTAAATTTTTAAATAGTAATTATAATTTATTCCATCATTAGAAAAAAAAATATAATTGTTTATAAAAAAAGTGGAATGGCCTGGTATGGTAAGCTTGTAGCCCACGTACTTGTGGGTTGGGTAGATAATTTTCTGGCCCCCACCAAATAGAGCTAGCCCAGCCTGACCCGTCCGTAAAATGTAAAGCCTATATGGATTAGCCTCCCGCCGAATGGTTGGCCTAGGCCCATTTATTGACAACTCTAAGTAGAATAGACCTTACACTTTGTTAAAAAGTTTAATATTTACCTCTAAAAATTGTATAATTTATAATCAGTCCTTTACTTGACTAAATACAAATTTATCCTTGTAAGGTAAGAGGGAATGTCAATTGAATATTTCAACCGTTGTTTTGTAATGACTTCTTGATTTATTTTTCATCATAGTATGTATTTGAAATATCTCATGGTTACATGACAAAATAGGGGTACTCATGCGTGTCGAAATGAGTAATGTTCTAAGAGACTAACAAAATAAAAAGATAAGTGACACGATTAACATAAAACAAAACTACAATTTATTAAATTATTTTAGAAACTTTATGTAGATTAAATACACACATGTGTGTGGAGGAGGAGGGTGGGTGGGTGTGGTTATATATATTTATTTAGAAAAATAGTTCTTCATTTTATAGGTTGGTGTGTGTATAAAGTGTCTTGAATACGTACGGTAAACGTCTAAAGAGTAACTCAATTTACATATTGTGAAACATGTATTTTTGTAGAATCCAATTTCCATTTGTAGTATCTTTTATGGTCTTATTAAGTGTTTGAACTCAAAATAATTCAAATTTTAATTTCTTAACATAATATCTGCGACTCATCAAAAAATAACTTCATTACTAAAGCTCTCTCGAATAATAAAAAATTACATAACAAATATTTACAATGAATACAATATGTTTCTAGCTTTCAATATCACATAATTAAATTATTTCATATATTAACATATATTTTGGTTAACTTCAATAAAATGATTATTTTCATTTAAATACATCACAACAAACCTCCTTATAAGAGTCCCAAAGAATATTCATATTGGAGAGAAAATATCTCAAACTTCTTTATTTCTATATTTATTGATCCCTTTACGCATATGCTCCATGAAAACAATGTCTTTTCAAGACTTTACGGAATATATAAAAAGGCACATTTAGGAGACTTACAAAGTAAACATATTAAGAGCAGTATGCAATAAATTGTGTAGCTTCAAAAATAATATTGGAGAAGAAAATATCTCAATTTCTTTTATTTCACTATTCTATTGACCCCTTTACACCAAGCTCCGTGAAAACCAAGCTCTCCTTGACCTATATTTATGAATAAAAGTCACATTTAGGAGGCTTTACATATAGTAAAATTATTAGTGTAGTATGCAATAAATTGTGTAGCTTGGTAAATAATTTTGGAGAAAAAAAATATCTCGACTTCTTTTATTTCACTATTCTATTGACCCCTTAATACATAAAGCTCCATGAAAATAAAGCTCTCTTCAACCTATCGTTGCCAATAAAAATAATCACATTTAGAAAAAGCCTTACATATCAAAATTGTGTGGCTTGAAAAATTATATTAATAAAGTAATGAAATATTTAGTCTTTAGTAGTAGTACAAATATTAGTACTTGTGTGTTAAACCTAAATAAAAGCCTGCTTGGGGATAAAATAAAAATACATTATAAACCAAAAGAAAAAACTATATTTGGAAAAATTATTCTTTTGCAGTCAAGGATACAAGGGGTCTATTATTTTTGCCTCTTTATCTAAATTCATTTTTACGTAAAAGATTGTAATTTTTAATATAGAAAAATATATTTTTAGTTAGCATCATGGCTTAAACTAGAATAGTTGAGTGAATATATTTATTCCATCTTGATTAACATGTGGATGAAATAACAATTATATTTAATAATATATGAACATTTCAAATACATTTGAGAAACAAACATTATTCATTTGACATGATAGTCATGACCAAAATCAACATGATAATAAGTTGTGACAATCTTTTCTATTTAAAGGTTTTGCAATATAATGTAAAAGTAAAATCTTGGTTTTCTCCAAACTAATTTTTTTAAGGAAAGGCATTGAAACAAAAGAATTTCTTCTTTTGAATAGTAACAAAAAGTCGTATACACTTCTTTAATGTACGAATCGTTCTATTTTGCAAGTATATTCATCATGCCCCTTACCCAACAGGGGAATGACATAGAGGATCCGTACAAGCACCTGCTAAATATTTACCCTATATCTTATGTTGAAACTATTCATACGCATCAAACATAGCTAACATTTTGTCTACATATACATAGAAGATCATCTATATAAATTGTAAGACATACTAAAATTTTGTACAATACCTAGTATATGAAGCCTGCAATGAGTTTTTATCTGCACAACTTATGAGTTGTCAGTATAGGGCAGAAACTACCCAATTATAACATATATATATGCATAGAAAAATATGGTCTTTAGACATAAGACATAGATGAAGGTGGAGCATACAAACAAATAAACTTGAAGGCAAATTGGCCTACCCCCCTACTAAGAATACACACACACACGCACATATATATATCTATATTATAGAAAGAGAAAGAGAGTCCATATAAGCCATCCAAATATGAATTGGATTTCAAGAAAGAAGATTCTGAGAATAAAAAATTGGTGTTCATATGAGGAAAAAGTCTTAAATCAAGAGGGTTTGATATGCCGAGGATTGGGAATGGACTGGTTGATTCATCGTGGTGGTGCTTACAAAGAACTTTCGTCTCACCTTTCTTTTATTGTGGACTATTTTTTCATGACCAAGACTAATCGTAGAACATGAAATTGTACAGAAATCTAAGGATAAGAGACTACAAAATAATCACAACCATAGTATGACACTAGTAAAATGTACTATTTGAAATAGATTGATAAGTGGACTAAGTCTCTAATGATAAGATCAACATTTAAAAAAAATCTTGATGTTAAGACTAATTAGAATGATACAATGTGTGAACTGCCTTCAATCATAAGTGAATTGTTTCGACTAACCCTAGCTCCTCGAACATCTAAAACATAAATGAAGTATCGAAACTAATATATAAACTCATAAATGGCATTTCCCTATACCACAAGGACTTACCAAAATTTAGCAGAGGCTGATAGAATCATTTACTAAACGTGAGGCTAATGGGATGCGTCACAACATATATTATGAGATAATATAGGCATAATAATGGATGCAACCAGTAGTCAGAATATACTGATTATGGGAAAATGCATAAATATAACATAATAAATTGATAAATCTCAAAATATGGTAATGCAATGATCGAATAAACTTAACATAAAATCATAATACAAGGTCAATGTAATATTTAAAAGATCACGATAATAACAAGTGTGGGAGATACTATTAGCCGACATAAATTATGTGAGCTATAACATAGAGTTTAATGTACTCCTCCAATATAAAAAAAGAGAGTGTCCTACTTACCAAGATATGCACCATATTCACGAGCTAAGGTTGATTCACTAGGTAAAGTAAATTAGACAAGGTGCTACAGTGTACATAGTTGTTGGACAAGGGAATATCAGTTGAAGGAATATTACTATGCATAATGAAGGTGTGCTCTGCACTGAATCTCCACTTAGTGAAACAAAATTTTTTACTCCAGAGTCATAGTGATCTCAGAATTGAACTATGACTGCTTAAGGGAAATAAAATATCACTTCTCACACATAATAATCAAGATGTTGACATGAGCTTTAAAGTCATCACGTTATGGCCATGTGTTATCCCGATTTCATGAGAGCTTTTGAGAATAAGTCAATTCTCATAGGAAGCGACCTACTTCCACACATCACATAGGTGAAATTTGTCGAGAGTGTTCCTGTAAGCTTAACACTCCACTCATATGGGCTACAGTTATTCATTAAGAGTTTTATCAGTTCAACCTCACAAACTACAGGAAACAATGCACTCACATCATAGGGAGGGAATAAAAAGATAATGCATTTTTCTCAACAAGTCATCATAGGATTAGTTTTTCCCGTTGAACCTGGTTATAGGATCTCTAGTCCCCAGGTGGGGTATCCTCATATATGACTCAAGATTTGTAGGCTTCAATCCCATCCCCTCGATGTGCTCCAGACCTTTTCTCTTGTTAAGGCCTTACTAAGAGGGTCTGCAAGATTATCACAAGCTTTGACATTATCAACATTAATGGTACCATTACTGTATTTCCTCCTTATAGGTCTGGATTTATCGTTGAAATAACAATTTTGAACTTTACCAATTGCAGCGGTGATATCACAATGTATTAAAATAAGAGGAACTGGTTTTTCAAAATTAGGTATTTGAAATAATAAATCTTTTAACCAATTCGCTTCCTCACTAGATGAAGCTAAAGCAATTAGTTCAGCCTCCATGGTAGAGTTAGAAATTATAGTTTTTTTTTTTATTTCCAACAAACAGCACCATCTCCTAAAGTAAAGACATAACCAATGGTAGAATTGGAATCACGTGAAAAAGTGTTCCAATCTGCATCAAAAAGCCTTCAAGTACAGTAGGATATTTTTTGTAGAACAAACCATAATTTTTTATTCCAATTAAATATCTCATAACTCTTATTTGAAAATGTCAATGTTCATTACCTGGCTTGCTTGTAAACCTCTCAAGTACTTCTATTGCATATGCAATATCAGGCCTAGTGCAATCAGTCACATATCTCAAACTTCCGATTATACTAGCATATTCCTTTTGATTTATTACATCATTTCACTTTCAAGAGAAAATAAGTGAACACTTGAATAAAAAGGAGCAGTAACATGCTTACAATCATAAAAGTTATATTTTTACAAATTTTTCTCAACCTAATGTGATTGGTCAAGGAAAATTTCCTCACATGTTCTTTTTTTTTTATCCCAAGAATAAAATTTGCCTCACCAAGATCTTTCATATCAAAATGGATTCTTAGAATATTTTTAGCTTCATCAATAACATGAATGTTAGAGCCAAAGATCAATAAATCATCAACATATAGGCAAATAATCACATTGAACTATTCCAAGACTTGTGATATATGCACTTCTCACACTCATTTGTTTTAAAATCATTTTCAATCATGCAGGAATCAAACTTTTCATGCCATTGATTTTGGTGCAGGTTTCAAGCCATACAGGGATTTAGTAAGTTTACTTTCTTAGCTTTCTTGTCCTGCTTCAACAAAAAACTCGGGTTGATCCATATAAATTTCCTCATTTAGGTCTCCATTAGAAAAGCAGTTTTTACATCCATTTGATAAATTTGCAAATAAAAAATTGCAGCCATAGCAATTAAAAGTCTTATACATGTAATTCTTGTTATCGAAGACCTAGCAATTAAAAGTCTTAATACTGTAATTCTTGTTTACCGAAGAAAAAGTACAAAATTCTACGGCCTCCTAGGGTGTTTAAACCTTTTGCAACTACCTAATGCCTTGTAGTTATCAATGAACCATCCGGTTTTCCAAGTTTTTCCTTAAGATCCATTTCAATTGGTTGGTTTTAAAACCCGATGGTAACTCCACTAGTTTCCTCCAAGTTATTAGAATTAGTGATTCCATTTCAATCATTTACAACTTCTTTCCAAAAAATAATAATCATGTGAGATATTCGTCTTTCAAAGTTTAGAGGTCATCTCAACATTAAACACATAACATCAAGACCAATCTTTCTACTCTAGCTCTTTTTTTCTTCTTCTTTAAACTCAAATCATTAACGTCTTTATTTTTTTCAAAGTTGAAGTTGAGAAAAATAGGTCATGACAGAAGTGTTGTTCAATCCTTTCCCCCCACTATTGTTTAGACTAAAAAAAACTATGTTCATGAAAAATAGCATCAACTGTTATATCACAATATTATCTTTCGATTAAAAAATTCTATAGGTTGTTATACTATTTGCAGCATAACCAAGAAAGCACAAAGTAATACCTTCTTAACAAACTTTGTAATCTTGGGATCCAATTAAGCCTCACAAAGGCTAGACCACCCCAAACTCTTAGGATTCCCAATTTGATTTGTGACCTTTTCCCCAAATTATATCCCCTTAACTTGGTTACAGTTCTGAGGACTGGATAATCATCATGGTTGATTTTTGCTAATAACTAATTTGTTATGATATTTATGTTTTTGTGTTTTTTAATTGGTCATAATGTGGAAAATAAATAGTTTAACGCGTTATATTTGTTTCATCATATTCATTATTCCCTCTTTTTAAACACCATGGATGTGAGATTAAATATTAATAATTTGAAGAGGAATTGAAAAATTAAAATTATCTTTCTTCTTAACGTATGGATTATAAAAGAAAAATATAGAAGTTATATGTTAAAAGTAAGAGTACTACTAATGGTAAGTGAAAACATCTTTTTCCTTTTTGCCCTCAACTGTCCTGAAAGATATTAAATATTATATGAATATATTTGTACTATGCTAAACTAAATCTAATTTTAGTTTTAAAAGGGTTTGAGCAATGAAAATCTTTTTGCATTCTGATAATTCTTTTGGATTTATGCGGAAAAGGAATGAGAAAAATGAAATGCAAATGTACAAAGCACATCTTGTTGCAAAAGTATTTTCTGAAAGGTCCGACGTCGATTATGAAGAGACGTACTCACCGTTATGGATGAAATAATATTGCGTTATCTCATTAGTTTCACGATTCATGAGAAACTTGAAATGCATTTGATGGATGTAGTTATAGCCTACCTTTATGAATCACTCAATAATGAGATATACATGAAAATTTCCGAAGGACTCAAGATGCACAAAGCATACAGTTCAAAGCCTCGAGAATATACTCATTAGATGTTCAAAGATCATTGTCTGGTTTTGAAGTAATCTGGATGCATGTTGGTTTAAATAAACCGTCTTATTGAGTATTTATCTAAGGAACGTTATTAAATGATGTGATTTGGCTCCATGTGTGTGTATAAAAAAACAATATCAAGGTTTGTTATACTTGCTATTTATGTCATGACTAAACCTTAATTGGAACTCCAATGGAACTTCACACAAGGTAAATAGGTATTATTTTCAAGACTGAATTTGATATGAAGAATCTCGAAAATACAAAATTAATGTCTTAAATTGTAAATTTGAGCCTTTGACAAACGACATTTTTGTTCATTCAATCTGCATCCAAGAAAGGTGTTGAAATTTTTTTTATATGGATTAAGGACATCCATTAAATCCTCCCAATGGTTGTTCGATCACTTGATGTGAATAAAGACCATTTCAACTTTAAAAAAATAAAAAAATTCTTGGTCCTTAATACGCCTAATCTCAGTTGCACATTGGTGCACTAATGTAATTTATTACTAACACTATAAGGTGATATAACCTTCGGTTAATTTGTTAGAAAGTATAGCTCTTCTAAGGAAGATCTGCTCCTACTAAGAGAACTTGTAATAGGTATCAAACACCTATTTGGTATCAAAGGAACTAATCGATATTTTTTTAAATCTATTCTAACTATGAGTTAGTCCAGATTCTTGTTGGCTTATGTTGATGGCAGGATATTTGTCCTGACCACAATAAGGCTAGTCTCAAACAGGTTATGTAGTCAAATGTGGAGGTACTAGTCCATATCTTGGAGATACGAAACGTCTATCGTGGCCACTTCATCAAACTCTTTTGGGATATAATAGTTATTCATGAGGCAACCAAGAATGTGTGTGGTAAGGTCCGTTATACCATCATATAGAGAAAAATTGGTTTTGCAATGCGACATAGTAACCACAATTTTAAGAGAAGATAATGCCAAGCATGCCAAGGACACCCAGGGGAGAGGATCATAAAGAGTAGAAAGAAACACATTTCACCAGAGTTTTTATACCACACATGAGCTCCATAAAATGATGATACAACGTACTCATATTTCATTCAATTGATAGATGTGGCTGATTTATTCCCCAATCTTGCCAACCCGCAATTTCGAAAAGATGGTATACAATATTGGAATGAGCAAACTTGGGGCAGCTAAATCGTGATTTTCATCGGGGGGATTAAATACGCGTTATACCTCTTTTTTCCTTAATTAGGTTTTATATCCCATTGCTTTTTTCTGATAGGGTTTTTATGAGGGCAAAACCGAGTAATGTTTTTTTATAAGAAACAACTATTTCATTATTACTTACTGGAATTTTTATTTTACAAATGGACATCCAGGGAGTGTTGTAACAAAATTAATGAATGTCCAATTATACAGCTCTTATGCCTTAAAATATTGTATTATCTATATGAAAATCACCAAAAAAATAAGGAAGATAAAATTTTCTTTTAATTTCTCTACTACATTCTTCCTCTCTTGGTTGTTTATTAGTTTTAATTTTAGTACTTGTCTTGTAATTTTTAACCTTTCATAATTATTTTTCTATTTTTCCTTGATTTGTCGGACCTTTTTGACGAATAAGACCAAGAGTAGAATGTCATATAATCAGGCTTCTGTAATACAGACTCCCCATAGAATTCCAACAAAGATTTATGTCATTATCAGTGGAACAAACACTCGCTAATATATTGTTAAGATCATTGAAAAACATAGTAGTTTGGAGAAGGAAGTTTGAGTAAAACTTGAGGCATATGGATACACCGTCATAAAGAACTAATTCTAGAAAGTACAACCCATCAGCCATGTATATATAGGTTTTGCTTCGACGGTTAGTTAACAACTAGTTTTGACTCCAAAGTTTAAATAATCTACTACACAATAAGTTAATATAAAACATAATACTTTCAATAAGATTCTTATTGCAGTTTGAAATCTATTGCAGTTATGATTTTTGAAATTTATTGCAGTTATCATTTTTATTTACAGTTTCCACTTCAGTTTTCATTTGATGTGCTTAAATATGTTATGTCAAAGATTAGCTTGAGATTACTTGTGGTTCGAAGCACTGTGTCTCAATTAGGGTGTCGACTCGGATCGTGACAACAATTTTCATAGGCCGGCATGAGCGATGACCGAGTCTAAACCCTATTTGATACTGTTAAATGTAAGTTTGTATTCAATTTATATTACTGTACAACAAGCAAATCTATGGAGGTAGTACATGGATGCAAAAACTAATTAGCTCTATCTATAGTGATTTCCCATCTTGGATGATCATTAGAGACGGTTGTTGGTGTTGACATCCCGTTGTTATTATGATTATGATTATTCATTTCCGGATATGGGGACCAGTCATCGATGTTAACTACTACCTGGTTTTGCTGCTCTAATTAAAACTTCCTCTAACTCTCTGCTGCTGCACCACTAGAAGTGAAGCTATGATCCCAACATCCGGCGAAGCCAAGAAATCTCCGACTACACCAAGTTCAGGACATTCACTCCACTCACCGAGTCCTACTAGCAAAGGTGACTCTTCATGGTGCATTCCTACAACAATTAAATCAAATCTATCTTCTAAGCTTCTAAGTGAAGCAGATAGCCCAACCCCATCTCTTGTAACACGTTCTTCATATATGAAACTCTCATTCATTGAGTTCTCATAGCGAACTGCTTCAATCAGGCTATTGTCTACCTTTCTTTCTCTGGCATTGTCATAACCAAACATAAGAAAACGGATAAGTGTTACTGAGACATTTGGGTGTCTCGCCAGTCGAGCACCATAGGCTAATGATTCTGCATCATCTGGACCTCCAATGT
Organism: Solanum habrochaites; assembly: GCA_027704765.1. Taxonomy (NCBI): domain Eukaryota; kingdom Viridiplantae; phylum Streptophyta; class Magnoliopsida; order Solanales; family Solanaceae; genus Solanum; species Solanum habrochaites. Next base: position 32,906,319 of record JAKWJA010002494.1, read on the forward strand.
AAATCACTGCAACATGGTACCCCCTCTGATTGTTTAGTATCGCCATGGATCCCTTTAGGATTCCACGGTCGACTAGTATCCCTAAAGAACAAGGTGCTTTCTTGATGACTTTGGAGTTGATATTTTGTATGGCACGACTTGATGTTCCAATGGAACCATCAATTTCCCAATGCTTGTGAAATGGTAGGATCACAAATGTGGCGTTCTGGTCCAGTGCAAGGCGACAAATGTCTTCATGCATTAGATCAAAATATGTGATGTCGGTGAATGGTTGAAGGGTGACACAAGTTTCATAAGCAAGCTCGTATTGTCTGAGTGCATTGATGATTTGCAATGATATTGAAGCGTCCTCGGGGATTTCACCCTGGGTATGATTATGAGTGATAAGAAGGGGAGCAGCTCGACCCACGAGCTCTATGAGTATTAGACCTATGACTCCTATGGGGCTCTGCTCTGTTGCATTGGATGCTTCAAGTAAGTTGACCATAGTTGGTACACTTTGTAGATGGTGAACACAGACCAATATCCTTAGCTCTGTGTGCGGCTTTGAGTGCTGAAGTGTCCTCCTCTTCGTTGGACTTTGTTCTTCGATTGAACTAAGGAGGTATTTTAATAGCGGTGTGATGATCACCGTAACTAAAATAACTGCGATAATGATAACCACTGCAAAGTGTTCATCTGAGAGGGCCTAGCATTGATTACAAAGAGTTCAAATCATTTTTAATCTTCATTCTCAATTATTCGAAAAAGAAGAAGAAGTAGAAGAAAAGGTTTGATGATATATCACCTCTGAAATTCTCCATAAGTTAAAGAAAACAACATCACAGATGCCTTTAGAATTCAACATGAGACCAACAATGACAGAGTCATGAAGGGTCAAGCCGGTGAAACGAATTATGATAATCATTACTCCAATCTTGATTAAGACTGCAAAGAGAACTAGAATGGTAATGACCCATAGGGACTTAAAATGAATGGTGAAAACATCTGTTTTGAGTCCACTTGTAGTGAGAAAAACTGGGTACAAAATCTTGCCAACTGGATAATGAAGTTTGTTGATCAAAGCTGCCCCTAAAGGCGGGCCTTCAGGAATCGCCATGCCTAACAAAAGTGCTCCAAAGAGGAAGTGTTGCCCAATCGACTCAGCAGCAAATATGTACATCAATACAATTACTAAAAGGCATACAAAGTAGTTTTCCCCAATAGGTTTCCCATCTGGTCTTCGTTTTAATGTCTTCTTAATTGCAGGCCTAACGAAATAAATTGTGAATATGACAAGGATCAAAGGGGAGAGACCTGAACCCATTTTCCGCTGGATAGTATGTTCTTTCTCCACCTGTAATTTTATAAAACCTACTGCACCCATTGTGAATCCAATAACATCACAGAACATAGCTGAAGTAGTCGCTAAACGGCCTTGGTCAGTGTTGAGCATTTGCATTTCTTTCAAAAGGGAACATACGTTAGGAAAACCAACAATGCATTGTGAAATTGCTATAACAGGTAGAGCCTTTGCAAGAGGAGGATCCATAGTGATGAAACTTTGCATAAGTGTTGCTAATCCCATATTCGATACAAGTGATGAAAACAATACAGAGATGCCTATGATAACCGCTTTTTTCCCTGGCCTGAACATCCTTTTCGAGTCACACTCGACTCCTATAGCAAAAAGATTGAAGAAAACACCAAATGTTGCTGCAGTTTCTAATGCCATAACGCCTCGTGGAGGGAATATTGTGTCTCTCAATACTTCTGAACGTCCCAATGCTGATGGTCCAAACAATATACCACCCTGAAATTGCCATCAGCTGATCATATATACATATATATTTAAATAAACTAAAAATGAATTACTACAACAACTAGCTACTTACAAGAACTTGTGCAACAAGTATAGGTTGACCCAAAGGCTTAAGTCCGACAGCAATGATGAGCGATGTTAATGAGATAATGGAGAGCTGAAATACCATAAGAGGTGCAGGAAATCTTAAAGGATTACGAACTTTATAGCCATTTGAAATAACATCTGAATGATCATAACATATAATATTCCGCTCAGTAAATGCATTGTCCGTTAAATATGCCGATTTCGCCATTCTCTTAAATTCCTTTTTTCCTTCCTAATTTCTTCTATCTAAGTAGAAGATGATGATCAATTCTCTGTTTATTTCATCATCACTCATGATTTTGGTGGATTAAATTTGTTTGTTTTTCAAGTAAATGGTCTATAAATTCATTAGCTATCTACACACGTATTACTATTTTCTCTCCAACTACATTGCACAATTTAAGGACCCTTAAAATCCTTTTGCTTTTTATTAGTAAAAATTAAAAACCCAAAAAATATATATATATGAAAGGTAGAGAGGATTAGCACAAAGTTAAAGTTTTTTTTTAAGTAAATAATTATAACTGAAAGAACGTTGAACAAGTGTTTTTGAATGATTAATACAAATTGTCTTATTTATTTTTTGAGATCAAAATGATCATATATCATTAAAACATTTCAAAATACATTCAAAATTTAAATATTGGGAGAAAGTGACAATTCTTTAATAATATTGTTTTTACACTTTCTCAATTTGGTAAACAAACTTAACCAATAAAATAGAAAATAATATTTCCTCAATTTAAAAAATAATGACCTCTCCTTTTTAGCTTGTTTCCTCTCCTTTTTAGCTTGTTTTAAAAGAATGGACACTTTCTTTTTTGATAACATTTTAATTTTATCTTTTCACATGACACGTTTAAAGCTACAAAATAAAATGATAATTTTATACATTTGACATAACTTTAATTTAGGATTACAAGATTCAAACGCCTTCTTTTTATTTTCTTGAATTCTGTGTCAAGTCAAACTAAGTTACTCTTTTTGAAATAGAGGGAGTATCAATGAAGCCTTTCCTCTTGAGATTATGACTATAAACATAGGCGAACCCACATGGAATTGTCCGGGTGCTCAAGCACCATTAAGTTCTTATCGAACTATATATACTTATATCAAAATTAAGATAGTTTCGTATAAAATAAAATGCAAGCACTCAATAAGCATATGACGTAGTTGGTACGGTGGGGGAATGGGTGCTCAAGGTCATATATCTCTTTTCTTTCTGCCTTCTTTTTTCTCTTGTCACAAATTGTCCTATTTCTAACTTTTCTAAAATAAAATTCCTTTTTCAAGATAATTTTTTTCTAATTTTATTTATTGATTTTTTTCGCTATTTTATTTAAATATAATTATCTTTCTTAAGATAAATATTAAATTTATACATTTATATTTTATGATTGATAGTTTAAAGAATAACCACGATTTTAAAGTCTTGAATCGGTCACTGCTCATATCTATTATGTAACTTAATCTTTAAAAAAATATAAATAGTCATGATCTTCCATGTCTATTAATTTTTTCTTCTCATCAGTCTAATGAGGAAAAATGAAAGGGAAGGGGAAAAAAAACAATTTGTCCTAGCGTCTTTATTTCATTTCTCCAATTTAAAAGTGAAAAAGTCCTTCTGCTTGTTTGCCGTTTTGGTAATTACAGTTGTGTGTGAATGTATCTTGTTTCCTCTCTTTTTTTTTTCTTGAACCAATTCAAATATTTCGATTGTCTATTAATTGAATTGAAAAAAATAACACCTATATTGACAAATTTTAGCTCGCAATTGTGCTCTTTGATTGATATAAGTTTATGTTAAAAAAATGAGCACCTATAACTGTAAAATTCTAAATCTGTCACTGACTATAAATGATGGATAACATGTGCATGACACCATTAACGAATAAGATGTAATCTTACAGAAAGTGTACTTTTATAGTGAAAAAAATATTTTCTTGTAAATTAGGGCGAAACCTTAACATAGGGTTCGATTCCTAGAGAGGAACTCTATTTAAAATTTAATTAAAAAGCACCATTGTTTGTTATTTTTTTGAACAAAATAATTTAAAGCTTGAGGGCTCTTAAGTTTTTTAAAAAAAATTATCATTTTCTTTTTTTTATGAAGTGTACTTTTTAAATTTCTTGGGATGTAAAATTTTATGTTTTTTAATAAATGATTTCTTTTAATAATTCCTTTTCAAATAATTCATATAACCAATGTATTTAATTTTTCTTATGACATAGTACTCGAGATATATTAAACTTCTAATAATTTTTTTCCCGCAAATCGTATTAAATAATTTTCTTGTGAAAATACTTACAATCTATTATTGCTAAAATAAATGAGGCCCTCAAATTTGGGTGTCTAAAGTGATTGTCTTTTTCTTAAAAGGCAGAGTCGTCCCTGACAGATGGTGCATCCGTTTTTTGAAATCTTGAATTTGCCTCTAGTGCTAGTTATGATGTGCTTGTAGTAGTTGTCAGTGGTTGAGAGTAGAGACTGACCATAGTAATGGCAGTGATTGACAGTAATGATAGAGATGACGGAAGAAGGTATGGTGATATTAGTGGCGGTGTTCAATTATGATGATATAATTTTGTATAAACAACATAATATACTAGAGATGACAAATGAGTATTTATTTGATTATCCATTCAAATTATCCATTTTAAATGAGTTGAATACATGAACAAAAAAATGAGTCAAACTCATATCATACATTTAAAACTGATAGTTAAATAGGTAAAAGAGACTCGTTTTAAAAAAATTAAAATGACATTAATATTTTTCTTTAAGGTGTTGATTTGGATAGGGATGGATTGGATAAAGAAAAAATTATATTTTTGAAAAACAAACTCTTCTTTAGGGAAGAGGCTGGGGTAATCGTGGTGGTGGCATGGGTGCGTGGGATCGAGGTAGCTAAAAATACATTTAGAGTGTGTTTGGTATGAAGGTGGAAAATGTTTTTCAATTTTCTAATATTTGGTTGGGACAAAAGTTTTGGAAAATATTTTCTAAATCAACTCATTTTCTTTAAAATTAAGGAAAATGACTTCCCTTAAAAAATTACGGAAACATTTTCCAAAACTTCCCTTCAATTAAAATTACATTTTTTTTGGGGGAAACCTCATTAAAAAAATATTTTCAATTTCAATTTATTTTTCAACCCCACCTGACCCCCCCACCCCCACCACCCACCTACCGCCCTCCCCCAAAAATTAATTTGGTTTTTTTTAAAAAATGTTCACTTCAACTTTTGTATTTTAAGACTCCTATCCCCCTCCCCCCCCCCAAAAAAAAAAAAAAAAATAAAAAAATCCGCCAGCCCCCCCCACCCCGCCCCCCACCTCCAACCCTAAAAAAATTAATTTTGTTTTTGAAAAATACTATCAACTTCAAATTTTATTTTTTCACTTCCTACCCCCTCCCCCTACCCCACTAACTACTCCACCCCCACCCTACCCCACCACCAACACCCAAGAATAATAATTTTTGTTAAAAAAATATTTTTAATTCATAATATTTTTTTAACCTAGTATAAATAAAAGATGTCCTCCTCCTCCCAAAACCTTTTTTTCATTCATACATGGAAAACACTAAAATTATTTCCAGAAAATATTTTCTACTCGTCAACCACACATGAGAAAATAAATCTAAAATTTACTTCTTTTCCATAAAAATATTTTCTAAGAAAACATTTTTCATGGAAAACATTTTTCTCCATACCAAACACACCCTTAATTTTTGTTTTAAGAATAAGTAAAATAAAATTTTATTTTTGAGGCATTGATATTGGGGTTGGGGGTGGTGGTGGGATGGGGTGGGAGGTGAGTGGGGTAAGTGTTTTTATTCAATTTAAATATGAACCAAATTGATTACTCTATTCATTTTTAATCAATTTATATTTAATTCGATCACCTTGTATACTGATACTTAAAAAAAAAATCAAACTCGGGATATTAAATGTGGTATTCGATATAAAAGTCAAAGTGATCAAGTGTGTATTTAGTGTTACGGACTTGTAAAGAATTTAGGATGGGGAACATGGTGTAAAATAATTGAGGTGCTTGCTTGACTAAACTATGCTAGTATGTGACAAGTAGGTAATGCACCTACTTAGAGTTAGTGGACTGCATTTTAAGTGAAAAAGGGCAAGTAGGTGATACACCTACTTAGAATAGTAGACTGAATTTTTTAAGTTTAAAAGGATCAAGTAGGTGATGCACGCTACTTAGAAGTAGTGGACTTAATTTTAAAAGGAGCTAGTAGGGGTGCACTAACTTAGTAAGTGACGAATTTAAGTGAAAAGAGCAAGTAGCTGATGCAACTACTTAAAAACATATGGCAGAAACTAAGGAGGTGATGCACCTTCTTGCTTAAGTAAAGGACCATATTATTTCCCAATTTATTAAAGGAAAAACGTCCAAAATGGCCTATAAAGCATCAAGCTTATCATATTTCTTTCATATTACTTATTCACCATAAATTACTTCCAAGGAAAGCCATGGAAGCTCCAAGAGTTCTATTCTACAGCTTCACCATTAGAATCTGAAGGAAACATGTATTTTAAAAGTACAAGCTGGTAGAACATCTCCCACCTTAAGGAATTCAAGTGAATAATCTGATTTAACATCAAGGTAAGTTAGAGAGGACAACCTAAACCTTGAAGAATCCAAGTCTTGGCAAGTGAGATTTCTGTCTAGCAAGGTAAGCTATGGAAATTTCCATCCCTCTCCGTTTCTTGCATTATTTTATAAAAAGCTTGCTGTGTTAATGAACTGTATGTTGGCCTCTGTATGTGTGAGCTTGGGTGAATGTTTTCAAAGGAGGTGCTTGTTGGGACATACTTGGAGGTGGAGTCCCTTTAAATTTTGATTGTGAGCTTGTTTCTCGGAAATCAAATGTTGTGAATTCACAGGATGTTGATCAGAAGTCATGAGTTCATATAGCTATTTCCACATTGTAAAGCTTAGGGACTGTTTTGTGTATCATATAAATAAGAGGGTCTGGCATGATGTAGAGAAGTCATGAAAACTGGTTAAAGGATAGGAACATTGAAAGTGTAGTGATACATCACTTAATTGAGTGTTGCATGAGCTTACTTCCTGTCATTTCTTTAATACTATTTTCTAGACGTGGTAAAGCCGAGGGGTTTCGGAGGACCTTATAAAAATGATTAGGGGAAAATGGACGGGAAGAACTCTGTTTAAATCTTTGAGATTGTTGCTTTGATGTTCATAACTCTTTTGAGACTGTGTACTTTGGATAATCATAACTCTTTTTGAGATTGTTCTTTTTCCTTTTGTCATAGTAAACTCATGTTGGATGATGTTTTTGGTGTTATAATCATTGTTGAGATTTGGACATGACCTATTAGTAGAAGACATAACGAATATGTACTACGATACTGGCAATGACGTGGAAAGCAAATGTGACACCAACAATAACTTCTTCTATGAACACCCTCAGTACACATTTTTGACATCTCCCAAATTGAAGCACATAAAATACGGGAGTGAAACATATACTTTCATCCAAGAGATTTGAACTCTATATATATCCAAATACTGCCCAACTAATATCAAAGACACGGTTATATGAATGTGGAACCAAGAAGAATTGGACAAATTCAACCTTAAACGGACTGATTACATCTTTTCAATTAAGTACCTCCATTAAATGCACAATAGAGCAAATGGCATCTTGTAGGCAACATAATAGTCTAAACAATGGGATTATATCAATAAAGGGAACACATAACATGTGAAAAGAATACATATATGATTGATATACTAATGAAGCAAGTTGGCAAGATCTGGCAATCGCGTATCCACCTATAAACATATGTACCATGTGTTAATCTATGATCACTTTGACTTATATAAGGTAAATACCGTGCAGGGGTACTTTGGACAATGAAACAAGTTTAAACCTGCAATGCTAAACACTTGGTAGAGAAAAACAAAAAGCACATTAAGTAACAACTCATGGTAGAGGTCCCACTTTATTCTCAATGGGATACAACTGCATTTATGATCAGTCACTATCAAGACAGCACTTAGAAAGCTTTAAAAGTGTTGGATTCATGCCAAGGAAATATAAAATCGAAGAGAGTCTTACATACCTTGTTGCACAACAATGGAATGTCATTAATGAGTTTTGAACCATCTTCCTTTCGTAAGGATGGAGATGAACCTTAGAAACCGCCTATCATGCTAAACCAGAGTCAAGATTTGATGAATGTATCCATTAATTGACTCGTATAGTACTGGTCATGGCCAAAGGCAGAAGGTCCAGGTTGCAGGTACTAGTGGGTAGATGGATCAAGCTGGAACACGATACGTGATTTTCTCAACTTAGAACCCCTCCATCATTTACCAGGTTCAAATCCTAATGAAGATCCGCAAGACTTTTTGATCAAATCAAAAAACCGCGCACTTTGGAATAATTATTCATGTAAGTGATAAAACAAGAGGGCAAACTTGGTAGGCTGTCAACAGATTAAAGTGTGTGGCTATATTTGTGGTATGAATCTTCCGAATCAATCTAGGGAACAAATGCACCTTCAGCTACGTGGAAGAGTTTAAAAGGGCACTCCTTGATCATTACCTGCCATTGGAGATCTGAGAAGCCCGTGCAGATCAGTTCTTAAATCTCCACCAGGGAAATATGAGTGTGAGAGAGTATAGTCTCAAATTTAATTCATTAGCCAGGTATGCTCCTAATGTAGTAGCTACTATGGAGGATAGAGTTCATCAATTTGTGGATAGATTAGATTTATATCTGGTTAGAGACTGTACAATTTCTTCGTTGAATAAAGATATGGATATAGCAAGGATGCAGGATTTTGCGCAAAAGTTGGAGGATCAAAGGCAAAGAAGAAGGGCGCAAGAGTCGGAAACAAGGCATTCTAAGAGGGCCAGATCCATGGGGCAGTTTACACCATACCAAGGTGAGTTTAGGCCTCGGTTCTATAATAGACCACCTAGGCCATCATCTTTTTACTCTACAGCTAGTGCTCCACCACGGTTCTAAGGGTTTAGGGGCAATCAGTTTGGGCAAAGAATTGAAAGACAAGGCTCACAAATAGCGAGTCATCAAGAGCAGGGAAGTACGAGCAAATCAAGGCCACCACAACAACCTTGTAAACAATGTGGGAGGAATCGTCTAGGTGCATGCAGGTTTGGGATGGATGTTTATTTTTGGTGTGACACACCAGGGCATATGATGAGAAACTGCCCTCATAGGGGAGTGGGTGGTGTTGCACAACCAACTAGATCAGTTGTTGTGTCGACCTCATCAGCCCCTTCTTTAGGTAGTGGACTACATATGCCTACAGGTCGTGGTAGAGGATCTAGGGGAGCAGCTAGTTCTAGTGGAGGTGAGAATCGCACATATGCACTAGGGGATCAACAAAATTCAGAAGCCTCGCCAAATGTGGTTACAGATACATTTTCCATATTTCACATATTGTATATGCATTAATTGATCTGGGGTTTACACTATCATATGTTACACCATTGATTCTTAACTACGATACAATACCAAAATGGATTTACCAAAGACTCAATAAAGCTCCATATCAACTTGGAGCTTACCCAAAAATAGCAGAGTTTCGTGTGCTCCTACTAAGAAGGTCTACTAGATAGAATACATGTGCCTGCAACATGAAATGCAGTGTCCCCCCCGAGGGACGTCAGTATGTAAAAAATGTACTGAATGTGCAAGGCAATAGAATATGTTATCGAGAGCTCAAATGAAATCAAATAGCATTATATGAGTGCATAGCTTAGGAGAGAAGACCATTTTTGCTTACTCTTGTGGGATACAAGTCGCGGTTACATTTTTTTCTTAACTTTTCTGTACTGGTTATAATCTTTGTAGGGCATGTTTCTACAAGTGACCGACTGATCCGTGGTATAAGAGGATACCACATGCTATTGCGTATTAGCCTCTGGGATGCGGTCCTCAAAATTACACAAAAAACTTGGGACCGGCATACTAGGCCGTTCGCCCCTGAGCTTTCCACCCTTTTATACCAATAGGGACTCATGCTAGGCTTTCGCCCCGGAGCTGGCTGCCACCCTTAGTAACCAGTTGGGACACCCATTCTAGGCCTTCGCCCCTGCGTCTGCAACCCCTTAATTATATATATTTCTTCACTTATTAGATTCTTCAATCTTTGAGATTTTGTTTTTCAGCTCATAACTCTTTTGGATGTAGTTTGGTTTCACAATCATTTTGGAGTATGAATACGACTTAATAGAAGACTGAAATCATACTTCAAGGAAATAACAATGACATAAGGAGGCTATTAACATCACAATTACGTAGAGATTAATGACACAATGACTTCAAACACAAAGAAAGAGGATTCACATACTTGCTTTTGTAATTAACCATTTTATCCAGCCAAGGGGGATAATAACAACAAATATAAAATAGCGAACTGATGGATAATGAAGTAGTTCTATACACTACAGAAAGGGGGAAAATATTGTTAGCAATTTTGAGATAGTAACGTTGCCCTATTTTTCCTTTTCTAGAATAGAACTGATGAGAATCACTTCAGTTGATATTAATTGGGCAGGTGTCAGATTTCATGCCCAGAAGGGATATAGAATCGAATGGCCTTACATTCCTTATCCTCGGACTGTATAAACTATCACGATTCGAGCTCCCCTTTTTGGTGTTAATCTGCAATATAAGTCCATGGTAAACACTAAACTTAGCAGCTATCACCCGTGAGCCTTGTAAACCAGTAGCTAACTTTGACTGAGAATGACCCACACAACCCTTAACTAAATGTGTATCCACGACAATACCCTCATTCCTCTGTCCATACATATATTATTACCTCCTTTTTCCAAGATCAACCAAGATGCTCCAACAGTAATTTACATAGAACAGCCCCCAAATATTTCCTTCATCCAACAACCCATTATTGAACTCACCCCCCACCTCACCACCCGCCCTGAGTTCTTCCATGAAAGCACAACCACTAATTCCTCACACTCTAACCTCATACCTAATAAACCAAAATGGGCAGTCATCTTACCTCAATTTTGCAACTTCTCCTTATAACTTGAATTCCTTTTAGAACTTCAGCTTCCCTTCACACTTGAACCAAGAAGAGAAAGTTATTTAATACTAAGGAGTGGCAGTAGCTGCTGGAAATATTCTGTCCGTTTGTATTATATTATAGCAATGAATACCAATGTTTTTCCTAATCATCAATGGGAGAAATTAAGCTAAATCCATGAGTTTTTCATTTACCCTTGGTTGCAGACATAATGGTTTCTTCAAGAACCCTAGAAAACTTTAAGGTTGTTGGTTTTTATCCTTGAGATAAGAGAGAAGAGAGAGATGGAGTTCAAAATTTTATTTTATGTGTTGTTAAAATAGGTTAAGATATTACTACTCCATATTTGATATGCCATAGATCTTATTTACCCAAAAATATCACTCCTCTAAACGCCTTTATGGGGTCCTTTTCAAAGCCACTCATTGTTCAAGTAGGTGATGCACCTGCTTGTTGCACATCAAGCAGCTCAAAGGTCAAACTAGGTGATGCACCTAGTTGCTTTCACTTGGGCTTTTATCCATATAGCCTTAGCATATTGTTCTGGCTGGGGATTTCTTTTAAATTTTAATTTTCATTTAAATAGGTTTGGGCTTCAAGTTACACAGCATTAATCTAAGCCTATCTGGTCCTCAAACTTAGCCTTTACTACATTATCTCGTAAGTAGGTGATGCAGCGCTGCTTAAATTAGCCAAGCAACTCGCTCAATTATTTTATTTCAATTTCTGAATGTTAACCCTTGTTCTCAACTTAGCACTTGAACATTTGTAGCTCCAATATCCCTATTATATCTACTTAATACTTTCCGTCAGAGTTTAACTTCAATACACATGCTTAAAAACGTCAGGCGTTACTCACCTTCCGAGCTAGTTTAAACCAACAATAACCATATAAGAAACATGATCCCTCACCTACAGTATGAGTCTATGTCAAGTATCACATGAATAGAACTAGCATATACATAACACAGGCCTTCACATCCTTTCACCCTAAAAACATTCATCCTCGAATGTTAGCAATGTTTTTCAACCCAAACAAGTTCAAGCCTAAGTTGGTACTACTATTGATCACATTGAATATATAAACTTATACTTACTTGTCAACGCCTCCACTAACATTTTGATCTTTCTCACCAGTCTGGAAAAGGTGGGCATACTTCAGTTTCATTGCTTTTTCTGCTTCTCATGTAACTTCTTCTTGTTGTTGGTTTCTCCATAGTACTTTTACAGAAGCTACTTCTTTATTTCTTAATTTCCTAACTTGTCGATCCAAAATAGCAATGGGTACTTCTTCATAAGTGAGATCTCACATAACCTGTACATCTTCAGTAGGAGTAATATGAGATGGGTCACCTACACATTTTCCGTAGCCATTGCAACATAAACACCGGATGAACTGATGAAACTCTTTGTGGTAGCTCCTAACTCATAGCTAGCTTACCCAAATTTTTTGGATATCCTTATAGGCCCTATATAGCGTGGACTCACTATCCTTTTTTACCAAACCTCATTACCGACCCCTTTCAATCGGAGACACCTTAAGCACACCCAATCCCCTATAATACAATTCTAGTCCTCTCCTTCTAATATCTCATATGATTTATGGGGTCGACTTTGAGCTGTTTAATAGCCGCTGTTGATCACTGTTGACTTTTTCCATATCTTGATGAACAGATTCCGACACAAAAAGGCAAGTTTCATCTGTTTTCGAACCAGCTAATTGGTGATCTACACTTTCCTGACCATATAAAAGGCTTCATAAGGGTCATTTTATGCTCTGAACGGTGCCCCCCCCGCTATGTTATAAGCAACATTCAATAAGTGTAGGTGATCACCCAGCTACCCATTGAATCTTAATAAACAAGCTCGCAAACATACCTTAAGTGTTTTGAATTTCGTTCTGCTTGGCCCCGTTTTTGATGGATAAAGGTTTGTAACTTAAATTCACTTGTGTTCCCAACTCTTTTGAGATGACTTCCAAAAAATTGCAGTAATTGAGCTCCTCTATCAGATATTATAGGATTGGTTACTCCATGTATCGAACTCATGTCTTTAATGTACAACTCACATACTCTTCATGTTGGCATAAGTAGTCTCACTGGAAAGAAATGGGCCCGCTGCTTTTGGTAAAAGTTCTATCAACTATTACCCATATGGAGTCAAACTTTCCGGAATGAGCGCGGTCACCAGTACAAAATCCATGTTGATCATGTACATTTACCAAATTGGAAGTCTATACTTTCATGTAACCTTCAGGCTTTTGGTGTTCTACTACTTTACCTGTTGACAATTTGGACACTCAGCCAAACGAATTTGCAATTTTTCTTCTTTCATGTCCCCCACCATTATATTTATCTTTCAATTCATATACATTTTATTTGACCCCGGATGGACAGAGTACAATCTTGAATTAATGGTGATTCAATCATGATCCTTTTTCTTTATTCATCTTATTAGGTACACACTCTGTTTTAAAAACACGAAGTACTCCGTCTTTCTTAAGCTCAAATGCCTTTGTCATACCATGTAGTACATTCTCTTCAAGTTGTAAAAGAATTGGATTAGTGTACTGCTTCTCGTTCACTTTTACTACTAATGAGGATTCTGCCGCATTTTGCACAATAACCCCTTCCTCTTGAGATTCAAGAAGGCGAACGCCCAAGTTCACTATTTGGAACAGATCCTTAGTCATTCCTTGTATTTCCACAGACTTCCCATAAGTGTTTGCCATCATTTTACGACTTAAAGCATCAGCTACTACATTAGCTTTACCGGGATGATATAAGATGTCAATGTCATAATCTTTTAATAGCTCCAGCCACCTTCGCTGCCTCAGATTTAAGTCCTTTTGCTTAAAGATATATTGCAAGCTTTTGTGATCAATGTATATGTCAACATGAACTCCATACAAGTAGTGGCGCCATACTTCAAAGCAAACACAACTGTTGCTAGCTCTAGATCATGGGTTGGATAATTTTTCTCATGTGGTCGTAGCTGCCTTGAGCCATAAGCTATAACTTTACCATGCTGCATCAATACACAACCTAAGCCCACTCCTGAAGCATCACAGTACACTACATAGCCTTCTGTACCTTCTAAAAATACCAACACACGTTTAGAAGTTAATTTACTCTTCAGCTCTTGGAGGCTTCTTTCACACTCATCGCTCCACTGAAACTTGGTTTCTTTGTGTGTTAGCTTTGTTAAGGGTGCAGCCCGTTTGGCTATAGATTTTTCAAATAATATTTATCCATATAATTTGTTATTATTTGACATATATTTTTGGTAAATATTTCAAATATTAGTTTTTCTAGTGTTTGGGTCAAATCTTATTATTTGAGATCTTTTGAAAATTAAAAATTTACCTTTAACTTTTATATTTTACAAAAACATCCTTTATAGTACTCGCTCTGTCCCTATTTAGTTGTCCACTTTAGAAAAGACACACATATTAAGATAACAATAATTAACATAGTTAAGTTACAATTTTACCCTCATTAAATATGCTTTCAAAAAGGATGAATTAAAACTTAAAAATTTTCAAGAAGTTTAAATGAGGGTATAATATGAAAAAAAAAATGTCTTTTCTTGATAAGTCAAAATGGACAAGTAAATAGGGACATCTAAAGAGGAAATATAGACAAGTAAATAGGGAAAGAGGTAGTAGTTGTTTATGTTTTATTAAATATTTTTTTACGTGAACACCAAAGTAATGATGAAATATTCAGTAAATATGAAATGATAATATGGTTGTTGATGAAAAATTGGTTCACAATTTATAAAATGATGTTTGTTACACTTACTCTAAACTACCAGATTATTGTAGTGTCATGCACACTATTTGTTATTGTTGCAATGAACATCCAAATGACTTGTAATACAAATTTATAGTTAGTTTTGATGTTTTTAAAAACTTATAGGTATAAATCATATTTTTCTAAAAAAGTAAAATATATTTCTCAAGTATTATGATTAAATATATAGTAAAGTTTCATCCTAATTTTTACTCAAATAATATTTTTTAAAAATATTTAAAAATATATAGCCCATTTAGCTAATACTAATCGAGTGGACTCGCTGAATTGTCAGTTTATAACCAAAAATAGCGAAAGTGGAAGTTGCGAGTAAAATAGTCTTTTCTGGGTAGTAAGGCAATTTGGTAGGTGAAAGTCAGTGAATTGGATAAGAACAATGACGCGTAACTCTAGCCAACAGATTGAAACAAAGTCACGTGCTGTGGCACGTTGCATTACACCATACGTTCCATGTGCCAACTCCAACTTACACACGCTTTTAAAATACATAATTACACTTGACCACAGGCAATTTTTGGTGTAATTAAGAAAAAAATATGTGGATTTGATAGGATAAAGTTTAATTAAACCTTATCTCTATCTTTCAAAAAAGACAAAATAAGAAAACTAATTAGTGAGCACAACCCACAATGCACTATATATAATATAGGTGGAGCCTACTCATAATATCCATCACTCTTACTTGTTTTGTTTTTGTTCTAGAAATTTGTTCTTCAACAACAATGGCGACTTCAACCCTAAATCCTAATGCTCCAATGTTTGTTCCCTTCGAGTATCGTCAAGTGGAGGACTTCTCTGATCACTGGTGGGATCTCGTTCACTCTTCTCCTTGGTTCCGCCATTACTGGCTTCGTGAATGCTTCTCAGATCCCGACGCTGACTACGATTTCTCCCATACCTACGGTTCTCTTCTCCCTGACACCGATTTCATCAAGAGTAAGTACCTATTTTACTAGTCATTTAGTACTAGAAACAGTATTTTCGTGTCAATTGATTGAATTTTTGTTTTGTGTTTAGAAGAGGAGAATAAGAAGGAATTGATTACTTTGGGGTTGTTGCAATGGAACAAATCACGAGTTACAGCTGAAATTCCAAAGTACGGAAAGAAAGTGCCAAAAATTGTGAACGTCAAAGTGAGCCCTAGGCATATTCAGCAGCCCAGATAGAGCAAATTACTAATCCAAAGCATTCGAGTCAGTTAGTATCTATCGTGTAAATAGTGCGAGTTTCAACTTTTTCTGTTCCCCTTTTAATCGTCAATATCTTGTTTTAACTTTCCTTGAACCTTTTGAGGTTCAATTTTAGCATCAAAACTTGTTTTCTCTTGTAAATTGCGTTTTCAATAAATGCCAGAACAGAAAAATATGCATTAGATCTAAAATGTAGAAATACTTGAAAAATATTGTTTAGTAGTATAAAATTGATAAAATCAGGAAAAGTATTGATATTATATAGTAATATAAAATTGCAAGATGGTATTGCGCACTCTGGGCTTATTCGATTAGCAACTTGATTGTTGGTCCCAGTTGCTTGCTTGTTTCCCGATCTTGTGAAGAACTTTGATCACCTCTTCATTAGTCACATTTCCAGTTACAGTTACCTTGTTTAGTTGTTTATCCACATCATATGTTTCAATATCTGCGCACATCCAAAAATAATTAACCAAAAGTCCAGAATCCTACATAATTTTAGGAATTTGAAATTGTAGACAAATACTTGTCATACCTTCAATTTTCTTGATCGTCTTCAAGATTTTCCTGATGCATTCGTCGCAGTGCAAACCAACTTTAAGTTCAACAACCTAATGTACAGATGAAAAATAAATTTCAGAACATTGGAAATTTGATCAAATGAGAGAAACCTGGAAATCTGAAACCTGTTACTTCACGAATGGTTTTAAGGTACTAACATTGGCCATTGTTGTTGCTACGTTACAAAGTTCTTAATAGGCAGTTGCAGGAAATCTTTCTGATGTTAGTTTAAGTAGAATGAAGATATGTTGTTGAAAATATTTAAAAGGAGGGGTTGGGTATTGGATTCTTTACTTTAAGTGAATGGAAATTATTTCACATTGCTAAAAGTTACTTTAGATCCTTTTTTTCTCGACGCCTAAATTATGAGTCACCCTCAGAGCCGTGTAAGTTTAGATTAGCCTAATATTCTTGAAGTGCCAACCAGCACAATAATATATGGAACCCAAAAAGGGCCAAATATGTTTCGTATTATTACAAAATAATGTAAATATGTTGTTGTTTATATTTATTGTCAAAATAAGTTTCGGATTCAAATAAACTCTCATTATAGTTTAATATTTTCTCCATTTTAATTGACTTAGTTTGATCCGGAAAGAAGTTTAAGAAAAGAAAGAAGACTTTTTAATCTTGTGGTTCTAATTTAAAGTTATGTTAAATATATCAAATATCTTTTAATCCTGTTGTTTTAAATATGTCGCGTGAAAAGTTAAAGTTAATGTATTGTCAAAAAAGTAAAGGGGTCATTTTTTTGGAACAAACTAAAAAGGAAATAGGGTAATTTTTTTTGAAGCGGAGGGAGTACAAATTTGTCCTTAAGTTTATTGAAGGGACATATGGCATGTTCGGAATTACATAGCTTATTCCTAATTTTAAAGCTTATTTCTAACTAGTGAATTGAACCGTGCTTCGCGTGAAAATAATATTGTTTAAAATTAGTCTTTTTAGGAAGACTTAAGTTAATATATTTAATCACAAATTTAATTAATAAATTCCATGTTTTAATCTAATTTATTATTAGCATTACTATCCTTTATCTTTCTATCCTTGAAAAGTGATGATAGGTTTCAAAAGAAACAATTGATCTACTCGGTCTAGATTAAATAATATTCTTCCTTTGTGTATTATTTAAACATATTATATATATATATATGTACTTGTTTTTTTTTCTTTTTCTTTTAGAACTTATTGCATGTTCTAATTTTATTGCACCTACTTGTAAAAATATACTTATTTTATTAAATTAGTCTTTGAGATTTATTTTTTTATATATATTCGATACGCTCGTATCTTACTCTCACAATAGTTTCAATTTTCTAGATGAATTCTATTATATATCATATTAGATTAAATTTAACTAAAAGATTAGTTTTTTTTAAATAAAAAAAAAGAATTGTCGCAGCCTTATAAGTTATAAGGAGAACCCATAGACCAATGAAACTTTCTGCTTCCTCTTCACATATTTTCTATCACCTGATGACAGGCGTACTTTTAAATGTATCCCCTCTTTTCAAGCAATGTGACGGGGTACAAAAGTTATAAAAATATTTTGTTATTGCTTTCCATTGAGATCTTGTGCTATATTTTTTGTTGGCTAGTGAAAATCAAACAAAACTAACATTGATTCAAAGATCATGTGCATGAGGTTAATTGAGAACTTCTTGAATTAATCTTTCTAAGCCAAAACTGTTGTATAATCTAACTTGTAATTGTCGAAATAGTACCATCTATAAGTCCGCTGATACTACGGAATTGGAAATAGCCCATGTGAAACGTCACCGTGTAAGGCATTTAAATCAAAATACGTTTGATGAACATATAGAACCATCAATCAAAATTAAATCATTATCATTAATCCCAAAATTTCTCTGTTATTTAACTAACATATAAAAACTATCAATAAAAATTAATATCATTATAATTATTCCAAATTTCTCTATCTAACTAACCACCACTATTAGGCATAATATAAAAAGCCCATGAGAACAAGTAACGTCAGAAAAAGCAACCGAAGCAAATATTAACATGAAAATGCACTAAAAATAATAGCCATCTTCAAACTATTATTTACTTGTGTTATGTATAAATGATAAAGACTAGTAGATTTTTTTTGTCAAAACTCTATATATTGAGTTACTTTTTTTTAAATAATATATATAATAAAAATAATAATAATAATAATAATAATAATAAATATAATAATAATAATAATAATCATATGCAAAGTAAATTTTAATAAATTTTCAATAACAATCTATTTTTAAGTATCATATTAAGAAAATGACAATTATGTTGATTTTTCCAGATGCTCGAGCACCCCTAGTTAAACTTCACTCTTAAAATCTTAGAGGTCATCCCCGCCCCTACTTTATCAATAACATTTCAATAGAGACTACTCACCAAGCACTATGCGGACCTATATACTCCTAATCAATTTGTTTCATATGCACTAATTTCGATACAAATAGGTAAATAAGGTTCAATAAAGAGCTAGCAAATACTAAAAAAAAAAAAGAATTCCTGTCCAGTAAAATTTCTTCATCTGTTTCATGAACTATCTAAAGTTTTCAGTTAAGTTAGTGAATTGAGTAACTTCATCCAAACTGTTATACGTATCTAATAAATCTATCAACCTAACAAATTATTGATTTAATTAAAATCCAATATATAAAATAATCAAAACTTTAAACTCATCAGCTTGAAATTGACTATATAGACTCTCTCCCTCCACTATCAAATTTGTCATCTTATCATTTTTGAGTCAATCTATAAAATTTTGACTAACATTTTATAATATATTTTTTCACATCATAGTGCTATGGCAAACAATTGGCCTATGTTTGATATCTTACATTTTTTTATTTAAAATATCAAATAAATGTATTTTAATTAACTTTTGAAACAATACACATAACAAATAAATGGAGAAAGAAAGTAGTATATATATATATATATATATATTTCAATTATTGGAATCATACAATTGCATAGAATAGAGCCTTAGAATCACAATCTTGAATGTTTGTTACTTTTCTTTGTGATAAACACTCTTTGCCAATTTTATATTCAGATTCACTTCTCATTGGTTATTAAATATGAAAGACGCGAGTTATCGAATTACTTAGGAAATTGAAGTTTTTTCATTAATTGAGTAATTATGTAGGCAATTTTAAAAATATAGACATAAGATAAACACGCACATCACCTTTTTTATATAAATACTAGATTAATACAAAATCGAGAACATGAAGAGACTACTCCTCAAATTATTTGAAGCATATGAATAAATTATTTTCTGGTCAAAATAAAATTGCACACACTCAAAATTGAGTTCACCTAAAAAAGAGTTCAAAGTGTCCGTTTGTTTGCAAATTTCTTCCCCGGAGGATTATGAATTATGATTTTCATCCTTACTTCTCTTTGTAGAAAATCTATATCATCAATCAAATCAAGAAGCTATCTCAGCATCAACAATCTTCCCCAAATCACGTGATTTAACTTTTTCTCTCAAAGATACCCTGTTGGACGGAGTTGATACAAACTTTGGCTTCATTAGCTCCAAATTTGACATTACAATATCAATTTAGTAATCAATGTCTTTTTGTAACATGCAAAAACTTATATAAGCAGATGCGATGTGGTGGACAGGGTTTTTCTATCCTTTGTTAACAAGAGGTCTTTGGTTTCAAATCTTTTGGTATAGTACTTCCTCCGTACCAATGGGCCTTCTTATGTATGGTCCATATATAAACAGGGCTTCAGTGCGAATATCAAATCCTCCCGTCAGAAATATGCCAGAAAACTGACACACTTCTGATAGAGAAACTTGACAAACATTGTGAACTTCTGCCCTTATTCTAGGAAAAAGAATATAATTTTATAAGAGTAATATCAGCAAATCATTTTTGTTCCACTGCTAGATAATTCATGATCAAATTACACTAGTATACAAGGAAGAAAAGGAAAAAAGGAAAACAAAAATAGGATAAGTTTTGAGGTATACCTGGAGATGGAGTTTTTGCTCGCAAAGAGGATGATGCGATGGGACTTCTGCTAACTTAAATATAGCTTTCCAGAGGCGGCTGAGAGGCATTAATTTTGAATTCAGAATGCCAAACGACGTATGCAATTATTATGGGCTTAATTTGAGGAAACGGTTAAAGGGATACAATTATAGTCTTTCTATTTTTAAACTTTAATTAGTTAAAAGACATTAATGTAAAAAATAGGAAAAAATCCGAGAAAGTATATAAATAAATTTCCTGATCGTTTAGGCATGCCACATCAGCGAACTAAAGAACCTCTTTTATATAGATATATAGATTTTAAATATTCGATTTGTATAGAAACCCAACTATTTAACCCATTGTGACTCACTCTCTACTCTGGGGAGGATGAGGATCTACTTGTCTTGGGGTTCCACGACACCTGAACTGAAAGTCAAGAGGGGGTGAACTAAAATTTCCTTCAGTTTACTTCTTGCTCTAGCCAGTCGACTCACCTGCACTAAAATAGATGAAGAGTAATGATAAAATTTCCTTCAGTCAGCTTCCTACTATGGTTCAGATCAGCGATGTGGTGCTTACTCCAGTCCCATTGGGTCACAAGGGTTTCTTTAAGATCTTGTTGATAACTTGAGTGTTACAGAACGTTACGATTAACAGCCCGTCTGATATGCAAATTAGACCTTATTTTTTGACACAATCTCACCTGTATAACCTACATTCATGTCTTTCTTTCTCTTTTCTTTACAATTGTTCACTCAAACGTAAGGCTAGCAAGGGGACGGGGACGAAGATGGGGGACGGGACGGGATGGGGGACGACGATGGGGGGATTTTGCGGTCCGGAATTGGGGGACAAATATTCCCAATCCTTTCCACTATATATATGGTGGACTGGACAGAGTTTGGCGTGATTAAAGATTTTTTAAGAAATACTTATTTATTTGTATTGGAAGTTAATATGTTTTTTAGCTTATAAATTTTAATTTACACTTTCAACTTTCAATTCACATTAAATTTTTCAAATTTCAAGTTTTTTCATCTTCACATTTCAAGCTTCCTGTTTCAAATTTCCATTTCAAGTTTTAGATTTCATTTCAAATTTGTATTTTAAATATTATAAAGTAATTTAAACTTTGAAATTTCAAATGTCAAGTTTCAATTTTTAAATTAAGTATTTTAAAGTTAAGTTTAGTATATTTATTATATATGTAATAATTGTATATATTAAAAATAATGCAAGAAAGAAACCGTATAAAAAAGACTTGATAAAATCTTCAAATTCATTCCCTAGAAATCTAATTTGCAACTTAAAAAAACTTAGACGTTACAATCCAAATATTAGTGAAAACGAATCCTACGCAGCCACCTTTTAGGAAGGGTGTTTGTTCAATAAGTTTTCATATGTACTAATATTTGTTTAGAGAATATTAGATGAGTACTAATACTAATTTTACGCAGCCACCTTTTAGAAGGTATCTTTCAATTAGTTCTCCATGTTAATCTAATAATATCTGTTTTCCTCCTTTAAAATCAATTCTAATTGGGTCCGCATCATAATGGATGGTGATATACTCCTCCCCGGTGTTGGCAAACTTGCTAGACATTCTTGTGACTCTAATTCATCATCACTACTTCAATTGCCGTTTTGGATCCAGTTGCTTGTTTGGCACTTAAATTTGGGCAAAATATTATTCCTCCTATCGGCACTGACCGTCACTTTAATAAAACTGTTGTTTTCCCGAAACTGTCTTCCTCCCGCCAATTTAATGTCTAATGATCGAAAATTTGGAAACCTCCTTGCCGCATTGAAAGCATCTCCATGTAACTGATGAGGCTTTGAATAGCTAGAACATCACGAACCTTCTGCGCAAAATTGAAAACGTCAAGCGCTCCTCTCCTCCAACCAATCCTAATAAATCGTCATTGCCATCGTTTTGTATTTCAAGCTCTAAAGATTGATTATGATATTGCTTCAACATCATCACGATTAGTAGAAATAACAAAGACACCTCACTATAAGTTGAAATTCGAACTATCACAATCCAATCTCAGGATTAGAAGTTTGACCAACTTCTACTTGAGTATTTTTCGTAGTCTATATTTGTCAAACAACCATTTCTGCTGTCTTTTTATGCTATACTACCACATTTTGTATACAAGTTGAAATTTCTTTTCTATTTCTTCCGGTAAAATTTCTAAGTTTCTAAAAGTGTCCAACAAGTGTCCTTGCACCCCTCGTAATGTTATATCAGATGAATTAAAGTAGCAGTTAAATAAATCGGCTGAGGAAGAGAAAAATATATTTTTATAAAATTTTCAATCATAAACCTTCAATGCACTCTAAATTTGTCTATTTTGTTTTATATTTAGAAAATTGAATTGAAGAGGCGACAACAATGATTAACTGTCGAATCACAAAAACTGGTGTTGGTGACAAGTATAGTACGGGGTACTAGGAAAAACAAGTGGGGATGTTTGGAAACAAAAACGCATATTGAATAAGTCCCTCACATAAACACAAAGTCGCGATAAGAGTATATAGTATAGTATACTGTTTCTACATACCTTTAGTGTTTGCTCTCCTCAATCTCCGATCCTCACAATTCTATCTAATGGGTCAATATTATGAGCCATTAAACCTCATTTGTGATGCGCTTTTGGTATTTGTAAGCAATGTGAAAGCATTTCTGTAAAAGATTTCACCTTGTTTTAACATGTCTTGAAATGTTTCCTAGGTGACCATTCACATGGTAAACAACGCTCATTAAAATTTCGCTAATTCTAGCAGCTTTTGTTAGTATGAAAAATCCAGACAACGTCATATCAATTTTCATGCAACTCAATCAAACAATGAAATCCATCTTGTACACCTACATTTAAATATATGTGCAACACCATCTAACATGGAAAGCATTACTGCAATTGGACAATAATCTAATTTTAACATCTTAGCAGCGTTTGTATTATTAGATGCTTATCTAATGCGACAGACATTACGTTATCTATAAGCATGTAATAGTTAAAAATACTTAAAATATTTGAAGCTAAATATACACCAGTTTTTTTCTCTACACATTGTTTATAATTTAAGATTCTTTTTTTTGCAAATTCTAATTATGATCAATCCAATTTGTTGTAATAGTTGAATAATCATTTCCATTAACACTATGACACGTGTCCGAAGTTATAGACACTCTACTATCTAATATGCTAAATATACAACGAAGAAATTGACAATATTTACCGTAATATTCAAATACATTATATTTAAAGTATTTCTTGAAAAACCTCTATAAGCAGAATTATAATTTGTTGAATATATTCAATAAAATCGAGATTTGAAGAAAAACTATAAGGCAAACCAAAAACAGAAACCATTTAGGTAAATTTCGCGATCTAATTACTTATTATATTTACGTTGTGTTACTGGACCATAGGATTAGAAGGTTATAATGTTCCTTGAACCATGTTGGAAGCCCCTACCGATTCATTATCGCTAATATCAAATTCATTAACTAAAATTTCTTTTTTTCTATTGGGTAATGCTTTAGCTTCTTTATATTGAATCGAGACACACGATAATAAATGTCTATTTAATCCCCGCGTCCCACCTTGACCTCCACCTTGTTTATGTTTAAAAGGTTGCTTACATTTATTACAAATAGCAACACTATTTTTCTTATCGAAAGTCATAAAGTGCCACACAATAGAAGTTTTAGGGCGTTGATACTTCACCTTCTCCCTTATGGGAGATATAAGGGGTGAACATCCACAATTTTGCTTCGTTGAATTTATAGTTTCATTTGGAACTTGTGTCACCGTTAGTAGGTGTATCCTCTAATTCTTGTTCTCCCAAATCAACTTATACTTCTTCACCTGAATTTTCATCAAGATTAGAATTACTATTACCATAACGTCGTTCAAAATTTTTGTGA
This sequence comes from Solanum habrochaites, assembly GCA_027704765.1. Taxonomy (NCBI): domain Eukaryota; kingdom Viridiplantae; phylum Streptophyta; class Magnoliopsida; order Solanales; family Solanaceae; genus Solanum; species Solanum habrochaites. The sequence continues at coordinate 32,930,785 of JAKWJA010002494.1, forward strand.
TCAAGTTGGACATTTGAATGAATATCATAAGCAGTATCATCAACATAAGTAGAATCATTTGTATTAAATATAACTCTAGACATTGATTTAGATGAATTACCAACATATTTACTATTATTTGTTTCTTTACTCTTCTTTTTTTTATCAAAATTAAATATTTTTAAAATGTCACTTTGTTCGTTCTCTTGTTCTTTCTCTTTTCCTTTACCGGTATATTATTTGCTAGATTTCATATTTAATTATACATAAAGTGTAATATAAAATTAATAACAACACAAAACTTAAAGACGAAAAATAAAATATAAACATCATGAAATAAAGTATCAAACGTCTGTATTAATAGCAGATGTTAAAACCGGTTCTTGAAGGTTGTAGTTTGTTGTAACTTATAACTTGTAATTTGAAACACCAACCAATACTTGATGAGAAATTAAAACTTAAAAATTAAGATGGAGACTTGAGAGTTGAGAGGATATCGAAAATAGATGAGAGAAATTGGAATAGATGATTTTGTAAGAAATTGTAAGGGATAGAGGGGTATTTATAATATTAAAAATGGGTTAAAGTGTAATTATGATAACTTGAAAGTTTAAATTAAAGTATTAAAAGTAGGGGGGTGGTAGGGGGGTGTTGGGGAAGTGAAAAAGTTGAAAAAATACATTGGCGGGCCCACTAGTCGTTTCCCTAACGGCTGCCAACGGATAGTTTATTGATTTTTTTTTAAAATAATAAAAATAAAAAAAAAATAGAGGGATCTCGTGAACCGGCCGGTTCAGCCGGGCCGGGTTGACTGGGACAAAGGGTGAACCGGACCCTGACCGGTCCCCTAAACCCCAATCCCTAAAACCCCCTTTGTTTGACGGGATCGGGTCCAACGGGCCGGTTCTCGAGCCAGCCGCGGGCCGGGGTGGGCCGACCCGGTCCCCCCGCCAGCCTTACTCAAAGGTGTACAAAATTTTATAAAGGATAAAAGAAGATCACAATATAAGTTCAAGTGAAGTGCGTATTTCAGTGCTACGGCTAAGAGAGGTTTTTTTTATATAGTGGACGATTACTGCTCTATTATGGAAAACCAAGGGTGTTCAAATCAAGGATCCTTAGATTGAATCCTTGATTGATTTGCTGAGTCATGTTCATATCAGATATGTGCATGATTAAATCAATTACTTCTTTTATTAGATGATCTCCTTGAATCTTGGTTGATATTGGTAAATTTCATAATATATTATTTTTTTCTTCTTTTGTCTGATGATCTCCTTAGATCTTGTCAGCTACAACAGTAATCTTTTGAATATACTCTTTCCTTAATTAATTAAGGGGTTATCTCTTTCCTTGCATCTTGGTTGATATCCGCAATATGCAAAATATATTATATCCTTGATGGACAGATTTGCTCGTTCCCAAGTGTTTGTGCAGATTGATTTGAGATCCCTTGCCATTCGTGTGTTGATCTATCTTTCCTAGTTGATTTCCTTTTTGAAATAATGGATGATTGAATCAATCTTTTAGATTGATTGTGTGTTTATCCATTTCCATGGTTGCTGCAGATTGTGAGTTCAATCTATTCTTTGATTGGTGTGATCCTTTTTCATGTACCTTCTCTTGATCCTGCGATATGAATTTAGTTCATCATTATTCAAAATATCATAAGTTAACAATCTCCCCCTTTTTGACAATGACAACAATTAAGATTTTTAATATGAGTTTAATTTGACTTCCCTGTTCAATTCATGATCCCCCTTGTTGTATGCCTACTGTGTAGATTTTCAGTATGCTCCCCCTTACTATATGGTAAGGTTTAATTATTCTCCTCCTTTGGCATAATCAAAAAGGAAAAAAAGAGAGGATAGGCCAAAAGAACTCATAGTCATAATGATCACCGAGAGAATACTTCAGGGTGGTGATCACATTCCTCTAAAATGATGAATAATATATTTAGATAGACTAATAGCACTAGTATTATTGCAAAAATACGTACTCCCTCAAAGGATGAATCATAGTCGAGTAGTTTATGCATCATCCAAAGTAGTTAAATGCCACAACTTTCAACTGCCAAATACTCAAATTCAGTAGTTGAATAGAGGTCTATTTCCAGGGAATAAGAGATCTTTCCAAAAACTGACATGATTCACTGGTGTTTTTTGCGTTATTTTTATCACCTGCAAAGTGAGCATCTAAATATCCAATTAAATCAAAACTTTCAAAAAAAAATGGATGCTATAACCACATATCAAAGGTTCCAATGAGATATCGAATAATTCAATTCACAACGGTGAGATGTGATTCCTTTGGATAAGATTGAAATCGTGCGCATTTACAAACACTAAACATGATGCGTGGTCGAATATCAGTGAGATATAATAGAGATCTGATCATTCCTCGATAATGTTTTTCATCAACTGCTTTTCCTGTTGTATCGGATTCTAGACAAGTGGAGGGACTTATTTGAGATCCGAAGTCTTTGCCCTTTTCCATTCCAAACTTTTTGATCAACTCTTTTGCATTATTACCTTGATTTATAAAAATTCCTTAATCTGACTGCTTAATTTAGAGATCGAGAAAGAATGAGAGCTCTCCCATAAGACTCATATCAAATTCACCTTGCCACATGAACAAAGATTTCATAATAGTCGACTCCTTCTTGTTGTGAGTAACCTTGAGCTATTTTCCTGACTTTTGTCCAAATAAATTTTCCATTTTTGTTCAATTTGTTGCGAAATATCCACTTGGTTTCTATCACAGAACAATTCTTAGGTTTTTCAATAACAATCCACATTTGATTCTTTTCGAATTGATCAAGTTCTTCTTTCATTGCATGTATCCATGGCTCATCTTCTATTTCTTCATTAATTCGTTTTGGTTCCATTTGGAATATGAGATCCAATGAAACTTATTTCTTGAGAGAGGATCTTGTTTGGATTTTGTCACCTGTTTTTCCTAGGATGAAGTTTTCAGGATAGCTGGCATTGAGTTTACATTCCTTGGGAATATTTGTTTTTTAGCTGGAAAGTCGACTCTGCTTCTGTAGTTGCTAACTCTTCAGTGAGATCTTCACTAGACACTTTTGAAATATATTTTGCTAGTTTGTATGAATTACTTTCATCCTCGCCTGCGTCACTTTCATATATTCTTGGTTTAGTGTCATAAAAAATAACAAGGACATATTCTTCAACATTTAAAGTTCTTTTATAATAAAGACTCAAAAGTCCCTACTAATAGGTGCATAACCTAGAAAAATACCTTTGTCATTTCTTGGATCAAAATTTTCAAGATAGTTCTTACCATTATTGTGGACAAAACATTTACAACTAAAAGGATCGATGAAAATAGCTGATGTTAGGTTTCTTTCCTCTCCATAGTTCATAAGAAGTCTTCTTTTGTATAGGTTTGATAAGACACCTTTCTACCACTCTATTTTGTTGATATGATCTGCTTCTTTGCGTGTCCAAGCTTTCGATGCCATATATAAGGATCTTTTGAGATTATACTAGATCACATGATGAGCTGAAGGTGATAGTTCCAACTCCAATTACTTCTCCTTTTGCACTATCTCTAAATCTTACAAACCCTTAAGTAATGTTTTTAATAGTTAGAAATTTTCTCTCTTTGCATACATGTGTCTGGAGCATCCACCCATATTCCTTTCTTGTAGGTTTTTCTGGTATGCTCCTGCAAAACAAGTAGATTACTTTCTTTTTGAAACCTAAATATTTTTGGGTCCTTGAGGATTAAGATTAACAACTTTTGGTCTTCAAATCCATTTTCCATAGGAAAGTTTCCTACAGTTAAAAATTTATGACCAATGCCACCACAAGTATAACAAGAGAAATTAATTACAGTTTCAGCAGAATGATTAGAGGAATTCGATATAGATGACAAATGCCACCACAAGTATAACAAAGAGAAATTAAATTACAGTTCAGCAGATGATGTAGAGGGAATTCGATATAGATCTTGGTCTGTAGGGAACTTGATTAGATATTTCTCTTGTTGAAAAGTAGTTGCTATAAACTCTGGAAAAAAATTGATGACTAGGAGATTTTTTGATTATGGTTCAGCTGCCACTGTAGTTTTTTCCAATTTTGGCTAGAATCGACTTGAGTTGACTTTTTCGAGAAAAATGGCCAGTCTTTCTTTTCTTGAGGCAATCTTATGTCTGGCATAGGACTACTTTTGTAATTCATCAGTAACCAGTCAAAAGAGTCTTGTAAATATATAGTTGTAGAACAGTTAAAAGCTTCTACGTCCAGGGTTTCACCTAGTGCCATGAAAAACATATGTTGGCGGTTTTTTTATCATGATCATCTAAAAGATTTCTCCTTGACTCCCGAGTTTCGTCATTTCTTCGATTATTTCTCTTCTTCGTTCTGAGGAAATTTTATTTGATATGTCCTGGGTGTTTGTTTGGTGCCCCACATAGTGAAGCAGAACCCGATAACCATCACTTCTGGTTTGAATATATTTATTTGTATTGAATTCCTGTAAGGTTCTATGCCTTGTTTTGATAGTAATAAGCATTTCTTTTGGCCAATCCGTCTTAACTTTGATGTGAGAGTCACATTGTCCTTGCTCGTTATGACTCATCGGTTCCTCCAGATAATGGTGAAATGAATACTGCAGTTGATACATAATACCATACACAACCTCCCAGTTCTGTTATTTAGTCACAACTCTTTTTGTGCCTAATAAGATGATTTTGGTCATAGTCCATTAAGTTACTCGAAGTTCATTGTATGTCCATTTTCTGTAGATATCCATCTTTTCAAAGAATGACATTTCTTTTAGTTCGCAAGAACGTTGGGGGCGACTTCTAAAAGAGGTTTCTAACTTGTAAAGCATTTGAAGACACCATTCCAAGTGCTTTTAGTTCGTAAAACCAATTTTATGAATATCGAAGAACATGAATTCAACATTAATCTCGGCCATTTTGACAAACTCCTATTCATTACCAAGGGGAAATGATCCAGAGCTAACCTGTACTTTTGTAGGTTCCTGCATAAGTCACGTCTAGTTTGTCCCACATTTCTTTTGCAATTTCAAATGTTGTATTGTATTATACTTCGCGCCACGCACTGCACAATATTATAGCAAACTTATTAGCTCTCGGCAAATTAATTTGTGTACATCTTGTTGTTCCCTAGTGATTAGTGCATATTCAAATTGTTTCAGGATCAAATGGCCTTTTCCGTGCCATCTTTTAGAACCCCAATTCTCGGGAATAGTCTTAGGACCCTTGTGAACTATTCATGCTTGATGTCATTTTGAAGAGTACAGATTTCTAAAATCTATCGTTTCCACTGAGAGTAATGTTGTTTTGTCAATGATAGTATGGTGGTCAAGGTGAAGAGTTGTCCGTTCTGAAGTTAATGCGCAAAGAAATTTGATGTGTGCCATTGGATCTTGTTTCACGCTTGTGGTTTAAAAAACACTTGATACTGTGAGACCTGGCTCTGAACCAAGTTAAAAAAGTCAAGGCGGGGGAGAGGGGGGGGGGAATTAAAATTCCCTTCCATGTCGACTTTCTTCTCTGGTCAGTCGACTCAACTGCACGTTAGTTAAGCAAATAAACAATAATGATAAAATTTCCTTCAATCGACTTCCTACTCTAGTTAATTGACTCACCTACACGTTAGTAAAACAGATGAACAGTAATAATGACTTTCAGTAAGTAAATAACACATAGTGTTTTTATACTGATTTAGATCACCGATGTGGTGCCTAGTCTAGTACCCTTGGGTTATAAGGGTTTTCGCTTAAGGCTGTTGAGGAAACTTGGGGTTACAAAATGTTACGATTATAAGAGGTCCCGCCTCTGCTATGCAAAATCAGATCATTTTTTGACCAAAACCTTCTACCTGTATAACCTACACTCAGATCTTTCTTCTCCTTTGTTTACAAATGTTCACCAAAGGTGTAATGTAAAGAGTTTTATGAAAAGATAATAAGAAGAGTACAATATAAGTTCAAGTAAAGTGCATGCTTCACAACTATGACTAAGAGAGGTTTATGTAGAGTGGACGGCTACTTCTCAATTATGGAAACCCAAGGCTGTTCAAATCAAGGATCATTAGATCGAATCCTTGATTGATTTGCAGAATCATGTCCATATCAGATTTGTGCATGATTAAATCAATTCCTTCCTTTGATAGATGATCTCATTGAATCTTGGTTGATATTGGTAAATTTCAGAATATATTATTTCCTTCTTCCTTTGTATAATGATCTCTTGAAATCTTGTTTGCTATAGCAGTAACCTTGAGAATATACTTTTTCCTCAATTAATTAAGGGGTTATCTCTTTCATTGCATCTTGGTTGATATCCTCAATCTGCCAAATATATTATTTCCTTGATCGACAAATTTACTCGTTCCCAAGTATTTGTGCAGATTGATTTGAGATTCTTTGTCATTCGTGTGTTGATCTCTCTTTCCGCGGACCCTAGCACACGTTACTGTTATCGTAGTGTGCAGGAACCATGAACAGATGGATGATTGAATCACCTATTTTAGATTGATTTATGGGTATGTTAGACATGTTTCCAACTGGGTTCTTGGGCGGGGCAAGGATTGTGTTGAGTTCACAATCTACCCCTCCGTCGAAATTTGTCACCTTTGCCCGTGCGGAGAGACCCCTCCGTCTTTCGTCTGTACACTTTTAATCTGATTGTCTGCGCATATGGAATTCAGGTTACCCTGTCATTATTCCAAACATATATGAATTCAGTCCACATCCGATGGCCCTATTTGTTAGGGCGTATTTTGAGAGTGAGTTGTGTAAAGTATTGTCGATGGAGGTGTCGATTACACTACAAACGAGTCCCCATAAGCTCCAGTGGATACATAAATCAATAATTCATCGATACTCAAACCAAAAAATTTATTTATGGACAACACTTTTTTGATTCAATTGTATCTAGTAGAAATATAACCTTATGGATTTAAATTGAATATGCTCTCGTGATATCTTCTTAAAATTTTCGATAATTTGAATCAAATTTGAGAAAGTTGAACAGGAATCTTGCACGATGAGACCTAGTGATAGAGGAACGCACACCTCAGACGCCGGGAGGCGGGCCACATACCTCGTGTTGCACGACCGCTACGGGCGTTCTGCAGACATCTATGTCAGTGAGCCTTGCCCCCACCCCCCTTATGCCCGCCAGTCCTTCACCACTTCTTGAATAAAACAATGAAAAAGGATACGGGTCTTCCATGAAAATGCCTGAGAGACTTTTGAATCTCAAAATTTTCGACAACTTGAATTAAGAAAATTGAAGGAATCTACACGATTAAAACTTGATGGTTATCACAAATAAATTGCTGTGCTTGTTCACATACAATTTCATCCCATTTGTAGTCCCTTCATAACTCAAACTTGCTTATCCAAAAATTCGACAAATTTTTTTGAATCAAATCTAAAATGTTTTTTGGTTCTGTTAGGATTTATCTATGGATAATTGAAAGTAAAAAGAAACGTAACAAGATCGAAATACTCATTATATATCGTATGAAATTTTTGGCTAATGGATGAAACAGAGAAAATAATAAACAAGAAGAAAAAAATTAATTTATTTTTAATTTTTTTGGTTTGTTACACTATATGATTGAATTCTTGACAATAATATGAAACGGGAAGCGCAAATTATGAGATCTTGGTTTGATTTTCAGTTTTTTCTTTCCTTAATTAATGCAATAGATGGATATTATTAGATCTTGATTTGATTTTTCATCTTTTTTTTTCTTAATAAGTGCAACAGATTGATATATAATGTATCAATAATAATGTTTTCCCGAATCCTTAATTATATATTCGAAATACCTACAAAATATGGGATTGTGTAATTAGAAGAAGGTAATTTATGTTTTTTGTACAATAGGGAGATTATGTAAGTTATCATAAGTTGACTAATATTAAATAAAGATAGAGACTAGATAGATGATAGGAATTTGACGTACAAAGAAGTTAAGACGTGGTATGACCTTCATGTATTAATATGATTGTGATAATGCTTAACACTAAATTTAAAAAAGAAATTTTAAAAAATTGCCATTTCACTGTTTTTAACAACCTTTTCACTATTAATGTCGTATTGGTTTACAAAGTACAAAAGATATTAAAGAGGATAAAATTATATATTTTAAAAAATTATACCTTTTACTTATAATTTTTTCTATAAAAATTTTAATGCATAATTTATTTTTGACCAAAATTTGAGGCCTCCGGAACTTTGGGGGGCTAAAGCAAGGACCCTATTTTCAATAGCATAGAGCCAACCCTGATACCAGACCCTTTCTACACAGAACCTCAAAAGCTGGCATAAAAAATCAGACACAAAACATATGCATATATCCATAGGGAAACCGATGATCCGCGTTTATCACTCGGGTCATATGTTGAATCATGAGATCCGGTAGATTGACCAATTGATCTTGAGTAATAATATAATAACCTCAATCAGACGTCAATCACAACGCAAAGCTTCATGTCATCGATATAGGGGAACAATACTTTATTTACTAGCTTAAACAACAGCCATAGAGGTAAGGAATACATCCCCATTCTATTTGCCAATGAAAGTGGGATCAACCTCACAGTACAAATTACATCCTTAAGTTGGAGCATGACACATACAATCAAACATTTGTTACGTATATTGCCTAAATTTGACTTCTTTGTCTTGTATTTCTTCTTTTGACCAAATTGTTGAAAAAACTCGCAATAACACAAAAATATATATGATCAAAATAATGAAAATAAAATGGAAAAATAATGAGATAAAATATTTCACGTGGAAATTATTTTTAAATAAAGGAAAATCCAGGGACCAAGTGGAGCTATTAATATAGATAGCAAGAAATTTTTATAATGTGTAGTCACGAATACAATATTCAAAATGATTACTACACACTCAAAAGGAATAACACTCTTTTGATTTTTCACTTAACCAAAAATATCGCTCACACTATATTTTTCTTTACAAGCTATTTTTGCCTATGGAAACCGCACATCTCTATGTTTTTCTTTCTATGTGAATTGGTGTGTGTTTGAAATGAGCAAGGACTCTCTATTTATAGGAGAAATTTATTCCTAATGATGTCACCAATGACATCATGAAAATATTAAAGTTTTAGAGTTTGCAACTATGTTGTTATCTTGGTAATATTTAGTTGGTTTATAGTTGTACCAAAGTGAGACATTAATAAAATAATAGGCTTGAAACCACACAAATCTCCCCCTCTAGTCTTATTCACTAGAAGGAGGTATCTTCATCTTTTTTAGAGAGAGCTAATACCCTCACAAGTTCTTTACATAACTCGAACTTGTCTTTCGATATCGTCTTGATCAACATATTTGTAGGATTTTCACTTGTTTGGATCTTTTTGACGTGAAATGATTAACTTTTCACTTTCTTACGAATCCAAGGATATCTGATGTCGATGTGTTTTGTCCTTGCATGATACATGGAGTTCTTGCTCAAGTCTATTGCACTCTAGTTGCCACAACAGACAACATACACCATTTGTTGCAATCCAAGTCTTGGTTGGAAGTAGCAAACCCTTTTAGCCCATATGATATCTTTTACCTATTGTAGTAGTCAACATTTTATATCATCTTCAGCTGTAAATAATGCAACACACTTCTGCAACTTTTACTGCAATTATATAATTTTTCTTGAAAAAAGTAAACAAATTTCCAGTAATGGATATCATGTTATCAAGGTCACCTACCATATCAACATTTGTATAGCCCTTCAAGATTGAATCTAATGCTCCAAAACACAAGCATTCATCTAAGCTTTCCCTAAAATATTTGAGTATCCACTTCACAGCTTCCCAATGCTATTTTTTTGAAATTGTCGAGAAATCTGCTAACAACACCAACTGCGTGAGTAATATTAAGTCTAATGCGTAACATTACATACATTTAGACTTTCAAAGATGGAGGAATATGAAACTTTGGTCATGCTATCTTTTTCCTCCCTAGCAGTAGGACACATCTTTTTGCTCAACTTCATATGACCAGAAAGAGGTTGTGCTAATATGCTTAGCATTCTGCATATTGAATCGTTCTAGTACACGTTCAATGTACTTCTGTGACAAATAAATTTTCTTTTCATCTTTGAGACGAGTAATTTTCATGACCAAAATTTGTTTGGAATGACCCAAGTCTTTCATATACATAATTCTTTCTTCAACTTGTCAATCTTGAAAGTATTTTTACCCACAATCAACATATCATCCACATACAAAAAGAGGATGATAAAAACATCGTTAATTTTTTTTGTACAAATACACAATGATCGAAAAAAGTCTTCTTATAGCTTTGCTCCCTTATAATAGATTCCTGCCACCAAGATTTGACAAGTCGCTAACTTACACTTCTTATACCATTGTCTAGGAGCTTGCTTTAAGGTCATAGAGTTTGCAAACAAAATTTTCTTTACCATTTACTTTGAAGCATTCAGATTGTTCCATATAAATCTCTTCTTCTAGGTCACAATGAATGAGAATCATCTTCACATCAATCTGCTCAATCTCTAAACTAAGATTAGTAGCCAACCTAGAACTATAAGAATTGAGGACATCTTCACGTCAAGAAAAAATATTTCGCAAAAGTCAACACAAATCGTATGTGACCAAACCTTAAAAAATTATTACCTGTCACTTCCTTCCCTTTCACCCCCGCCTCCTGATCGCTTTTCGTTCCGATCTTAGCTTGTATCGGCATCAAGTTATGTTTTTCAACTTTAACTTTGAACACCAACTTGTTCTTCATTGGGCAATTTCACCAAATCATAGTGAATCTCATGTAGAGACTTCATCTCATCTTGTATGACTTTAATCCACTGATCCTTGTGCTCATAACATTCAGGTTCTCCCCGTCCTAAGTAGAATATTTAATTCGTCCAAAAACTCATGCGAAAAGCGTGATGTCAAAACAATATAATTGTTAGTATCAACATCAACATGTTGATTTCGATACAAAGAGATTCTGGGAAGTACCATTAATTATCAAAGCCAAACAACCATCATACACACTTGTGTGAGGAAGTTGCCCTTTAGAAAACTAGCCACAATACGAAAAATTCTAGCTTCTCCCTTTTGTCAATATCTTAAATTGTTTGATTATCCATGAAAAATATCATGAATCCTCACGAGTTCCTTCTCAATTGTCTCATATTTCTTGTAACCATATTAATCAAGGTCATATCCAATGAAGATGCATTGCCTTGTCTTGGAATCTAACTTTGACTTTTCATGTTTAAGCACATGTACAAAAGCTTTGCAACCAAATACTATTATAAATGGGCAATGGAAGGCACCTGAATATTCAAACTCTTTTTGGGAACGATTTCACTGTGCTTAAAACAGGATGGAGATAGATTAATTACGTGCAGGGTCAATAAAAGTCGCACCCAAAATGAGTTCGTAACTGTGATTCACGAAAGCAAACATCTAAACTTTGGTTTTCATGCAAGGTCATGTCACCTTCATCCAAACACACCATTAAGTTGAGGAGTTCTTATAAGCGAGTCTCTGGTGGTTTAATACCTTGATGCCTTGCAAATATTCGGTCAAACGGTTAAAATTAAAAAATATTCACCCACCATTATCAATGACAGAACATTTCAGTTTATTTTCATCTCTCGTTCATAAGCCTAAATTACGAAGACAATTAACACTTGGTCTTGTCTTATAGATATCGACTCAAATTTTCTGAGTATTTCTTCAATTAAAGTGACCGAATTAAAGTGCACCACCAAATGTTCTTCTCTAAATTTGACCGCATAAATTAGGAGTGCACCCAATTTTCCATTCAAAATCTGTCTTTCTCGAAGAAAGGTTAGAATTTAAAGGAAACTATATGTCGTGTAACTAGTCAAGCAGCTTTCAATGCTTTTCATAATTAGCAATTGGGAGATCTGACAATAATTTCTTTGTGCTAAAAGATTACGTTCCTTCGCGCTGATGTGGCTACGCCTCTTGGGCCTATAATGTGAAGAGTTATCGCTCTATCGCAATTCATAGGTCAACCCAGCAAGATGTACTCCAGTATAGATCATGATGTTGTTCCACGAACCAACAACCAAGGAACCCTTAGTGGGTTTTCATTTTTACCATAACTTGGTACCAACATATCCTTCATGTCCCAACACAGCAATTAAGAAAATGAGGTGCAGGACAAACCTAAGGAGCCTGTTTTTACATGTTCAAAAATTAGTTTAGTTCCAAAACTAGTTCCAAACAAATGTAACAAATACCCAACCACCATTAGATATAGTTCTATTTACCCATATCAAGGTTCACTCCAAAATCAACTAGGAGTATGAGAAAAAAATTCTTCCTTAATGTCACATGAGATGCGGTACCAGTGTCCACAAACCACCTTGACTCATCACAAGCAATATTTATCATATCCACATCAAGGACGGTAACAAAATCTTCCTTGGTGACTGTGACTAGGCAATTTTCAATGACAGCTTCTTTACTGTACTCGTTTTTTTTTTTTGCTCTCCCTCCTCAACTCTCTGCAAAACTTATTTGTGTGTCTTTTAATGTCACAATGATAACACTCAATATTCTTAAGTTTGGCTCTAAATGTTCTCTATTTTTTTTCTGTATTTTGAGTACCACGAGTTTTGTTTCTCCATACATTTGACAAAGAATAATCTAGAGAATTTTCTTCTCATCTCTTTGTTCAAGACACTACTTTTGGCGAAATTCATAAAGATCACAACATCCGAAGCAGAATTTGACAATAAAGTTCTAAATGTTTCCCAAGAGTTTGATAAAAAAATCAAATAGAAGCAAGTCTTGCATTTCTTCATAAATTTTTGAGTGGTGCCCACAGTAGATAATTGTTCATGTTCCCCTGAAAAATTATTCAGATGGTCAGTAAATCGTAGAAACCATCATGATTACTTCAAACTCACATCTTATTTATTAAGAACATTTTGTGTTTACCGGTCTTAGAGATATTTTATAAACTTCAATATTGCTCCCATACGGTTCGAGGCATGTGTATCTCGAGAGACCACTGGTTTCAACAGATTATCATCAACCCATTGCCTAATGAATCTACTCTTTATCTGTTTTATTATGAGGTTTTACGGTGGTAAAAAATGATTTGTAAAAATTCTTGACATAAAGTAGATCTTCAATTCCCCCTTCTAAATGACATAATTAACATCATCCAAAGTAACCATTCTATTTGTGTTGACTTCTATCACCACCACCACACCACCACCCCCTCCAAAAAGAAATATAGTTATTACAAATCAAAATATTTTTTTCTGATTAGAAGTTCAGATGTGCTGCAACCACATATTATACTCTGCTGAAACCTTGACTCTGATACTAATTTGTTAGGAAAACACAGACTAACACAAAAATACTTATGGTCAAATAATAAAACTAAAATGAAAAAATAATGACACCAAAAATTTTATGAGAAAATCCTTTTAAATAAGAGAAAAGTCACTGGCCAAGAGGAACAACTACTATCACAATAACAATAATTTTTACAATGTGTAGTCACAAATACAATATTCAAAATAACTACTACACATTCCAAAGGAATAACACTCTTTTAATTTTTCACCTTACTAAAAATATCGCTCACACTCTATTTTTTTCCATAGACTATTTTCTTAACCTCACAACTCTCTTTCTCTGTGCATTGGTGTATGTTTGAAATGAACAAAGGCTCTCTATTCATACGAGAAATCTACTGCTAATAATGTCACCATTGACATTCATAAAATACTATTTTGGGTAAGATTAGTTGGTATGTAATTGTATCAAAGTGAGACTTTAAAAAAAGGGGGCCAAAACCCTACACAAATAGCTATAAAACTATAGAAAAACACAAAAACACATCAAAAGACATTGAGGACTTGGGAAAAAATATCAAATGTGTCATATAGATGGACACTCTCATAATAATTCTTAGGTCATCAAGAATCACAATCTCGAACATTGTGTCAATCTGCCTCCAATCAATTTCGGGTCAAGCGTCACAGTAGATACTCATTGCACATTGAAGCGACACTTCAACTCTATAAATCTATAAAAGAAGCCTCTTTATTTTATCTATGTACACGATTTAATTTTTTGGGCAAAGGGTGTTCGACTGACCACCTTTGATTGTCTGTAGCTCCACCCATGCACCTATCGTACAAAATTGGCTCACATATATTGTTACAGAAGTAGCTCACGTAACTCCTACCATTACAAAAATGATAAAATTAACTATAAATTAATTTTTGAATTTTTTTAAAAATTACATATTTGACTTTTCTTACATAAAAAAATATTTTTTGACTTTTTTGATCATATTATTATTTGAGCTTCTTATTCTTATTTCATTATTTCTTTCTTTCTTTAGTGTAGAAATAAGAGGAATAAAGAAAAGAGATGCAAATGAAAAAGAGATATTGTAATCTAGTTTTTATATCTCTATAAAAAAAATTGTGGGTACAAGAAAATAAGTGAAATAAAATAAAATTTGACCATAAAAATAATAAATTCAACCGCTGAATTAAAAAAAAAGGGTGAAAATGATCAAGTAAACCTCTCCATAAATAATTTTAGTAAAAATATTAAAAATTGATTTACTTCAATTAAAGAAAAAAAAAGTATATATATATATGTGCCACTTTCTTAAAGAAAATATATCACCTCTAAACAACAAACATTTAATCATTTTCCAATTCATCTTAACCCGTTTGAACCAACATAGGTCGGCCGTGGATGTAAGAGTGAAATTAAAATTGACAAGAGGACACGAAATGTTGCAAAATCAAAGCTGAGCAGGGCAGTCCATGTAGAGTGTTGACCCTATCAACGGATTAGGCCACCGCGCCCTCCCGCACTGTGCGACCGCGCCGTCGTTGTACGTAGTACTACGTATCCCTCTGTTCTATCAACGGAATTACCGGTACATACTTTTCGTGATTGGTTCCTAAATTTGACGACCCAGCAGAATAGCATCCCCGACACCCAGCAGATTCTTGCATTATACACCTCACACCGAAGCTTCGAATAAGTAATAATCTGGTTGCGGAATGAAGTTAGATCTGGAGACGACAGAAATGAGCGGGACAGAGAGATGTGCGTGAGGAGTCCCAAACACATGATCCTGTATGTTAATGCTGCAAACACTAACGGACCGACGTTATGCCGAGGCGAGGATTCCCTTCCACCATTCATCCTGGCGTTTCCGCTTTAGCACACGATCTCTACAACTTTGAAATCAACTCACAGGTAATTGGCGTTCAACAATTACAATTTTTTTTAAAAGATCCTATCTGGGTTTCTCAATTTTTTTTTTCTTTAGGTTCCTCAAGGACTAAGTACGCATGTTGTATCATCCAAGAAGGCGCAATCTAACTGGTAAGACTTTAGAGAATTGGGAGTAGTAGCTCAAGAATAGCTGTTTGATTTTCCTAATTTTACATTTTTGGTGATAAATGAAGGTATAAGAAACTTTCGGATGCGTGGAGAGAAACAAAGCCTCCTCCTAAAACACCCGAAGAAGCTTCAAGGTTTGTCATTCAGACCTTGAAGAGACATCAAAAAGCAGATGTTGAGGTTTGTAACTTAGTACTGAATTTCCCTAACACTAACAAACCTTTTAAAATGTGTAGCAAAATTGATTTCAGGGGTTACTGGCTTTCTATGGTCTTCCTCTTCCTCACTCCTTAGTAGAACTAACTAGTGATGGCACTCCTCCATCACACCAACAAGGACTCAAGTTTGAATTGCATACTCTCCCTGTAAGAATATCCAAACTTGCTTAGCCTCTGAATCTTCAAAATTAGCATTGTAATACTCGTAGAATGTATGTGCTAGGTGGATGCAAAGGCTGTGGCAGACGGAGATACAGTAACTGTATATGTTAGTACAACAGATCCTAGAGAGGCAGCATGTCTCCCAAGAGACGTGCAAAATGCAGCTATTCAAAGATCAAAGGCACGGGCTCAGAAAAATTATGCAAAAGCTGATCAACTGCACAAACAGATCATAGATTCAGGATATAGGTAAGTTGCGAAAAGCATACCTTGGTCTCTTTTTTAACTTTCATTTCACCCAATTTATTGAGATTCTGTCACAGGTCAATACCAGTGAACCATGAGGAAGTTCTTGCTCGAAAATATAGAATCAGATTAAGGTATTAAGACACTTGGAGATCTTTAATTTCTATATATATAATTTGTGAAATTGGTAATAACGAATGAAGAAGAAATCAGGGGGATAGATGCACCAGAAAGTGCAATGCCATATGGTAAAGAGGCCAAGGAAGAACTGACTAAAGTTCTCCAGGGTAAGAGTTTAAGGGTCTTAGTTTTTGATGAAGATCGTTATGGCCGCAGTGTAGGGGATATATACTGCAATGGCATATTTGCACAGGTATTGACCATTCCTTCTTCTCTGAGTTATTCAATTTACGCTCTTCCAATTCTAAGTTGGCTTCTCAAGTAGGAAGTGATGTTAAAGAAGGGCTTGGCCTGGCACTATACTGCGTATGACAAGCGTCCAGAGTTAGATAAGGTAATCTGCATATTTATTTCGCTATAGACTGACGACCAAACCAATTTTTTCTTAATATATATTTCTCTATGGTTTAAGTGGGAGAAAGAAGCTCGAGCAAAACGAATTGGCCTGTGGGCATCCAGAAATCCTGAAATGCCATGGGAGTGGAGGAAACAGAAACGCGAAAACCAACGTTCGTGAATAACTAATTCAACAGAGAGTTGCCCTAAAACATTAAAGGCACAAGGAAGTCACAGTAATGTTTGGGGAGGAAAGGGGCAAAGGGGAAGAGGAAGTGGAAGACAATAGGTATATGCACCCACCGACCCAAAAGGGAGGGGGGAAGTGGCGATAGCACGGGGGGTGACGGGGAGGAGTAGGATGGGAAGAAGGGGAGGGACGAGAGCGAAACCAAGGAAAAACGGGGGCAGGGGCCGCGGGGGGGGGGCGGCGACACAACCCCACACAGAAGCACGAGACCCCCTCCAGGAGGAAACCGAAAAAATAAAGGACAAAAGACAATACAAAAACAGAAAGAGAAGCCCAACCTAACCCCCACACAATGGGCAAATCAAGACCCACCAACAGATAGGGGCCCCCCCCCCCACACACCCCAACAACAACGCAGCAACCCCGTCAAAAAAAAGAAGCCCCACACCCCCTTCATGAGTTAGAGGCAACCTAAAAACTTAAGCTTCCTCTACCAAAATAAACTACAAAATATACCAATGTTTGCTGCAGTTGGACAACTCTCTAACAAACATCATGACTTGAAAGGCAAAATCCACTGAAGCTGGCTTGACGAACTAAACAAAGAATAATCACCTTTTTCAGTTCTCTTCCCAGTTAAACCAGAATTACAAGATCAAACCACCATGACACAACGAAAACCAAAACTAATTAAAAATAATGTTATTTGCTAACAGTCCAGTCAGAACTATGGACATGGAGTACTTCAAGTGAATAAAAAAAAAAGATATCATGGAGATCAGAACAGCAGGTCCAGTTGAATGTCTGTTACCAAACTGCAAGGTACTGACGGCTCGCATATGGATAGCACAAAAATACACTGCATAAAACAAATTCTAATTAGTGTATTGTAGGATATAAATTTCCAGGCATGAAAGTTATGGCGTGCCCATACGCAGAAGAAATTTGAGAAGGATGCTAAAACATGCGAGTACAATTGAACATTTTGCTCCATTTCTACTGAGATGATTGGATAAGCAACCAGACTCTGCCCCTCATCAACCCCAAAAAAGACTACCATAAAAGAAAAGAGGCTACAGTTCACAGCTGGGAAAAAAATGTAGTTGTTGACTAGACCTCTAACAATTGCAACTAATAGTTGTATTTCCACCATCATATCCTGCACACTTTGCTTCCTAATGACACATCACACATGTATTAGGATATCATTTGTTCTGATACAAGCAACAGAAAATACCCCCAACAGTTGCCCCTTCTGCATTACTTGATGGAGACTCATAAATGATAAATGGGAGTTACCCAACCAAGAATGACAACAGATATCACAAAGACGGAAAAAGCAAGTGCTCTTCGTTTTTTACAACAGTAAAAATGCTCATGTTTTACTCAGTAAAGCAACAATCTCATAAATACCCAAAAATCAAAACCAACTTAATATGCTTTTTCCCAATGAGTGGGCAAACTGGAGATGCATAAATGAATCAAAAGACATTGAGAAACTAGTGTGGACTCGACTAAAATTGCAAATGAGCAAATTATAGTCTCTTACTTTATCAACAGAGAAATTTTCACAAGTGGTGGAGCAAAAGATAGCCACACTTAAAAAATTAATCTCTAGAAGAAGGACAAAATTGTCCAGTTTGTTCCATCTTAAATCCCTTTCAAGCAACTTTATCTAAAGCCTTTAACATACACACTTATGCATTTGGTTCGGGTTTTGGTTTGGTGGGTCACAGGTTAGGTTTAATGGGGGGATTCATTCAAAACAAATAAATTATATGTGGATCCACACATAATCAACGGTACATTTTATTGTTGAACACTACATGGTGAATCATATTGTATGGTGATATAGTTAATATTATTAAATAAAATTAACAAAAACTTTCTTTAAATGTAGGGGAAAAGGTCAAATATATGCAATCAGATCAAACAAACTCAAGCACGCAATCTCTGTGAGGTGTGGCATTACTTGCTCTATTATCCCCCCCTTCCAGATAAGTATGGGTGTGTGGTGTTGTATGTTGCAATATTGTGATGATAAGAAGTATCCTCTCCATCTCCCATAAGTAGTTGCTCATTCCACGTAATTTGGGACAACTATTTATAGTAAGGTGGACCACTAATATGGGACTGAGGGAGTAGAAAATAACTTAGTGACCAATACCCACCAAAATACACATCAAAAGTGGCTCAACAATTTCCCATCCTTAGCACTAGCAATAGCTCGAGGTGTACCATGCAATTTAACTTCTTTTACAAATAATTTAGCAACCTAGGAAGCATAAATAGTTTTTAAGCATTAAGGGAACGGCACACTTGAGAACCTATCTTTTAAACATTCTAAAAACGCAACACCAGAAAATAACAAACATAAAGTCCTCTAATTTGTTCAAAACCCATCAATTTAAAGAGAAATGTACACCAGCAACTTTAATTCCATCCCAAGTTTATCGAGATCAACAAGATGGAAGGGAACAGTGAGAAAACAAGCGGGAGGAAGGAAAAATGAAAAGAAAGAGGGCCGAGAAAAAAAAACAGCCAGGAAAGAGGCAGCAACAAGAGAGAAAAGAAACAAGGGGGTTTGACAAAAATATAGGAACCAAAAAAATAAAAAATCTATACATAATAATCAGAATGACTTGAGTGTAAGAAAAGAGGGTAGTCCAAATACTCCTTACATGTAGAGATTTGTTTAATTCTAATGAATTCATTTCTTTCTTTACGTACTTCTATTTCCAATCTTTTGTATGATTTTAAAAATGTATTTCCTAAGGATTTACCACCTTTAAGAGGAATAGAACATCAAATTGATTTTGTGACAGTATCTCAAATTCCAAATAGGCCTCTTCATGTAGGAAGAATCCTGAAGAAACAAAGGATCTGCAAAGACAATTTGGGGAGCTTTTTGAAAAAGTTTGGAAAAAAAGGAACACGAGTACATATTACATACTATGCATTAGTCCAATTGATTCAAAGGACGGAACTTGGAGTATGTATGGGGACGGTTGCGCCATGAATTAAATAATGGTAAAGTATTGTCATCTTATTCTTCGTCTTATAACATGTTAGATCCGTCATCAATAGCATGGTTCTGAAGTCTTCTCCAAAATTAATTTGAGTAGTTACCATCAAATTATAGTGGATCCGCCTCTTGTGAGAAATGGAAAACTGCCTTAAGGGCCAAGTTGGTTTAACATTGTTGTGATGCAATGTTGACTTAATACAGGCATCTAGGTCGTGAGAGTAATGAACCATATCTTAAGAGATTCAAGACCAAAAGTTACTGATAGATGATGAGGCTTACTTGAGGGCTGCCCTGACAGTGGAGTTTGAGGAAAATGCAAAACAGGAGGAAGTGGTCTGGAGACAAAGATCAAGGGCATGGTGGCTTAAAGAAGGGGACAAAAACACCAAATTATTTCAGAGAACTGCAAACTGTCATAGAAGGTTTAATAACATTGATAGGTTGGTTAGTAAAGAAACTACCTTAGATGAACCCTTAGAGATCAAAGGAGACTATCAATTTCTACCAGAATCTTCACAAAGAAACAAAGGCATGGAGATCACTCTATAATACCAATGCAGAGCCTATGATCAATGAGGACGATAATAGTATGCTTCCAGACCAATTTCAGCCCGCGAGACAGGCGACTCTACATTACAGCGACCATTTTATCGGTACCCACTGGCTTCACCTTTTGTACCCTCTGGGAAAAAGGCCTTGCCCTGATGGCTTCTCTATGGCATTCTTTATTCACTGTTGGGAGGTGATGAGTAGTGAAGTGGTGGCTCTTGTTTAGAATTTTATGACCAAGGTTACTTCGAAAAAAGTTCCAATGCTACTTTCATTGTACTGATACCAAAAATGTGGGGGGCTAAAGAGTTGAGGATTTTAGACCTACTGATAGAGCATTTAGAAAATTATGTCAAAAATCCTGCCTGAAACTCAAGAAGGTAGTGTCAAAGTTGGTGGACAGCCAGCAGCTGGCATTCATCCATGGATGTCATTTTAGTAGCTAATGAATGTGTGGTGTGAGAAAAATTACAAAGGCCCCTGGCATCTTATGTTAGTTATGATAAGAAGGCTTATGATCATCTTAACTAGGCATTCTTATGGAGGACATTAGATAAGAAGGGTTATGGTAATAGACGGATTAATTGGATAAAGTTCTGCTGTAACACAGTAAATTTCTCAATCTTGATCACCATTTAGTTTTTTCTCTTCTAAGAGAGGCCTCAGACAAGGGGATCCTCTCTACCCTTTTCTCTTTATTTTGGCAATGGAAGGTCAAATGAAATGTTGGGAACAGCTCAGGTTAATAATTGGATCAGGGGTTTAAATGTTAAGCCTGGAGATGGTCTTGGTCTGTCTATTTCCCACCTTCAATATGCTAATGATACATTGGTGCTTTGTGATGTAAATAGTGACCAAATAAAACATTTGAGAGTTATATTCATTTTGTTTGAAGCCATTTCTGGACTTCATGTCAACTAGGGGAAAAGTCTTGTTTACCCAATTAATGAGGTTCAAGGAATTAACAGTCTGGCCAAAAATTTTGGGAGGTAGATAGGAAAACTGCCTACTACTTACCTTGGCATGCCCATGGGTGCTAAGAGTAAGTCACAAAGTATTTGGAATGCTATCTTAGAGAAGTGTGGAAACTTGTCTATTGAAAGAGTCAATATCACTCTTTTGGAGGTAGATTGACTTTAATCAACAATGCCAACTTATATGATGTCCTTATTCCCAATGCCAATGAATACTGGCATGTTATCAGGAAACTGGATGAAATCGGGAGGAATTTTCTCTGAAATTGTGAGAACAGGAAGATGCACTTAGTAAAGTGGGAATCTATTATATCTCGCAAGGAGGAAGGTGGAATGGGAATAAGAAATCTTGAAATCACAATTCTATAGACTCCTATCAAAATGGCTACGGAAAATTTGCAACTGTGGAAAAATCTCTATGGAAAGAAACTATTACAACAAGGTATGGGATGGGGATGGTTACTGGACCACCACCAAGGCACCTATGACTCCAGAGTCCAGATGGTGTTGGCTTATGGAGATCAATTAGAAATCCGTAGCCCAAAATTATTAAAAATTCCAAGATTAAAGTAGAGGCAAGGAAGACCTTATTCTGGGATGATATCTGGTCAGGTCAACACTATTTGAAGTCTTTATTTCCTGACCTTCACTTTTTGAGCCAGCAGAGAATTTCACAGTTATGGAGGTAAGGGACAACCCCAAGGAATTTCCAATGTCGAAGAAAAACTGCGTAAACAATGGGGATCTGATAGATTGAATAAGAAAGGAATTCTACAAGACTCAGGAACAGGTCCAAGATCTCACCACAAATGAAGACAGCTTAATTAGATGAAAGACTAGCTGGGAGGATTCTCTGTTAAATCTGTTTATAACTGTTTCCAGCTTAGTTGCGCAGACTCTTCACTTTAGATATTGCACCCGTGTCGGATTCTCCTAAAATACACTACTTTTGTCGAATCTGACATGCACCCGTTGACATTTTTGAAGAGTCCAATGCAGCATGCTTCACATTGTTATTGGCAAGACAAGTTGTCTTATCTCAAGATATGCTTATTGAAAGGGGTCTTCTGTTCCAGATATTCTTGGTGTGGTGAGGAAGCAGAAGCAGAGTCAGTAAACAATCTCATTTTACACTGTAAAGTGACGGATCAATTATGGCAGATCGTCATCAACTTGAGGGGAATCAAGTGGACTATGCTAAGGCCTAAGGAGTACACAGGAAGTTTTAGCTTGGTAGAACAGAGATGGTAATATGTCAGGACATAAAGAGATAAAAGATTATCCCAGCTTGCATATGGTGAACAATCTGGAAGGATAGAAAACAGAAATGCTTTGAAGACGAGCAATCCTTTCCCAAAGATAAGCATGAGTTATTCAGCATTTTTTACCATTGGTGTATTCATGAATACCCTCATTTTGACTACTACTTGTAATTACTACTGAACTACTTTCTTGGAGTAGTTCTTTTGTTTTTACTGCATATGTTGCCTGCTCAACAACAAAACTAAAAAAGAGATCAAAGAGCCTAGGAATGATGTTGCTCCGACCCCCCCCCCCCCACCACCCCCCCACCCCCCCCAACCCGGTCCAATGTAAAATTGGTTTGAAAGTGAAGATAATTAAATATCAAGTTCTTCCTCTGCAACCCTCGTACTCATTAAAAAAGATATAGCTTCCTTGGAAATATATAAACTTAAACATAATGATACAGTAACTTACATGAGGATAATCCATTAGGGGAAAAAAGATTCTACGATGTTGCATGCAGACACTATTAGGAAAGGAAGTGGAGTGGTGAGGCTAGGAATGGAGGTGATGAAATTGCAAAGTATTAGCCATGAAGAGAAGAGCTTGAAGGGAGAATTTTAAAAAACACTTCTTAAGTCTTTTAGAGTTTTTTGAGAAAAAAACTTTTGAGTTCTAATAACGTTATCAAACATGGTGTGGAGATTGCCTGGGTGATAAAGCACTTCGAACAAATAGTCTCAGTTATACATTTTCCAAATATGATTGGGACATGGTAAACAATGATTCAATGAAGTGTAAGGATAACTTCCACCAATATGGATCCTTATTCCCTCTTTCATGGCCACATATTCTTCCGGGTACGGGATGGGGGAAGTATTTTTTATATATGGGAAGTCAGCACTTTTGTGTCATTACTCATGAATATCTCATTTTTTATCAGACAATATCATTCTCCACTTTGGGATTCGCCAGTTATGGGGATATCCGTGGCCTTAGATAGGAGACAAGATCAGTTAAATATCGTTAACTATCAAAAAGAGTATAAAAATGGAAAGATCCATTCGTTAGGACTGTGAGAGGGCGCCCTAGTATTAATTGCTCTACCACATGTTGTAGTTATTTGATGTGTTCACCTTGATAGTTAGTGGTTTTCCCGAGATCATCTGAGTTCTTCACCAAATTAGATAGAGCGGGGACAATTAGATTTTTTTTTTCATCTTGAATCTAGCCCCCTCACAGTACTATTCCTCATAAAAGAATCTTTCAAAATCTGTCGAAACTTTAGTTACTCATATAATCATGATTCCAGGAAGGGGAGGAGGGGGGTGTATAGTAAAGATTTTCAACTTAGAACTCTGGTAGGGATGTAGAAGCTCGTAGCAGAGTTGTTGTCGGTAAAACTGAGGTGGGTAATGGATATAATAAGCTCACATCTAGCAATCAGAGTGCTCTTTTGTAAAGGAGAGTAACTCTGGATGCAAGTATACTTGTGCTAGATGAATAATAGCCTAGAAGAGAGGTGATACCCAGCATTTACTAATTAAACATCAAAAAGGTTGATGTAATATTGCATTGGACTGTGAATTCTGGTTCATTACATACCGTTTCAGGAAGCCTTGGGGAAAAATCTAAGATGGTAAAAATATGCGTCAGCGTGATTATCCACAACAAGATTTTCTCCAGAGTTGCATTCGACCATATGTCTGCCAAGAATCTTTTTATTCTGGTTTTTTTTAACTGATTTTCGAATACAGGCACAAGTGGAGATTAGAGAAATTGCCTAATTATAGGAGAACCCAAAAATGGAGACCATTCCTACAAGAACGATAAATATTTAGATTCATATTAAGTGGGTGTTTGGAGTGACTTATTTTTAGTCACTTTTGGCTTTTAAACCATTTTTTGGTTTTGGAAGTGTTTGGATAACACAAAAAGTTGTTTTACGCACTTTCAAACTGAAAAGGTACAAAAAAAAAGTCACAAGTTGGGTGTCCCAACTTATGACTTTTGAATTTTAACTTATACCTTGCTTTTTAGCGATAGGAGGTTTTACCAAACTAAAGCCGAAAGAATATAAGCCGACGGTCGAGGGTATCACAAGAGAAGATTTTATAACGCCGCTTACTCGGAACTTGTGCTTTCCCTATCCATACCGCTTTCCTTAATAGAAGCAAAGGAGAACGACGATATGATTCAGTCGGAGGGAGGGTATACACTTTTTTCCTGATCAAATCAACCCACTACTCAACCGCCCACATGTGTGTCTGAATCAGTGCTGGCAGTCGCCTTCAAGTCACTTTTTAAAAGACAATACAAACACCCTAAATATGCTAAATAAAGTTGGATGGATGAATACAGATGATTCATATAGCCGACTCCAGCTAATTAGCAACTGTAATACAGATTTATTGATCGATTAGAGTAGATGAAATAGATCTATTGTCATCGTTGATAGATAGGTGGAACAAACCATAGATAGAGGTTTCTTGGGTGACAGTGAGGTAAACAGTGGTAGAACGAGAAGACACCTCTATTTCAGTCTTCAGTAGCAGGTGTCTTCTAAGGCACAGATAAGACAGGTATGATTCACATGCAGAGCATGATGTGATCTAAAGTAGTATCAGAACTACATGTAAGCCTGGAAAATGCAGAATTATTACTGGTTGGAGAAGTGGTGTAAGTTGGCTAACATCCCGACAATATATATTATCATAATATATGGGCCTATCTCCAGAAGCAAAATTGAAGAACACTGAACTAAGACTACCAGTGATACAGTGACACAGTCATACAGAGAATCAAAATGAGGTTGGAAGGGTGGAACAAGCATTCCATGTTTGAGGGCGACACAATAGTTCTCAATCAATTATCTAGTCTGGAAAGCATCCTGGAGCATAGATCACTTACTGATGATGAGCTTCTTCAAAAAGGTCATTTGGCTATGGAGTCTAAGGTAACAAAGAATGAGGAATAGCATTGAGGAAGAGGCCTTGACTAAAATGTTTGAAAAGCGGGGATAAGAATACCAAATATTTTCACAGAATTGCTACAGAGCATAAGAGACTTGACTCTATTGACACTTCAGGTGATGATGGGGCTACCATCTCGGATCCAGATTCTATAAAGCTGAAAATTCAGAACTACTATCAGACTCTTTACAAGGGAACAATGACTTGGAGGCCAGACTTGAATCTTCAACGGATCAAAGGCATAAACAGAGAGGAGCAGGAATGGTTACAAAGACAGTTTGAAGACGAAGCAGTTCTTGAATGTAACAGATTATGTGCAAGTGACGAAGCACCAGGACCTGATGGATTTCCAATGAGTTGTCGTCAATCTATCTGGGTATGATTTAAGAACTCCTGTCCTAATCTATTCTCTTCAAATGTGCTGTTGTTGTCAATCTTCTTCAAAGCTGGAAAGAAGCTGGGTTCAGGGAAGAAGCAGATGTAGGTGGAGAATCATACCAGCAAGCATATGGTGGACAATCTGGAAGGAGAGAAATGCTAGGTTTTTGACAACATAGACTCATAGAGAATAGTATAGAACAGATCGAATTGAATAGTATCTGGATTCTATGTTTTTGGTGTAATCAGATTTGGTCTAATGATCCTGTATCTATCATTGATGTGTTAGATTCATTATTGACATAGAATCTGGATTTACAGGTAAATATGGCCCTAGTACAGCCCATGTACTGATCTGTTTCTATCTATACATACAAAGTTACCAGTTTCAGAAAAAAAAAAAAAAGGGTGATTGAAAGGTTTCAAGCTTCGCATCAGGTGAGATGAGAATTTTTGAAATCTATCATCTGCTAGTAATTTCTTGTGAAGCCAAAGCAGAACAAATTAGCTACATCAGGGTGATTCTTGTAACCTTTGAAGTAGGTTTGGATTGTGTGTGGATTGGAAGAAAAGTAGCCTATTCCCAAGATGCAGGGCTAACAGATCAGCTGCAAACAGTTAACTTGGCATGCCCTTAGGCAATAAACACAGAGAACTGGAAATATGGGATTCGGGTAGTTTAAAAGACACAGAAAAAGCTAGCAAAGTGGAAGTCTCAATATTTATCACTAGGGGTCAGACTAATTTTAATAAATGTTGTGTCAGATTCCTTGCCAACTTATGTTCTAGCCTTATTTCTCATACCATCTGAAGCGGTGTAGAAGCTAGATAAAACTGAGAAAGGAACTTCCTTATAAGCTAGGAACTCGAGGTTTGGGGGGGGGGGGGGGGGGGGGGGGGGGGGGGGGGGGCGGGAGTTTTTTTTATTTTTGTTTTACTTTTTTTTAATTTTTAGTTTTTCTTTTTTTTTTTTTTTTTTTTTTTTTTTTTTTTTTTTTTGTTTTTTTTTTTTTTTTTGTTTTTATATTTAGTTATTTTTTTTTTTTTTTTTTTTTTTTTTTCTTTTTCTTATCTTCTTTTTTTTTTTTTTTTTTTTTTTTTTTTGTTTTTTTTATTTTCTTTTTCTCTTTTTTTTTTGTTGTGTTTTTTTTCTTCTTTTTTTTTTATTTTTTTTTTTTTTGTCTTTTTTTTTTTTTTTTTTGTTTTTTTTTTTCTTTTTTTTTATTTTTTCTTTGTTTTTTTTTTTTTTCCTTTGTTTTTTTCTTTTTTCTTATTTTCTTTCTTTTTTTTTTTTTTCTTTTCTTTTTTTTTTTCTGTTCTTTTTTTTTTATTTTTTTTTTTTTTTTTCCCCTTTTCTTTTTTTTTTTTTTGTCTTTTTTTTTTGTTTTTTCTTTTTTCTTTTACCTTTTCTTCTTTTTCTTTTTTCTGTTCTTGCTTTTTCGTTTTTTTCTGTTTTTTTTTTTTTTTACTTTATTTTTTTTTTTTTTTTTTTTTATTTTTTTTTTTTTTATCTTTCATCTTTTTTTTTCTTTTTTTGTTTTTTTTCGTTTTTTTTTTTTTTTCTTTTTTATCTTTTTTTCCTTTTTTTTTCTTTTTTTTCTTTTTTTTTCTTTTTTTGTTTCCCCTTTTGCTTTTTTTTTTATTATTTTTTATTTTTTCTTTGTTTTCTATTTTTTTTTTTTTTTTTCTATATTTTTTTTTTCTCTTTTTTTATACTTTTTTCTATATTTATCCTTTTTTTTGGTTTTTTTTTTATTTTTTCTTTTCTTTTTTTGTTTTTTTTTTTACTTTTTTTTTCTTGTTTTCTTTTTGTCTTTTTTTTTTTTTTTTTTCTTTTTTTTAGTTTTTGTTTTTTGCTTTTTTTGTTTTTTTTCTTTTTTTTTTTTTTTTCTATTATTTTTTCTTTTTGTTTCCCTTTTTTTTTTGTTTTTTTTATTTTTTATTTTTTTTTTATTTTCTGTTCTGTTCTTTTTTTTTTTTTTTTCTTATGTCTTTTTTTTCCCTTTTTGGTTTGTTTCTTTTTTTGTTTTTCTTTCTCTCCTTTCTTATTTTTTTTTTTTCCTCCCTTCTTTTTTTCTTTTTTTTTCTTTTTTTAATTTTTTTCATTTTTTATTTATTTTCTTTTTTCTGTTTTTTTTATTTCTTTTTTTGTTTTATTTTTCTCTTTTTTTTTTTTTTTTTTTTTTCTTTAATTTTTTTTTCTTTTTCTTTCTTTTTTTCTTTCCATTTTTTCTTGTTTCTTAGTTTTTTTTTTTTTTTTTTTTTTATTGGTTCTTATCTATTTGTTTTTTTTTGTTTTTTTTTTTTGTTTTTGTTTTTTGATATTTTTTTTTTTTGTTTCTTATTTTTTGCTTTTTTTCTTTTTTTTTTTTTTTTTTGTTTTGTTTTTGTTTTTTGTGTTTTTTATTTTTTTTATGTTTTTATTTGTTTATTATTTTTTTTCATTTTTTTTTTTGTTTTTATCTTTTCATTTACAAATTTATTGTGTAATGTTAGTTTTTGTATATTTTTTTTTTTTTATTTTTTGTTTTTTTATTTTTATTTTTGTTTTTCTTCTTAGCTTTTTTTTGTTTTCTTTTCTTTCTTTCTACTTTTTTCTCTTTTCTTTTTTTTTTTTTTTTTTCTTTTTTCTTTCTTCTTTTTTTTTCCTTCTTTTCTTTTTTTCTTTTTGTTCATTTTTTTTTTTTTTTATTCTTCTTTTTTTTTTTGTTTTTTTTTCTTTTTTGGTTTTTTTCTTTTTTTTTTGTGAGATTTATTGTTTTTCTTTTTCTTTTCGCTTTATTTTTTGTTTCTTTTTTTATTTTTTTTTTTTTTTCTTATCTTGCCATTTTTTTTTTTTTTTTATTTTTTTTTTTTTTTTTTTTTTTTTTTTTGTTTTTTTTTTTTTTTTTTTTTTTTTGTTTTCTCTTTGTTTTTTTTTTCTTTTCTTTTTTTTTTTTTGTTTTTTTGTTTTTTTCTTTTTTTCTTATTGTTATCTTTTCTTGTTTGTTTCTTTTTTTTGTTTTCCTTTTTTTGTTTTTCTCTTTTTTCTTTTTTTTTCTTTTATCTATTGTTATTTTTTTCTTTTTTTTTCTTTTTTTTTTCATTTTTTCTTTTTTTTTTTTTTTTTCTTTTCTTTTTTTTTCTCTCTTTGTTTTTCTTTTTTTTTTTGTTTTTTTTTCTTTTTTTTTTTCTTTATCACTTTTTTTTGTTTATTCTTTTTTTCTCTTATTTTTTTTTATTTGTTTTTTCTTTTTTTTTTTATGTTTTGTTTGTCTTCTTTTTCTTTTTTTTTTCTTTCTTCTCTTTTTTTTTTTTTTGTTTCATTTTTTTCTTTTTTTGTTAATTCTTTTTTGTATGTGTTTTTTTTTTTTTTTTTTTATTTTTTTCTTTTTTTCTGCTTTTTTTCTTTTTTTTTTTATCTTTTTTTTTTTTTATTTTTTTTCTTTGTCTTTTTCTTTCTTTTTTCTTTCTTTTTTCTTTCTTTTTTGTTTCTTTTTGTTTTGTTGTTCTATTTTTATGTTGGTCGTATTCGTGCTGTTTTCCTTTCGTTCTTTTTTTTCTATTTCATATTTTTTCCTCCTGTTAGTGTTTTCTTTTGTGGCTTGTGTTCTTTGTGCTTTTGTTTCATTTCTGTTTTTACCTTATATTATTTTGTTTTTTCCTTTTTTATTGTTTTTTTTTTTGTATTTTTATTTTTTTTTTTTTTTTTCTGTTATTTTTTTATTCTTTTCTTTTTCTTTTTTTTTCCTATTATTATTTTTCCTTTTTTTTCTTTTTCTTTTTTTTTTTTTTTTCCTTTTTTCTTTTTTTTTTTCTTTTATTTGTTTTCTTATTTTTTTTTTTTGTTCGTTTGTTTTTTTTTTTTTTCTAGTGTGATTTTTTTTTTTTTTTTTTTTTTTTTTTCTGTTTTTGTTTTTTTGTCTATTTTTTTTTTTTTCTTTTTTTTTTTTTTATTCTTTTTTTCTTTTTTCTTTTGTTTTTTTTATTAGTTTCTTTGTATTTTTTCTTTAATTTTTTCCTTTTTTTTTCGTTTTGATTTTTTTAGTTTCTTTTTTGTTTTTTTTCTTTTTTCTGTTTTTGTTTTTTTTCTTATCTTTTTTGTTTATTTTTTTTTTTTTTTCTCTTATTTTTTTTTTTTGTGGTGGGGGTGGGGGGAGGGGGGGGGGGGGTGGGGGGGGGGGGGACTAAGATTTCAGGTGTCCTGGGATAAGAATTTTGAAAACGCAGAATGCTTGATAATGAAATGGATATGGAGATATGAGGGAGAACATCAAACATTATGGAAAGAGGTCATTCAAAACAAGTATGGGAAAACAGTCATGTATCGGTCACCTAACAACTTACCGGAGTCCCCAGTTTGGAGTTCACTAAGACTTGTTGGACCAAATTCTCAGATAATGTCACTTGTAAGGTAGGCAATGGAAACAAAATTCTTTTTTTGGAAGACATGGAAAGGACAGATGGCATTGGAGAACTCCTATCCTAATCTATTCTCCTTTTGCACCAAACCTGGGGCTGATAATTGGTCCAATGCCATGGGTGGGAATTGGTGGAACATATCCTTCAGGAGATGTTTGAATGATTGGAAGTGGATAGATTGGCTCAACTCTTACAAGAAATCAACAGCTTCAAAGACACTACTCCAATCCCCGACACAATCATATGGAAACAAGTTAATCATGGTAAACTACAAAAAATGAAGGGAGCAGCCAGGATGTCGGATAGAATCATGGAAGCAGATCTGAAAAAGCTTGGCACCAACTAAGGTTAGATGTTTTTCAGCACCAACTAAGGTAAAATGCTTTTCTTGGCTGGTGGCCAGGAAAGCATGCCTTGCACAGGAAATTCTGAAAAGAAGGGGGTTCCAAATAGTATCTAGATGCGTCTTATGTAATGAAGCAGAAGAAACTAATAGCCATCTGCTTCTGCACTGCAAGATAACTGCACAGATTTGGTCCTTATTGTTAGAATAGGAATAGATTTATACAATCCTATTAAAATAGTAATAGGTTTATACAAAATCCTATTAGAATAGGAATAGGAATAGGAATACTAAATAGTATCTTACTAGGTAAAGGATTGTAAACTAGGGTCTATAAATAGGGTCTCAATGTAATAATGTAAACAACAACAATTCAACAATATGCCGCCCGTTCGGCCAATGATTATGTTAACAAAAGTAGGGTCACCGTGTATCTTTCTGATGACTATTTTCTGATATCTAATTTGTGTAGCACCGTGACATCATTTCAGTGACTACTTTCTTATATCTAATTTGTGTAGCCCCGTGCCATCATTCCGATGACCATGTTTTTTCATATTTCGATTTGTGGAAGCCATCCTGGTTACTACTTTTTTCATATTGGGGGGGGGGGGGGGGGGGGTTTGTGTAGCACTGTGCCATCATTCCAGTGACTATTTTTTTTATATGTAATTAGTGTAGCACCATGCCATTCTTCCGGTGTCTACCTTTTTTGCGAATCTGATTTGCGTAGCAACATACATCTCTCCGAACTACTTTTTATATTTAATTTGTAGTACCTTGAATTTTTTTCAAACTATTTTCTCATATCTAAGTTGCATAGCATCATATGTCTTTTAAGTGACTCCTCAAATTTGATTTTCATAGTTCCATTCACCTTTTTGGTGACTCCTCAAATCTGATTTGGGGTTGTGCCATCATTCCAACCCTACCCGTATAATTTTTCTTTTCCATAGGTCTGTCTCATTCCAACACAACACACATCCCTTTTTTCAATGGGATATACAACACTCTGTTCCCAATCAATTCGAACACTCACAACCTATAACTACAATCAACAATTAACTTATTCTGTTGGGTCATGAACCATTCGGACTGGACCACATATAATTTATTTCTTAGATTGTGACCACTTTGAGAGCCTCAATATAATACTCTCCAGCATATGAGCATTTCTTCGGAACATATTTCTCAGTGACTTTCTTGTTAATATTGACTCGTCTATATACACCATTCCAACATGAATCCCATACCCCCATCATTAATATAGATTTGAGACCTTCCACGGCACCAGTTGCAACTTGTGAAGAGTCCATCCGATAGCCACCACCTAATTTATGAACTCTATCGAAGGGGGATTCAGTAGACATTGTACTACATGTAATGATAAAAAAATACACACAAATAGTTCACAAAAACTCACCGACTATGGTCCGAAAAAGTCTTTCCAAGCTTGGTTTGGGAAGTTCAACACTGTAATTTTATCTCACTGTGTTTTATCGACATTATGCATCAAATTCAATATTTTATGATAAGACCAAGCACACTGAGATTGATCGTCAATTTCGTGAAGTCGAGTGATCAACTATCAGATATCTCACTAAGCCCCTCATCGGTCCACGTGTTAATTACATTTGTAACAAGCTAAGTACATGAATTGTATGCACTAGCTTGAGGGGGAGTGTTAAGAATAGGAATAGGAATACTAAATAGTATCTTACTCGGTGAAGAATTGTATTCTAGGGTCTATTAATAGGGTCTTAATGTGATAATGTAACCAACGACAATTCAATAATATTCTTTTCTTATATTTCTCACATTTGTTCTTAAGTCTCACAAATAAAATGGACAACGCCAAAACATGTTGCGGATCTGTTGAGTTGATGGATTAGGAGAGGAGGAAGCAAGAGTCAAAAGAAGTGGTGGAGAAGAATCCCAGCTTGCATTCAGAAAGTTAAATAAAATTGTATTATATCCTATGAGTTTTGGTGTAAAAAGGAATGTATAGATGAAGTAGAACAGATCATTGATCTATTAGGTTTCCTGTAACTTCTCTTTTGTATTTAGTTTTTCTGGTTCAATATTTCTGGGGTCTCCAGCTTTAAGATATGTTGAGGAATTCAATAAACATAACTCATGGGGTGAAATTGCATGTAGTGAGTTGATGTTGCTTGTGTAGAAAAACACTGGAAGGGCATCACGTCTATATTGCATTCTCAATGGAAACATATCAAGATTTAATTTTATCATGTGTACAGAGCCCTGTGGCTTGGCAAAACTGTGTCCGCAAGGTATGGGCCAAGGAAGCTTAACTCCAGAAAGAAAGAAGTGTGGAATGTAGCTCCTTCTTGCATTTTTTGGTTAATTCCACAAGAAACAAGAAATGACATAATTTTGAAGGTATGGAAAAGCACGTGAGGCCTCCATGAGGTAGAGATAAGGTCTATGTAAACTCCATCCTCCTCGAACCCCACCTGTGGAATTTCACTAGTATGTTGTCATTGGAAAGCACATAAGGAGGGCTAAGAGATCATTTTTCTTCCATTTATACTTTTGGTGCAAAAATAATTCCGGTACAAAGTTTTGATGTATTTACAATTGCATGCAAGTTGATACCATCTCATTTCAATATTAATAGAACGTCTTCATATACACCCTCGAAATATAATATACATCAACCCCACATACACTGTAAAAACCCTCAAATCATAGAGATATTTTGTACACAAGATAAAACAGCTGAACTCTATGATTTTTAGCAGACCCATCGTGCTGCTAAAGAAGACAACAAAGAATCTAGATAGAGTAGCATTGTCATACACTACTACATTCGGAGTTCAATATCCTAGCAAGTGCAACAACCTTCAAACAAATAAGATCAGAAATAGAACAAGACGTTGCATAATAAAAGTGAAAGAAACAAAGTCAATGGACCCTCTTTTTATTGTTAGAATGAATGCAATGAAACTTACAATGCCACAGCCTATTTAACCCATGAAAAGAGCTTCAATTTTGCTTTGCGTCCTCCACAGTATCATCAGAATCAGAATCACTGGCATTATAGCCTAAAAAGGAAGAAAAGATGAACACCATACAATAACAGTAAACCAATATAAAAGTTAATCAATAAAAAATAGCAAACCGATAAAATCAGTAAACAGAAAATCTACATACCTGGGCGTTTATCACTCACTTTCCATGCCGATGACCGACTCTTTGAAGCTCGGGTAATCCAAGCTCTTCCCTGTACCCAAATTGACCAATCAGTAGAAGCATTTCCAATATCCTCAGAGACAGCAGTAGAGACAGAAAACCGAAAAACTGTCAATGTTTCAAACAAACCTAAAACTCTACTTCTGGGCAGTGGAAAGAGTGGAACTATTTTATTTTGACTGCTTTGAAAACTTTGGGCAACTTCTAATAAATAGATATATGAAATTGAACAGGCACACTGTGGTTATTCACTTCTTTGATTACAGAGAAGATAAGTAAGCATGTAAATGTTGGTAGATCCTCTTAAATCATGTGTATCTTCATTAAGAATAAACTAAGCACTTAAATCATGCTAATATTTTTTCTCCTTATATTCAATTATTAAAGAGTTCAAGTTCAATTGGATTGTTGCTATCTTCACATGATGGGTACTTTCTGTTTATTATGGGTTTCTTCTAGTGGTATTATAAGGCACACACGAGCTAGAATGTTCAAAGATATTTCATGTTGGAGGTGTCAAATTTGAAACCTCTTGCCGGCGTAAGCAAGGGGTTTGCCTTCTGGGTCGAGCTTGTTGCACCAGGCTTGCCTAGTGCATGTTACTCTCCTATGTGGTTTGCGAGCTATGTAGTGCGGGTTACTCTCCAAAAAACTCTTGTTACTTGGAATAGCTAAGAAGGTTCAGCATTAGATAAAGGGGGTAATAGTTCAACTTTACCCTGTATAAGCACAAAGAGTGTCAAAAACTTCAAGTGTAAGAGCAGTTCTAAGTTCAGACTGTGATCTTTCAACAATACGTTCTATGGTGGCTTTCTCTGTTCATATCTTGTCAATGGAAAACAAAAATCTCTACACTAGGTTATTCATAAATCACCAAGTTCTAGATTCTTAGGAAACTATGAGCAACTACAATTGAACTAAGAGACAAGGAATAAATGGAAGGAAGAAGATCATAGGAAGCAAAAATCAATCACCTTTTGTGCATCTCTGGCTATACCATAGCCACTAAAATACATCTGACCAACAAGGACTTGCATGTTAGCGTCACCAGCTTTCGCCTCCTTGAGAGTATCGTGGAACCACCGCTTGACACAGTCAGCCACCACGTCAGCAAGGGGTAGCCGCCGCTGGTTTGACGAAAGAGTTTTCTGTGATGGAATTTGTAATGGATTATTGGATGTTAGAGTCTTTTGCTTCGTATTATATTTCATCTTCAGCTTCAGCCGCCGCTCCGATGAATCGCCGTCGACCACCGCCCTAGACTTTGCGGCGACAGGTGATGGAACTGACCTAATTCTGGTTGCGGGTTTGACTTGGGTCGGGTGGTGGATTCTGTTGGAGTTGATTATTCTGGCAAAATCTTGAATTCTATTTGGTGAAGGAAGCGATTTCCCCATAAAACGTCGCAGAAAAAAAACCCACTAGGACACTAGTTTTTGAATTTTCAGTAATTGCAATGCCCCTAACAAGCAAATATTTGGGTACACACATACAAAATTATTTTAAAAAATACAAATTAGATCTTAATGTTCTCCTCTTCTTTTTTTAAAATAAATTTTTTTTTTCAATGAGATTTATATTGCATTAGATGTTGGGACTTGGAGCCGCACTGATAGATATTCATTTAGTTTGTTTTCTTTAATCAAGTGGTAATAGAAGATGTTTTGATATCCAAAAATTATTATTCCCTCTATTTCAAAAAGAATAATTTAGTTTGACTTGAAACGAAATTTAAGAAAAAAAAATTGTGGTACTAAATTAAAGTTATGTCAAATGTATCAAAATGTTTTTTAATTTTGTGGTGTTAAACATGTCAAGTAGAAAGTTAAAGTCAAAGTGTTGCCAAAAAAACAAAAGGATCATTCTTTTTTAAACAGATAAAAAAAAATAGGATCATTCTTTTTTAAACAGATGGAGTATTTTAAAAAAAAGTTCATTATTGTTGATTTTTTAAAAATTAAAATCTTAATATGCGTAGAGAGCTTTTATCAACGAAATTAAAATTACAGCTTTTAATTCTTTTGTACGAGTACTGTGTAAAGATGAAATAATAAAGGTAGTTGCATGTCATATATAAAAATAACCAATGGAATCGAAATAATTGGCATAATTATTTGTGATAAAAAAAATTTACACAACTCTTTTGGTTATAAGATCAATATTAAGAACACTGTGTTTAAGATTAAGGAGTGACGACTAACGAGGAGTGACTCATTATTCGAGTAAGAAGTGAATAAAGTGTTGATTGGAGCTTTATACTTGGAATTTACAATAAATACTTTATATACCTAGATATAAAAATATGAATATGGTAATTCTTACGAGTTAATGATTTATTTAATAAGGTAATTCTATAATCCATCCTCTACTTCAAAGTCGCTAATTATAACTTTTTTTTTTTAAATCGAATCTGAATAACCCAATTTTGTAAGTGGTGGTCTATCAATTAGATTTGATTGTGAACAATTCATATATATATTATATATAATGATATATATCTTATATATATATATTATATTATATATATATATAGATATATTTATATATTAGAGAGAGAGAGAGAGAGTGAGAGGAGAGAGAGAGAGAATAGTATCAAACTAATTGATTCTTCAATAAGAATATTATTTAATTTTTTCAAAAGTTTGGTATTTGATTTGAGGGTACCGATTCTTTAGTTCACCGAAGAACTGAACTTGTATTCCATAATTGGAAATATAAATTCTACATAATTGGAAATCTCTTCTATTACTCAACTTCTTGATATCACTATACTCGATCTTAACTTTGAACACTTTTGTTCAGATTTCTGTTGCTGGATTTGTTGAGTAACAAAGTTGTCCCTTGGGTTTTGTATTGTTTGAGAATAAAGAAGAATGGTTCTATGTGAATGTGTATGATTATAAACAATTGAAGAAGGTTATCATCAAAAAAAAGTATCAATTTCGTACATTAGTGATTTAGTTAACTAACTTCATGACGTTTTGATGTTTTTGAAGATAAACTTGAGGTAAAGATATCACCAATTGAAGATTGGGGCTTTAGACGTCCCAAAAACATCTAAATCAAGATCTGTAGGTGTATCACCTACTTAAGAGTTCTTAGACCCAAATTAATGCCGCTACTAAACAGACATTGGAGGGGGGGGAAGGGGGAGTCAAATATCTATATAAGTATATATATATATATAATATCTATATATATCCCACACGCCTCCATTCTTTTTCTCCCTTATGAGTTGTTGGTTTCTTTTTGTTTCCAAAGTTTAGGTAAGTCTTTGACAATATTTTTTATGAATTTAGCTTGAAAGAGTTTGTATATGTGATTTGGGACATATTTATGTATTCAAACATCATATTTAAGTCACATTTTAAGCTAAGTTCTGGGTATAATCTTGTGAAGATCTTTGTATTCATTGATTATATGTTGTGATGAGCTAATAGATATGATTAGATTGAATTCAAATTAAAAAATAGCAAGAAACAACTCATATGATGGATTGAAATGTAAAGTGAGTAATACAAGCTAAAACGGAGTAAAAATAGCTATAGAAGAATCATGAGATGAATCTGACGCCCCATTTGTTCAAGCACTAAATTTCAAACATTCAACAATTCAAGATTTTAGATGGAAACCAGTGTGCACCAGAGCTCTATTAGTGAACCTTGTGTCGTGTCTCCCTGTCTATAAGATTAACTCGATTGTGTGTGCATGTGTGTGTTACACCCGGAATCCAATAACTTAATCTAGAGATTTTAATGGAGTCTAATGACCTAAAAATGGTCAAAATGATGTTTCTAGACCTAACCTAATGTAATTAACTTGGTTAGGAGGTATCAGAGTCTAAACGTCACGAAATGATCATGACGACCGGAAGATTGTAAAATTGAACTAGTGTGTTCTTAGGTGTTGGAAGGGGCTTTGAAGTGTCTTATGAGGATGAAATGTTATAAAATTATTTAAATATATATATAAACCAAATTTTAAGGGTCAAAAAGTCTAGGTACGACTCCCCAAGGACCACCCTAGGGGTCCTTGAGGAGGACCCAATCATTTGACCCAAAAAGTTGTCAAATGACAACTTGACCTGTGGAGGTAGTGACGAGCCGTCACTAGGCTTACGCCCCGTAAGTGAGGCTCTGTGTTTGAGACTTAGTCTCCCCACAAAGTCTTCTTTTTTCCACTCTCTCTGACAAGACTTACGACCAGCAGGACGGGCCGTAACACCACCTACTGTCCGTAGGTGGTGGCCGTAAGTCACTGCCAGGCTTATCTCGAGTTAGCTATTTAACTAGGGGTTATGAGGGGCATTTAGTGAGTTAATTACCTAACTAAACCTGACTATAAGACCCCAACCCCAAGACCTCAAGTCATTCTAACAAAACTCACATAAACATAACTCAAAACTCATTTTCTCTCTCAACTCAAGAGACTCCATTGAAGAAGAAGAAGATCAAGTTTTCTCTAGGTCTTCAAGAACAAGACTTTTATTCATAAATCCTTAAAGATTGATAAGGTATGGGAACTTTTCACTCTTGGGACTATTTTCCCCAAGAGATTCCTTCAACTTGAATTTGAATGTTTTCCAAATTTCTAAATTTCACTTCAATTCGTGGGTTACCTTTAAAATTGACTTATTTGGTCTAGTTTTGATTAATAATGATGAATTTATGAATGTTTATGAGTGAATTGATGTATTACTTTAGGTTTTGACATAATTCCTTAAAAACCTATGAATGTCCCTCTTCTCATAACCTTAACTCTTGAATTATGTTAATTAATGGTTAAAGGTGATGTAATTGAGTATGTTCTTGAATAATTGACTATTGTATGATGATGATGATTGAATTGTTTGGTAAATATCATTGCTTTAGGGGTGAATTCTTGAATGGGTTTCTTGGCCATTGGTAAGATCTTCAAGGTCATGAACATGTTATTGGAGTATTGTTGACTTACTTTTAATAATGTTGATTAATTGAAATATGAATGATGAAGTTATGAATGTGTGATCATGCTATGAAAATGATGGTTGTGAGATAATGATAGGTGTGCTATTATAAGGGGTTGAAGGTAATCCTCATGTACATCTTATGATTATATGAAGTAATGTACTCACATGATATTAGGTTGTAATGAAAGGTCTTTCGCATCCTATAACCTATGAGTTATGTACATGTTATATAAGGGTCTAAACTCCTAAGAGATATGTTATGAATTAATGTTATGAAAGGACTCAAATATACTTCAAAAAAGGAATTGTAGCTTAGTCCGAGTGAACTTGACATTGAGAGGTATTCCTTAACAAAGGAATTGAGGTTCACAATATGTTCTCTCATGAGGTGGAAAGTACAATGCTAGTTAGCATAAAGAGGGTTTTCACTAATAACCTCCTAGTCCCTTA
Organism: Solanum habrochaites; assembly: GCA_027704765.1. NCBI lineage: Eukaryota > Viridiplantae > Streptophyta > Magnoliopsida > Solanales > Solanaceae > Solanum > Solanum habrochaites. The sequence goes on from JAKWJA010002494.1 coordinate 32,970,031, forward strand.
ACTATGTGCCCCCATAGGAACCTTAGCTAGTCGATCCACCTAGATGCTATATGAATGTATATGTCTTACGTTGGCAAGTAGGACACCCTCCTTTCGGTATGAGGGGATGACCCCAGATTCCATGTTAGCTCACATGGTCTATGTTGGTTATGGCGAAGTTTCTCGAAAGTCAAAATTAATGAATGAGAGCAAGAAGATGAACACTAACTAGGACAACTTAAGGGGTGTTACTTAGTGTAGGTAAGGGTATGAGACTTTGCCTATACATTGAACAAGTGGACCTTGAGGGGAATTCTAGGGTGGGTTCTTTATGTATATATGGAATGCATGATGTTGGTCTCATATGATATAGATGATGTTAGTTTCACTTGATATACATGGTGTTCATCTAAATTGGCATGCATGATGTTGACTACACTTGTTATGATGATGTATGAGGTAAAAGAAAATGCTTATGGTTTCTATATTAGTTTTACTTAGTTTATGTGGGGTTATAGGGCTTCACATACACATTGCATTAGTGGACTTGGATTGGGGCTATGAGTAAGGTCTTGTAATGTATTAACAAAATGGACTCTAAACATGAAATATTAACAATGACTTTATTATGATGTTACTCTTGAACATGAATATGAATATGTCTTATTGTGGTTGTGATATGGACTTATATATGTTCTTGGGATGTGCATAAAGGCTTTTAAATTTAACATGGCATGCTTATAAACAAAATGTCCCTTTGTGTATGTTTTCAAATGATTTACTTGCATATGTTTCCATACTTAGTACATGTGGTTTGTACTAATCTATATTTATCCTATTTTTCTACACAAAGTTTAGGTTCGGGCCATTGAGGTGATTCCACTCCTTTCTTGAAGAAACTTGGATTGTTATTCTCAAGTTGGTGATTCCTCAGGTCCGGGGACGGAGATGCTTGATTCTAGTTCTACTTTTCTTATTGAAAGACTCTATTGTAATTGGTATTACAAGACTTGTTGATGTAAGGGCTAAGTCCCAATTCTCGTATTCTTATGTTTAGATGGTTATGTGAGACAAGTATAGTTTCTATTTTGATATATGTCAAGTAAAGTTGAACTTCAAATGAAATTTTTTAAATTTTTCGCTTTTTATTATATGATGAATGTTAAGGGCTTGTCTAAGGCCTCTTCGAGGATGAAGATGTCACTAATGACTAGGGGTACTTTCCGATCATGACAATGTGTGTGTGTATTTGACAACGTTTAGGGTCGCCAGTTGCTTCAATTCATTAATAGAGGATTACAACTTAGTTTTGGAGATTAGAATTCATTGTTCTTAATTTTTAGGGTTTATTGTATAACTTTAGTAGATTATTGTGGATGGAAAATGATTATCCAGTAAGAGCTACATTAATTAATGATTTTTTTTTCATATTTATGTTCTCTAGTAGTTTAATTTATTATAGTTATTATTTTCCGCTAGTTATGTGTAGCTAAACTCATTATTAGGATTATGAGACTTAGAATATAATATGAATGATGATAACAATTCTTTATAATGAATATCTTTTCATGAAGGGATTATCATCGTGTATTACATTCTTTCTTTGTAATAAACATATTTTTTAAATTGTTGACAACATAATTATAAAGAACTCACACATATTTTTACATGCATGACCATAGAATTACATATTAGGAAAAAAAATCATTCACAAGATTTGGTGCTATCAATCACGATATTATAACTTGAGCTAGAGAGTTTATAGTTTATTTGAGACTTTCGATGCATGAACAAGATAATTTTGACACTTAAGTATTAAGAAAAAAACTTAGGATGTTATTCTGTTAACTGGGTCGCGAGGCTTTTAATGGACTTATAGATATGTTAGTTTTGCACAATGAATAAACTTGAATGAATTGATAGTAAAATATTTGTTTGAATTTCGATATTGAAAAATCGTAACCCTAGTTCATCTTTATTACTGATAAAATCGAAGTAGTTAGTAGATTCTCATAAAACCCTTGAATTTTTCAATAATAGTTAATGATTTGAATATCAACATCAAAATTATAAAAGAACTTCGCTTTAATTCCATAAAGATAGTGTAGTTTGGGCAACATCAAAATTCTTATGTTATTGTCGGAGAGTGAAGTTTAGAGTTTTATAATTTGTAGATAACTATTATTTTCTTTTGAAGATAACAATGGATGTTGTTTTAGTCCATTGTAGGATTTTCTTATAGTTAAAGTTCGGTAATAAGTGTTACTAATCTCCCATGATTCTAATTGACCCAGAAATAAAAAGAATATTTAGACGACGAAGACTGAATTTTGCAATGAATAAAGAGAAAGAACATGAGTTGATAGTTGAGGTTGCTTTACAAGTGGGTCATTGTCACGACTCAAGGTACCCCCTAGGCGTAACATCGCACATATAGGACTACGGGAGGCCCTATACAAGATATTTAACATGCATTAAACAAGATAATTGAAATTCAAGAGAATTTAAAAGACAATTCATATCAAGAGTTTTATAAAACAAAGTGGAAGTCTACATAGTCTCATTAGTCATCTATTACATCAAGAGTGATCGGGATGTAACTGTGGCATCAAATACAACATTTGAACAAAAGATAAAGACTGAAAGTCATAAAATGTCTGGTCCTCAAAACATGAGGACTCACCATAACTCAATGACACCAAAGTGACCTCTAGCCACAAAAATGTGAAATTTGAACTTCGGACCCTACATTTGAAAAAAAAGTAGGCAAGAACTGTCGCTCCCTGCCATCTACCTCTCTCCTACCGAACATACAGCCACTTACAATGATCCCCGTGCCGAAACTCCGTCTACCACACAGTAACACTCCCACCCCATAAACTTGAATACTTTACCGAAGTGACCGCACTCCACCCTCCACTCACTTATTCTCCATCGCTACTAGTCCCGCAACTTTAAACGGACATATTTCACGCCACAACAACCCCCCACTAACCTATTTTATCGAATTACACCCGCTCCCACTATAACCCACAACCCCCTTACCCCAGCCTTCGCTCACCCTACCTTCTACTCCCACACAACCACACCCCCCCCCCCACCCTACACTACTTTACTCGGCGACAAGACCACCCTCTCTTTCCCACGAGCATCTACTAAAACTATCTGTCTCCTCAAACCTACCCCCCCCCCCAATATCTACCCAAAAACTCCACCGAACCCATAACACCCAACCACACGTATCCCTACCTCGTAAAAACAACACAACACAACTCCACAACGACGCTAGTCTGTCTGCACCACGACCAATACCACACTTCGCCCCATCATAGCATCCATTACAAACCGCACTCCCCACATCCAACGAGAGAACTGATATAACAACACACCACCTCTCTAAAACAACAAAGAACAAACTCTTTCCCCGCACAAGCTCCCCAACCCATAACGTCGAACCTCACCATCAAAACCGCTAGTCCACCCCGCACTCCCTGCACACCCAACACCCCCCATCCTTCCGCTTCCTCCTGTACCACAATCACAACAACCTAATAACCAACTCCCTCATCCCTGCCGCTGACTTGTACATTCTTCACCTAAAACCTCCCCACCGCGTCCCATGAGCTCCTCCCCCCCCTATACCCCCTAACTCACATCCTACCCCAACCCACCTTTCTCCGTTCCCTTATCCTCACCTCTCCCAACCCTAACACTCGTCTCCAGATCCACTACCCAACACCCTACTTTCCACCTACTTCCTTCATACTTCTATCTACTCCACTTCTCATTCGATTCCTAACCCCGTCTCTCCCTCCTCGAATATGTGTTAGTACAAAAATGTACCAATTATGATAGCAATGCATAAAGACATAAAATAATCCTAAAAAGAGGAAAATTTTGTGTCATGCAAAGACCAAGTTAAAAACATGTGATAAGAGGTTAAAAGCATGGTTTTATATCAAGGTCAATGCAAGTAAAAACTTATCTTTTGAATACTTGTGAGGTACTTTTTGAATTAACCTTAGTTCATCATTATTGTTGTGGGAGACAGCTTTAACCGACATGTAAGACCATGTGATCAATTTACATAGAATTCGGTGTCCCCCACACCAAAAGAGTTAACTTACTTGCCAAGGTAAGATCATAAACTTCTAGCTAGATCTATCAGCTAATGTCTATCTAAACAGCCTATAATGGCACATAGTTTATGAGAAATAGGTAATCACCACTTGTCCACTCGGTACTAAGTTTAGTTCCCACAGAATAATCATTAATCATAGTCATATTATCTTTAAGGGGTTTGATTAATCGCTTCTTGTCCTTACATCATGTGACATGGATAATCGCTTCTTGTCTTTCATTAGAGGACATGGGTAATTTCCTCAACATTAAAATAGATCCTTATCACTGGTTTATTTTAGGTGAGAAATCCTTTCAACCTTCAGAACCCCTTTTATATGAGAAAACCCTTTCACAATCATGTATTGAGCAATTTGTTAGAAATTTAGGAACTTTATGGAGGGAAGAGCTCTATATATAAGACTATCGTAACTTGATACCAAAAGCTTGAAATCAATGCAGGATTAGAAGACTTGATTTGAAACCCTAGGTTGACTTCTTCTTCTTAAAGCTTTCTAGAGAGAGAAATATTTTGGAGAGAATGACTTGTTCTTATTTTGGTAATTTGAGAGAATGAATAGAATGGGTTGATTTTGGGGGTAAAATATATTATGTAGGGCTTTGGGTTAAGGGTAAAACGACATAGTATTGAATTAAAATATTTAGGACTAAACTCTAAAGACCCTGAATTAAAATTGATGGACCATCTTGACAGCCAGCCTTCACGGCTCGTCGAAGGAACCACGGGCCATATTGGCCGTCGTGTTCCTCGACCAGTGGCTAAGGAGAAAGGGTCCTCCTACACTCCACCCTCGCAACCCATCAATGGAACCACGGGTGGTTATAACTGTCGTGGTCCTTGATAATAGCAAGGGGAAGAGACTATGTCCTAAGTAGGTCACGATGACTCGTATAACGACCCATCAACCTCATCATGGACCATCAAGGCCCTTGTGGGAGGGACACATGCAGTCATTCTCTAGGAAACCTACAAAGCCTCTTCACAGAACGTAGACCCCTTCACGACTAGTCTGGGGCTCCATAAAGAGTTCCATGGTCCAGTCTTAGCTTATGAATGTTGTCTCTACCCATTTTTAGCCCGTTCTCAAATTCGAAGTGCTACAGTCACGCTAGGGTCATTAGACCTCTTTCACTTATTAGAAATTCTTCTTTCAACATTACCAACACGATGTTACACTTAATGGATATGAATGATTTATTTGATGCTCTACTTCTTGAAGATCCAAATAATATCGTAAATGCCTCGCAGAGATATTTATAGCTTACAATCTTTCCAATATATTTTAAGAAGGAATTACACTAGGGTAATTCCCATTTTCTCTTATTAGTGAAGCAAGTACATGAATTGTGTAATGTAAAGCATCTATCACTATCTGACTAAATTTTTACAAGTGAATTCTTGAAGAGGTTATTTCCTCCAAGTAGGTGTATTCATCTTACAGGTGAGGTAAACAATTTCACATAAGTTCTGAGTTAAGCACTACATAAAGCTTGACTGAGATTAAAAAAAACACAGTTTAATGTCCCATCACAATCTACGGACTAAGGTGTTGCTAAAGTACTTCCATAGATTGTTAGATGTAATCAACAAATCCACATTATTATATAAATGTTGCAATAGTACATCTATTATAACGTTCTTAACTGTTGTGATAGACATTCAATCCTATTAGCATACTTCTAAAATAAAAGTGTCGCAATTAAAAGATATTCATTGTCTTAAATTTCTTCGTTGCAACACGCAATGAAATCATTGCAATATACCCTTTGTGGCAATGGTTTTTTGAAAAATAATAATTTATTGCAACACTTTTACTTTCTCTTTTATAATATTTTCATACTCAACATAATTCCTGTTACGATCCATGACTACCCCTTAAACGTGACATGGTGAATAGAATTTTGAAAGACCCTAAACGAACTACTTGACAGAACATGCCACTAAGATAAATACATAATTGAAAGAATCATGAAGAAGAAACATAAGTCTCAAAGTTCAACTAAATATGATACCAAATAGAAGACCATAAATGAGGAACATACTTTGTCTGACAACAAGCCTCTACATAGTAAGTGACTTGGACAAACCTCAACTCACTTAAACAAAACTGGAAATGACAGCAAGTCTGAAATGACATAAAAGCATAAATGTGTCCATGTCCTCGAAGCATGAAGACTCACAAAGTCTAGACAAGTATATCGGAATCTATACTAACCGCAAGCTAGATGTGGATCACCGCATCCTATATTATAAAACAATATAGGCACAAGAGACATATGTAGTCATTACTCTAATTGTATTGAGAATGGATAAAGAGGACCAAGTAAACATAACCTAAATTTGATTATATGATTTCATAATAAAAACATAGTATAATGTCATGCATTCTTCTTTGAATCATAACAATAACTTAAGTCTTTGAATAAGTCATAAAGCTTTATGGGAGATATCGTTAATAAAAAAAAACATATTAGCTATAACATGGAGTTAAATATACTAGTGTCATATAGAAAAGAGAGTGTCATGCTTTCCAAGATAGGTACCATAACCATAAGCTAAAGTGGATTCACTAGCCAATGTCCAATCGAGACATATCTACGGGGACACGTAGCTTTGAGATCTGAGTAATTGCCGCTAATCCAACTCGTTACTAAGTAAACTCCCAATAAAAAACATGTGTAAGCACAACATATTCATTATATTTGAAATGTCTAGAATCTAGTAATATCAAATTTTTTCAGAAAATCTCATAAGAATAGCTCCTTTAAAACCATGATTTCATAACATATTCCTAAAAATACTTTAATCAAAAGCATCTAAATCATGATAAGCTTAGCATACTAAAAAAGGAACTTCAATTGAAAGTGGCCAAATCATATCATGCTTTCATCATAGGAGATACTTAAATCACAAGTCACAATTTTCATAAACATAATTGATACTATCGAAAGCATCATTCATTCATAAATCCATTCATAACTGCATATATACGTATCAACATTGCTTTAAAATCATATTATTAAATACTGATATGGCATGGATTCATGAAAACATTATTGAAAATATTTAGATATGATCAAATCATGTATAGTAAGATTATTCATGGAGAAAAAACTTCAATTCAATTGGACCTATGGAAGAATCATGAAAACCCTAGAAATTGGGTTGGAATCATATGTACAAATTTAGGTTCCTTTTGGGAATTAGTGGGTGGATAACCCATTGATGAATTTTTCACATACCTTAATGGGACACTAGCTTGAAATCTAAAAAGGAGACTTGAAGGTGAATCCTTGAGTCACATTTGGAGGGACTTGGAGAGGAAGACTTGAGGTTTTTAAGAGAATGAGAGGGGATGGAGAGAGTTAGGGCCTAATTAAACCTTTAGAGTCTTCTAAGTATCCCAAAGCGATGTAGTTTAGAAAATAAAATAATAGAAAAATACCAGAATGTCCCTGAGAAATAACTGTTGAATAGTTTCTACAAACATCATGTAATGTTTGTACATGGGGCAACAATTCATATTGATGATGTTTAACTATGATCAGGTGACCATGAGTCGTAGTCAATTGTACGACCTGTACATTGTCATCCGTAGATCCAAGGTACTAAAATCACAGGGTATAACACCCCACAAGTCTCCAAGCTAAAGTCAATTATTTTGTGTTGGAGGATACTTGGAAATTAATTAAGGTAATAAAATCCTCCAACACAAAATTGAGTTGAAAAATTTCTTATTGGTAAAGTTTCCATATAAGATCTACTTTGGTCAACTTCATATGACCATATATCTTAAAATATGAAGAACTACATGTCTCATAACCTATAAATTTAAAGGTCTTCGAATCTTTTTTACGAGGTCACCAACTTTGCATCATTCCGAGTTCGGGGTAGAGAGTTATGATCATCTTACTAAATAATGTAGTGCAATTCCATCATTGTCTCAGGAAAATTCTAAATAAGGTAATTTTCTTCCCCTTATACCACTAGGAAAACCTTAAAACAGATTTCGTAACACTCCTATGAAGCCCTATACAATCTTATTTTTGATCTTTTTAGTTCCTTCTTCTCCTCTCTCAAACTTTAATAGAAAATTTCAAGGAATACCAAAGCATAAGACATCCAACCATGATTCTTTAAAATATTTTTCAAGATTCTTCTCCAAGTAATGTTCTTCCAAATGTTTCTGAAGTTTCTTCTTCAAAGTAAGTCCTTCTCCAAGTGTTTCAATCTTTCTAGCTCCAATTCTTTCTTATAATCATGATCAATAATAGAAATCTCAATTCTTGGCTATAGGATTTTCAAGAAACTAATTCAAGAATCTCAAAAAAGAATTTCTTGATTATTCCTCTTCAAATTAGGGTTCTTCTTCAAGATTCATGAAGCATTTAAGGTATGTAAGATTATCAAAGATAGGAACTTTATTTTTCCTCACGCCCTACTCCTAAAATATATTTTTTTAAGATCAATTTAGATTTTTCACCCAAGATTCTATGATTTCAAATTTCCTTTATCTCCTATCATTAATTTTTAGATTTTTATCATCAAAATTATGGTACTTTATGTCATTAATGATTATTGATTTATGGTTCATGCTCTTATACCACATGAATCCCTTTTTAATCAAAGTTATTTAAAAACATTATTGTAGTATTTCATATGCATTATCTTCATGAATAAAATATGTTCAAGATTTAAAAGAAATCTTTCAAGAAAGTATATTTATTTTTAGTTACATTATTTTCGAGAAGTATTTCAAGAAAGTATTATTATCTTTAATTTCAAGTGCGTGATTCTAAAAGAGTTTCAAGAAAGTGTATTTTACTTCAAGTGCATTGTGTTTCAATTGATTCATATAAACATATACATTATTCATGATTTTTTGACTATGAAATTATGAAGAAAAGCTTATGAACTTATTAACTATGAGCATGAATTTGATAAACGATTTATGCATGGTTTATGAAAAGATTAATTTATGATTTAAGGATACTCTAAAGTAAGTGTCAATGATTTGTGAAAGGTTATCTCACATATAAAGGTATTGTGAAAGGTTTTCTCACATATGTATGAATTATGAGTTTTAATAGAGCTATTCTGATATGAAATTATGATTGGAATGGTAGTCTTAATTATTGTCTTTCCAAGTATAATTTTATGATTATGATCATGACTACATTAATTATGTTACGATTTTACTTAGCACAGAGTGGACTAGCGACAATTACCATGTCCCATCAACTATGTGCCACCATAGAATGATTGTCTCAGATAGACGTTATCTAGTGGATCCACTTTATCTTAGATTTATGGTTCTTATCTTGTCAAGTAAGGACACCCCTTTCGGTGTGGGTAGATACTAGATTCCATGTTATAAATCACATAGTTTATGTAATTGGTTGATGATAAATATCCCACAAAAGAACTATGTTTTCTTCAAAGTTTTTATGAAATCTTCTCAAATGGTTTTAAGTATGCATTGACCTCATACATGATTTATGATTTCTATATAAAGGCTTTTGTCACGTTTCACTTGATCTTGCATATCATATTTATATTCACTATGTTCAGCTTTACAAATTATCATGTATACATATATCTCATACTCTGTACATTCGAAGAATTGTTTCACATACGTCTTGTGCGTACATTTTCTATGTGATGTAGATTTTAAGGTTTTTACTTTCAAGATCCTAGCCAGTTGGATCATAACTTCCAGTTTGAAGGTGATGAGTTCTCGTATTGGGGCACTCAAGTCAGTTTGTGGTTCTAGTATGTTATTTCTATTCACATGTATTGATTAAGGTAAGTGGGAGTCATGTCCCGCTAACTATAATTAATATTAGTAGAGGCTTCATAGACAATATGTTAGAGTTATTGTATTCAGTTGATTTTATTTCAAATTTCTTTCACATTACATTTGTTTAATGCAAAATTTTATTCAAAAATATACTGAACAAGTATTCCATAATTATGCTTCTGCTCTGTCATTTTCATTCTTTTACATGTTCATATTTAGTTGCTCATAACTATGCCAATAACAAGGGCTAGTGTGATGTCACTTGTAATTCTAAGCACTCTGTTACGACTAGAGGGTAGTCTAAAGTCGTAACACTAGGTTTTGGAAGTTAAATCCCAAGCCTCATTCAGGACCCCTAGACCCATCCACGAGCCATCGTGTTGGCTCATAAAAATTCATTAACACTTGAAATTTTCTCGACTATTAGGATATCATCTACGACATTAATCCACAGACCGTGGAACAAAGTACGATTTGTACTTCACTTCGAATAAATTTGCACCAACAAATTTTCTGCAACCTTTTCAACTTATTTCAGTCACTTTTACATTTCCAGGTGCTACAATTTTAAATAAGTTCAAATCCTTCTTCTTTGATGAGAGAATCTAGTTTTTCAAAATTTTGTTCCAAAGCTCTAACAAACTCAAGCTCCGATGAAGGTATTTTTTTTTAAAAAAAATTAATTAAAGAGGACTCGAAGGCCCATTTATCAACAAAAGAACTATTATATGTACAACTGATCCAAAAGTGACCATTTCCAAATGGAAAAAAGCAAAAGAAAAATATCAAAAGGAAAGTATAGAGAACAAATTAACAATAAGTTAAAACAAAGTTTAGGTTTCTTCATTCCTAGATCTGAACCCTCTTTGTTACCATCTTCCAACCTCTGCAGAACCAACTGATTGTAGTTGAGCTTTGTCAAAACCATTCCCTAGATAACATAGGACCTTTCACTAAGAATTTGAAACATCCATTCAAAACATTTTTTATGCGTCCAAACAGAATAATAAGAACAATGAAAACCTTCATGCTGTTTCACTTCATTTTTTACTTGTGAGGCAAGAAGGCCATTACATATATTCCGGTAAATCTACCTGAACATGATGTTTAACTAGATGTTTTTATTAATTAGTTTTTAAAGGTTAAATATTTTACTAATAATGAACAAGATGTTTAACCAGAAGTCTTCAAGAAATTCACCGAACAAGATGGAAAATTCAAGGAAACGCTTACTAATGATGTCCAAGGATTATTTAAGTTTGTATGAAGCATCACATCTCATAGTTCAAGATGACGAGATTCTTGAAGAAGATCTTACTATTACCAGTACTCATCTCGAGTCTATTGTCCCCAACTTGAGCAATAACTCTCTTAAGGTTAAAACAACCTATTCACAAAGACTTTACCAAGTGTGGAAGCAAAGGAAATACATATTCATTTATGAAAACAATGATGCACACAACCATTTGCTTTTTAAATTTGCTAAACTGGATTTTAAAGTGCTATAAGAGTTGCACTAGAGAGATCTTAGTGACCTTACAAGATACTACATTATTTGATCTATATATCTTCTTTAATTAGGTGAATTAAAACTGTTGTTCTTGTGGTGTATGTAGGTGGTGAAAAGATTAGAATTTTGCAAATGCAATTCCATATGCAAGGAACATATTGGTTGAGCGTTACTTTTGGATATTATGAATGTTTTTTGAGTCAAATTATAGTCATTCTAGAAAAATGATGACAAAAGTACTCAAGATCACCTCGATTATTGATGACACTTTTGATGCTTATGCAATCTTTGAGAGACTTGTGACTTTCATTGATGCAATCCATAGGTAAATCATCAAAATTTCACAAGTACAATTATGTTTTGACCATAACTCACTATTGAATATGAGAAAGTAAAATTTTTTTTCTGTAGTTATTATTAAATCTACATATACACACACAAGGTGTAAAAGTCAATTAATTAGCTTGTCATTTTGACTTATTAGATGGGATGCTAATGCAATCGATTCAATACAGTCACATATGAGACCTATTTATCAATCCCTTCTAGACATTTACAGTAAAATGGAACAAGTGTTGTCCAATGAATCCAAATCAGACCATGTATACTATGGAAAACGTGAGGTAATATTATTGTTTACGTAACCCACAAGAATATATCAATTTAAGATACTAGCTAGTGCTAATTGTATAAGAAAAAACTACTTGTTATTGTTTTTAGATAAAAAAAAAAGATTGTGAGAGCCTATTTTAAGGAAGCCCAATAGTCGAATGATGCTAACTATACTCCAAAATATTAGGAGCACATGGGGATTCCGCTGAAATATGATGGGAAAAACAAATTGCTTGATCAGTGTGGAAGAATTTATATTCAAAGAGACTTTTGAATGTTAATAAATGAACCTTCAATAGTTCGAGCTGCTTCATTGTTTAGTAGAGAAATGGACGATATTGTTGGGCATGAAGTAATCAAGCTAAAAGATTTATTCCCATCTTTTGGTATTTTTTCATTATTATAAAGGAATTGGCAAACAAAGTTAGTCATGAGTATTCCTTTATGATTTAGGTACCACGATGTCTTATCCTTGGCTCCTGGTGTAAATGGTATGTATATACCATGGATCTGATTCCTAATGGAACATGGTAACTGAAAAGATACTTTGTTGAGGTGCCACGTTTCGTTAGTTGTTAGGATATCCCTAACTCTCATCAGACTACCTGCTTCTGTCAGGGAACCTTTATAGCTTCTCTCAAGGTTCTACCATCATCTTACCACCTATAATACCACAGAGATGTTGTTTCCCCCTTCCCAACCGACCATTTTAGACATCTCATATAAACTTTCCATCCTTTACTTAGACCTTTCCATGTCATGCTATAATTTGTATTTTTTATTATATTGGTTGTTTTAAGACCTTTTGAGGAGTATTTGCTGATTAGTAGGGATTCCCATAGAGACGAGATATTGTTGTATGCCTTCTTAGCCAGTTTTACTAGTAGGGAATTGTTTTCCTATTCATCCTTTTGGGCACCCAGTCTGTAATCAACTTTTTTATTAGTTAGAATTTTCCATTCTACCATATGTAGCTTCCTTGTATACCTAGTGGAGCCGTATATGAAATTTCTTTGTATTTAATCAATTTTTTTGTAATTACAGATGGGAGCTCAATGTATTGCATAATATGCATGAGGATGTTATTTAGACATGCCATAGCAAGTGTGGACCAACAATGTTTAAGACTTTTGTTTTCCACCCCCCCTAGTTTTTGGTAGATATTGTCTATAATGAATTAATAAACACTAACAATGGACTTTTTGTAAAAATTGGAAAACCTAGATATTTACTAAAAAAAGTATTTCTCTTTGTACTTAGTATACCAGATATGTTGCTTAGTAGTTCTTTGCTACAATGTTTTGAGAAGATAAGCTTTGATTTAAAGTAGTTTATATAATGTCTTGATTTTTCAGTGAATCACAGTGACACTTTATTTATGATTTCAGCATTATTGGGATAAGGATTATCATCTGCAAAGAGTAAATGGGATAAGGAGGGCGCTTTTTTGCATCTTTAATTGGTTGCCAACTATTTTTTCTAACTTCCGCTTCAATCTCTCTAGAAAACATTTCCATGCAGAGTATGAATATGTATGGTGATATAGGATCCCCTTGCCTAATGCTTGTAGAAGGTTAAAAAATCAGTGCGATCTCCATTCACTAGTATCACAACACTGCTTGAAGGAATGCACGACATAATTAAGTTGATGAGGTTCGTATGGAGGTCACAGTATATAAGTGTTTCGTGGATGAAGGACCACTAAACTTTGTTGAAGACATTTTCTAGATTGATTTTAATCATCATATTCGTCTTCTTACCTTTCATTTTTTCGAAATGGGATATGATCTCTTGGACTTTTATCGCATTATCTTTGGCTTGCCTTTTTCAGAGAAAGCTCGATTGGTATGGTCTTATCAGATCATTCATTATTCTTTTCAGTCGATTTGCTGTAATTTATGTAATGGTCCTATATGTGGTGTTGCGCAGGCTAATGGGTCTTAAATCTTTTAGAGTACTGGCTCTCTTAACTTTGGGTATTAAGCAAACATGAATTTGATTGATATCCTTACGTATTTTTTCTTGCTGGAAAGCTTGTTCAAATAAAGATATGATTGACTTACCAACTATATCCCAATATTTTGGTTTAAAAAAGGATGTAAACCATATGGGCCTGGGGAATTTGAAAAATTGGAAGAAGAATACTACTTGTTTTATCTCCTCTATTGTTGGAGTGTCCCCTTACTTTTTGGAATTAGATGGTTGTTTTTTTTAGTATAGAACTTATGGTGTATGGGTCTATTTCTAGCGAGGTGCAAAATAATTTATCGAAGAAGTTGAGTGTTATAGTTAACAAACCCAGTAGATCATAAATCTTTGTTCCATGTTCATTTTCTAGCACTATGATTTTGTTTTTCTTCTTCTATTTAGGGTAGTTATATGAAAGAATCTAGTATTAGAGTCTTCATCATTTAACCAATTTATTTTTTATTTTATTTTCCAAAAATCTTCCTCTTTCTTTAATACTTGGTTAAACTCTTGGGTTAATTCTTGCTCAAGGTTATAAGGAAAGTACTAGATTTGTATCTAGCAGAGTTTTGGATGCCTTCAATTTTCCTTATAAGGCTCTTTTTTTTAATATAGAAAATATTCCCAAAAGGTTGCTTGTTTTATTTGGCGGTTGTTATTTTAAAATCTGGAATTATATCCCTTATGATATGATGTTTGACCCAACAATCTTGTATGATGTTCTTTAGGTCAGGGTGAGTCATTCACATCTATTCAAAATGAAATATGTTTGACGGCATATTGTTTGGAATATAGATATGAGCAAAGGGCAGTGATCAGAGTGGGTACATGGGAGATGATGTACTTAGGAGTTTGGGAAATTTTGGAGCCATTCATTATTCGCTAGGTAACGGTCAAGTCGTTCTAGAATAAGCTTCCCTATATCTAAGCCTTTTATTTAGTCAAATGTATCCCCCCCCCCCCCCATAAAACCTAGGTCAAGAGCTCGCATTAGTTTTCATGGATCCTAAAAGCCATTCATTTGTGGTCTATTTGTCGGTCTACCCCCAACTTTGTTAGAGCTACTCATTAGTTCGTTAAAATCCCCTATTAACTAACTACCCTTATCAGTATTTTTTTATTATTTTTAAATTTTTCCATAAAATATTCCACGTATTTAATATATGTAATAACATAAATACAACTAAGAGCAATAGTCATTAGTAGTACGTACCTTCACCATAAATACAACTAAAGAGCCAACAGTCATTAGTAGTACGTACCTTCACCATAACATGAATTTCCTAACTGATGTTTTGATATTTTCCACCTCCGAGATGTTATCATCCCACAAAATGACTAGAACTCCAGAGTTTCCAATAGATGGAACTTGGGTCACGTTAGAATTCATCTATTAGTACCCGGTGATCACTCATTTTTGTTTAAACTAGAGTTACTAGCTGTGGTCTGTGCCAATCTTTTCATGGCCTGAAGTTTCTATGAAAGTCTTGATTATTACAGCCCCTACAATTCCAGATTATTAAGTTCATTGATCTATTCAATTTGGCTGGGACTATCATCGTTATTGGCCTCCCGTTTAAGGATGTCCAAACCCGTAGAGTTGGGTTCACTACCACTATAAAGTTCCCTATCTTCGCTGAGTGGGGCCCATATATGTCTATTGATGCTTCTATTAAAATTCAGAGGACAAATTCGGGTGCACTTATTTTTGAATTGTTCTTTGAATAACATTACTTTTACCTCTTTTAAAATCCAGGTCTCTATTGATGTTTCCATCATCAATACTATTGCTTCTTATAGCTCCTGAATACTTAGTTTGGTTATATGATTGGACCTATGACTTAGGGGGATAAGGAAGGATGGGGATAATGTGGTACCTGAGAGGATGGTTTTTTCATGATTTGGAACATTCGTGTTTGGATCCTCCTCCTCATAGTTTTCCATGTTCTCCTCCTGCTCCTCGATCAAGATGTTTGATGGGGATATTGCTATTTCTTGGACCTGTTGTGGAAAGAAGATGGGTAAAAAGGTGAATAAGTCTTATTGTTGGACCTGAGCTAGTGGGTTGAAAAGAGGCATTTCCCAGGTTCAAAGCTAGTAAAAAGAGAGTTGGGGTAAACTACAGCCTGGGTGGCTGAGGATAGTGGACATCCATATATGCTACCCATGCTAACCTCATCCCCTCTAAGACCGCTTGAGCTATGAATGTGGGGTTCTGAGCAACTACTATTATTTCCATCACTTCAACTATTATTGAAAAAAATAGGGCCTGTCCATGGAGACCCACCTCTAGCCAGATTATTAAGTTCATATATAGGTCCACCTCGGCTTGAGTTTCTTGATTATAAACTTCCATCTCAATTCCTAAAAGGGTGGAGTTAGTAATGAAAATCTTAGATAGTATGTTAGCTATAGTATTAGAGGTTAAAATAGAGGTAGTTTTAGGGTTCAGTGTAGTGAATTAGGTCTTGTAGTTTCGTTTGAGGACAAACTATCCAACATCTTATCTTGAGATAATTAAATCTGTTGATAATGCATTTATGATATCATTAGATTTGATGTTTGAGGACTCAAGAATGTTTGTAATTTGCGCCTTTTTTCAATCCTCATAGGCACCAATATTTAAAACAGTAGTTTGCTTAAAGGAGTTAGATGTATTCTGGTTTGATTGTTGGGGACTTCTCCGATAATTAAATAGTTTAGATTCGAGATACTTACCTGTATTGGCTTCAAATAATTTGACATTGGTACTTAGTCTTTCATCTAGCTTCTTCTCTGTTGTGTGCTTGTTGCTATGCTTTTTCATTTTTGAGAAACACATTGTTTGACATTGTTCCTCCTCCCAGTCTATGGTTAATGCTTTCAATTTAGGGTCTCTATTAGGTGTATTGCTGATTACGCCGTTTCCATATTGATAATTGTTTTGTCTGTTACTTTTTGGATTGGACAAATAAGAAAGTTATGGTCAAGAACCCTACATTTATTGCAAAGTATGTTGTACCCTTCATATATAGTTTTTTTTGTGGTGTCCAATTAGTATGGACTTTTGAATCGGTATATTTAATGGACTTTTATACAAATTTGTGCATATCATCCTCTCAATGCTGTTGATGTACATACATCTATTTTTATGAATTTTCCTAGTCTTTTCACCATTCTGGCTAAGATAACATGGTCGCAGAACTCAGTTGGTAATTCCGATAGCCTGACCCATATTGATGAGATGTTCTCCTTCAATTCCGGTGCTACAAAATTTGGGATCCATAACTTTAAAGGAAATAACCATTGATGAACCGCATTCTGTATAGCTCTTTGCATATTTTCCTCCTTAAAGAATTTACTGTGAAGTAATAATGTCCCAAATTAGTTAGTGTGATTTCTTCAGCAGGTCTCCACATATTGTTACTTTTATTTTGAGGTAATGGTGGCTTAATTTTTTCCCTAAAAGTTTGATTAGTGTGATTTGTTCAGTAGGTCTCCACATATTGTTAGTTTTATTTTGAGGTAATGGTGGCTTAATTTTTTCCTTAAAAGTTTGATGATTACTGAGTGACATGGTCAATAAATTCTTCATTTATCTTTCTCGGAAAAAAAAAAAAAAAAAAAAAAAAAGTGGCAAAAGCGCAGTATTCCCCACTGTATTTTATTTGGTTGTGCCCAATAATTATTCCGACTAGTCTTCTTTTGTGCTTCAAATAATCCACATAGATTGCTAACATTTGAGGGGTTAGGGGGGTTGCTTGAGTTGCTAGTGTGTTCAGATCTTCCTTAAATGATTATTGGGTGGTCTTAATTCGTGCCTCCACGTCTAGACAAAGGCAAGCAAGGGGACAGGGACGGGGGGACGGGACGAAGGGGGGATTTAGCCGGTTGCGGGATTGGGGGGACCGGGACTGGGGGGGGACAAAATATGTCCCACCCCGTCCACTATATATACTGGATAGGACAAGGTTTGGCGGGACGGGACGGGGGATTTTTTATTTTTTATATTTTTATATTTTTTTTTATATCATATTGTATTATATATTTATATGTATAAGATTATATAATATATATATTATTTTGTTTTATATTTTTTTTATATATGATATATATTATTAATTATATATATTTATTTTTTTTATAATTAGTCATCTTATTTATTGTATTGAAATTATACGTTTTTAGCTAATACATTTTAAATTTAAGTTTTAACTTTCATTAAATTTTTAGATTTCAGTTTCAATTTACAAATTCAGATTCAAGTTTCAGTTCCAAGTTTTAAGTTTCCAAATGTCAAATTGAGACGTTTATTTGTATATTTTTTTAAACAAAATATTTTAAATACCGTAAACTGAAATTTCAAATGTCAATTTTCGAGTTTTAATTAAGTATTTCAAGTTTAGTTTAGTATATATGTACATATGAATGTATAGTTTGTATATATTAAATAAAAGCAGACAATAATTGTATAAAAAAGACTTGAATAAAACCGTTCAATGTTGTTCCAATAGAAATCTAATTGCACTTATAACTAGACTTACCAATTAACGAAATATTATGGAGGTAACTAATCTACGCAGTCACCTTCTAGGAAAGATTTTGTTTCAATAAGTTTCATGTAATATTTGTTACAGATATTAGATGAGTAACTAATTTTATGCAGCCACCTTCTAAGAAGGGTTCTGTTTCAATTAGTTCTCGTATGTAATCTAATAATACTTGTTTACTCCTATAAAATTCAATTCTAATTGTCGCATCATATCAATGGTGATATCCTTTAGTGTTGGCAAACTTTCTAGAAACTCTTGTGACTCTAAATCATCATCACTACATTCAATTGTCGTTTTGATCCAAGTTGTTTGTTTGGAACTTAACTTTGGAAAATTATTATTCCTCCTATCGGCATTGACCCAATCTCTAAATAAAAATGTTGTTTCCAAACTGTCTTCCGCCAATGAATGTCTATGATCGCAAATTTGAAACCTTGTTGCACTGAAAGGAGTCTCCGATGCAATTGATGAAGCTTGAATAGCTAGAACATCACGGACCATTTTTCTCAAAATTTGAAATGCAATGCTCCGCCTCCTCCACCATCCTAATAAATCTTCATTGCCATCTTTGATTTCCAATGCTTCTAACAATTGATTATGATACTCTTCAAAATAATCACGGTTAGTAGAATTAAGCCAAGAACACCTCGCATATAAGTTGTAATTCGAACTTGACACATCTCATGATTAGAAGTTTGGCTAACTTCTTCCTTGAGTATTTTCGTATTTCTATATTTTTTCATACACATTTTTGCTTTACTTTTTATGCTAGCCTTACACGTTTACAAGTAGAATTTCCGTCGAGAAATTTCTAAAGTTTAATAAAAGTGTCAACAAGTGGCCTTCACTCCTCTAATTTATAATCAGGATGACGTACAGTATCAGTTAAAATAAAGCTGAGGAAATAGGAATTTTTTTTTTTTAAAAAAAATCAATCATACCTTCATTGCAACTCTAATTATCTAAAAAAATTTATATTTAGAAATTGAATGAAAGCGGCAAAAATATTTATTAATACTGATGAAATAGTAGTATAATACATTCCAGAAAACAGGTTGTATCATCATAAAAGTTTTAGAAATTATAATCGTTTTTTTAGTTTCTTCCAATCTTCATCACAAATTCTACTAATAATTCGGCATTTGAGAATTAACACCATTTGTGAAATGGATCTTTTATTTTAAAGCAACTAAAAGCATTTCGTAGAAAATATTTCACCTTGTTTTAAATAGTCGTGGATTTTTTCTAGTGCAATTCATATAGTAACAATGCTTCATTAAAATCCTTAATTCTAAACGCAGCTTTCTAGTAGAAAAAGCTCAGCAAGGACCCTATCAATTTTCATTCAACCACAATCAAATTATGTAAATACCACCTTGTACAACTAAAATTTAATATATATGCAACATATCTAACCGAAAACAATTACTTTCAATTGGAAACATAATCTAACTTTACTTCTTAGCAGCGTTTGTAAGTATTAGATGCATAATCTAATGCACAGCCATACTTTATCTATAAGAATGTAAATCTAAAACACATAAATATTTGAAGCTAACTATGCACCAATTTTTTTTTTCTCTCAAATTGTTTTATAAGTTTAAGATATTTTTGTAAATTTCCCTCCAATTACAATCATTTAATGTGCTGTACATAGTTAAATAATCATTTTCATTAACCTCTGAACCCATTTCCAAATGTTATAGACCACTATAAAAAAACTAAAAATTTCTAAGAAAAATGGCCCTAAAAAAAAAATATACAAACTTAAGAAATTGAACAATGTTATAATGATATTCAGAAACGTCCATTTAACAATATTTTCTTGAAAAACCTCTACTATCAGGAGTATAAGTTTGTTGAAATATTCATAAAATCGGGAGTTGAAGGAAACTATAAGGCAAACCAAAAAGACACCAGTTTAATAACGTTTTGCAATCTTCCTTATTATATTTATTTGTGTTTAGTGGACCACCAGTTTAGAAGGATCTAATTTTCCCTTGAACCATGAGAAGCCCCTACCTATTTCATTAACCGCTAATAATCCAAATATCATTAACTGGAATTCCTTTTTTTTTTTCCGATTGGCTAATGCTTTAGCTTCTTTATATTGAACGACACACAATATAACAAATGTTTATTTAATCCCCCCGTCCCCACCTTGACCCGCAAATTGTTATGTTAAAGGTTTGCTACACTTATTAAAAATAACAATACCTACTTTTCAATTATCGAAAGTCATAAATTGACACATAAAGCATAGAAAGTTTTAGGGCGTTGATACTTCACCTTCTCCCTTGTGGGAGGTATAAGAGCTGGACGTCCACAATTTTTCTTTGTTGAATTTATACTTTCATTTGGAACTTGTGTTACCGGACTAGTAGGTGTATCTTCTAATTCATGTTCTCCCAAATCAACTTCTACTTCTTCACCTTAATTTTCATCAATATTAGGATTAATATTAACATAACGTCGTTCTAAACTTTCGTAATCGAGTTTAACATTTGAATGAATATCATAAGCAATATCATCAACAAAAATAGAATCATTTGTATAAAATATAACTCTAGACATTGATTTAGATGAAGTAACACCACATTTATCGATTAGTTTTTATTACTCTTTTTTTACTAAAACTAAATATTTTTAAAATGTCTCTTTGTTCGTTCTCTTGTTCTTTCTCTTTTCCATTACCGGTATATTTTTTGCTAGAACTCATATTTAATTATATATAAAGTGTAATATAAAAATAATAATAACACAAAAATTAAAGACATAAAATAAAATATAAATATTATGAAACAAATGTACCAAATGTCTGCGTTAGTAGCATACGTTAAACTGATTCTTGAAGCTTATAGTTTGTTGTAACTTGTAATTTATAATTTGAAAATCCAACCACGAACCTTCTGTAATAACCTGCTAAACCTACGAAACTTCTGATATTTGTAGCAGAGGTAGGTCTGGGCCATTGTTTCACTGCTTCTATCTTTTGTGAATCTACGCGGATCCCTTCGCTAGATACAATGTTACCAAGAAAAGCAAAGGATTGCAACCAAAACTCACATTTACTAAACTTAGCAAATAACTGACGATCTTTTAGGGTCTCTAGAACAACTCTCAAATGACTTGCATGTTCTTCCTCACTCCTAGAGTAAATGAGGAATTCATCAATAAAGACGAGAACGAACAAGCTAAGTACTGTTTGAACACTCGTTCATCACAATCCATGATGAAAATTGCCAGGAGCATTGGTTTAGTCCAACGATTATTTATAACTACAAATTCATAGTGACCCATTACCGAGTCTCTGAAGGTGGTTTTCAGAATGTCATAATCTCGACTCTGAGTTGATGATAACCCGATTGAGGTCTATCTTTGAGAAATGACTCGCACCCTGAAGTTGGTCAAACAGTCACATAGGGGATGGGATACTGATTCTTGATTGTGACATTATTCAACGTATTCTTATCGTCAATGCACATTCCTGAGACAACCATTTTTCTTCTTGACGAACAATACGGTTGCACCCCATGGTAAAATACTAGGGTCTGATGAAACCTTATCTAGAAGGTCGTTTCAATTGCTTCTTAAGCTCTGCGGAGACATTCTGTAAGGAGGAATCAACATAGGTTGGGTATCTGAAAGAGATCAATTCCAAAGTAAATTTCCCTTTCGGAGGAACCCCGGAAGATCTTGGGAAATACTTCTGGGAATCACGACTACTGGAAACTGACCAAGAGATGGGTTTCAAGTCTAGAATCCTTAGCCCGAACTAGATGATAGAGATAACCCTTAGATATCATCTTTCGACCTTTAAGGTAAGAAATTAATCGACCCATAGGCGCTAGGCTACTACCTTCCATTCTAGATGGTCGTCTGGAAACTGGAAAACTGAAAACGAACAATCCTAGTTCTCAACGACTGAGGCCATAACATGAAAGGTAACCAATCCAGCCTAGATGACATCGAAGTCTACCATTTCTAAATCTACTAGATCTGCTGAGGTGACTTTCTGAGAGACTATGGACAGGGCAATTATGTATACCCGTCTAGCTATAAATGGGTCATCGACTGGATTAGAGAGGAGAAGGGTTCTGAGAGGGTTTCTGGACTGACACTGAATTGGACTAAGATATAAGGAGCTTACGAAAAGAAAGAGGTAGCCCTGATCTAACAGTGCTAAACATCAAGGTCAAAGATAGTAAGTACCAGTGACTACATAAAAAGAACCTTCCTGGATGTGACGACGTGGGTCGATGGCGCCTGGAAGTGGCCCACATAAAAAGGCTGTCATGGAGTTGTACTCTGAGGCACTGACCGCCACCTGTGCTACCAGATGAGTACGTAACTTCCAGATTCACTATTACCGCAGGGGCGAGCTTGCTAAAGCACGCTAGACTGTAATTTGTAGATTGAGCTTCTACCCTTACCACTCATTGACCCTGTCTGAAGAAAGTAATCCCTCAACTGTGACCAGATGACCACATCCAAAAGATCCTTCTTTTCTTGCAGACAACACACTGCCAGCAGAATGGCTCATGTTAGCACACTTGGGCAAGGCGGATAGGGCTAAGGTGTGTGACGGGGGCGCTGGGAATACACTTCCACAGGGAAGTAGAGTCTTGAGACGCCACGATGGTGGCACCGCCCACTTGGTCTTGGCCGGGTACATACTTATAATCCTGGAGGATAGAATACTATCGACAGTATGGCAAGGAGGCTGAATTGGTAGATCAACACACACACTCTGGGGCCCAATAGCTTTGTGTGCAAGCATTGAGCGATGTCCGTATTCTGAGTCACATATCGGAAGACCACCCAGCGCACGTAATTGGTTCAGTGTTATGAGGAGGACGTCATGTAGTTCCCAGGGAAATTCCCTGTGTCGCGCGTGTCTATTTCCTTAGCCCTGTTTCAGGACATTCACGCCTTATCACCGCGGACCTGGTGAGCATGACGTCATAAGCTCTAGAAACTCTGTTGTACTTAGATGTATTCTGGATGACGCGAGGTTATATGAATAAGATCATGAGCAAAATTTGAGTTTTGAACAAGGTATGTACGCGTGCCAAAGAGCCACAAGTGCGCACTTACCGTCCACGTTGATGCACTAAGTGAAGGGTAAATCAGTCTGAGCCCTGGAGTGATATGCTACCATGTGAGGAGCATAGTGGAGAGCTGGTTAACCTTTCAGGCCCATACTCTGGATTGTAAGGTTTCCTTGCCTCAAGTTCATGAATCTTGGCCTTTGTTCTCTCAACTCTATTGGGAAAAACCGTATCGAGAAAAGTCCAATGAAGCACTCCCATAGTAATAGGGAATGTATTTGCCACCCCATTATCTTCCACTGAGATGTACCAAATATGAGCCACGTCTTTTAGCTAGTATGACGCCAACTCAACCCGATAATTCCCACTAATCTACATCACTTCAAAGATCTTCTTAATTTCGTCCAAGAAATTCTGAGGATCTTAATTAGTCTGCGATCCTAAGAACTCAGGCGGATTCATCCTAACAAAGTCACAGACCCTTGTTGCTGCTGATCCACTATTTTCATTCATAGGATCATGAACCCGATTGTTCTGGTGGGTCATACTCTGAGCTAACATCTGTATGGCATTCCTGAACTCAGCATTGGAGACTTCTTGATCTGGGATTGGAGGAACTGCATTTGGATTCCTGGCATTCGCATTCCTAGCATTAGTTCTATGATAAGGCATGATCTGAAACGTAGAACGTCAAGTTAGAATGGAATAAGATCATACCTTACGTACGATAAGAGTAACAAGAAAGTGAAGTTTTTCCTAAAACACTTTATAGCCTCTTTAACATTAGACGTGGTGCACTTCACACCCATGAAAAGGAATCTACTTAGTGCGGCTTTTTCAGACATCCTAATAATCTTGAACCTAGTGCTCTGATACCAAGTTTTGTCACGCCCCAAGCTACCCCCGAGATGCGGACACAGAACCTAGGACCACAAGTGATCCCAAGCTAACCCTACTGGCATGATCATGAGCATACTAAAAATAATAAACTGTTGCGGAAGCTAAATCATACTTAAAATGAAAATATGGGAAAAACAATTATTTTATAACTGAGATATTTGAAAACAATGAGTTTAATACAAAAGAAATCTTAACTCAATACTAAGCCTGAATAACTAGGCTGAAAATCGCATCTAAACTAGGCTAGAAATACTGGGACAAGCCCAGCATAAATCTAGCAAAACTGAAACTAATGACTAAAGGACTGAATGAAACTAATGACTGTTGTCTATCGGAGAATGAGGATCTCACCATTGAATCTACGGAACTGGAGATTAGGAAATCGATCTATGCGTGGATCGGATGCTGAGAACCTGAACCACATCACGAGAAGAGGTAGTGCACGTATGCGTCAGTTACTGAAAGGTACTGGAATGTAGGATAGAGTAAAGCTGAAAATAAAACATAACTGAACAGCACAAAAATAAATATAAGAATTTGAACGTATAGTATTTTGAGCTAACTGGATGCAATGACCAATCTATAACATGCTGAAAATGAATACTGAATATATGATAAATGGTCAAGCAGGAGTCTGACCTGAACTGTGGGAGATATAATAACCGGACAAATAAAACCACATGAGCTAAATATGAATCTGATTTATGATGTATACGCTCCATCGAGAGGGACCCAAAACGCAAAGGTATAAGGAATGCTGGCATGATCACTAAATTGATTGCACACAGAGGGGACATACTACCCGACTGGCTAGTATTCTCGGGACTATGGATGCTAAACCATAGTTTCCAAATCGTATTACGCTACTCCAATGAATTCTATAAATTACTGATTATATTGATTTCTGTTAAATATGGATTATTCAAAAATGAACATGAACTGAGAGATTGCAATAATTAATCTGGTAATTATGCATTTATAACTGAGGGCTGTATATCTGAAGGTCTGAAAGATATGACCTAGCATGTGTAATTCAAGAACTAAAGAAATACAAAGCTAGGGTTATGAAAATTCATTGCGATATCTGGTAATAACTTGATAATTACCTGATTTGGCGGAACAGATAGTTTAATAAATCATGAATTATAATCAAAGTTCTAGCCCCCCCCCTCCCAAAAACTTTAGGGTTAATCATGATAAGAGAATCAAGAACAAACGAACCTAAGGACCAAGGGTGAAAGGACCCCACTGTGAAAATTCCCACCATACCTGGTGATGAAATTCACGGAAAAATACAAGTTTCGGGGATGAACTGCGAAGCTTGTGGCGTCTTGAGCTTTTTTCTCCTCTCTGCTTCTAATTTTCTAAGCTTTGATTTAATAGATTGAATTGGATATGTTTTAATTATGTTTTCTAGGCGTTTAAAACCGACTAAAAATTTGATGATTGTAGGGTCGGGTTTAGAACGAAGTAAACTTAGGTTTTTAACGGAGTGGGAAAGCGTCAAAAAGACCCATGGAGGTTGCTGTCTGGGCCTACGACGGCCAGGGACTGAAGGTCCATCGTGAGCCCGAAGCCCCCGTCGTTGGGTCCGTCGTGAGGGCCTGTTCGAAGGCCTTACTTTAAAGGGCCATACCTTTTAACTCAAAGGTCTAAAATTTTAGCAAGGGTGGCTATGGAAGAAAGATAAGCAATTATCTACTGTGGGTAGGTGATGGAGATAATTTCATTTTATGCTAAGAGTTATGTCATTTAAGTTAAGCCAATTGCATTTCCCCTTAATGGCAGCAAATTTCCAACCTAGGGTCAGGCCTACGGACCATAGGTCCACCTACGACCCATGATGTAATCCATGCTGTGGCAGAGAAGTGGTTAAGGGGGGGTCTTGACGACGGTCACGGACTACGGACGTGTTTAACTATGGACTAAGTCCGTCTTGTCGTCCAAGACTTAACAATCTTCTAGGCTGAAATTTTCTGGGTTCTGATCCATATCGGACGGTTGTGTAGGATACACCATGTTCGGTACGGTCGTCGATACCACCGTTGGTTACACTTGCGATTTTCCTACAAACACTTATTTATGGTCTGTTTTGGTACGAGGGTGTTACATGACCTCCTCCGTAACCTCCTTCAAGAGAGAGGAATTTTGAGAGAAAATTGGGTTTTCTTTTAGAGGTTTTCAAATAATGATTTGGAATGACTAAATTAAGGGTCTAAAGTCTTTTTATAGTTTGTCTAAACTAGGGTAAAACGACGTCACTTAATATGAGAATGATTTGGTGTATAGAGTTTAAGCATATACACAGAAGATTAAATTATCGTTTTTTACAAATCAAAAGTTGAAGTTGAAAATTGTAGATGAAAATTTAAACAAACCATAAGAAAGATTATAGCACGGGGCTGAATGTAATTTATCTTGAATATGAGAATGGTATAGTTCTAACTTCTCGTGTAGTGCATTTTGTATGTATTGAACGGGATCGAGTAGAGATGGTTAAACTGATTAATAAAAATATATTCTCTAAATTGTTAAATGTATTTATGTTCTTAGTCTTGACATAGCGAATATAATTTGTTTATATATTAATTGTTGTTTGGATTTATTAAAATGTGAGATGCTGAGATTGATCAATATGTCTGGTAGATTGGATATAATAATACATATTAGTGAAATAATTAGTTAGTTGATGAAATCAATGTCTCAATATAGAGATTGATGATACATTTTTTATGAGAAGCTTATAAGTTTTCATGTGTAAACTCGAGCAGTAAATTTATGAATCTGACACATGAAATAAGTTAAGTATTGTTATAAAGGAAATTAACCATTGAATTAAATTCGCCAGTAATTTAGTTTATTGATTAGTACATGTAATATTAATGTGGGGAATTACACAAATGTTTAAAGAGACATGTCGAACTATAAATAAATGAGTGCAATTATGAATTTCTAGTGAAATGGTTTGTAATTTATTATGGTAAGAATAGTTCAAACTAATTATTTGAAATTATTTTCATAATAGGAAGATTCAATAATTAATTTTGTGCTCTCTACAGCGCTCGTATTTAACTAGAACTCAGAATCATATTTTCTATTTGAAGAAGGAAAGTAGTGTAAAGAAAAGAAACTTGTGTATGTTCTTCTCCTTTTTGGACTGGGAAGAAATCCATAAGTAGGGAATTGTCTAACCTAAAAAGGCATTCAGTTTTCTATACGATAATTGTCCTCCCAAGTATTGTGAGAGTTCAATGCTTAGTTTGGGATCACAGTAGAAGACTGTAGAATTGAGTTTGATTTGCTTTAAGATATTTACATACGCTTCGAGAGGTCATTGATTAGTTAATTTTTATCATATGCTTTGTAAGTGATACATATTTGGGGTTATTGTCTATATTCATGTAATATGTGTGATTCTGGAATGCATAGGTTGTGTATGCTATGTTCTAACAACTAATTCAAATTAATGAACCTTGACTTATAATGTAGACTTAAGCAACCAATTACAAATTTATTGAATCCTAAAAATTCAATTCAATGGACCAAGGTACATTATAAATAGGTCATCCTATTAGCACAACTTAAACCCACAAATTAAGCTTGAAAAAAAAAAGAGAGAAGAAAAAAACTTTGAACGAGCAATGGCTGCTTCTTCTCCTAATAAGTGTCGCCCCTTGGCAAATTATCACCCAACTGTTTGGGGATATCATTTTCTTTCTTATACTCATGTCAGTCACACATATTTCTTTAATACATTTTTTCTGTGTTAATAGTTTAAAGACGTAACATAATATTTGATTAATTAATTAACCGAGAAAAAGTTGAAGTTGATGAGTACAAAGAAACAATCAGGAAAATGCTGATGGAAGCTCCAGAGGGTAGTGAACAAAAACTTGTGTTGATAGATGCAATGCAACGATTGGGAGTGACATATCATTTCGATAATGAAATTGAAACATCCATTCAAAACATTTTTGATGCGTTCCAACAGAATGATGACATCTGAGAGTGCGTGATGAGGAGGTTCTTGAAGAAGCTCTTACCTTTGCCACCACTCATCTTGAGTCTATTGTCTCCAACTTGAGCAATAACTCTCTTAAGAATGAAGTTATTGAAGCCTTAAAACAGCCTATTCCCAAGACTTTACCCAAGGGTGGGAGCAAGAAAATACATATCCATTTACGAAAACATTGATGAACACAACCATTTGCTTTTGAAATTTGCTAAATTGGATTTTAACGTGCGGCAAAAGTTCCACCAAAGAGAGCTTACAAGGTTGAACATTATTTGGTCTATATATATTTTTTAATTAGATGAGTAATGGTAATTTCGAATGCATGCAACATAATCGTTGTTCTTTTGATGTATGTAGGTGGTGGAAAGATTTGAATTTTGCAAATAAATATCCATATGCGAGAAACAGAATGGTTGAGTGTTACTTTTGGATATTAGGAGTGTATTTTGAGCCAAAGTATAGTCGTGCAAGAAAAATGATGACAAAAGTTTACAAGATTGGTTCCATTATTGATGACACTTTTGATGCTTATGCAACGTTTGACGAACTTGTGACTTTCACTGATGCAATCCAAAGGTAAAACATTAAAATTTCATAAGTAAAATAATTGTTTTGACGATCCTTCACTAAGAAATATGAGAAAGTAAATGTGTTTTTTTGTTGTGATTATGAAATCTATCTATCCATCTATATACATATATAGACACAAGGTGTAAGAGTTAATTAGCTTGTGGTTTTGATGATATATTAGATGGGATGCTAATGCAATCGATTCAATACCACCATATATGAGACCTGCGTATCAAACTCTTCTAGACATTTACAGTAAAATAGATTTAAGTGTTGTCCAAAGAAAGTAGATTGGACCGTGTATACTATGCAAAATATGAGGTAATATTATTGTTTACTTAACCCATAAAAATATATCAATTAAGTATATTTTGATAATTCAACTTGTTGGCTATCTATATTTTCATCTTATCATAGTAATTAGTGTTTTGATTCCCATGTTATAATACTCTCCTTCTTTGCTAAGGAAACGTTGTCATTAATTCCAAAAGAGGGGGAAAAAAAGATACTAGCTAGTAGTAATTGTCTAGCTTAAATTAATTGTTATTCTTTTTAGATGAAAAAGTTAGTGAGAGCCTATTTTAAGGAAGTCCAATGGTTGAATGATGATAACCGTATTCCAAAATATGATGAACGCATGGAGAATTCACTCGTAATCGTTGGTTATCTGATTGGATCAATAATTTGCTTGGTTGGTATGGAGGAATATGTATCCAAAGAGACTTTTGAATGGTTAATGAATGATATTCCTTTGATAGTTCGAGCTTCCTTATTGATTGGCAGAGCAATGAACGATATTGTTGGACATGAAGTAAGTAAAATAATAATACTTCTCTATTTTCTTGCTTGTAAAAATACGTAATACGAAATAATTGAAATTTGAAACATTATAGAAGATTCAAAATTTCATTAAATGTAATGAAGCCTAATAGTCTCTCGACTTATCAAAAACAATAATACGTTCTTATCGTTTTCACTTGTGAAGGGTCAAACTAGATCTTTAGTGTGAATTTTAGTAGAGAATCTTTATAAAAACTGAATGATATATATATATATAGTATAATATATATATACATATCATTATATATAAGAATATAAAATTCTAAGGGGAAAATGGTTATAATAAACTCATCTAACTTCGTAGTTGATTTGAGCTAAGGACTTAAGAGATTTTTTGTCCCTCCATTAGAATGATGATTATGTATATAATTAATATATTTTATGACTATTCAAAAATCAACTCAAAAAAGATTTTAGTTTTAGTAAAATATTTAGATAACTAGTGTGGTTCAAATAATAATTTATATATTTAGGTTAATTTGTTTATAATTAAAATAATGATTGTATATATGTTTAAGATAAGAAGCTCACCAATTAATTTTATGTCAATTTCTATTATTTAGTATTAGTAATGAAAGGGAAAATTGTATAAATAGCAAATAATAACCTAAAATAAATTTGGCAATAGCTTAGGGTTTGATTAATGGTGCCTCCATAGACAAACGTAGGCTTAAAATGCCAGCGTCTCTCTCCCAAAATCTCGCTCGCACTCTCCATTCTCGCGCGCCTCTCTCGCTTTATACACAGAAGTGTATTAATTCTGTTTCTGTTTGTATAAAGCGACGGAGAAGAGAGAAATTTGTATATACACATTAAAACATATATATCTTCGTGTTATACATAATTATACAATTTTACAAAATTTGACTTCAAATATTGTAGAGAAAAGGCCAACGAATATACAATTGCGAATTGATACAATGGCAGTGAAATACAATTCCTCTAGCTTTATACCACGAAGTGTTATATATTGTGTTTTGTTTTTGATAACGGCGAGAGGAAAACAGAATCTTCTTGCTTATACACTATAATTATGCAATATACATACATTTTAATTCGATTCAACTGTATGCCAAGCAAAATTTTAGAAAAAATGCACGCGAATATAGGGCTAGCGAATTATTACAAGTGGACTTAATACACTCGCGGAGGGAAATAGAATATCGAATTATACAATTGCAGCACAAAATAGGCCAGGCGAATTATACAGAGAGGCCAGAGAATTATACAATTTTATAGTATAGCGAATTATACAGTTTTATGTTTGCTATGGAGCAATTATGCAAACTTTGCTATAACATACAAATATGAATTATTTGTTTGCTATATGTGAAAGTTGCCCTTAATGAAATCCCTAGCCTATTTGAGATAAAACCAAATTGGGCCTTTTCCCTCATTTCTTCAATCAAGCCCAATTCTAGTTTCCTTTCAACAGCCCACTCAGCTTATTTTCCCAACTTTAATACCGAAAACTCCCAGCAATCTTTCTTTTAGAATGAAATTGACCCACTCCAATTTCAGCACCCAGCCCACCTTTACCTCTGTAAACCGGCCCAAATCTGTATCAACAACAGAGAAACCCAGATGCTCCAATACGAGTCAATTTTGACGGTGTAGAGACGCGTGAATGGTACTGGCGACGCCTAACGCGCCTCCACCTTTCTCACGCGAAGGCAATTTCACGATAAGCGTCAATTTACACGGAAACTGCAGTACACTATCCCTTTTTCGTCTTCTTCCTCACTTTTCTCACCATGGCGTACGATTTTCAGGATTGAGCCACGTAGCCTTCAAGGACGTTGAGTCGATCCCAATCGTCCATTCCCCTTCCCCTTTCCGGAATGATTTCAGAGGCCAGAGAAAGGATGTGTGTCCAAAATGGTGAAAGTATGGGAAATTCGAAATTGAAAATTTGCCCTCTCTTCATCCGATTTCCCCCTCACCCTTTTTTTTTCTTCTTGTTGGCGAACCCTAATCTCCCCCTATATATACTTAGCTATCTCCACTGTTAAAGGGGGGATTTTTCTTTTGAAAAAAAAAAGTTGAAAGAAAAATTGTTGACTTGCTCCCTTTTTCTTCTTGTTGGTGAGTTTTGTCTCATTTCAAGAGCGACGTCTTAGGTTATCCTTTCTTGGTCTAGCATGTAATGAAATTGTTGACTTGCTCCCTTTTTCTCTATAATTGTTTTGGCTATAAAAGTGTAGTTGTGAGTATGTATTAGAGTCATTATATGTCATTCAAACATTCCTTCTCGCATGCATTGAATTGTTATTTTTGTCTATCATGCCTTTCACTATGCATATATATAGATTGATTAGGATTTTTATGTAGTGATACATCTGATGCTAGCGCTTCAGTCCCTCGCGTTTTTTTTTTTCTCGATAATGTCCCTGTGCAAGCATTTAACTATGCTTATTGGTATGGCTAAATTCTTAATTAGTTGGGTGAAAGCATAATTTGTCTAAGTTCAAAGTGACTGGTATGTGATTAATTTCAATTCCTTTCTTTGATTTGTATAAGTTTAATTTTCAGCTTGGTCATTGGAACTATTCCTCTTTTATGCTTGAGTTGTTATAGATAGTAAGGTAATCGTTTCAAAATACTTTTGGTTACTGCCTTCACTTATCAATATTGTATGTGTACTAAGTTTATTATTTCACCTATATTAATTGGGTTCAGAAGCTTAAAGTTGAATATGCCCCCTCACTTAGCTAATTTATCTTTTGTTTTTCCTCTGTTTTGCTGCAAATGTCATCTTGAGTCCATTGGAATCTCATCCCATTGCATTTCTCCTAGGTTGGGCCAATCCCAACATCCTCTTAAGTCTGCCTCGTTATGTAAGCTGAAGTTCAGGGCTGGAGAATATGTATAGCTGCCCGGAAGTCCAAAAAGCAGGCTGTATATGTGCAAAATATATGCAGAATATACCATGATATACAGGTTGTGTGCGAAAATACTCGGTATAAATTCAAATTTCAGATGCCGGAAGTTGAAGTGAGCTGCATACATTCGGTATAATCCCAAGATACAGGAAACGGGGATGATATATGAGTTGTATACACTGGTATACAACGTGTGTATATAAAAAAACAGAAATTGGTTTTGAAGTCCAAAACTCAGCAGTTTCGGCCCAATGTTTCTGGCCAGCAATAATAGGCCCAGAAGGCCCAAATCTTCCATCTCACTCTGTTATGGGAATGTATTATATTTCGACAAACACGGACTGTAGTGGTAAGTAATTTTAGGATAAGTTCTATTATAGATGCCAAAGCAGAGGAGAAGAGGAGAAGAGAGAGAAGAGGAAAGGAGAAAGAAAGGAGAAGAA
This sequence comes from Solanum habrochaites, assembly GCA_027704765.1. NCBI lineage: Eukaryota > Viridiplantae > Streptophyta > Magnoliopsida > Solanales > Solanaceae > Solanum > Solanum habrochaites. The sequence goes on from JAKWJA010002494.1 coordinate 33,003,274, forward strand.
GAAGAGAGGAAGAAGAGAAGAAAGAGAGAAGAGAGGCAAAAAAGAGAAAATAAGAGAAAGAGAAAAGAAAAAGAAAAAGAGGAAAGGACGCGACCAGATATCTTTATTTTCCATAATTTCTATGGTTCCCTATCATTTAAAATATTCTAAAATCTCGTTTTTTCCTTTCAAACACATTGTTCCGATAAATAAAGTTATAGAATTTTTTTTCTATTTTACTCCTTAATTTCACTCCCTCAACCTCTTCCTATTTTGACTCACTCCTATATCTTCCTATTTTACTCCCTTAATCTTTACTTCTTCTTTTTTTTTAATTTCAGAGATTAATTCTCTATTTTTAGTAATATCCTCCACAATTTTTCAAAACAACTAAAGTTTTCGTTTTACAATTATTTTCACAGATTAAAGGATTCTCCTCCATTTTCACCTTCACAATATGGCATAGCGGAAAAGGTTAAAAGATATGATGTATTCATAATTGTTTCCTGTAAAAAAATCGTTTTAGGAGAATCCTCTTTTACTGATGAAATTACATTATGAAATGAAAACAAAGTAGTACTTACCAAATGTATTCATTTTACCATGTATAAAGTGGTTGGTATTGTATCTTCTACGGATATTCAAAATTTAGAAGAAATGTTCCGTACACAATTATAAAAATTATGATTCGTGATTGCATTTTGTGAGCGAAGAATAAGAAATCAAGAAAGACACATGCTCGAGCTTAAAATCATGGTCTTACATATTTTAAAAATCTCTCAGTTGGCCCATAAATTAATGTATAAGTGCATCATATTAAGAATCATGTTATAAAATGTAATGGATTTTACTTAACGATTTAATTATCAGCGCTTATTTTAGTTCGATACGAAATTTAAATTTATACTAAAAGATTTGATACATAACAATTACCCAAACAATAAATATATCGATCTAAACAATACTATAATGTACTTAAAAAAATTTAAAGTGTTGTATTTTTCAAATGAAAAATAAACAACATAAATAATAATATATCAAACACTATTTCTTTTAGTTAGGATACGTAAATTTAAATTTATATAGATGTATCTTATACCATACAATTACCAAACAATTAATCTATCGATCTCCAAACTTTTAAAATCTTAGGGCAACAATTACTTATGTAATATATCTAGTAAAAATATTAATATCTAATCAATTCAATCAAAAGGATCTCATGATCTCAACAAAAAGAACATAATAAATAATAATATATCACGCACTATTTTTTAGTAGGATACGTAAATTTGAATTTAACTAAATGTATTGGAACATAACAATGCCAAATAATATGTATTGATCTCAAACCTAAAAATTTATGGGCAACACTTCTTATTTAGTGTTGTACAAGTAGAAATACAACACTATCAATTTAAATTGAAAGGATCTTTCCTCGAAATTTTGATAATTATTAACAAAATTGAAAGAATCTTCAAGGAAGGAAACTTATTTTCGTCAATTTTGAAATCAAAAATGGAAAGGCTTCAATGACTGGAGAAAAATTTAGAATCTCAAAATTTTCGATAATCTTGAATCAAAATCGAAAACGATATTTGATGAACTTGAAGATTTACAAAAGAATTGTTGTACAACAACAATTCCATACCAATTCTTCCAGAACTATCCCGCTTTCAAAAATTTCGATAAATTCTTTTATGAAAACAGATAGAGAACGATGAACAAGAAGAAGTAAATTTAGTTAATTTTTGATTTTTGGTTGTTACACTATAGATTTTGACTCTTGATAATAATTTTGAACGGTGGAATAACGTAATTTGTGGAATCTAATATAATTTTCAGGTTTTCACCTTAAATTAGTGGAAAAATGATACTGGAGATTTAAATTGATTTTAAACTTTTTTTTCCGAATAAGTGCAACAGATTGAGCATTAATGTATCAACAATAATGTATCCGGATCCCTAATTATATATCTAAAATGTCTAAAAATATTAGATTATGTTAAATAAAATAATATGGATAAAGGTTAATTTAGATTTTACCACTATACTATATGTAAGTAGACGTAATTTTAAGGATAGCTTAATTAAATTCCCCTAAAGATAAAAACATATTCTTTATGTTAGTGTATAAATTTTATTTTATTTTTTTTTAATCAATCTTGATTCAAATATTTCTTGGTCCAAACCTCTCTTCTTCTTTTTTTAATTAGTTTAAAAATGATTCCTAGGGGTTTCGACTCTAAATGAGTTCAAATTATTAATGAATGATTAAATAAATCCTATTAATCTAGTTTGTTTAAAAATTCTTATCTCTTGTATTTCCAGTCAATATTAATTTGGAAACTCTTCTCTAAAAGTATATAAATGGAAACGCAGATGTCATTGGGTTTGATTATATTTGTCAAATTACCAAATAATAAATATTATTATTTTATGTTAGATGAATATTTTTTTTGTTTTTTTTTATGTATTTTAAAAAAAGAATTAGTGAAACATATTTTAGTCAAATTGTTGGTCAATCGCGAGTTAGCGGGCATTCCGAGGTCCTAACACCTTCTCGGAATGTACATTTGAACTTCAAACCCCTTTCAATTGATTTTTATCTGTTTTAAATCTTTTGAAAAATAATTTTAAGTTTTCTTGATTTTTACTAAAAAATCAAGTGGCGAATCTATTAATTCGGAAAATTGATTTCTCTTGAATCATAAGATTAATTGATTTTTCAATACTTAGTCATTTTTACTTTAATTTTTTGTATTTTCGTAAAACAGAAATGACGACTCCGCTGGGAATTAATTAAGTTCTAACCAAAATGATTTGACTATTTCACTAATTGTAATTATTGAATTGCTTATCTGTGACTAATGTGTTTTAATTATATAAGTGGCATTGCATTTCATGGCATATTATGATATATATTGTATAGTATATTAAAGGACGGTTAGCTAAACCGCAACCAGACTTTTCTATACTCAACTTTTTTCCGGAATTAGCGATAATTTATTGGTTCGTCATTACTTTGATTGAGTTGAGTTGAAAGAGTTGAGAAGAGGTAAGTATATGTCTATTCTATCAGTTTTTAAGCTTATGTTATGCTTTAGAATTTCCCTTACATGCTCGTACATTCGATGTACTAAGCCATTTGGCTTGCATCATTTCATGATACAGATATTTGTACGGATCATCAACAGGAGCTTCGTTGATATCACATCCAGTTCGAGTTAGCTATGTTGACCCTCTTCTTCCGTAGGGTTCTACTTGTACTTTCTGTTATATCAGTTGTTGGGATGTTATGAGTCTTGTCCCGACTTTCATCTTTGTCAGTTAAAGGCTTCATAGATAGACAGTCGAGTTTCAGAAGTATGTTCATTTATTTTGTTAATATTTTAAAGACTGAAGTTGCCTGCTAATGGTGAGTTGAATATATTATTTTTATTCAGAGTTATTATTTAGTATTGATCAGATTGTTTTAAAGTTGAGTATTTGTATTTAATAATGTTTTAGCTTTTGCATGCGTGTCTTCCGCTCGTAGTCAGTCAGCATGAGGGTTCACTTGGGGATCAGTAATGATTCTTGAGTGCCGGCCACATCTAGGGTATACACTCGAATCGTGACAGGATTTATGTATTGAATTGTATACAAACCAGCCACACTAAGCTAACATTTAGTGATTTTTTTTTTGTTAAAACAAAGATATTTTATTTATATATAATATGCATCATTACAAGACCAGTGGCCTAAGATAATACAGATATTTATATTGTTATCTACATTACAAACATTTAGACTAGTAACATTATCATTAGCACTATCAGATACAACTGGTGGCACTATGTGTTTATCAAAAGTTGTTCCTTCCATGCGTACTCTGAATGCTTTCAGTGCAACAAGGGTGGAACTATCCATTCCAAAAAAATCTACACCCAACTTAAGTCTACTGAAGAAGCTCCCTACATTAAGATATAATGTTAGTAAAGGAGTTGTGGTCATTTCGTATTACGTACCTCAATGACTTTTATTGAATCAGTGTTGATTTGTATCCATGTGGTTGATAATGGCATTGTGATCTTTAGACGAATCAAGAATATTGCTTGTAGTTTTGCATAAAGAGCCGAGTTAACATTTAATTTACAAGTGAAATCTTTCACCCGATTTCCTCCTTTTTTCCCTCACTACTCGACCATCAATGCCTATCTTAGACTCATAATTGTAGGATCTATCCATATTTAATTTTAAGCCACTATTGGGTGGTTCATACTGTAGTTTGGATTGGCTTCAATTCTGGAAAACATTTAGTACTTAATTATACTACATGACAATATTTTTAATTAATTATATAATACAATTATTGTTTAAGAAAAATAGATATGGTGGGTCCCATCGTTTTTTTGTATAGAATGTAAAAATTCAATTTCCCTTTTATACAAATTCACACGGAAACTCTCTTTTCCACTCTCCCCTAATTATCTCCTTAATTCTTTCAACCACCATAAACTTTCCCAATCCCCACATATATCTCAACCAAATCTTATCTTAATATAATATAAACGAGAAATATAAAGTAGGTGATGTGACACCTCTCTATAGCCTCCATTTATATTTACTATTTTTCTCCTTTTTTTGACTTTTTTTATTAAATTAATATTTTCTTATCAGTATAATGTTATACAGGCTATTTAATGATTAAAATAAATATTTGTATTTATAATGAATGAGGTCCTAGTGTACACATGAGACAAAGACACTCCTGGCAAGTACATGCGAAGCTAAATATTTAGATGCATCCGCATGTGAGGCCCCTATCCTTGTAGTCGCGGATTACTCTTAATAATTATTTATTGTGTTCTGCATCCTGTCGTTATGTATCGCTCTTTTTTGTACCTGTCTGTGTCCTTATACACATGTGAATATACCCTCACTTTGCGAACGAGATTCCTCCATTATTGTCACTGATGTTCACATGGTTTTTGCCTGTGCGCACATTAGTCCATTCGCGCCCACTTACTCTGAGCGTTTTGCGACACTTCCTTTTACGTGATTCTTCTTCCGTTGCCGAATATCCGGGGCTTTAACCATAAATGTCGTACTACAATATTGTACTTCGAGTGTGAGGTTGAAATCTCTTGAGTGACCCTAATGTGTTTAGTGTGTTTCCACTATGACATAAAAACTGATTGTTATATGTGTCTCCCCCCCCCCCCTCTCCGTTAATACCACAGCACGACCATAAAACGACACCAGGGCGCACGTGGAGCTGAGAATCCGAGGTTAATTGTCGCCGCATCCCTGCGTGATAAACAATTAAATTTCCTGGTAGGATATATTGTAAACGATTTTAAACAAACGAAGACTAACGGATGAAAGGGTAATTGAAGAGAAAGACTAGTTAATATGATGCACATATTGTAATAAATGGAGGAGCAGATTGGAGAACGCCATGAACGTACGCAGCTTAAATGCAACTTTCATAGTGAGGAGGGATTGGGATTAGTTCAGTGCTATATTTCATACGTTTGTCTGCAATTGTTAAAGATACCCATAGAGACAATAGACATTGAATATTAGAATGCACTGATGTAGTATTTAACATGGATGAAGAGCTCTTAATGAAGACTCCTCTTGCTACTATGTATTTGAAAGGCTTGAATCATTTGTGAGTCAACTTCACATTTCGCGTGTAGGATGGTGAGGTTCTAACACGGTTGTATATGACCTTTTTTATGACCCATCTCAGTCACCTTCAGGCAGACCTATGAAATATCGCGAACCGTATTGCTGATGTTTCTCGGGTGTGGTTATGTATTTCATAGAGTAGCATGCGATGGTGTTTGTAGGCGCAGTTACCTAATATAAATAATCGATTATTAACATTTAGTAACGTTTTCTTGTTTTAACTTATATGTTATTTGCATGATTATACAACTAAGATAGTGATTGTTATTTGATTGTTCTTTTTTTCTTCTTCTAACATCAGGGGTATGACAGAATAATAGATCAAATACCGACATTTGATAAACATTTTCTTCTTTTTCTTAGTGATTTCTTGACTATATGTATAGTTGCAGAATTTTGAAATAGAGGTAATTGATTTTCTTGATTTTTTCCCCTATTAACATCAAGTTTGACAAAGTAAGAGAATTGAGATTTCGTAAAAAAATTCCTATTCTTTTTATTTGCCTTTTCATCTGTTTTGAGGGTAAAAATTTGTGTTAGAAAAAATGAATGAAAAATAAATTAAAATAGTCATAATAGCAAAATCAACTGAATTATTTTTGTCAAATTTATGTTAGAAACACAATTTTTGACGGTGTCGTTTTCAGAGTAAAAATTTGTGTTAGAAAAAAATGAATGAAAAATAAATTAAAATAGTCATAATAGCAAAATCAACTGAATTATTTTTGTCAAATTTATGTTGAAACACGATTTTTGACGTTGTCGTTTTGAAAAACAGTATTAGCGGTCTTTCTGCTTCCAACCGGAGACTAGACCTCCGACGAACAACAATAACACCATCTTCGGAGAATCAGCTTCACCAAATCCCAACAATTGATTGACCTTAGTCAAAAAGATATGTAGAAGATGATGATGAATCTGGGTCAATGAACCAAGATAATGGTGAAGAAATTAAAATATTTTGTACAATTTATTTAGTATGTATTTTGTGATTTGAATTTTTATCAATACATTTCACATTATGTTGTATACACTTGTATGAATTTATTGTATTAATGTTTATTGAAGCTTTTTAAATACTATTCAAACCGTATTTGCATATTTGCAACAATTATATACAATTACTTTTTTGTATTTGTATATCATCAGAAAGTATATATAGGTTCCAACTATTATTTGTATAACTTCAGCATTATCGGGGTATTTATATATTTGTTTTGTATATTTTTGTGTTTGTATTTCTATCAATACATTTCATATTATGTTGTATATGATTCTAAGGATTCAGCGTAAAATGTTTATTGCGGCTTTCTTACCTGGTTAGACCTTAGTTGTATACAATTACTTATTGTATTTATATAATATCAACAAGTATATGTTTCAACTATTTATTTGTATAATTTCGGCATTTGTGTACATTTACTAATTTTTGTGTTTTTATGTGTGTATATATGTATATGTATGCGTGTGTGTAGTCATTTTTTGACATATATATTTTTAAAGTTAAATTTATTTGTCTTTGTAGTTATATTCGGTAATTAAGAAATTCTAATCAAATACAATAACCATGATTTGTGGAATTTCTTTCCGTTTTAATAACCTAAATATCTGCCTCATTAATTAAGTTAAGAGTTCAATTTATATAAAATAAATAAATTTTAAACAAGACATATAATAGCTATTGAAACTATAGCTACATTACGTAAATAGACAAACATAGCTACGGAGACTATTTATATTTCAACTCTTATCTATTTAAAAGATTTCCCGTTGAATTATCCATACTTCTGGTGTTCAGTAGTAAAATATAAAAAAAAACTTATGTTAGATGGTTAGTAAAATAAGTGACCTTATATATAAAATTTGACCATATAACTAAAACTCTTTTTTTTAATGTGTACACTGCTTTTTTGCTTTTGAAATTTGCGAAATTGAATTTTAACATGTCGTAAAAGTTGAACCAAAGAGAGCTTAGTGAGCTTACAAGGTAGTAAATTATTTGATCTATATAATCCTCTTTAATCAGACGAATAATGGTAATTTGAATTTAATAAAAATGAAATGCGTGCAACAAAACCATTGCTCTTGTAGTATATGTAGGTGGTGGTATTTGAATTTTCCAAATAAATATTCATATGCATGATATAGATTGGTTGGGTGTTACTTTTGGATATTGAGAATGTATTTTGAACCAATATATAATCACGTGAGAAAAATGATTGACAAAAGTAATTTAGATAATATGGAGGTCCGTCATTGATAACACGTTTGATGTTTATGTGTGACACCTCAGACTTCTATCAGTTTTTAAGTTTTGGTAAACTTCAAATGACCATATATTTTAGAATATAATGAGTTAAGTGGCCCACGAGGTATCAAATCTAAGGTCTTGAAGTCCTTTTTCCAACACCATAAAATTTGCTAAATTTTGAGCTCCGATAAAAGGTTATGGTCATTTGAGTGAAGCTTCTCTAGTTAATGCTTTTCATCCATTTTAGGAAAGGGCATTCTGGATTTTTCCTTACCCCATTAGGCGAAACACATTTTATTCACCCAATTTAGAGGTTAAATGAGACGCTAAGACTATTTTTCATACTCCTAAACACTTAGTTTAGGGAAAAGTTTCAAGAAGAGGAAAAGAGGATATCCAAGCGTTCATTCAAGGGTTAAGGACTTTCCCCAAGAACCATCGTTCTTTCAAGGTATGTGAGATTTCTCATAATGATGGACTTGTTCTTCCTCATGCCAAGCATGTAATTCCTTCATTAATTGCTCCATGAAATCAAGCTTTCTGAAGAGTTCTTGAATTTTAGCCTTATTCTTTAAAAAATGGAGGCTTTGAATTCTTGATGTGAGGGTCTTGCGAATAAGTCATAACGCCTCGCTAATTGAAAGAACTAGGAAGAAGCTAAGAATTGGAAATAGTCATTTTGGAAATAATTAAAATCTAGAAAATTTGTTAAGTATGTTAAGTTGAGTTTTTGGTCAACTTCAAATGACCATAACTCCTACATCAGGATGATTAACGTGTGCTTCCAGATATTGTAGGAAAGATCTTGGAATAATCTTTCCAACACCACCAAGTTTGTGCGATTCTGAGTTCGTATGAGGGAGATACGACCTCTTGAAGTTGGGTTGTTCAAATAAGAAAAAATCTAAAATTGGATTTTGGAAGGGTATTTTAGTATTTTTCTTACCCAATTAAATTATTTCATTTTGAGTAAGTTATGTGGGGTCTAAACCGAGTCATTTCAGTTTACACAATAAAGAAATATGCTGGGCTTTGACAGAAGAGAAAAGAGGAGAAAGGAGAAGAGAAGTTCAAGATTCGTCAAGTTCTTGCGATTTTGGTTGTGGAATTCGCCAAGAATTCAATCCTATGAGGTATGTGAGACTTTCATAGTGTTGGGTTAGTTCACCTATGCACCAAACATGTTTGTTTCAGCGAAATTGTTTCTAGAAAGTTGAAAGCATGTTGTTCTTTAATTATGTTTTTAAAGTTTGCTTTAGTTCCTAAGATTTAATGGGATCGTGGAATTCTTGATGAAATCGTATCAAATTAAGGGTGCTGGAGTTATATATATATATATATATATATATATATATGTTTGAATCTAAAGAGGGATTGAAAAAAGAATCAGATTTAGGTGAATTGGGGTGAGAAAAATGAAGAAGGAAAAACTCGAGCAAGTTTTGGCATGCAAGTCCGCGACGCCCCAATGTACAAAAATCACCTCCTTGTCGCAGTTAGTATGTGGACTGCTCTTTTTCAAATTTTAATTCTGCGATCAGATATTCAAATATATCTCTGCATTGCGGACTAGTTTTCAGACAATGATTTCTTGATCTTTTCTCATGCTTAACTATCTAAAAACACTCTTAAACATCATGAGATTCTTCCTATCACAAATCACAATCCTTGAATCCATAATTCAATTCAACAAAGGTTAAGAGTCAAGTCTAAGAATCAAGCTAAGAGAAGTTCATAAAAATTTTCAAAAGTCTTTCACAAACATTTTAACTTATTTTAAGACTTAAGTTTTGAGTTAAGCAAAGTGTAAGAGTAAGAGTCATATCTTCAAAGTTAAAAGGGAACTAAGTATTCCCAAGAGTTAAAATGTTTTCAACATTTGAGCAAGAAAGGGAAACACCGATTTTCAAAAGAGCTTTTAATCTAAGTTTTGAGTTATTATCTCAAATCAAAGAAAGAGTTTTTGTTTTAAAAACATATGAGCTAAGTATATTTTGGAAGTAGTATTGAGCACCGATATAGGCACGCGAGTTCAGATAACTCAAGTCTCTATAAACCATGAAGCCATCGTGTATAGTAAATGATTATACTTTTTAGATGAATCCTAAGTGCTTTAAAGCATATACAAGTGCATCCACTTAGTTAAGTCTTTCTATATGACAAAAAAAGTATATGACAGTTCTGAAAGTGTGGGCAAGATGCTATATCACCACTTAGGCTCATAGTAGTGGTTGTCGGTTAGAGGAACTCCCTCAGAAACTATATTACCTTATTATATAAGTAAAATTGAGTTGTATTCATTTTGTTTACAAATTAGTAACATTATCACCATGTTAAATGTTCGTTTATAGATTGACAACTATTATTGTTTGTTTACCACTCCATTGAATTATCTATTCATGAGTTGAATAAAGCCAAGGTAAGTGTTTCTTTCAAATTCTTTTAAAGCTTATGTTATGATTAGTGTTCCACTCGCATATTCGTACATTCAATGTACTGGTGCCAGTTGTCCTGCATCTCTTATGATGCTGACACACGTAACCAGTATCATCATCCAGCACCTCGTTGATCCAGTTGGGCACTCAGAGTCTGTTGGTGAGCCTCCTTGCTTTCTGGAGAGGTCATTGATACATTGTTTTCTAGTTTACAGTAGTTAGGATGATCGAGGGTCCTATCCGAACCTTCCTTATTTTTTTAGAGGCTTCATATATGAGTAGCTATAGTTCTTTAGTCTTATTCATTTCAGTTGTATACGTTTAAGACTTGAGTTGCCATTTTGAATAAGTTATTATCTCTTAAGTTATTTCATGAGCTATATTTCTTATGTTTAAGTGTTCTACTAAGTAAGTAAGTCAGGCCAAGGGTTCGCTTAGGTCCAACAATAGTTTTCAAGTGCTAGTCTCGCTCAGTATGTAGGCTAAGGGCTGATAAACTTAGTACCGGAGCACAAAGTTCAGGATTCCTAGGGAGTCTATTAATCTGTGTGTGTATAGTCCTAGTTATCGATGTGAAACGCGCCATATATATAATTAGGAGCTGCAACACTTAGGAAATCATCTCACTTCTTTCACACTCATTTCGTGCGTTGGAGTTTGATCTTTAAAAAGTTTTTTTTCTAATTCCTGCTTTTGTGTGTGTGTGTGTCTGTGTGTGTGTGTTGTTTTACACTGCATTTGAATATCTTATTCATGAGTTCAGTAAAGCAAAGGTAAGTGTTTCTTTCAAATTCTTTTAAAGCTTATGTTATGATTAGTGTTCCACTTGCATATTCGTACATTCAATGTACTGGTGCCAGTTGGCCTGCATCAATTTATAATGCTGACACACGTAACCAGATCATCATCCAACACCTCGTTGATCCAGTTGAGCACTCAGAGTCTGTTACAGCTCATTTTTACATTGTTTTCTAGCTTACAGTTTTTAGGATGATCGAGGGTCCTATCCAAACCTCTCTTATTTTTTAGAGGCTTCATATATGAGTAGCTATAGTTCTTTAGTCTTATTCATTTCAGTTGAATACGTTTAAGACTGAGTGTCATTTTTGATAAGTTATTATCTCTTAAGTTATTACATGAGCTATATTTCTTATGTTTAAGTCTTCCACTAAGTATGTAAGTCAGGCCAAGGGTTTGCTTAGGTCCAACAATGGTTCTCAAATGCTAGTCCCTCCAAGTATGTAGGCTAAGGGCTGACAAACTTAGTACCGGAGCACAAAGTTCAGGAGTCCTAGGGAGTCTATGAATCCGTGTATGCAGAGTCCTAGTTATCAATGTGAAATGTGCCATATCTATAATTAAGGGCTTGCCAACACTTAGGAAAGTATCTTAACTTCTTCCAACAATCATTTCGTGCATGGGAGTTGATTCTTTAAAAAAGTTTTTTTTTTCTCTAATTCCTATTGATGTGTTTTTCAGTTAATCATGCCTCCAAGAAGAGATGTCGGAGGTAGTCCTGCTAGGATTAATGTTGAGGAGCAAGTACCAATGCACCTGAAGTGCAACCGCAAGGAGAAGTTACCAATGTTGAGTTCAGAAAAGCGATAAGAATGTTAAGCCAAGTTGTAACTAACTAGCTTGGGCCACAAAGAGGAACTAGACAGGAAGGGGTGATAATTTGAGGATTCACGAGTCATTGAGGGTGAACCCTCCATGTTTCACTGTTTCAAGCACTACTGAGGATCCGGAGAGTTTTATCAAGGAACTGGAAAAGGTGTTTAAGGTTATGCACATAGTCGATGTTGATCCAGTTAAACTAGTTGCATATCAACTGAAAAATGTTGCTAAAACTTGGTTTGACAAGTGGAAGAAAGATAGAGCTAAGGAAGCACCACCTGCGAGTTGGGGTTGTTTTTAGGAGGCCTTCTTGGGGTGTTTTTATTTCCTAAAACTAAAAGAGGATAAGATACGAGAGTTTCTCACTCTTAAGCAGGATACGTTAAGTATTCATGAGTGTGGTTTAAAGTTCACCCAACTATCTTGATATGCTACGGAGATGGTTGCGGACATGAGAAGAAGGATGAGTCTTTTAGTTGTTGGGTTTTCCCATCTGTAAAGAAAAGAGGGACAGGGAATGCTAATTGGGGACTTGGATATAGAAAGGTTAATGGTATATGTGCAGCAGGTTGAGCAAGGGAAGTTGAGGATAGGGAGGAGTGTAGAAACAAGAAGTCTAAGACAGGAGTGAATCCAAGAAGAAAAGAAATAATGTGAACCAATCTTCCTTCCAACAAAAGCAAAAGGCACCTGCTCAATCATCTGTTAGTGCACTTGCAGCCAGAAACAAAAGTGAGTACAATAGTCAGAATTCACAGCGCTTTAAGGCTAGACCTGCCCACTTTTGTTTCTGGCTGCAAGTGCACTAACAGATGATTGTACTCACTTTTGTTTCTGGCTGCAAGTGCACTAACAGATGATTGTGTGGCACAAGGATATAACTGGGCTCCTACATGTGTTAAGTGTGGTACAACCTACCCACGTAAATGTCTAATGACTCTACAAGTTGTTTCAAGTGTGGGAAAGAGGGTCACTTCATGAAAAAGTGTCTTAAGAAGCGGCAAGGTAATGGGAATAAGGCAATAGAGCCCAATCTTCATTAGTGTCTCCACCAGACAAGGTTTCACCTAGAGGAGACCTTTCGGTACTGGCGGAGGAGCATACCGCCTTTATGCAATCACAAGTTGCCAAGAGCAAGAGAATTCTCCAAATGATGTCACTATATGATCAAAGTCTTCACTCTTATATTTATGCTTTGCTAGACCCAGGATAAAGTTTATCTTTTGTGACTCGTAATGTTGCAAATAATTTTGATGTTCTTCCTAAGAAACAATGTGAACCCTTTTGTGTTTCTAAACCTATTGGGGAGTCTATTCTAGTTGAGGGTATATCGTGATTGAATCATTTCCATTAATCATAAGGACACCATGGTTGATTTAGTCGAATTAGACATGGTAGATTTTGATTTCATTATCAGTATGAACTGACTTCATGATTGTTATACCTTAATTGATTGTAGAACTTGAGTTGTCAAGTTTCAATTTCCAAATGAGCCAGTCTTAGAGTGGAAAAGTAGTTAGCAATGCCTTCTGTATAGACATTTTCTCAAATACTCGTCCTATATCTATTCCGCCATTTAGAATGGCTCCAAGAGAGTTAAGATCTAAAAGAACATTTGAAACATCGCCTTGATAAGGGTTTTATTCGACCAAGTTAGAGTTGTCAAAAAGGGCTAGCCAACCCAACCCAATCAAACCCTAATGGGCTAGAAAGGTGAATGGGTTGGGGCAGGCTATCACTTTTAATAAAAGGGTTAATAAAATAGCAGCCCAACTCAACCCTAAGCAGGCCACCGGTTGGGAAAGGTTGGCCCTTCAACAAAAAAATAAGAATAATACCCTCTTAGAAAGAGTATCAAACGTTGCCATATATGAACACGACATCAATTCATACAAAAATGCATTTAAAAATCACACACTTTGGTGGATACTTACACAAGTAAATTTATGAATCACACACTTCGGTGAATACTTACAAAAATACATAATAGTCAACGTAAATTTTAGCGGATAAATGTTGATCATTCCACCATTTCTCCCACGAAAAACTAGTTGATTTAACATATTTCCAGAAACACAAGGTATCCTAAATACTCAATAAATCTAAATTACTAAATACTACATGACCCATTAATAAAGTTTTATATGTTTCCTCTTTCAACATTAATCACATATGAATCAACATGTGATATTGTTTCTTGAAGAAATTCATCTTCATCTATAATTTACCATACGAGATGATATAGCAAAAGACTTGATTTTTTATTTTTCAAAATATTTATTGATATACTTGACAAATAAAACATTATTAAAAATATATATATGAAAATATTTTTAAAAATAAAAGCCCACGGGCTGGCCTCTGAGGCTACCGGGCCAAATGGCGCGGGCCAAAAAGCCTCATTTCTAAATGAGCCAAAAAAATTAAGTTCAATCCCACTTATTTCAAGGGTGGGTTTGGGCTGGCCTCGCGGGCCAAGCCCATTTTGACGGTTCTAGACCAAGTGCCTCACATGGGGGTGCTCCGGTCATATTTATGAGAAATAAAGATGGTTTTCTTAGGATGTGTATAGATTGTTGTATGTTTAACAAGGTTACCATCAAGAACAAATACCCTCTTCCAAAAATTGATGATCTTTCCAATTAACTTCAGGGTGTTACTTGTTTCTCTAAGATAGATCTCAGATCAGGCTACCATCAGTTAAGGATAAGGGAATGTAACATTCCAAAGACAACATTCAGGACCAGTTATGGTCATTATGAGTTCCTAATGATGTCCTTGGTTTGACCAATGCGCCTGAGGCATTTATGGATCTTATGAATAGAGTATTCAAGACTTATTTTGATATGTTTATTATGGTTTTCATTGATGGCATACTAAAATATTCGAGGAATGAAAAATATCATGTTAGCTATCTCAGAATATTTCTCTAGACTTTAAAAATAAGGAGTTATATGCCAAGTTTTTGAAATTTGAGTTTTGGCTGGAGTCTGTAACATTCTTAGGCCACATAGTTCCGGTGATGGAATAACAGTTTATACCCAGAAAATAAAGGCAGTGCAGAATTGGCTTAGACCCACATCTCCGACTAATATTAAGAGTTTCATGGGTTTGGCTGGCTATTATGTAAGGTTCATAGAGGGGTTCTCGCCTATTTCATCATATTTGACCAAGTTGACTTAGAAAACAATGAAGTTTCAATGGTCTAAAGCTTGTGAATAAACTTTCATGAATTGAAAAAGAGGTTGACTACTGTCCAGCGTTGACCTTACTAGAAGGTACTCAAGGTTTTGTCGTATATTGTGATTCGTCTAGAGTTGGTTTGGGTTGTGTGTTAATGCTGAATGGCAAAGTTGTAGATTATGCCTCTAAAGTCTCGAGAGTTGTAAGTTTATGAGAAAAACTACCCAACCCATGACCTAAAGTTGGATGTCGTAGTATTTTCTTTTAATATGGCGTCATTATTTTTATGGTGCTCGTGTAGATGTATTCACTGATCACAAGAGTTTTCAGTATGTGCTCACTCAGAAAGAGCACAATCTCAAACAAAAGAGGTGGTTAGAATTACTCAAGAATTATGACATGAGTATTTTTTACCACCAGGTAAGTTTAATGTTGTTGTTGATGCCTTGAGCAGGCTTTCTATGGGTAGCACCGCCCATTTTAAGAATGATAAGTAGGAACTATAAAGGGATTTGCATAGACTTGCACACCTGGGAGTTTGCCTGATGGATTCCACTGAAAAAGGAATAGTGGTGATGAATAGGGTTGAATCGTCATTAGTTTAAGAAGTTAAAGAGAAGCAAGACCAAGACCTTATTTTGCTTCAATTGAAGGCAAATGTTCATAAGTAAAAAGTAATACCTTTTGAACAAGGGAGAGATGGTGTATTGAGATACTAAGGTAGATTTTGCATACCAAGAGTGGATGAACTCTAAGAGAGGATCATGGAGGAAGCTCATGGCTCCAAATATTCCATTCATCTGGGTTCCATAAAAATATATCGAGATTTGAGAGAAGTCTATTGGTAGAGCGTATGAAGAAGGGCATTGTATACTTTGTTGCTAAGTATCCGAATTGACAATAAGTTAAAGTAGAGAACCAAAGGATAACTGGTATGGTTCAGAATATAAAACTTCCAAATGAAAAAAAGGAGATAATCAATATGCACTTCATCACAGGTTTACCAAGGTCTCGCAGACAATATGATTCTATTTGGGTGATTTTCGATAGAATGATGAAATCAGCTCACTTTTGTCACTAAAGACTACCCATTTAGCAGAAGATTATTCTAAGTTGTACCTTCAAGATGTGGTGACTTCATGGGGTTTCGTTCTCCATTATTTCAGACAGAGGTGCGCAATTTACTGCACAGTTTTGGAAGTCATTCCAAAAAGGCTTGGGTTCAAAAGTAAACTTAAGTACTTTTTTCATCCTCAGACTGATGGGCAACCAGAGTGCACTATTCATACCTTAGAGGATATGTTGAGTGATTTTGTTATTGAATTCAAAGGTGATTGGGATGATAACCTACCTCCTATTGAATTTTCTTACAACAATAGTTACCACTCTAGCATTCAAATGGATCCTTATGAAGATCTTTATAGGAGAAAATGCAGATCTCTTATCAGATGGTTTGAAATTGGTGACGCTGGGTTGATAGGATCAGATTTAGTTCATCAAGTTATGGAGAAAGTTAAAGTGATTCAAGAGAGGTTGAAAATAGCGCATAGTTATCAGAAATCCAACACTCATACACTGAGGTTAGCAGAACGGAGTTAGAGTTTGAACTAGATGATTGGGTATATCTAAAAAGTTTACTCATGAAGGGTGTTATGGAATTCCGTAAGAAGGGAAAGCTTAGTCCCCGGTATATTGGCCTTTACAGAATATCAAAAAGGGTTGATAATATATTATAAATTAGAGCTACCACAAGAGTTAGCAATGGTTCATACGGTATTTCACATCTCCATGTTGAAGAAGTGCATGGGCAATCCTTTATTGATCATACCAACTGAAGATATTGGTATTAAGGATATCTTATCTTATAAAGAGATTTTGATTCAGATTTTAGATCGTCAAATTCACAAGTTGAGGACAAAAAAGGTAGCATCAGTCAAAGCTCATTAGAGGAACTAGTTTGTTGAGGAAGCTACTTGGTAAGCTAAGAAGATATGAAGAAGATATATCCGCATCTCTCTGAGCCTGGATAAATTTCAGATACTTTTTAATTTATGAGGTGTCATGTTGTATTTGCATTGCCTGTTGGGTGTTTGAGCTGAATCTTAGATGTCACACCCTTAACCTACTTGGAGTAATCTCATTTGAGGATGAGTATTCCCAAGGTGGAGATATTGTAACACCTAGCTAATTGAAAAAAACTAGGAAAATTTTAAGAATTGGATTCATTTTTGAAAAGAATTGAAATCTAGAAAATTTGTTAAAGTATGTTGAGTTGAGTTTTTGGTCAAATTCAAACGACCATAACTCCTAGCTGAAGATGATTTAGGTGTTTTCAAGGTATCGTAGGAAATATCTTGAAATGAGATTTCCAACATCGCCGAGTTTGCGCGATTCCAAGTTGTATGAGTGAGATATGACCTTTCAAAGTTGGGTTGTTCAAATAAGAAAAGTCTAAAATCAGATTTTGGAAGCGTAATTTAGTATTTTCCTTACCCAATTAAATTATTTCATTTTAAGTAAGTTATGTGGGGTCTAAACTCAGTTAGTTGAGTTTACGTAGTTAAGAAATATGTTAGGGCTTTGAGAGAAGAGAAAAGAGGAGAAAGGAGAAGAGAAATTCAAGATTCGTCAAGTTCTTGCAATTTTGGTTGTGGATTTCGCCAAGGATTCAATCCTCCGAGGTATTTGAGACTTCCATAGTGTTGGGTTCGTTCACTCACGTGACAAACATGTTTGTTTCAGCGAAATTATTTCTAGAATGTTGAAAGCATGTTGTTATTGAATTATGTTCTTGAAGTTTGCTTTAGTTCTTGAGATATGATGTGATTGTGTAGTTCTTGATGAAATCATATCGATTTAAGGGTTGTTTTGAGTTATATTCGTATATATATACTGGGTATTTGAATCTAAAGAGGGATTGAGAAAAAGAATTGGATGTAGGTAAATTGGGCTGAGAAAACGAAGAAGGAAAAATTCGAGCAGGTTTTAGCACGACTTGCTCCCCAGTGTACAAAATCACCTCCGTGTCGAAGTTAGGACGTTGACTCCTCTATTTCAAAATTTAATTTCTCGATAAAATATTTAAATACATCTTTGCGTCGCAGTTAGTTTCAATTCAATTCAATTCAAGGAAGGTTGAGTGTCAAGTCTAGAAGTTAAGAATCAATCCAAGAGAAGTTCATAAAGGTTTTTAAAAGTCTTTCACAGACGTTTTAACTTTGTTTTAAGACTTAAGTTTTGAGTTAAGCAAAGAGTAGACTAAGATTTAATTTCTTTTAAGTTATAAGGGCAATAAGTATTCCCAAGAGTTAAAATGTTTTCAACATTTGAGAAAGAAAGGGAAATACCGTATTCAAGAGATATTTTAAGCTAAGTTTTGAGTAGTTATCTCAAACCAAAGAAAGAGTTTTGTTTTAAAAACATATGAGCTAAGTATATTTTAGGATTAGTATTAAGTACCGATATGGGGACACGAGTTCAGATAACTCAAGTCTCCATAAACTATGTAGTCATTATGGGTAGTAAAGGATCATACTTTTAGATGAATCCTAACTGCTTTTAAGCATAAACTAGTGGATCCACTTAGTTAAGGTGTTCTATATGACGAAAATAATAACATATGGCTAAGTATATTTTAGGATAGTATTGAAGTACCGATAATGGGGACCACGAGTTTTCAGATAACTCAATCTCCATAAACTATGTAGTCAGTATGGGTATAGTAAAGGATTAATACTTTTAGATTGAATCCTAACTGCTTTTAAGCAAAAAAACTAGTGGATCCACTTAGTTAAGGTGTTTCTATATGACCGAAAAAGTTAGGACGATTCTTTGTTAGCAGTGGGCAAGATGATGTGTATCACATACTTGATAATAGTGGGGTGGTGTCAAATTAGAGAGAAACTCCGCGGAGGGAACTATATTACCTTATTAATGACTGAAAGTGGAAGTTTTTTTAAATTACATTTCTTTAACAAATTGAGTTGTTATTTACTGTTTTAAATGCTTTGTATAAATTGCACTATTATTGTTTTTTTACACTACATTTGAGTATCTTATTCATGAGTTGAGTAAAGTCAAGGCAAGTGTTTCTTTCAGATTCTTTTCAAGATTATGTTATGTTAAGAGTTCCACCGCATACTCATCCATTCAATGTACTGATGTCAGATGGTCTGCATCGTCTTATGATGCAGGCACATGTAACCAGGTTCATCATCCAGCACCTCGTTGATCTAGTTGAGCACTCAGAGTCAGTTAGTGAGACTTCTTATTTTTCGGAGGGCTCCTTTTTACAATTTGTTTCTAGTTTTTAATTGTTAGGATGATCAGGGGTCCTGTCCCGACATTCCTTTTTGTTTTAGAGGATTCATAGATGAGTAGCTATAGGTTTTTAGTCTTATTTATTTCAGTTGTATAAGTTTAGACTTGATTTGCCACTTTGTCTAAGTTATTATCTCTTAAGAGCCTGTTTGGCTCAGCTTAAAAGCTGGTCAAACTGACTTAAAAGCTGATTTTTTACTTATGAGCTGTTGGCAATACCGAAAATAACTGATTTTAAGTTAAAAAAATTGATTTTAAGCCAAAAAGTTTAAAAAACTGGGTGGGTTAGGGGTGCTTTTTTTTTTAGTTATAAATTGTGTTTAAGTGGAAACCAAATTTTACCTTTTGTGCCATTAATATTTTTTATCAATCTCCAAATCACCCACATAACCATCCAACATCTTTTCTTCCATTTTTCTCCTTTTTTCAAGTGTGGGATGATAGAGATAATATTAATTACTATTACTAATGAATGAAAATAAAACTTTAAATCTTAAATCTTTCAAAGTGAATCATCAAAAATATATATTATTAAAAATATAAAATAAGGTGGCACATATAACTTAAATTATAAAAATTTATATTTCCTCTATAAATAATTTGTGATTAATAAAAAAATAGTGCTATATTAAGGACAAGTAGTATTAACTATGGAATAAAACTAAAAATAAAATCTTAAATGTTTCTTTGATCTATTCAAATTATAGTATCTTTAAAATCTATTAATTAGTTTTTATATTCCTCTATAAATTAAGTTTGTGATGAGAAAGAAATAGAGAATAGATAGCAAAATATAATATTTAGGGCTGGTTAAAAAATCGAAATTAATTAAATTTTATTTGTTAAAACAACTTTTAAGGGTATTTCAGACACTGATTTTAAAAGTGTTTTATCAAAGCACTTTATTTGCCATACACATCAACCAACTTTTTTTTAACTCAAGCATTTAATACAAACGCAATAATTGCTTATTTTAAAATAAGTTCAAGCACTTTCAAAAGTACTTTGTTAAAAGCTACTTTTATGAAATGCTCTCATTCCAAACGGGTCCTAAGTCATCGCATGATTTATATTTCATATGTTTAAGTCTTCTGCTGAGTAAGTAAGTCAGGTCAATGGTTCGCTTAGGACCAGCAATGGTTCTCAAGTGCTAGTCACACTTGGGGTGTAGACTTGGGGCATGACATGATTAGTGTTTTTTTTTTTTAAATTTGTGTGGGATTTCATTGAAATTGTGTTGAATTTATGAATCAAAGAGAGTTTGCAAGAAACTATTCGATTCTAGTTGAGTTAAGACCCCAAAATGAACAAGAAAATTCATTGGTTTTCTTGATATAGTGGTGGGGCGGCACTCCACCAATGCGCCAGAACTACTGGTTATTAGTTTGGTGCTTGGCGTGGCATGCCAATTGTGTGTCCCAAACTACTGCCAGTAGTTTAGGGTCTGGTGCCCTGCTTCACTTAGTACGTCAAGATTGCCTGATCCTTTTTTTTTTATGTTGTCCTTTATTATGTATGTGTTTCTTTGAATCGTATCTACATTATCTTCTTGATATTAACTCTCAAGGTCTTCATTAATCCTTGAGAGAGTCTACATGTCCCCGTCTCACCCAACGGCGATTTCACCTATAACCCCCAAAATACCCCCTACCTCTCTCCCGCCAAGCTTTTTTTAATACCCCAAACTTTAAAAATACATTTTTAACTTTTTTAATCTTCCTAAATATTTTTTTGTATGTCAGATCTTTTTTAATTTTTTAAAAACAGATTATTTAAAAGGAAATTAAAAAAAGATCTTACATACAAAAAAATATTTAGGAAAAACTTCTTTTTCTATATTTATGGACAAGATAAAAAGTTGCTAAAATAATGAGATTATAATAATTTTTAATACTTAATATTTAGTGTATTTATTAATTAAATCATAGAGAGAAGAAAAACAGAGAGAAACGGGATCCCTAGCTATCCATATGTATGGAGAATATATACACAAACAGCTGGCTAGTGTAAGGTGAGATATCGTTACTATTGTTGGATTAAAATTTGAAATTTGTGAACAGTTGTTCTTAGCATACTGACATGGCCCAAGACTATCAAAATTAATTTCATGTTATTAGTTTGGAAAACTAACCACTAATAAAACAAAAAGGACGATATGAATTTTTATAGCTATTATAATGCAAAAGTAACAAAAAATAACACGTAATAAGTGACTGATAAAGATTGAGTGAATACGTATAACGAAAATATAACGACATCATATACTTTGTAAATAGTTTAGAAATTTATTTGAAATCTGAATTTGTGAAATGGAATATTGTTGAAAGAACACAAGTATAATTGACTAGTCATTTCATTATTGATCTCAGTTAGGTAATTACAGAATTCAATTCAAATGAAATACGTAATGAATGACTAAGGGTGTGTTTGATAGAAAGCAAAATGTTTTCTCGAGAAATAAGTGGATTTATAACTTATTTTCTTTTTTTTTGTTCGTGAGCAAAAAATATTTGTTGGAAAATATTTTTTTAATGTTTGGTTGGTGAATGTGAACTATTTTTCAGAAAATATCTTCTTCTTTTTTAATTTGAAACTAAAAAAATACTCTTTCGAAAAATAATTTTTAATTTTTTTTTTGCTTGAGGGGGAGGGGACTGGTTTGGTGGTAGAGATAAAAATATCTTTGATATTTAAAAAAATAAGAAAATTTTAAGAACAAAAAAAAATTGAATGGAGAAGGTCGAGTATGGGGTATGGGTAGGATAAGAAAAAACAAATTAAAGATTGAGTAGAGTTTTGGAAAATATTTTCCTTAATTTAGGAGGAGAGGTCATTTTTATTAAATTTTAGAAAAATTAGTTGATTTGAAAATATTTAAATTTTAAGCATACCAAACATGAAAAAATTAAAAAATATTTTCCTTCATACCAAGCACACCCTAAATAAAGTTTATTTGATGATCCATCAAAATTTTCAAATTTAAACTAATTAATTTTTAGCAATTATTGCACGCGGAAATAGAAAATAATAAAAATCAGCCTCCTCATACATGCTTGCCTATATATGTAGCGTAGTGAAAAATAGAGTAACTATGAAAAAACAGAAAGATGAAAGAAACAAATGTAAGCCCAACCTTTATTACTTTGTGAATGAAAAAGCAACTTTCAATGTCCCCCAATCTTTACGGCTATAGGTGTGCAAGCTAAACGGTAAAGTCAAATTAAATAGATAAATTAAAAAAAAAAGATTGATTTATGATTTGATTTAATTGATTTGGCAGTTGAAAAAAAAAATAATTACTCTTGATTTAATTTGATGTAGAAGAAAAAAAATTAAATCAAACTTAAACCGATATATATATAGAGAGAGTTCTGGAGAGAGGGGGGAGAGAGAGAGTGAAAAATAAAAAATTATTATTTATAATCTACTTTGTTAATATATTTCTAGTTAGTTTATAGTTTCCAAATGTTTATATATTTTATTTTTTTATTTGGACTTGTAAAATTTATAAATATTTTATTTTGTGTTAAGATCCGAAGTTATAATTACATTGTTATAGTGTTACAAAATTTGAAGTTAACGATTTACTTTGTAAATATTTTATTATGTATTTAACTCGCATGTAGCCTTTAATCTTATTAATTAAACATAATGTACGCTGATATTTTCAAAAAATATTTCGTACTCATGTAAATTTTATCGTCTTTTTGAAAAATTCTATCAATTTAACATTTTTTAAGTTTAATTATCAAAACAGTAAGTGTTAAAATATATTTTGATATGTTTTCCAAATTATAAGGCTGTTATAATTAGAACATAATCAAACAAAGAACACCTAATATCAAAATTAAAAAAACTGACTTTACATAATTTAATTTAATTTTTAGATTTAATAAACCGATATAATTAATTTAAAAAATAATGAAAAACCATAGCAATCCAACCTATGTACACCCTAGTTACCACACTATTTTCATATAATGTTCTTTTCTCCGACTTTCATGTACTTAAATCGTATAAGATTTAATATCCTGTTTCAAATGAATTTTATTTAGCTTTTATAATAATAACAGTGAATTTACACTCTTTTAAGGTGTATTTTCTCATATTTATAATTTATTTTAAGTATAATCTAGCTTAATACTTGAAATCTACACTCATTTCCATGTGTTTGACACTTATTTAAGGTGTTTTATCATTTTAAGAAAAGACTCAAAAATAGAAGAAGTGTGGAACAGAGGAGGCTTGAAAATCGGGATTTACAATTTAAATTAAAAGGTGTATAAAATTATAAAAAATTAATTTAAAAATAGTAATAAAATAATAATTTAGTTAAATGTCTCTAAAATTTCAGTCACAATGTATAAAGTTACTTATGTCTAATCCCTATAATTTTTACAACTTTAAACAAAAATATTTATTTAGTTACAATAATTTTTTTTTTTTCAAATAATTCATTTGAGATTACTATTGTTACAGTAAATTTTAACTCGTGGCAAAAAATAGTAATTAGCTACAAAAAAAAATTTACAACAAAAATATTGTGGTTATATAATTTAACAACTGTCACGATGTCTATAACTTGATCTATTGTTGCAATAAGTTTCTAACTCCTAGCCTAGACTAATATAATTTGCTAAAAAATATTTATATATAGTTAAAATTCTCTAGATATATCGTTTAACTATTGTCATAATTTTTATTTCATGGTAAAATTTCATGATCAATTATAAATATTACTGAAGTAATAAAGTTATAATTTTTCCATTTACTTTTATTTGTTTTGTTTTCGAAAATTAATTTGATAAATTGAATTACATTAATTCTTTTTTTTAAAAGTTAGATATTTAAAATTATACGAGAAGATTGCAGTTTTTGCATATCAATATGATGAAAATTACATCTTAAAATATTGATTAAAGTTCATAAAGTTTAACTCTAAAAAAGAAAATCATGACAATTAAAAGCAGAAAGAGGGAACAACTATTTAGGTTATTATTGTCATGACTTAAATTAGCAATTGTAGCGAAAATAAAGTAGCTCTGTCAATTTAATTTTATATCTACGAATATTATGAATTTATGAATATTCATAAAAATATAAAATTTTGTTGATATTAATATGTAATAGTTACGATTTTGAGTTTATAACTTAAATTTTGTAGCTATAATACATTGTGTTATAGTTTGATCAAAATGGTGAAAAAATCACTTCTTGATTTGATTGCACACTTTCCTTTATAGTTTGTGTCAAAAATAATTTCAATTTACTATAATTTAAAATATTTTAATTTATTCTTCATGAAATGATTCTTATTCATACAAATATTTAAAAATATTTTAGACCACATATTTTAATTTTTTATTTTAAAAATCATATCAAAATAAAAAAAAATATCATTAAAAGTACATAGTCTGTTCCTACTTAAAAGGAAGCCATAGTATCATGACCGATAACGCACGTCAAAGAGGGTGGTGGTCGGGTTGGAGTGGTTTCCACTTATCCATCTAATAAACACAATGTATGGCTGATAAGTTTCTTGAAATCCTACTAAATGTACTAATAACATGATAAGTTGCATACTCTCACCGTTTTAAAAAGGATAATTTAGTTTGACTTAGAACAGAATTTTAAAAAAAAAAATTTAATTTTGTGATTCAAAATTAAAGTTATATTAAATGTATTAAAATGTCCTTTAATATAGTAATGTTAAACATGACACATAAAAAAAATATTCTTTTTAAAATAAACTTCTTTTTTTATACGGACCGAATAATTTTTATTAATGGCATAATACATAAATATACCCTTTAACTTGATTTCGAATTATATTTATGCCCTTCAACTTTGGGTGTGCACAAGTAGACACTTAAACTTGTATAAAGTTGAACAAATAGACACACACATCCTACATATCATCCTACGTGTCATTTTTTGTCCTATGTAGTGTCTTACGTGTATTGTGTCATGTAGGACTTGTGTATTTATTTAAAAATTGAATAGTTAAAGTGTCTGCTTATACATAATGAAAGTTGAAGGTCAAAGTTAAAATTTAAAGAAGTTTAAGATTTAATATATATATTATGCCTTTATTAATCCCGTTGAAAAGCATTCCCATTGAATTATTCTTTGGCTACACAAAAAGCAAAGTATTTCCCGTCTCCTGCACCTACTTCTTCTTTAGCTTTATCAAATTGCATCTAGCAATTTCAATCTGTGTAATTCACTTTTCTAGTAAACAAAAAAACTCAGGTACTTAGCAACGAGACAGTTGTGATATAGAATGTTAAAATAATTGTTATTTTTACTTTAAAATCTTAAGTCCTTTCGTTAAAATTCAAAATTAATCTAAACAAAAAACATGAAATAAACTACTTTCAAAAAACCAACAAGTGTTTTTATTGCAAACCAAATACATCGCGTATCACATAATATATTAAAACACCATAAAAACAGTACAAAAGGATATATCCCATTTCTATCATGGGTCCCAAATTAAGACTTGCAGATACTAAAATTTTAAAAACAAAGTGCGACCGAAAAACCCCCAAAATCAAACCGGTATTAAACTTACATCCTGGCGGAACTCAGAGAGCGAGAACAAGACCTGGAACCGACTTACCCACCCGATTAGGTAAACTACTCTCCCAAAGAGAAGGGCAATGCCGTGTAGCAGCAATGGAAGACAAATCCGATGAAGGGCAATTATTATTATTACTATTGTCAAGTCGAGTGACTGTGAGAGAGGTATTGAAATACTCCCTAACCTGAGTAATTATCCCATCATTAACAGTCCAAGCGTGAACCCAAGTAATAGAGTGATCAGGATCGCAACCTTCGACAAGGACAGTAGATCCAAAGGCGTCAATACTTTGAGGAATGAATTTGAAGAAATAGTGATCGGAGTTGGCAGTACCAGTTAGTATGCGCATCAAAAATTGATGTGAAGGTGGACCATGGAACCACCACTCAAGGTCAGATGCCAGAAGTTTCTGGACTTTGTCAACGTCACGTGAGCTCAAAGCTTCATATAGGGCGAGCACCACCCCTTTATTTCTGGTTTCTTCCAGAATTTCCTGAGAATTAGCCAGTTCCAGAAAAAGAGGAGAGAATGAAGTTATAATTATATACCAAACTAATAATGTGATGCTGATTAGATTGGAATGAAAGGGGAAGAAGGTATGCAAGGATTATATAGGGAAGATTCAAGGGTATTAGTGAAATTATATCAGGGTTGAGAGGGTGTTTTTGGGAAACTTACAAGGGTGAGTACATTTCACGCGCCATTCAGTGCATGAACTTGACGTGTCCATCCATGTATGGATGAGATGTTCTCGTTTTTCTTTGGGTGGGGACGGAATTAATTTAATTGGGCCCCCAACTACTGACATTTTTAAGTGTGAGGATTTGTTACCAAGTTTAGGGCTGGCTGAGTATACCACTATAAAGTAAACGGCTTTGCATTAACATGACTTATGAATGATTAATTAAGAAATATCTGAATTGGCATATAAAATTAAATATTATATTATTAAAATTTAGGATAAATTACAGAAATATACATTTTTTTACTTATTCTCGTTATTTCATATTATTTTAAAAAATTTCAAAATCTTTTTCTTTTTAATGGATTCTGAGGTCATATTATGTACCCGAGGGTTTAGTTTTTTTTAACTTTATCCCCACCCCGAACTACATATAAAAATTCAAGCTATGTTTAAAAGTATTTGAGTTACCATATATTGGTATCAAACTAGTTTTTAATGTATCCAAGACAGTATTTAATGATCCGAGCTTCAATATTGTTATTCGAGGTTTTAAAAAAATTTTTTAATTAAGCAATTAAATGTAATTAGAAAACTTATTTAAGAATTTGATTGTCAATTCATAATAAGAAAAACTATGGAATTATTGTTTAATTACGCCCCTTCTAAATTTATTAAAATTCTTAACCAAATATAATGTTATTTTTATTAAAATATATATCATATTTGATTAAACATTACATCACTTCATTCAACTCTCATTCTTTTAACTCTCTAATTCACATGCATCGAAGGATTAAATTAAATACGAGAAAAGGTATATCAATACCATTTTTACAAAACAGTTTTGTTAGTTGTATATAAACTCAAATATAGTGATCTAAAAAAACCAGGTCTAAAAACAACAAAATTGAATTTAGAGAGAGAATATTGTATATTTTACAAAGTTTTAATCTTGGCCAATATTTTTGCAATTTTATTTTAAGATTCTTCAAAGTACTTTCAAGTATTTTGATTAAGGATATTTTCTTAGTATAATTTTTTAAGAAAGTCTTATCTACATCCAAATTCTTTCAAATCATTTTTGAATTTCACCAGATTGTTCCATAATAATATAACATCTGTACATACACAATCAACAGTAATTAAACAAAGACAATTAAAATGAAAATATCAAAATAAAAAGAAAATCCTTCATATTTAAAAAATAGAAGCAAAAACTAATTTAATAATAGTATGTTATGATATCACTTCTTTCTCCGACTACAATGATAATGATATATCTAATATATTTTCATAAGCGGTATTTGACGATTAAAAAGTCTCAATAAAATTAATGATTTAAAAATAAATTTTTAATAAGAAATCTCAAGAATATAAATATTGTATATTTTCCGTTTTTAAATTCAATCCCAACCAATATTTCTTCACTTAAAATCTTGAGTTTTTGATAAATATTAAAACAGCCAATAATGGGACAACAGAGAATTTGAAAATATCATACCACCCAAAAGAAAAAGAAAAAATAAAATAAAATAAATAATAATATATTAATATATAGATATATATATATAATATATATATATATATAGATAATTATATATATATATAATATCCGAACTTTAATGAAAATATTTTATAACAATAGGCCAAATTGTAGGGCGAAGTTGTACATTTTTTTTGTGATAGAGCGTAATATTAAATGAGTTTGCATGTTTTGTAAGCAATTCTACACATTCTGATTTCATTCAAATATATTTAATAATTCGCTTTTAGAGACTGTTTTTTTAAAAAAAAAAAAAAATAACTTTAATTAGTTGATGAATATAAAAAAAATGTGACATTGTGATTCCCAAAAAACCACCAATAAAAAATTGTTTTTAAAACCTTGTTTGGTGTTGTGTTTTTTTGTTTAAAAAATTTAAGTAGTTTAAAAATTACAAATGGTTTGCAAAATTGAAGTAAAAAAATGGTAGTTAAATTGAGCCTTTTCTTTTAACAGCAATGACATTGTAAATGATGTTCAACTGTAATGGATGGATATTAAATAAAGTCTTGTCCAAAAAAATAAGTTCGATGACATACTTAAGGATATTTCTCTTTAAAATAACAACGTCTTGTATTAAGTTTGAAAAATGGTCTATTCTATTTTTAATTTGGCTCGATTTTTATAGGAGTGCTTCATTCTTTCTACCAAATTTTCATTTCTTGAAAATGAAATTCTTGAAGAATATTTTAAGACTTCTTCATTCATGTCTGTGTGATTTATATTTGGTTATTAGATTTGTTTGAATATTAATTAAATATTTTACAAAATTTTAGACAATGAGACACAACCAAAAATTATTGAAAATATTTAAGAGTGATGAGTTTATTAGATAAACTAAGATGATATATATATATATACACTCATTGAGAATTGTGCCATGGGACCATTATTTGAAAAAATATATAATAATGGAGGTTGAAATGGAAAAAAAAGGGGAGGGGAGGCGAGGGTTCTGGAGAGGGGAAAGGGAGGAACTAAAAAATGATATTAGGAACATGACTATTAATATAGTTTAGTAGTTAAAGAGCATCAAAAGTTATGGAATAATGAAAATAAATATGACTATGTTTTATATTAAAAATAAAGGAATAGTAACTAAAACATTCATTTTTATACAATAATAATACAAACAGAAAAAAAATTGGTAGATGTGTGAAAAAATAAGAATTTGGTAAAAAAAAAGAGGTGTCACGTAATTCCTGTTATTTAAATGAGATGATTCTATGGTTTGTGTCTCATACCAAGAATAAAATTATAAATGAATTTAGTACAAATTAAAAAGAGTAGACATTGACGATATCCGCATGACCAGGGAATTGATTTTATGGAAAAAATTAAAACTAGTCAAAAATGAAAGAGTAAACCTAGACATATTTAGTTAAAAATATCATTACTTTATAAATATTAGGGGGCAATAATGTCAAAAATGTCATTTATTTTAAAAAATTTTATGTGTCCCACGTTCGTTCCATTGGTTCTCGTCTTTTTCAATTAAGTCTATATAGCCTTGTGTGGTTTTAAAAAAAAAATCAGCATTCTACGTCATATTTATCTTTCAAATGTGTTTGTAAATTTCTCTATACCCATTTAATTTTCTTCTCTATCAATGTTTATTTTTTTCCTGATTTTTCCTCCAACATTCAGTTTTGCATAATATTTTTTGCCATTATATTTTGCGTTGTTTTTTTGGTTTAAATCGGAAAATTGAATCAACAAGTTTTAAATCCCTTTGATTAAAGTATTTCTAATCCTTCATCCTTTTTCATGGCGATTTTCTTTTTCTAATTTATTGTTTTGTTTAAATCTTAAGAAAAATGTTGTTTGTTATTTTTCAATTTCCGGTGATGGGTTTTACTCTCCTATAGCTGGATCCAAGAGGGTCTTTGCTAGAGGGTATTCATTTTAATCAACCAATTTCTGGGTGATTTTTCGTGAGGATCTTTTGATGACAAGACGACGAAGGATCGGATAGGTGTCAGAACAATTTCTATTAGGTTTGTTTGTATTTATAGTTCTTTTTTTAGAATGGCTATGTTTCTTAAGTTGTGTTCAAATCACTATGGATACTATCAGTATTGTGTATTATTAAAAGAGTAGTTTTCACGTGCATGTTTATGAATCTTGTTATTGTCCCTACTTTGATTAATCCAAGATGTTTGTCACTCAGTTATGTATTTTATTTATAAAAGAACAACTTTCTATTTGTTTGATTGTATTCACAATACAAATCAAAATAATAGACAGATTAGAATGAAATACGGAATTCTCTTTTTAGAAAAAGGGAAATAAGATTTTGTGGAAAAGAAAAAATAAATACAACAGTGAATAAATATAACGAATTACAAATGATTTCTTAAATTAGCTACATTTATTTGATCAGATCATTACTTGGAAGAACTACCAAAACTAACATTAAAGGGTTTATGTCAATTGAATTGGGACACATTTTTTTCTAATGATAATTCGGGGTATTGAGGCTAAAGGGTAGGGGCAAACGAGGGATGGTAGTTTTGTAGTGTTAGAGGGAAGTGAGTACAGCCCGATAAGATTCAAGTAGGGGGAGGCGGGGCAAGGGGGAGGGAGGGCAGGGCACGGGGCATCATGAATTTTTGTATTTTATAGTATATTAACAAAAAACTTTTAAATAAAAAACTAGATAAATAGAAATACAAATAATAAATAACATATTGGTTTGAAATGAATATATACAGGGATTTTATGAAAAGAAAAAAAAGTAACTATATAGGGAAAAAAAGATATGAAAATATAAATATATTCTTTAAATGACTATATAGATAAATTCGATCCAAAACCTTTAGAATGAATACAGAACTAATTTAAAAACAAATTATTAATGTAAATATAAATATAATATATTGTGGAATGAATATATAATTTTGAAAAAGGGATTAAAAAAAATTCTGGAGGGAAGGGAGGAAGAAAAGAAAAAAAAAATCTTAAAATTTATTTTTTGAATTTGAAAATGTAAATGATGAGAAAATTAAGGATCCAGTTGCCTTTTTTTTGAAAATATTCCCCCCCTAATTTTTCCCTTTTGTGTAGTTATTAAATATAGTTATTATTCTTAAAAATTAAAAAGAAACGTAAATGTAAAAAAAACCTATTTAAATAAGATACTAACAAACCTAAAATGACCATTTTACTAAAATATTGCAAAATGTGTTGCTCAATGAGTCCGTCTTAAAGCTAAAATATTGTAACAAAAAACATTTTAAAAAAAAATTTCCGTTGAGTATTGAGGACCAAATCAAACGTTGAAAAATAGATCAAAAGCAGCAAGTTACCTGACTGATGCCAATTTTCAAAAAGTAAAAAGTAATTCTAGTAAAACTAATTCGTAAATATGCTTTAAAAAAAAATCTTTTAACATCTTTCTTTGTAAGCAGAATCGTCGCCATTTTCTACTCTCCGTGTCAAACTACTCATCACATCACATGCTACCAATTGAATAAAAAAAGTTACCAATCAAAAACAAATTATATGCATCCAAAAAAAAACCTGAATTATACAATACTCTACAAATTATTTTTCAATTGATCAACATCTCTAAATATCTAACAAAGTTTGTAATCAAACAAAATTATATAATTATAAAGTTAATATCAATTACAAACTTACTATTAAAAAGAGCAAGTACTTATACAGTGACGACACATTGTTCATTTTTACAAACATACTCTTGATCATATACTTGTCTAGAGGATCGAGGATGAAATTATATACATAAAATATTTTTTAAAAATACGTCTAAGTACATAAACGAAAGACTTGAATATTAAAATATTTCTTACCTTTCATGTATACGATGAAGCATAGAAAAATATATAATCTTGGATTATTATGAATATAATATTATTAAAAGTAACCTGAAAACTTATCTGAAAATTAATTAATTTCTTATTGATACAAGCTCATATGCTAATCAACAAAGGCAAGCGAAAAACTCATGAAGAAATATAATTTGATTGTAGAAACCCTTTTTGATAACGAAAGAATTGTATATCTTTCCCTCGTGAATTTATTAGACTATTATCATCCAGATTTTTTAAATTTTGATTTCACTTTTTAATGTGAAAATATGATAAATGAAACAAAAAAAGTGTCAAGAGAAAACGTTTTCAAAAAATAATGAACAAAATTCAAGTAATATTTATTAGAAAAAATTATATGATTGGTATATTTTAATAAATAATTATTGATTTTAGCGTCGTTTTATTTATACTATTGATAGCAATATCTATGTTGAATATTTGCATATTTATAAAAAGTGATATATGCAAATTATAGATTTAGAGATATATGACTATAATATATTATATTAATATACATAGTATCATCTATTAATATATATATATATATATTATTAGTAATTGCTTTTGAAATATTATGTTTATGGTTTGAGAAATAATTTTACCCATTGTACTATAATTAAAAAGTGTCAAAAATATTATCGATCATTAAAACTTGTATTATATATAAACTAATAAAGTGTTTTTTTAGTCATATTGTATGCGGACTGGTATTATAAAAAATGATAAAAAAAGTAAATAATCAATTAAAAAAAAAATTACTATAAATAGTGTAAATGATTTTTTTGATAAATAATTTTTAAAAAATTTTTTGAAGTTTCGTTATTTATTAAAGGGGACGGTGTGTGAGGTTGAGACCAAGCGCCGCCGAATGCCTTATCTTAAGCAATGGGTCCCATAAATTTGCTAACATTATAGGCATTATATGATAAAAGGTTAAATGTAAATTAGTTTTGAAAATAAAGTTGCTGAAATTAAAATTAAATTAAAACATTACATGTAAAAATGATTAAATATGTTCATAGTTTTACAAGAAGGATTAAATATATTTATAAAAATAATCAAATATACCTTTACATTTAGTTTTTAAATCTAATAAAAAATTAGAAATGTCAATATGGGCTAGGTTCGTTGGGCTGGCCTCGCCTAACCCGGGATTTAATAGGGTTGGGCTAAGATTTTTGGAGCTCATTTAAGAAAAGGGTTTTTAGTCTGGCCTGAATAAGGGCCTACTCATTTGTAGGCTGAGAATTCGTTAGGCCGGGCCAGTTGGAGCTAATAAAACGTAATTAAAAAATATAATATAATATTAAATATTAAAAAAATAAAGGAGAGTACAAAAATCAAAACAATAGGTTAAGTTATTAACTATTTAGTTATTTTATAACTTTTAGTGAAAAAAAAATAAAATAAATATCAAAGGGAAAATGCACAAGTTTTACCCCCTAGACTTGACCAAAATCACAGAGATCACACCTTAACTAAAATTAAGTCTTATTTACCCCTTGAACTTTTTTTTTTTGGTTTAATTTTATACACCTTTTATTCTTATGGGTTAACTCTATGTGACTTCCACACAATTGAGGCGCGTCTGAGATATTGGTGTCCACATAAGTCCAAAAGAAGAGAGGAGATTACACAAAATTTATAAAATAATTCAAATAAAAAAGTTTAGGGGGTAATAAGACCCTTAGTAAGGTGTGTCTTTGATTTTCGGTTTTATAGTCTATGGGGGGTATGTGCATATTTCTTTTCTAAATATTATAATATAATTTATTTATGAATTGAGAACAAGTAGTGATCCCATAAGGTCTCATTTTGTTTCTATTAAGATTAAGACGTCTGGAATTTGGAATTAGCGCATTATATTTAAATATTACGATGTGCATTAAGATCTAGATGTGTAAAATCTAAATAAACCAAATTTCTGAATATTAAAATATTGTCTCTGACTCTGAGAACCACTAAATTATGGGGACAGTTGTTTTCAATAGATGGATGACATATGAAAAATTATATTTAAAGGTTATTCAATAAAATATTATCAAAAACCTTGTAGTGTAAAAATTTTTTTCCCATTTAATAAAATATATAATTTTGAACTTTTTTTTACCGTTAACAGGTAGTATGATTTATCTTTGTAAGAACACCTCAACATGTCAAGTATTACATCATTAATATTATTATTTTTGCACTCCAATACTTTGGAGAATCTAATATAAATGCAATTTAAAACAGGTTTATATTAGAGGTAGTAAGAGTATATAGTTGTTAGAAAAAAATATTTTATTTATTTATGTTTATGTTTAGAAAATTTATATTATTATCGATCAAATACTTAATTACTTGCTATTTTTTTTTGAAAAATTCGTGGCTGGCTAAATAATTTATATCATGGGACTATGGCAGTGCTTATCAATTTCTAATATATTGATTAACTATTATGAAAGTAAACGATGTATATTAAGTATATGGAATAACGGAATTATTATGGCAAAAGCATGTAATAAATATTAATTAAATAAGGAAAAACAACTTTTTTATGGTTGTTGGATTTAGTTGGAAAATTAAGATTAAGAGTCGTATTTTTTAGGCTGAAGTAGTGTTAAGGGGTGTTATAAGATCTGATTCATTAGATATATTCAGGGGACCCCATTAAAGAGGTTATAAAAGAAAATAAAAACCAAACGAACTTTAATGAATGAATCTGATAATTTAAGATTCAGATTTTTAACACAAACAAACACCACAATCAGATGAGGCAAATCGAATGATTTATATTCAAACTCTATTTATATGCCACAACAAGATGGGCTCCTATAAAAAGCATCATATAATATTGTTTGTCCAATATTTATGATAATAGTTTTGAAAATTCATTAATTTAGAATTCTAATTTATAAATTTATAAAAAAATATAAAATTTTTTAAAAAGTGGGCTGGCCCCGGGGGGCAAACTGTAGCCCACTTTTAATTAGGTCGGGCCGATATTTTTTTGACCCACACAAAAAACATGGGCTGCCGGCCTTGGACCCGTAGTAAAATGTCAAAGCCTTGTATAAGTTAGCCCGAATGGGGTGGGCTAGTCCATATTGACAGCTCTATAAAAAATTATCTTTTTTACTTTATCCAATGTGAACGAAATAGATTATTAGTTATTTTATGAATAAAACATGTGATTATTAAATGCATATCTTTTCAAAAAAATTATGAATATTTTATAATTAGTATTTATTGAATATATGATATCAGAATATAAATACAAATGTTTATTATATTATTATGTGAATGAATTAGAGAGCCAATGAATGAAAATGAGTGGGACAACTAACAAAAAAAAATTTTTGTATGACAAAAACATCCAATATACATTTAAATAAAATAGCTAGTAGTTTAATTTTTTGTAATGTTATATGGATTATAACTATCAATGAAATAGCAAAGTTAAATTGTATTGACCAGATTATCAATTTTTTTTATATTAATTTATAGAAAAAAATTAAATATAAATGAAAAAAGTTATTATATACCTCATAATAATTTTAGGTCCATCCAATCACATGCGTTCTCTTCATCAGAAATCACTAATTCACATCATTTTTCTATTTTTGCCCCAAATTCCTTCCAATTCAAAATCTTTTTTATGATTTAGGAGCGATTTTTGTGATTTGAATTCATTATAAGATATTCTTTTAACTGATTTTTTTCCTCGTTTTCATGAAAAATTTATTTATATACATTTATTTTCATCTATTTTTATAGGGTATTGATTGAAATTGCTTTTTCATGAAAATTATATTGCTTTAATACTTTTCTTTTCATGATGAAATTGCATATCTCCTTGCGAAGAGTGTCACCTCTACTGCTGGAGTTATTTCCTTGTCCCGCCACATCGATGAGAGATCCCCAGCGGTCTATGGGATGGAGCGTGGAAAATATCCGCAGTTCAGCAGATCCGTTAGATTATTTGTTAGCAGAGATTGTAGAGAGAAAATTTTGTTGTTTGTCAAATTTGTATATAGTATAATACTTTATATACATAATAATTGTATTGGAATATTAAATTACAAAGTTGAAATGGTTTGAAATGGTGATTTGTGGATACAAGTATATTTAAATTACATAAGTAATTATCTAATTTGATACGCCAATACAAGTATGTTGGATTACATTAATTACTATATTTTATAAAGAAATACCCTTCTAGAGTTAACATCAAGCCTCAAGAATATAGGATAAAACATCACGGAAAAAGAAATGATCGTATTGTTGATATTTTTTCAAATTTTTATACAGTCGAATACTTATGAACACTTTGGATACATACAAGAAACTCGATTATTTTTTATAAGTGTCTTATTGACACACACAAGGGTATTCATATGTATAGTATAGTGGTTTGTATTCATTGTTTTGTTGTGGTTTTTGTTAATCATTAATGGTTATGTTCTTTTCCCAATTATTGTATTCATATGCTAAAATTGTATTACTTTATCGGTTTGATGTATAAATTACATGTAAGTTGTTACACATAAATTGTAGCCTGAATATTAAACTTAAGTTTTATGAATAATAAAACACTTAATTGAATTGCTCAAAAGATTCATATGGCTAATAGTACAAGTAATAGATTTTCCTTAATTTAGTGTATTGTAAATTACAACGTATTAAGTGTATTAAATAACAAAAAATATAATACAAAAATAAAACGATTTTTTTGTCTTAAAAAGACTATGAATACTCTTTATAGTCAAAATTTTCAGAATACCTTTATAAGGTAAGTAGTATTTGAGTGAATATAATTGTATGTAGGAATATAAAATACATGTATATATTATAATGGAATGAATCAGATATGCATACATTATGGTAATATTCGTTCGTTAATTTAATAATAAACTAGAGTGATATAGGAACATAATTAAAGGTTTTAATTGACTGTTATGAGTACACATCATATTTATTTAGTTGTATGATAAAGATCACTTTTAAATATAATTAATAAAAATTAATAGAAACATGTAGCTAAAAATTAATATAAAAATATAATTATTTTTAGTAAATTACATATTTATAGCTATTGAATTTTAATAACCCTATAAATATAATTAAATTTTTATAAATTGCCCTTTTTTTTAATGGATGATGTGTTTACTTTAAATCATTCAGTTGAAAGTATATCTGGACCTCGCCAATGCCACTAATAATATAGTCTGTACTTAGCCACTTGAATATTAAGAGAGAAAATAAAAAATATACAGAGAATTCTAATACTTACACATGTTGGGAGATGGGCATTATTTCAAAATTTTGTGTTCAATGAGGTAATTTTTTATAGTTCTTACTCCTGATATTTATGATTATTTGTTGTTTATTATGTTTGTAGTACTGCACTATTTTAGTATTTTTTATTTTTTATGGGCTTCATACTATTTCCTTTTATTAATTGCTATATTTTTTACTTTTTTTGCTTGAATTTATTATATTTAAGTCTATAGATTTTTGAAAATATATATATATTTTTTTTGCAAGATAGTGATTATTCGCCCTATTCTCCTCCAAATTTTATCTTTAAAATTTTAGCGGATATGATAATTTTGATTATTGTTATCGTATTCGAAAAATATAAAAATAAGAATATCAATTTCACAAAAAAACAACAAATATTACGATTTTAATGTATAGCAATAAATACTCTAATCAGTCATCTATCGATGTTTTTTACTTTGTTCCCACCTACTTTTTCGACAGTAGCGAAAAAGTTGAAATGAACAAAGAGGACGGTGCCATTTTTCTTATAATAATAATTAATTCTGATTTCCGACCATGGATTATTACTTTTTCGTAATGAAATAGAGATAAATATTGAAAGCGTTTTTAAATTTATTATAAATTATTAATTTATTTTTAAATTATTAATAATTTTAAAAATATATATTTATTTGACTAATAAAATTTAGATACAATTTTGATATGCAACATGTTATAGTATGTAGTGCCAAATCCTTATAAGCATGTAACTTTAATAAAAAAAATTAAGAGTGTATCTCATTCATATTGCAAAATTAAAAATATTTTAAATTTAATTGATCAGATAAATAAATATTTTTAAAGCTGTCAATAATTAAAAACAAAACTAATTTTTATATCAAACTTAAAATATTTTCAATACTTTAATTTCTCGAAAGAAAATGTGTGGAGGCTTACGGCTTATTTATTCCTAGAAAGGTAATTAGTGCTGGAATCGCTTAACTTTGCTTACGGTTTATTTATTTTATTCCTACAAAGATAATTAGTGTTGGAATCCCTTAAACTAAAGTTAAGGCACATTTGAACTTAGATTGGAATTTTCACTTATGGGGTTTTCTATTTTTCCTGTTATTGCTGACACCAACAGCATATATTTCTTAACACGTAAGATATTTTTATGTTTTAAGAAAATGATTTAATTCGACGTGACATACATGTAATTTAAAAAAATAAAATAAATATATTTTTTTGTGATTTTTTAGTTAAAGTTGTATTAAATGTATTAAAATATATTTTTATTTTATGTCTTAAATATGTTAGTCACATAAAAAATTAAAAATAAAACATTAGCAAAAAAAGAAGAGAGAAAATAATAATATGTATTTAAATAAACTTAAAAGAAAAGCAAGTCATATTTTAATAACCTTGAAGGTCTGATTCATTATATATGTACATCGATTATATATGTTATATGTATACGATGAAAAAGCTTCCCTTTGGTGATTCTTAACCTTTCACTAACCTTAAAAGCCAGTTAATGGATTTATTGGTGTTGTAGTAAGGTGCTAAAAAGAGGCAATTAATCATATATGAGACACAACTACTCAATAAAGTGAGACAAGACATTCTTCATGCCCTCTTCGAATTTAAGTGCTAAGAATTTGTAGGATGTCATTACAAACTAAATTGTTTTTTATGTCTTGTACAACATTAATTAGCACCAAAGAGAGAAACATGAGCCGTTTAGTATACAAATAATATTAATCTATGATGACAAAGAGAGCAGCATGAGTTAATCTATTTTTCTATATAATGGAGCAGTTTCGAGTAGCCGTCTACAAAATTAGAGAGTAATTCTTAAACTATTCTAGTTAATTCACAAAATATTTTCTGTTTAAAATGATTTGATGGAAGAATATCACACTTGTCCAAATTTCAAGATACCCTTTAGGATTGAAAAGGGGCATTTTGGAGTACAAATGATTCTGACTTTGGGTAATTAAGCGACTCTTTTAAGACTAAGAAGTGAACATACTGGAGTCATATGAGATTTTAATAATAAGCAACAAAACAGCCAATATACGGTTGTGGTATAGAGATGGAATTGCTCTACCAACCAGAGGTTTTGAGTTCGAAATCTGAGTATGAGAAAATTTTGTTGGGAGTGACACCCTCAAATAGATCCTGCATTGCACGATACAAACACCAATTGAAAAAATAATAAAAAAACCAAAAAAATAATAACAAAGATTAAACGTGTTAAAAAATATACCAAAGAAAAACCCTAGAGCCACCGCCGAGGTTCTCTTTTGAAAACCACCATGACCACAACGGCCGCTAACCTCTGATGGAGGCAGGTCAGAAGACTTGCGCAAGATTGTTTAGGTCGACAACAAGGGAAGTGAAAGTGTTACCATTTAATTCTATATAGTACCTACGCGGAGAACCAGAGTCATATGGGATAAATTTGAGATAGAGTAGATGATAAACAATGAGAATCTTTAATATGTGGTGGTTGGAAAATTTTCGTATGGATAACCGGACATTCAAGAGTTACGTAGACTAATTGCCAAGCAATGTGGACTGAAGGGGGAATGAATCGTTGGCTTGATGACCAATAGATATGTGCTAATCCGGGCTACCCTTCTGGAAGACTGTGTCAATCTTTATTCGAAACCGGTGTTCTTTATTACCCAACACAATTGGTCATATCCAACGAGGACATTGACGTGGGATCTATCATTTGATCCGGAGGAAGATACATCAAAGGCAATAACATGAATATCTTTTCCTTCTCTACCCCCTAATTTCTTTTGGAAGGAGATGTATCTCATTGCGACGCAGTTGGACAAACCTCTACCTGGGGCTAGACCACCCAGAAAAGTAAATGAACGATTAAAAAAGAAAGAAGCGACGGGTAGGACAAAGCTTACCCGTAGCTAGGGGACACGAAACAATGAAAGAGACACCGGCTAGAGGTGAAAAAACAAAGGGAAAGGGTTATACTCAATTAGATGATGTGTGTCAAAGAGAATTATCTGATATAAAAAAAAAGAACAATTGAGCAACGCTCATACCACGGGAGAATGAGAAAGACGTGAATAAAATTACAAATATGTTGACATGCTCAGTTGACAATTTTAAAACGGCATGATAACAGGGGCATGTTGAATAACAATGTTATGTAAAACATCTAGACCTACACCCAGCCAAGCAAAAAGACACAATGATTCAAAGAGATGGGCACATTGATAAGAAGAAACAGGACATGGGGAATGGAACAAAGAAATACATCAGAGCAGACACATAAGTGAAGTAATACAAAAGAAATGAAGGAAATAAGGACAAGATAAGGGAGGAAGAAAATGATAAGAAGAAATTCCACATATGGAAACAAAATAAAGAGGGCCAAATAAGAATAAACCAAACCAAAATAAGGTGGGAATCAACCCCACAAATAAGTTTGATGCTCTGAATGTGACTGACGGGAGTGATCAACTTCAGCAAGGGCAATTGGGGAACATAGAGGAGCAAGGTATAACCACAAGGCAGTGTGTGTAAAATACCTATTCAACACTGAGAAAATCATAGAAGAAGGAGAAGATTAACAAAGAAGGGGGAGATATCAAATAAAAAAGGAAAAAATGTAGAAAGAAGGGAAGAAAATTTTGCAGAGATAGGTAGTGGAAGATACACCTAAAGATCATGAAGGGAGGGACTTATACCGATAAAATTGAAGACAAGGAGGAAGAATGGAAGACTCCTTTAGGTTTGCAGCTAGTTATAGCTCCAATACAACTAGTTTCAGCCTTGAGGGGCCTCTAGGAGGAGAAACTTAAAAGTATGCAGGAGATAAAAAGGGATAAGAAGATGGAAGAAAATATTCAATACGTTTGCATGGCTGGAGATCTATGCCAAAAAATATGAATAGTCTGAAGAAAGGCATCAAGAAAGGCAAAGCAACAACACCCCTGCAGGTCAAGGAGTAATAAGGAAAGAACCATAATGATTAATCAATCATTGACAAACTAATATTTTGGAATATAAGTTCAGTCCAACACTCAGAAATTTTTTGAGCATTTGGTGGACATTAGTGGAAGACATCTTCATAAATACATACCAATTCTGGAACCTTTTAAGGATTCAAGTGAGCTTGAACAATATCGAAAGAAGCTAGAAAACTAAAAATGCCTTGGTGAATACAGTAGGAAATTACGAACTTTTTTTGGGATGAAGATTATGAAGGTCAAATTATTTTAGATTCTTCTCAACAACTGACGATCAAACTATCTAGATACAACACTAGCGTATTGGTGTAAAAAATATATACCAAGTGTAGTATGGATGAGAGAGTTGACCTTTGGGAAGATGTAGAACATGTAGCAAAAGAGACAACCACCCCATGGGTGGTAGGAAGAGACTTTAATATGATTCTTAAGGGAGAAGAAAAACTAGGAGGGGTAGCTTTTACCCAATCTAAAGCAACATAATTCGCGCATTTTATTAACAATTGTGCTATTTCAGAGCTAAAATTCTCAAAGAGTATATTCACTTGGTGGAATGACAGAGTAGAGAAGGAGTGTATATTCAAGAGATTGGACAAGTTCCTGGTAAATCAGGAATTTATAGACTTATACCCATCTAGTAAAGTTCATCACCTTGTGAGATAGGGTCAGATCAAGCTCCCGTCCCCATTACATATGATTTGTAACACTGCAGAAGAACTACACATCAGATCTTTCAGATTCCAAAAGTTTTGAACTACACATAAATGTTTCAATGACGTGGTTAAACAACATTGGAGGACGAACATACAAGGGAGCCCCTTTATAATTTTTCAGGATAAATTGAAGAACACAAATAAGGTGTTGTCACGATGGAGTAAAGACACATTTGGTGATGTGTTTTAGAGGATTGCAATATCGGAGGACTA
Organism: Solanum habrochaites; assembly: GCA_027704765.1. Classification (NCBI taxonomy): domain Eukaryota; kingdom Viridiplantae; phylum Streptophyta; class Magnoliopsida; order Solanales; family Solanaceae; genus Solanum; species Solanum habrochaites. The sequence goes on from JAKWJA010002494.1 coordinate 33,045,565, forward strand.
AATCCAATGGTTTAAAAAAGAAGTTGCAGCTAGGAAGAAAACCAGCCAACCACGTCATTTTATGATGTTGAGTTCAGAGGAGCAATCAATAGTTGATAAAGTTACATATAATAGAGAGGGAATATTGGAGACAAAAATCTAGTATGAAATGGTTCAAAGAAGAAGATAGTAATACAATGTTCTTCCATTGTAAGAGGAAGAAGGAAGAAACTAGACCTATATCGAATCAAAGATATCAGGAGAAATGAAGTAATTACTAATGAACAAGTGGGGAGAAGCAGTTATTGAATACTTTCAAGATCAATTTTCATAGGAGTACAAAAATCTGGACTTTGATATGCTTCATCTCTCTTAACCAATCCAAATTTGTAAAAGGAAGAGGCATTAAAGAGAATATTTTTATTGGCACGGGAAATCATTAGGGACATGCGCTTGCGAAACAAAAAGGCTAAAGTGGTGATAAAGCTAGATATGATTAAAATATATTATAGAGTTGCTTAGATATTATTGACCAAAGTATTGTAGACGTTTGGATCTTCAGAAGAAATCATCGACATGGTTTGAAGGTTGATTTAAGATAATTGATACCCCGTACTGATCAATGGACATGCACAAGGTTTCTTCCACTCTATTAGAGGACTAAAGCAGGGTGACCATCTGTCACCAACTTTATTTATCATTGCTACAAAAGTATTATCTAGAAGCTTCAATTACCTCAATGATAATGGAGCCCTAAAATAAATTATTATTTAGCTTATATATATGACAATATTTTATTTGGATGTGGGGCCTACATGAGAAAACCCTTTTGGTAATAACAATAAGCCTGAGAAAACTTTCCCTTCACCTCCATTGATTTTCCTAAATATTATAGAAGGAAATAAAAGCTACTTTGAAAGAATATTACTCTAGATGATCGATGCTAGAGTGTGCCCGAAAGATTCTTGACTTTTAGGGAAAAAATCATATTGATAAATTATTTATTACAATACATGCCTATATACATGATATTGACTACGAATCCACCAAAAAGTGTGCTAAATCGAATCCATCAGATCTTTACTAAATTCTTTGGGGGAAGTTATGCTGGAGTTAGAGGCAAACACTAGGTGGCCTGGTTGGAGATAAATTATCCCAAGAGAGAAGCAGGACTAGGTGTTTGGTCTCTATTTGATATATCTATGGCTATGTTTGCTAAACTAAGATGAAATTGTAGAACTAAATATCCATGTGGAGCACATTCATGTGGAATAAATACCGTAAAAAACATAATCCTATAACTGTTCAGAACTTCTGTTCATCACAAATTTGGAGAAAAGTGATTAAAGTAAGGAAAAGAGATGGAGCATGAGATATATTGGCAACAAAAGGAAGGAATATAGATGTACAATTAGAAAAAACAAGGAACTTTATACTACATAGAATTCCAAGAAGTAAAGGTGGAAGTGAAGGTTAAGCAAATGATTTAGAATCGGAAGTGGAACATATGCCAACTTATTTTTCACAAAATAGAGTGTAGTACTCGAGAGCATTATTCCTAATATGAATATGGGTGAGAAAGACAGGGCATGAAGGATGGAAAACACTCAAGGAGAATTCAATGTGAAATCAACCTATCAATTAATGAGGAAAAAAAGAAGAGAAAAAGGAGTGGTAACATTTGGATAAAGGGGATCCTTTTTAAAATCTCATTCTTTCTCTAAAGGGTATGGAAAAAGAGATTGCATACATGTGATATCCTCTAGAAAATGAGAGTGAATGTGGTGTCCAATTGTTATTAATGTGATAAAGGAGAGGAGGAAACAATACGACACCTTTTTTAACATCTCCCATAACTCAAAAGCTATGAAAGCATTATGCAGGTATTAGCATTGAAAAATTGCATTTCCAACAACTTATTACTACATGATAGGACTGAGCAAGGCAATATAAGCTGAGGTAAATATTTAGGGAAATACCAGTAATCATTATGTGGGAGCTATGAAAGAGAAGAAACGTTAGAAGGCATAGAAAAGAGGTAACATATGCTAGGATGGTGGAGCAATGTCAACATACAATTCAAAGTTTTCTGAAAGTGAAGTATCCATGGTTACTGAGAAAGAATCAAGATTGGCAGGAGGTGACCATCACACTAAGCACATATAAGCCAAGACTACACTGTAGAGTAGTACACTAGGAGCTACCAGACATAGAGTGGATAAAATGTAATACAGATGGTGCATATAGGGAAAGTCCTAGACAATGCTCATATGACTTTAAAATAAGAAATAACACAAGAGATCTTATATATGTTTGAGCACAAATCATAGGGGAAGTTGTAAATATGGAAGTTGAAAAAATGGGTGTATGGAAGGTGATGCTATACTATAAGACAAAAAGCATCAAAAGGATTATATTTGAAACAACCTCATTAAATCTCAAAAACATACTGACAAAGTATGAAATTTGGTCACATGCAGAAAAATAGAGGAGATACAACATTACATAGCAAGCAAACAAGTTTAGATCAAATATATATTTAGAGAGACTAATCAATTAGTTGACTAGTTGACAAACATGATATAAATCAAGAAGGGAGGGCTTAAACACAGAGTTCGAGTTTTTATGATCTATTAAGTAGAGGGAGAATAATCATTAACGTAGATATGCATCAGATTCCATCACTGCGAATTAAAACAAGAATGATTAGTTCAACATGCTAAGACAGTGCATGTACAAATAAAAAAATACAACTACGATATTTACCAATTAAAGTTTTGCCTTTAGAGAGGCGATCTAATTGTGTCTAAGCTTACCACCTAAGCTACTTCAACTTACAAAAAAGGACCAGGCAAAAAGAGGCGAGGGGTCCTAAATAAGGTCCAGAAGGTTGATATAATTCAAGCCTCCAGTGGGATATTCATGGTATAATCCCAAAAAAAAAGTTTATCTTTGAACTCAAAACACCTCCATCTAATTTGACATCTGCAAAAGAGAAATAGTAAGGTTAGAAGAAGTTTGTATGGGTTCAAAAATAAGATCAACTTACCTTTGCGAGATGATATGTCTCTTTTTTTTCATGGATGAAGAATGTTAATGACCCAGATATGAAGCACGAACAATGAAAGGGAGAAGGGGAACAAAAACATGGGAATAGCGGACTACAGGATCAGGTTAGAGTATAACTTTCTTTAGGAAACCATATTTTCAGGGAAATGACAATACTGGTCTTTCCAAGACAACTATCCTTTATTTCCTTTTTTGAAATATCTGGCATTTGTTTAAATTGAGATAATTACTATCCTGGATGTGTATGATAATAATTATGAGAAATAACGGGTCTTTGGTCTAATTTTTGTTAAAAAAAATAATAACAAAGATTAACGGTAGGAAAAGAAGGAAAAAATGAAAACAATCTATAAATCTAACCAACCAGTGGCGTAACTACGCTATAGTCAAGGTTTTCAACCTTTTTTCAAAAAATAATACTTTATATATAAATAAAATAATTCACGAAATGATTAGTAACACATTCTTTTCATCCTTGATAGAACAAGGTATTGTAGCCTAGTGATTTTGGACGCCTTGAAAGAGATAGGACTTATGGTGCTCACATGTTCGAATCTCACTAGCAATAATTTTATTTTTTTCACTTTTTTAGACTCCATTCATGAAATTGCTCCCCCCCCCCCCACTTTTATCAACCATGTAGATTTAGAGGGTCTGTTATATAGGCGAACTTGTAATTTTTGTGCAAGGGTTATATAATCTACCGATTGATATTTACTTCTTAAGTTGCTTATAATTGTTTTGAAATTGTTATAGGTCTTCATATACTTTAAGTTATGGATTTTATGGCACACTTTGAAGATAACCCACCTTAATCAAGGAAAATAGGTATATTATATGCCACAAAATACATTCAAGCAATAAATCTGCAAGTAATTGCTTTGATTGAACAAAGTGAGGTTTTCATGACATTTATTTAAACCATTCATGGATGATGTTGGCATATTTACACATTCAAAACATAATTTATATATATATTATATTATAATAATATATATATATATTTATATATATATATTTATAATATTATACCCACACATACATACATACATACATATAGCCCACACACAAGAATATTGCGGGCTAAAAAAATAACAAAATTTGACTCAAAAAGTGAATTAAACTCAAATAACAGTATCCAGACTAAATGTAAGATATGTCTGGCAGGAAAGGTGGTCGCGGTGTGATGCACCTCGTAGGTTAGATCATGTTCTTTACCCATTGAAAAACTTATTTTTACGACTAATTTTTTTTATGATGGACCTGTAATGCACTGAAAAGCAGAAAGAAGTTGAAGGTGGCCCTCGCAGTGCAAACCTCTTGCTATGAAATTGAATCTGCGCTATACACTAGTGTTCTATAGAATTGGAGTTAACAAAGTCAAAGTAGATCCCAACTAGGATTGAATTTTTTTTTCACTATTATTGTGAAAAGACTGCATCGTAAACATCTTTAGGATTATGATCTCTCAATACAAAAGAAGTTTCATTGTGCATTGCTACAAATGACTCCCTAATGATTCTCACTATTAGTTTATTATTATCACAGATTATTTTGGAACAAACAAGAGACTCTTGCGAGAATTGTATTAATTCAAAAAATATTATCTTAATATTCTTTAGTTGTTATAATTATTTTCAACTCCCACAACTAGTTATGACTAGGTTCATGGAACCTAAAATAGGATAAGGGTAATGGATTCTATTGAAATTGGATAATCAATATAATAATTAGTTAATTGAGTTGATAGTAAGTTAGCTAATTATTTTGTATTTTATCAAGTTAGTAAGGTAGTCACATCAAGTTAGTTAGTTAGTTAGATTAGTTAGATTCTATGAGCTTCCTAGTTGTGCATATATAACATTATATTCATGCTTTCATTTCTCAGTTGTATTGAATGAAGATTTCATTTCATTGATTTTAACAACTTTTTCGGATTAATCTTCAATAGGTATAGAGTGTGAATTGAAGGATTTCAATCAATGGCAATTTTTTTGTTCAGCCGTTATGATCTTTGTGGCAGTATAGGACTCTGTAAATATTGGATAGTTAGATGCGACTGTAACTGCAACTGTGATGCAAGTAGATACACTTGAATCTATTGAGAGGAAACGAAATCATCAATTGTATCTTCATTCCTCCGATAAGCCTACGACTATACTAACCACATTACAACTCACTGGTATAGAGAACTATTCTCTTTCGAGCATATCTATGCTCATAAATCTTTGTGCAAAGAGTTGATTGGGTTTTGTGTTTGGAACATGTAAAAGGATTTGGAATTGGAGAAATAATAGGAGAACTGTAATGGTTTTATGCTAGCGTGGATCATGAACACTATTTTGAAAAAGTTGCTAAGTGGAATTTTATATGTTGATGATGCAGTTGAGGTGTGTAAAGATATGAAGGATCGATTCAACAAAGTTGACTACCAATTTCATAGAGATATATGCACAATACATCAAGGTAAATTGATTGTTTCTAAATATTATACGAAAATGAGACTGTTATGGGATGAATTTGATGCTTCCATGCCCCCACCATCATGTGATTAGGATAAATTGAGAAGCTACAAAGATCATGTCTTACTTAATGTTATTTGCATTTCTGATGGGACTAAGTGAAGTTTATAGTCAAGCATGAAGTCAGATTCTAGTAATGAGCCCACTGCCTAATGTTAATAAGGCATATGCCATGATAATGGCAGATGAGTGTCAATGAGCTACTGCAGGCACTCACTCTTACAAGGACTTGCTGGAATCAATTGCACTTTGTGCAGGGAAAGGACAACATATTCAGAGGAATGTAAGATTTCCTCAAAAAATAATTCGAATTGGGATCAAAGTTGTGACTACTATAAATTACAGGGGCAGGTTAAGCTTGATTATTTCAAGTTAAATGGTTACCTCCTGATTGAAAGTTAAAAAAGACCCCACTTGATCATGCACGACATGACAAATGCAAGGAATGCAAAACACTGATAGACAATATCAGGGAGCAACAAATCAAGTAAGAGTTGATAATGTTTTTTCTCCAATACATAAACCTATAGTTTCTCTGTCATACAGATCATATGAGGCACCATTTACAGAGATCACAATCTTACTCCACTACAGACAATACCAAAAGTCTCGACACGTGGTGGAATAATAGGAGCCACAACTTCATGAGTCAATAGTGCAAATATGACAGGTATGATTGTCTCTCTCATCAAAGCATTATTTACTGGTGTAGATAAATACAGTTGGATAGTGGATTCAGGGGCTACCTTTCACATGACTTCTAAGCTAAATATATTATGTTCTATTTCCAAGGACGTGAGTGGAATGGATAGAAGAGTGCACTTGCCAAATGGAGAGACCCTTTGGTAAGACACACTAATAATTATAAAACACATGCTGGTGATACACTAGAAATGTATTACTGGTTTTTGCTTTCAAATTTGATTTCCTCTCAGTAGCATAATTGACCAGGAAATTAAATTGTTTAGTTAATTTTTTTCCTGGGTTTGTTGTCTTTCAGGACCTCTCAAATGGAAAGGTGAAGGAGATTGGTAAGGGTATATATGGGCTATACTACTTTTTCAGTAAACTATCACATGGAGAAGTCATGAATATTGAGACATTATTGATGACACAGAGTGGAGTGTTGATGAATAAAAGGTTGAGGCATAACGGAATCCTCCATCCTTCAGCTAAGGTGCTAAGTCAATTACCTTAGTTATTTTGTGATACAAATGACATTGTAAAGATTGTCTAATTTGTACACTTGCAAAGCGGACTAGACTACCTTTTCCTTTAAGTTTGTCCAAAACTAGTAGTGATTTTTAGTTGATTGATTTGGATGTTTGGGGATCATATAAAGTTGTTACTCCTAATTGATATAGATTTTTCTTGACTATCATTGATGAAAAATCCAGAATGACTTGGATATATTTGTTAAGATTGAAGAGTGATGTATTTTCAATTTTGCAATCTTTTATTGTCCTTGTCAAGACACAATTTAATACACATTTTAAGAGGTTGCGATTTGATAATGGAGCAGAGTTCTTCAAAAATGAGTGCAATGAATTACATAGGTCTCATAGTATTGTTCATGAAACCAGTTGTTCCTATACCCCACAAAAAATGGGGTGGTTGAACGTAAAGATAGACATGTATTTGAGGTGGCAAGAACTACTAGATTTCAATGCCATATTCCTATAAAAATTTAGGGAGAATGTATTCTTGCAGCTGTGTATTTAATTAATAGATTGTCTACACTTGCATTAGGAGGAAAGACACCATATGCAATGTTTCACAAGATCAATGCCAAACTTGATCCCTTGAGAACACTAAGGTGTTTGGGTTATGTTACTAGACTGCCTAAAGGTGACAAATTTTCCGTAAGAGCAGATGCATCTGTGTTTATGGGGTACTTAGTAACTCAAAAAGGGTATGTCTTGTACAACTTGAGTCAGAAGAAAATGATAGTCAACAGGGATACTATTTTCAAGAAGAACATATTTTCTTTTTAAAATATGGTTACCAAAGAGCTTCCATTATTTTCAAAGATTGATCAGTGTCATAATGATGTTTTAGAACATATTATGATGCCTTAAAACAGATAAATCACTTCAATAGGTGGTATTTCTTGAGATTGACATGCATGGTGATGATCTGAATGCAACATAACCTGAAGTAAATGCTGAACTTGGTCAGAATGGTGATGATATGAATGCAGCAGAACCTAAAGTAAATGTTGAGCTTGACCAATATGATCCCGATGTAGGGAACAATTTGGCTCATATTCTAGCTGACCACTCATACAAAATCTAGACACTCTCTCAGAACCTCCAATACACCACTCTGAATGAAAGATTATGTGACTCAAGTTTCTGACACAGCTTACCCTTATTTATCATATTAGAAGATTTCCCCTAGTTATGCATCTTACTTATCCAAGTTCTCTAAAGAAGTTGAGCCTAAGAATTATGAAGAGGCTATCAAGGACAAGAGGTGAATATAGGTAATGAAATTGGAAATAAAATCTTTGGAGGACAAGGGTACGTGGAAGTTAGTAAGTTTTCTAGCAAGAAGTCTGCCACAGGTTGTAAATTGGTGTTCAAAATAAAATTCCAAGCTGATTGGAAAATGTACAGATTTAAGGCAAGATTAGTTGCAAAAGGGTACAATCAAACTAAGGGTATAGATTACCAGGAGACCTTTTTACCAGTGGTAAAAATGGTTACTATTACGAAAATAATATCATTATTTGTTGCTGAGCACGGGATGATTTATCAAATGGATGTATTCAATGCATTTTTGCGAGGGGATCTATTTGAAGAAATGTACATAGAGTTCCCTAAGGGGTTCAAATTAAAAGGAAAAAACATAGTGTAAGTTGGTTAATTCTGGAATCAAACAGGCATCAAGAGAGTGGAATGAAAAATTGACCACTGCCTTATCAATTTAGGATATACTCATAGTCGTTTGGACTACTCATTTTTTACCGAAAAGAGAGTAAAGAGGATAGTGATTGGCATATGTACATGATTTACTCATCACAGGAAATGATGTCATTTTGATAGATGAAACAAAACATATATTGCACGGTAATTTCAAGATCAAAGATTTGTAGGAACTCAAATACTTCCTAGGAATTGAATTTCTTAGGTCTAACAAAGGGATAGTGTTGAACCAAAGAAAGTACATGTTGGAACTAATCATCAGAAGTTGGTCTATCTGGTGCTAGAACAAATCTAATGCCACTGGAATGCAACTGAAGTTGACCAGTGTGGAATTTTTTTAGGAGCTAATTTAGGCCTACGACAACACTCAATTTGGACTACATTTTTAAAGTGTTGCCTAAAATATTTTTGGCTACACTTTTAAAGTGTAGTCAAGTTTTTTACTTTTAGCTACAATAATATTTGTAACGCTTCAAAAGCGTACTCTTTAATAGTATAAGCTACACTTTATAAGTGTTTTTACAGTATGATATAATTGGCAACACTTATTTACAGATATGGCCACACTTCTAAAATGTCATATTTTTATAATTGAAAAAACAACACCTTATAAGTGTTGGCTTAAAATTTTTCACTAAAATATTATATTCCCTCCAATATTTTTATTTCTCCCTCCCATTTTTATTGGCCAAAAAAAATAAACATTAATAAAATAATAAAACAACTCTCCCCTTTTCCCCTTTCTCTTCTGCGATTTGTGAGCTAAGAACGCTTGAACAAAGTGAAGAGCTGAGAATGAAAAAGCTCAGAACACTCTTTCTCTTCTTCGATTTGTGAGATATAGCTTAGAAAACTCTTTCTCTTCTGCGATTTTCTCTTCTACGATTTGTGAAGAGAAGTGAAGCATTGAAGTAACTGAAGAACTAACTGAAAAGTTGAAGATTTGAAGTTATTGATAGTTCAAGTCGTCTCTTCGATAACGATTTCTTGAAGAGTAAGCCTGATTCTCTTTTTCGATGCCTATTTCGTTTTGTGAAGTCACTAATAGTTCAATTTTTTTTGTTTTGTATTTTGTGACGAATTGGTTGTTTGTAAGATGATGAAACGAAGTTAAATAGTCTCTCTGTCACGCTTTTCTCTCTAATTTCTCACTGAAGAAAAGGATTCCAGACTGCTTTTGTTGGAATAGGGTTTATCAGGTAAGAACTTCTATTTTGAAAGTCTAAATTTTAGCTTTAGGGTTTGGATTCTTGTGTTCTTATACGAATTTTTGGGAGTGTGGCTAGTATTATAGCTTCATTTGTTGATTTTTGGGAGTGTAGCTCATATTCTTGTGTTCTTATCTGATTCTTGTGTTTTTTTTGAGGAGCTGAGAAAAATAGTTAAAATATACATATAGAAACATATTCAAGGAAAGAAGAGTTCAGTGTCGATAAAAATATCACATTTCTAATCTGTTTCGCTGATCAGTTTTTGCAAGGTTTGTTCGAGTTCGAGATTCTGCCCGAATTTCTCATTTGTCGTTAGTGGTTTGAGTTTCGTAATGAAGATCATTTCCCTTCTCCTCTCTTTCCAATTCAGTGCCCACAAAAAGGTAAGTCCGTTTTCCCCTCAGAAGTAACCTTTTTCGCCTCTCTTTCATTTTACGAGTGATCTTGGCAAGGTTTGATGTACTTCGCCTTTAAATGATTTGAGAGTTGTCTTCTAGTTTGGCTATTCCCTAGTTGTTCATTAATGTTTTGTTTCTGGTGTTTCTCTTCTCGATCTTTCTCTTGATTTTCCCGAATATTGGATCCAAGCAAATTAAATTGATGGTCGTGCAATTGGAGGTCGCTCTAGGCAATCTTGATTGGCTATTTGTTTTTCTAGTAATGTTATTCAATAAAAAGTAAACTCACTATGTTAATGACAATTCAATATATTTTTTTTTTTTTTTTTTTTTCCCATCACCACACATTTAGTAGTTATCTATTTGCTCTGAACAGTGGCTGTGTTTTTGCACTCTGTAAGATCATAAAAATGAAGAAATATGATGCAGTCAATATATTCATCACCACATTGAGTAGTTTAGAATTTATATATCTTCGACTAATTATGAGTTTACACTTCAAGCTCACAATTTTCACTTTCAGACATTTACAAGAAGGGGGACCAAAATACTTCCTTTTTTGCAGCTTGTAATTCTTGTTATTACTCACTAGAAAAGTTGGGGATTCTCCTACTTTTCTATTTTATCGAATGTGGGAACTCCGTATTTAGTAAATATTAAAGAAATATATTGGACATATATTTGTCACAAACACTCATTTTTTTCTACAAAAAAAATTCCCTTTTATTTTTTCTTTTTTTCATTTTTTGAGACAAACACATGGCAATTGTTATTACTGAAAATGCAAGGGAATTAATCTTGCTTTCTACAGCGAAGACCAAAGGTATAAGCTGTCATACAATACCACTTTTATCCTTTACTAAACATTTGTTGCTGAATTCTACACTTGAAGATTAATCAGATTGTATTCATACAAACATGAGTGCAAATAAGTACCCTCACTTGAGGTAGATGTTTTTAACTAATGGATCCACGTGCGCATATGGGTCTACTACATACATACTTTTTTTTTATGGACTGATATGATGGGCTAGCCCAGCCATCGTCATGCACAACTAGGTCCCTATAGTAATATTGACTTCAATTAAACAGGTAGACTTCACTCTGTGATAAACATCTCAGATGAATCTCTAGAGCCGAATTGTTATGAACAATCATATTAGTCCTTAACAGTACAACTAAAGTTTTGGATTTTTCTATCAATTTGTTTAATGAGTATGAAATTGGGGAGTATGGGTTATGCCAATTTGGGTTATACTTGTATCATTTTAAGTTCTCCAGTTTGTTGTCATGGATATACTCACAGTTAGCCTTCTGCCATCCGATCTCACTACATTTCTCCCTTTTAAATCTCGCTCTACTAGAATTGAAATTTTGCTTTTCGCCACTATTGCGCTTAGTTTGATAGCGATAATTTCCTGTTAGCTTTTCAAAATAGGTTTCTATTCCTCCATCCCTCTCCATTTAATCTATGTCCTTTACAATGAAATATGTATTTCACAACATATTACTTAACATAATCATGTTTGGTTTCTAAAAAATGCTCCTCGAATGGAAATGTTTTTCAGCCAACTTAGCCATATCCTTACCCCACGTCATTCCCCCTATAAAAAAGTTAGAAGTTCGGACAAACCAGATTAAAAATTGTGAAGAGGATCTCAAAGCTAAACAACTTGAACCTACTTCTCGGTAAGAATTTCCTTCATCTTGATTAGTTCACTTTACTTTAGTCCTCCTTTATTTTAGTTTCTTTATGATTTTGTCTATCCTATTATTTTTATTATTTTTTTTCTTGGTAATATACTCACATTCAAAACATTTGTGGAGGATTCAAGGTTTTGATTTCACTAGAACAAGTAACCATGACTGTAAGAACTTTTATCCATCTCATAAAGCCGATCGTAACTTACTCATGACTTAAATACTTTATTTTGTGAAGTAGTAATGATTTGTTGTCACTGATATTACATATTGATAACTTCCTTCTAGCAATCAAATATCCATCCAAGGTTGGATGGATTAGCAAGGTATGCAAAGAGGTAATATGGACTGGTGTTGAATCATTCCCTATAATTTTGCTTACCTGTCAGAGATCCTTAAGGGAGTCAGATTCAGTGTCCATGTTCAAAATGATGTAATATGCGTTAGACTCGAGAATTGTAGTGGTAGTCATCTTATAGCCTATGAATTTTTAAGGCTCAATAAGATGGACTCATCACGGGGAAGGAAATCAATTTTAATGCTGCTGACGATGATATGGATTGCTCGCGTGATGAATTGAGGGGTTGTTGAATGATCAATTAGAAAATATTGCCATTGCTCAAGGAGTTTATGATGATCCAATGAAAAGATGCCAAGAATTCTATAACTTAGTTGAAGAGGCGGTCAGATTATATCCTGGTTTACTACAAATTCTTTGGAATTACTCATTCCATCTTCTTTATATTTGTTGAAATGTTACATATGGATGGAGCAATGATCAGTCACTTCTATTAGAGTTATTAAAGAGCGATTCCGAGTTGAATATTCCCTCCTCTTATAATAAAACCAAGTCTATGGTTTAAGAATCTGGTCTTGATTATGAGAAAAATTGATGCGGTCCCAGTTGACTGCATGTTGTTTCGGAATGATCATAAGATTGATGATTTGTCATCTTGTGGAAGATTCACACGATATATTAATTCTTCTGAAGTTGGATAGTGAGCTAAGCCTTATAAAACAAATCAAAGTTTAAGCAAAGACCTTTGAGACACTTTTCCGGTAATTTTTAGACTCACAAGGCTTTTATGTGCTCCAAGACGGCATATTCTTTGAGGGGGCATTAAGAGTTTTCCAAAGATAGAGTTAACGACATCCAGCTGAGGGTCTATTATGGAACGATATGATAGGTTGCATCATCCAGATTTTTGCACGATATTGTCGGAATTTTGAGACTTGGTTTTGTGCCAAGTGAATGGGTTCACATCCATTTCGAACGCTGAGTAATCACATAGCACATGGCCAGTATAGTTGAGGGGTGCTAATTTTTCGCCTTGATGTTGCATGACATCTGAATATTCTATACTTTCTTACTTATACCTTGTGTGTAATACCGTGGTTTTTCCGGTAATTTTTTAATTTTTTTTTCTAAGTGAGGGGGGGGGGGGTGGGTCCAAAAGCTTTTTTTATTTGAATTTTTTATTGTAAGTTATCTTTAGGTGCAGGAAACCTGTCTAAAATGACACGGGAGTTTTTGAGCAGAAATGCAAAAATACCACCTACGGGAGCGTGTGACGGTCCCGTCCGTGCTGTCGGTCCTAGGTGGCATCGTGTGAACTGGCTGAAGGAAGAGTAGAGAATTTCTGAACCAGGTGTGGGGTTACGAAGTGCATGACGAACCGTTCCGTAGACGTGACCGGTCCTTCCTGCTGGTTCACAACTCGTATGATCATAAGATAGATACCCAGTACCCAAATTTCCTAGATTTAAGTGTTATAAACGACGATCCTGACTGACCGTTGTGCCTGTGACGACTGTCAATACTTGTGCCTCGAGTTAATGAATAGAGCCAGAAGAATTTATCAAAGTATGGGCGACGGAGTCCATGACGGCCCTCGTGACCACGACTACCCTTCGCGAGGTCCGTCGACCCAGTCGCCGTTTGACAGATTTCCAGCAATTGATCCATCTTTGATAGTGTTTTATTTTTCTATAAATGTCTTGAAAACCCTCTTTTCTAGGGGTTAGACTCTTGGTTATGACATCTATGTTATTTACGGATTTTTTTGTAATAAAATTAGTGTTTGTTATTAGACTTTAGATGTGGTATTACAACTATTCTCTTGATTGATTGTTTTGTGATTGTGTGAATAATCAAGTAAATTGCTGGTTTTATTCTTTCTCATTTAAGTAACTCGGAATTCTTATATTATATAATGAATATTGTGATTAATGACTATGGGTATTAAAAAACTCCAATACGGAGGGTTGTGGGAACAATTAGCCGAATAAAAATAAAGATAAATCTGAACTAAAATATATTCTAGAAAGTGTCCTTGCATGTATTGATAATTTTTCCTTCGAAGGCCTTTTATTAAAAACTGATGACTCAACATGAACTCGTCTTATGCTACTTGCCGGAGCCAAGGAGGTAGATAATCAAAAAGAAATTAATCAACATAGATTTGTGTATACTATCTAATAGGTAGTATGATTGGTCGAGGTAATAACTTAGTCAATATCGAATACAATGCGTAAGAATACTAGGTGAGGTAAGGGTTCTATAGCAAAACACAGTCGCACCAAGGTTGCAAGAGTGAAATTTCTCAGACATGCCGACCAACGGATTTAGAAATACATACTTATAACTTTGCATCAAGATACTAGGAAAGATTAGTTAAGTTAGAATTATCAAATTTAGGAACCTGTGGGAACACTTAAGCGCCTAGTTACTTTATTAATTATTAAGCTCTAAGATTTGAATCTGTTAGTTGTCTTCTTTAATTTAGCTAGTCTTTTCATTCATTTATAAGTAAAACGCCCCTTTTAATTCTTCTTTGTTTTCCCAGGAACTAATTGACTAAATAGTATAATAACATATTGAAGTTAAGTCTGAACTATTTCCTCGTGGGAACGATCCTAACCCATTAGTTGGGTTCTTTACTTGATACGACCTTTTACTTCTTATTTAGAGTAAATTCTGCCTTATCAAATTTTGGGCGTCCGTGTTCTGGCCGGGGAAGTAGCTTTTAGATTAAAACTTAACGTATTACTAATAGTTTTAGTGTCGATATTTTCTTGATTTTACGTTGTTTCTTGTTTTTTTAATTCTTGCGAACTATCTTCCTTGTATGCCACATACACCGGAGAGGAAAGACCCTTGTCTTCCCTATGATCCGAATTAAGCGTACACTACGCCAACAGAATCGAAACCTGGGTATTAATGAGGATGATCCAAACCAGATTGCATCCCAAACTCCGTTGATTGTTCAGTGGTCATTTACCCCCGATGCTCCGGGTGAAAACCCAACAGAGGTGGACGAACAGCATCCCGCTCCATGTCCCCCCAAAGAGATACAGAGTCTATACAATATGCAGACTCCGACGGGCCACCTTGTCTTTCCCCTTTTACCACCAGCCACACCCTTTGGTGGTAACTATTAGGACCTGATGCAATATGCATTGGCCAGAGTTTTGTTTTCAAGGCTACCTTCTAAGTATCCTCATCGCCCAATATAGCTTTAAGATAAGGGCAGTGGTGTAAAGGTTTGTAGGGGAGGCACTGACACCCTGGACTTGGATTAATAGTCTAAAGCGTGTTTCCCACCCCCCCCCCCCTCTCTCACTCCCTGACGGGAGAGGCCCTGCTCTTTGTTCACTGAGCTCCCTTATACTCTTTTCACTTGGAACCACTAAGGGACGTTTTTCTTTAGCACGCTATACCCCGTATCCAGAAACTAAACACAAAGACATGATTTGAACTGTGGCCTACCAGGAAGAGTCAGTTGTAAGATTCTTGGTATAGATTCCATCTCATTTTGAGAAGCGTCCCCATCCCTAGAGATGAGGATTCACTGAAGAATACTTCTATGGGGAATAGGATGAATAATATAAAGTGGTGTTGGATACTATAACGGTGGTTCTTTATGGAGTGTTACCCTTATTCTGAGCTTGCTGAAAATTAGAGACAATCTCCCCGAACAGAAAGCTTGGGTACTAAGGAAGTCAGATACTGGGAGAAAATACCTTCGGCAGTACAACCACTCACAACCCCGCCGACAGATGATATTCGGAAGGATGGCTCAATGAGAACTACCGTGGTGTGTATAAAAACATATCCACTAGGGGGTGAAGACAAGACTAAGCAATTAATACATTGTCTAAATCACCACCACCAAATGAGAGTGGTTAATTATGAGGAGCATTCCATTGCTGTAAATGAGCAGCGGGGGGTTTTCCGCCGAGTGCCCAGGCTCAAATCAGGAGAATTGGCGCCAAGTCCACGGACCCAAGTCGGATCTATGGTACTATCACCAAGGAGGGTCTTATGTCCGAGTTCCAAACTCCAACCGCGATAACAACTTCCAAGGGGGTAACTATGGTAAACAGAAATGATAGGAATAGGGCCTATGTCCCTCCTCAAAATCCTGAAGTTTCTCTAGGGAATGGTGGAGATCGTATGGCGCGAGTTGAGGATATGTTGCACAAAAATGACTGTAGACGCTCGATGCTATGATGAGCACATTAAAAAGTTAGGAGTTAGTTAGCGGGGTATTGGGCAGAATAGGCTATACCATGCAATATCAATTAAGAGATTGGGTTTCAAATGGCCCAATTATATCGACTGTGAACCACGGAACCGGGCACTCTTCCTAGAAACACTGTCCAAAATCCAAAAGATGACCGGACACTGATGGCAATCACTACTTCGGGTGGTAAATGCGACCATTGACCCACCGATGTCCGTCTGAGAGAAAAAGGTGATCAAAGATAATGATACGGGTGATAAGCGGGTAAAGTGTGAAGTACGAATATACCACTTGAAAGATTGTTGACGGTGCCTTTAAAAGGTACTTTCCATGCCGAGAACCCTCCTTTCCATCGGGAATTAGTGCAAAAAGACCGAGGATGGGTAAATATCCGTGTTATTATAACAATTTAAGCAACTATTTATCAATGTCCTTTGGTAGAAGCTCTACGCAATGCACGTTATGCCAAGTTTATGAAATATCTTGTTACACAGAAAGATCGCTCAAGTTCGATGGTGATGATGAATGCAACATTGTTTCTATTGCTATACAAAGATTCTCTTCGTACAAAGAAAGAAGATTTGAGTGCGTTCACTATCCTTGTCACGTCGGTCATTACATTTGCGACTCATTATGTGATTTGGGGGGCAAGCATCAAATTTTCGATGCACCTCTCGCCTTTTCAAGAATTTGGGTTTCGAATGACCCAAAGCCCCACTGCCCATTCAACTATGAATGGCCGAGTCGACACAGTGAAATTCATATAAGTGTACTCCACGCTGTTCTCTTAAAAGTGGAGTCGTTTCATTTTCCGATAGATTTTGTTATTCCTTGATTGTAAAATCGTTTTGAATGTGCCTATTAGTCTTGGGATGACCTCACCACTCTTGCTGGTAAAGTCTTCCTCGGTAGTCCCACGCACTATCATGGCCAGACAAAAGGGACCACTCATGTCTAGAGAAATCCCCCAAAATAGGGATATTCTTGCTTAAAGGTAGACAGCCTTGGTTGATATGGAAAGGGCAGCTGAAATTTCGGTGAACATGAAGAAGTGACCTTCCTTTGAGGTCCATGAGGCAGAGTGGTGACTCCATTGGTTATCTGCTATAATCCTACACAGAAAAGATGAGAAGGATTATACCTAAAAGGTTGAAAATGAGAGTTTATGGTTGGGATTTGGTGCCTTTTTAGACATTCTAGGTTGCATGTGGCCTTCGTACAAGCTCAAGTCCAATGGACGGCCCTTACGTCATTACCCACTTATTCCCTCATGGAGTTTGAGCTTGAACCAAGGAGGTAGTCGCGTTAAAGGTGAATGGATAATGAATAAACTCTATTTTGGGCAACTGAATCGGAAAATGAAGTGATCGAGGCATACCATCTTGAACGTAAGGCCTGAGTAACCCATTCCTCAATCGTGGCCGCGACGGTGTAAATCAGGTGCGCGTTGGGAGGCAACCCAATACTTATATTTTTCTTTCTATAATGGTAGCATTGTTCTACTAATGGATTTTAATTAACAGGCACATCACCAGGAATCTGCAGAAAATCACGCTAGCTACAACACAGCAATCACGACGAACCTTCGACCACCCCCGTCAACAAGCTCACGGACAGTACATGAATCGTCGTGCCAGATATGATCTTTCATATTTTTCCAAAACTAGGCCCGCACGGAATAATGACGGACCGGTCGCAATTTGCGATAGACCATCGTTGGGGACCTCGTCGCGTCATTAATGATCGTACCTGACACCTACCCGGTGGGAACTTTTAAAAATTTCAAACCTATAAAACCCCCACCCCTTCATTTGAACGGTTTTCTTCCCTCTTCTCCCATTCCCCCTCTTAACGTCCCACTTCCTACCTCTCTTTCAACCGTTCATTTTCCCCGAATTCCCATTCCTAAATCACTCTCTACTAGTCGGAGTCACTGCTGCTGTGTTCCTAGTGGACACTTAGACAAAGGAGACCCTTAGGACAAGGGTCCTCTGACAACCATACGGTGTGCAGTACGTACCGCATGGGTACGACCGGGGGTTTTTTTTTTCCCCCCCCCCCCCCCCCAATCGTAGATGTCCGTCAGACGGACACTTGAAAAATTGAGATCCTTAGGAATAGGGTTTCTGAACCAACCATAACGGATTGTGCAGACGTACCATCGTGGTACAACAATGGTCTGTCGATGTAATCTGTCATGAATGTTGCAGATGAATTTTCTGCAAATGTCCTGGTGATGTGGCTACCCTGCGAATTTAAACCCATTAGTAGAAAATGCTACCATTACTATATAGGTTGGGAACTAGAGGAATACGTATTAGGTTACCTCCCAACCAGCGCCTGATTTAACATCACGGCACGGCTGAGACCTGATTACTCCACACTTCATCAAAGAAAATGGTAAATGCCTCGATCACTTCATTCGCCGATTCAGCATCCCGAAACTAGATTTTTATCGTTGTCCATTCCTTTAAACCGCATACCCTCTTATGGTTTTCAACTCACTGCTTCCATGAGGAATAGTTGGGTAATCAGAAGGGGCCAGTCATTTGACTTGAGCTTGCGCGGAACAGCGCAACCGCTAATGTTATATAAAAGCCAAAATCCCCAACCATAACTCTCGTTTTTTCAATATTTGTAGGTCATGTACTTCTTCATATTTTCTTTGTTAGAGGGTTAATCTTTCGTAATCTTTCAAGTGAAATTCATTGAGTTCATGTCAACCAGTTAACCCAGTTTGTTTCCTGCAGCTTCGTTTCAAGTCCATTTTCCACTTCTTCATAGCCCACTGGCTTTAATGCTCTAATGCAACGGAAAATACGCTTTCCCCATACTACGTTGGATAGGGGACATACCGTATGGGAGTCTTATACACGTCCGTACCCAAAAGCTCATCAAGCCTCCTTGACCACATCCGTTCTACTAGCTTTCCGTTTTTGGACAATATCTGGTTTTGAGTCCCCTATTGACCTTCAACTTGCCCACTAGTTTGAGGATGGTAAGAGTGTCAACATTATAGAGGACCCCATATTTCTCCAAATAATCCCTGAACAATTTTGTTGCAAAAGTGGGATTCCCCCATCACTAATAATTGCCCTTGGGGTACCAAATCGAGAGAATATTTCTTTTTCAAGAAACGCATGACAACACTCTTACTCTTCCTCGTTGTTTGCGTAGGGCTAATAACTCCCCTATTTAGATTACATAATCAACCGCTACGAAAAATATACTTCATTCCATGAGAATCACACAGGACCCATAAAGTCAATACCTACCGCCCCCAACATCCAAATACCTCAATCACAAGATGGGGTGTTAGAGGGAGCTCTTTCCTTTTCTTGAAATGTGCCATACTCTTTGGCATCTATCAACGTGCTTGCAAAAACTCATGAGATCTTGTGAATAGTATGGCCATAGTCAACCAAATTGTAATATATCCCTTATGACATTTCGGATACCCACTATAATATCCACCAATTGGATGAGAATGGATTCCTCTAAACACTCAACCTCTCAACGTCTGGGCACACAAACGCCGAAGAGCCCATGCACAGCTCCGATCTAAGTATGGTTTATCCAAAAGAACTTCTTCACATCTCCATGAACTTTTTTCTTGAATAGAAAGGACAGTGCAATGGAACAATTGGCTAGTCCAGAATAGTTCTAAAATCAACGAACCATGGATCAAGTCCCTTTGAGGCCAAGCCCAATAACAGGCCTCACAAGATTAAAGTAACAACTAACCGATTCAATCTTGGAGCTTAATCAATTTAATAGAAAGTACTAGGCTTACGTGTTTCCCCAAGATTCCTAACTTGGATAATTCTAAACTATCCCAATTCTTTCCTATTACATCTTTGCATGTAAAGTGATAAGCTATTATCTCTAAATAAATCCTTTGTCCCGGCATCTAGAAAATTGCACATCCGTACCTTGGTCCTTCTAATGTGTGTTTGCTATACTAACCCTTACCTTTACCTCATATAAGTATTGTATTCGATTTTACTAAGTTTATTACCTCCGTACCAACCAATACTAGCCTATTAGAACATTGAAACCTTTTTCATCATATATGTTGATAAATTCTTTTCCTATTATCACCCCTTTTTCGGCAGTAGCATAAGGCGAGTTCTAACTGGCTCCGTTAAAAGACTGCTAAACAAAAGTGAATTATCATACTGCAAGACACGTATTCTAAAAATGCTATTTTAGTTAGATTTTTACCGCTCATTATTACCCATGTTTCCCACAACCCAGCTTTATGGAGTTTTAGTGACACCATGGGCAGAATCAACAACTATTCATATATTTAATTTAAGAATTCATGCACTGCTTTATGAGAATAATAACAATTGCAGAATTTCACTTGATTACTTAACAAAAACACTAACATCAACTCCAGAAAAAGGTTAATCAATTACTGGAATTAATTCTTCAATACTTGAACAAGAGAACTAAATTATCAAAAATCCTAACCCCCAAAACGGTTTTTTTGAACTATTTATATAAAAAACACACAAAAACCTAATAAAAGAAAGGACTCTAATTACTGAAATCTGTCAAACCGCGTCCTGAGGTGATGGACCTCGTGACTGACCGTAAGTGGTCCGACGGGCCATCATGGCCCTCCGTCATCCATACTTTCACAAATTCTCTGTTGCTTTCTTTATTATACACTCAAACGACGGTATGATTGGACCGTTCCCAAGCACGACGGTCTTTACGAGGGTCTACGTTCGATAATACTACTTTAAACTTCTTGGATTTGGTACTGGAAACTACTCTCTGATAACTACGACACCAGCAGACCGGACCGTCGTGTCTATGAAAGGTTCCATCCATTAGACTTCCGGTAATCCCACACTAGGTCAGTCATCCCCATATTCCCTTCAGCAGCTTCTCCTCTCCCTATAACGATGCCCAACCTACGAACGCGTCCAGCCTCAAACGGAATTCCATAAGATCCGTAGGTTGTTCTTCTGTATTTTCGACTCAAAACTTTCATATTCATCATTGGACCGATTTCCTGTAAATAAGGAGAAACTTACATAAAAATTAGTACAAAAAGGTTTTTGGACACACATTAAACTTAAGGAAAAAGTATTAAAAATACTGTGAAATCACGGTACACCAATGAGTCTGAAGAAGAGTTTGAAGATGACGCACTATGAGTTTCATTATTTTTTTGATGACCATATAGTGGAGGCTTACTGTTTTGTAATTTAATTTTTTTTACTACAATAACTTTTAAGATATCGAATATTTGGAGATTGAAGATTCAGTATCAGCTTCATGTTACGTATTCCTGTGTGTTTATGGTAAATGTAATTTATTTTTTTTGCTACAACGTTTAAGTTATCTTATTTTGTATTATTGAAGAGTGAATCGCTTCACGTTTAGTATTCTATTGCCTTTCTTTGTACGCCTAATTGATGTTTGGTCAGTAATTTTTGTTTCTTCTTGTTTGATTATAAATTACCCTATAAGAACCTGTACGCATAGCTGAATATTTTTTATTTGGCCTGTTTGTTTATTGTATAATCTTATTTGTTTTCTTCTTTTTATTTCCAACAGTGGGCATTAAGGCATAACACTGAACCTCTACAAGTTTGAAGTCGCTCCTGCTTTTGTTCGGTCCCGAAGTGCCTAGCTTTCGAGGAGGTACATCTCTTTACCTATAATTTTTCCTTATTTGTGAGAAAACAAAAGTGTTTGCGTTGTAGAGATTTGATATTATCTCTCTAGTAAGTCTTGAAAAATCTAGTTGTTTCTAGATTATATTGATTCTCTCTCGAACTGTGACTGGGTAATATCGTAACAGAAACCGCTGAAGATTATGTGGTAGTATGCGTTTATAAACCTGGAAATTCTAGCCAAATACATGGTACTTTTTAGAATTAACTAGTTATGGTTTTACTGATTCTTAGTGAGTACTAGAGAATTTGTTGAAGAGTGCTTTTATCTTTCTTCGGCAATGTATGATCTGTTTTGGAAGTTATGTTCAAGTGTATGTTCAAAGCTAACTCATCCAGTTGACTTGATATTTTTTTTTTTCTTTGTGTCATTTAAGTTTGTTTTAGGTGTGCTTTTTAATCTACACTATCACATTGCACCCTTTTATAGATGAGGGAAGTGTGAACAATCTATGGATTTCATCAGGTGATAATGGGTTTGACTACCATCTAATCCACTGGTGCTTTTTCCCCGATTTCAATATTTCCCCAAAAATATTTGGTTTTTTGACCTTAATACATGATACTGTCAGTTTCTCAAAGAATAACTTTTTTTACTCTTCAGGCGTTAGTCCAATTTTGACACATTTTGTTAATCGTGGTATTCCTTGGTATGAACTTATAGGTTTTTGTACTTTACTGTTTTGGATAATATGGTGCAAAACACGATAATTACTATTGTAGCCTGCCATTTGCTTCATTATCCATGAATTGTGACATCTGAAGTCTTGAGCTCACTTACTGCATTTCTGTGTTTCAGTGTCTTGATTGAGATCACATTTTGCTGTTTGTGATGGAAAAGTTGATTTTGAATAACACAAATCAACATATAGGTGTTTCAGATTTAATTCATAAAAACAACTGAAGTTCTTTTTGAAATTTGGTTTCCTTTTTTTTATTGTTGCTAAACCCAATTTTTCACTTAAAGAATGCCTCATTATTTTGTTGAGGTTTACTTACTAAGGGCCCCGTTTTGGGATGGGCTTTAATAAAGCCCTTGTAAAAAAGTACTTTTGAAAGTGCTGACACTATTTTAAATAAGCATTATGTGTTTGGATAAAAGTGCTGAATAGCATGTCAACGTGCAAAAGGAAAAAATTGAAGAAGAGATGTTAGGGTTATATGGTTTAATTTGAAGGATTGTAATAAAATATTAAGAGGCAAAAAATAAAAAAAGTGATCAACTTAAAACCGCTCTAAAGCTAAAAAAAAAAAACACCTCTACCCCAGCTTTTAATCCTTTGCTTTACATAAAAAAATTTTAAAACGTAAATAAGCTATTTTGAGTATTGCCACAGTTGTAAATAAGTCAAAATCAGCTTTTAAGTCAGTTTGAACCAGCTTTTAAGCTGAGCCAAACAGGCTCTAAAGGTAAAGAATCAAAGAGTTTAAATCAAAACTAGAACGAATGAGTCAAGCAAAAATAAAAGAAAGGAGTCGTGAATCCAAACCATCCCAAGTCCATTGAAAATCTAGATATACAAGACCGATCCAAGTGTTCAATTGGTCAATACATTTAAGGGTAAGAGAGAACCATGTTTTGCCAATGAACGAATAACAAAGAAATAAAAAGACATGAACAACAGTCTCACACCACAAGGAAAGAGATATTGGTACATAAATAAATTACCGATTCAGTCATCTTCCTAGGGAGAACTTAGTATTTTCCATTGGATTGCAAGGAAGGGCAAAATAAATCGAGGTTATTTCAGCCTGGAGAGTCCCCATTCAAAGAAGGGACTAAACGTCCTATGCAGAACTTCGGTTCCAATCGTCATCCCAGGAGGTGCTACGCTTCTGTTCATATAATAACTGAACAATATTAGGTAATGACTAAACACAAGTAATCACGGAGTCTACTAAGCTGGCAATAGGTGAAGAGGAAGTTGGTCCTACAACCTCCATACTATTGATCAGTTTTAGAAAAAAAAAACAAGGAAAGATGATGTTGATCATGTCTATCAAACATTAAAACAGGTTAAATATAGTTCATTCATACATCTACTCTAGTGATCAGTTTTCTTCTAACACAACAGGGCTAGGCCCCATGTTGATCAAAAAACAGGTAACCGCAACGAGCGGATGTCGCGTGTACGCATAACCCACATTCTATTCAGGAACGTAATAAAGGATTGGATAATATGAGGATCAGCAGAACAAATCGACAATGAAGGGACTGAGTGTGGGTTTATAATAAGAGGATGGATACATTGATTTAGTACAAAGGTATGTTCTAATCGGTAAGATTTATCACTCATTAACAGAAAAAATCTTATCTCCATGGTTGTTACATTCAAAGTAATGTTTATCGAATCAAAAAAGGATCGGTCAAACAACATGTTAAGCATATTCCATGCAAGAAATTTGGAAAGCAAGGGAGTAGGTGACATTTGATAAAGGACAAGCAGTTGGGTCCCACTGTAAGATATGTGGTCGGATTAACCAATTTTTTATGGAACAGTTGCAAGGATCCTAGTTCATCAGCTTGATGTACATTAGTTGGTATGGTCGGGCTAAAAGTATTAAAAGCGCGTGTGAAAATATAGCAGTAAGAAAACAATCATTTGTTGAGATTACCTATTTTTGTTGTTATTTTTTTTTTACTAAATGAGCTAAATATATTTTATGGGCATAGTCCAAGCCTAGTATCCCAAGAGAAGGAAGAAAAGTGGGTGATAGACTGCTTCGTTGTGTGCTTGGAGGCAAACGCCATTGGATTAGAAGAGAGATATTTTGATAAATATATTGTTGGGATATGCTAGCGAAACTCCCCAGATGATCCATAAGAGAAAAGAAGTTTAATTCAACTGGTGTCGGTACTTGGCAGGACCCCCAACTGTTTCACGTTAAGCTAATATGCTTTCTAGCTTTTTGACTATTTTGCATCATATCTGTTTTCTTATTTATTTTATCAATTAAACAATCTTTTTTAAAATTTAATTACAGCTATAAGATCTGAGGTGAATTCTAAAGCATGAACACTAAGGTGGAGGGCCTCGCATAGACCGATTTAATTTGGAAGAGTAACGTGTGGCATATGGGTATACACTTTATCAGGCACTGAATTGCAATTTTTCAACTACTTAATTACAACAGTTGATTTTTTAAAACATTCTTTTGATATAATTGGTAGCGGGTAGCAAAGAAAACCATGACTAGAACCTCACATCTAAAAATGTTACCGCAACTTCGTACAAAGACGGAAAGGAAATTCGCCTATACCGAAGGTTGGCAATATAACTTTTTTAAGAAAGATTAATTGTTGAATTTTGAATTCAGAAATAAATTTTGTATATTGGAAAGTTTGAGTCCATTGTATTTGTTAAGTTAAGCTTTTTCTTCGGATTAATGTATCAACTGATCATAGTTGATTTTAGATCGTAAATTAATAGTTCTTACCGTTAACCTATGGATGTCAATTTATTCCAACCTGTTGAACTTCAACATTTCAAATTCCAGAGAAACAGCTGATGAGGCCTTCAGGGCAGTTTGGAAAGGATTCACGCCTGGACAACCTAAGTGCTATGACAATCAGTTACAAAACAATTCTCTAAAAAGATATGAGGAAATTAACGAGATAAACAAAGCATGCTAATTAATCAGTTCTCTAAAGGAAACATGGATGAAACATGAATGAATGAGAGATGAAATAAAATCTACTTTTTTTTTAAATAATTGCTAGCAACCACAACCCTGGGTTGAATTTCAAGATATACAAAGAGTTGTTGGATTATATTTTGTTTCACCTGTTAGATGCAGTGAGCACAAGCTGTAGAGGCCAGAATATATTCCAAATTCTTCAGGTCCACTCACAATTCAAATTCTTCAAAAGGTACTTTTTGGTGCGTAAGCTTTTCTCTCTCTTCTCCTCTCTCGTCTACCTCTCTCGGTCCGTATCTCTCGTCCTCTCTCATCCCATCTCTCTCTGCTGTCTCTCTCTCCTTCTATATGCAAGTATCTAATTGTGAAGATGTTATTCCTTGTTCTTCTTGTTGTTGGTTGATTCCTGCACAACAAATCACATTATAGTTAATTTTGTGTGTAGTTTGTGGTTGATTAGTGTGTGTATGTGGGGGGGGGGGCTAAAAATTCATGTTAAGGATCTTAGGTGTTCAGGTGTATAATCATTCTCATTTTATAGTTAAATCAGTTTTTATATAGTGATGGAAAATTCTAGAAACTGTTGATAACACAACAATCTCCTTGTATTGTATTACAAAAGTTTCACTGGGGTATTTTAACACAACACTCTTGTTAGAATGGATCTGTTTGATAAATTTTACATGAGGTTCCTGTCTTGTTTGAGTCACCTCTGGAAGGCTAGCTTTCGACTCCTTTCGACTGCTCTTCACAAATTGCTCTGATTCCGCCAGTTTTCTATCTCAAACCACGCTGTATTGTCAATGCCAAATTGAGAAAAATATTTCTCATCCATCATACCTTTTCTAGAGAATGCCTATGTGTTGAATTGAATAGCATACACTGGTATGTGTAACTGCCGAATGGCTCTAAGGTCATGCCTCTTGCTCGTAAAAATATTATGTGTGTGCATTGTAATAGCATACTGGTAGTGTTGGGTGCATGTTGCATATTCGTCATTGATTTGCTTCTGCTGAGGTGAAATAGGTCTCCTATTGTTTAGCATATTTGTTCTTGGTGTCTCGTTTGCTTTCCTTTTTATTGGTCCCCTGCCAATGAATCTTCATCTAAACTTTTAATGAAATGCATTCAATCAAGTCAACTACGCCTCAATCACATTTATTTCGGAAAGACTAATAACTTTTTTGGTATCCTTCCATTGCATTCAAATTCAGTCTTCTATCAATCCATTCCCCAACCCTCCTCTCGAACACTCTTGACACTGCCCAAACTACTTGAGAAATGAATTGGTACTGATAATGAAGTATGGGTCTTACATTTTGATCATTTTCTTATAAAAAAACTCATAGAGAGGACGGATAGAAGTGTTTAACCATCAATAGTGGCCCACAAATCGCACGTAATTTATATCTGAAAATGAAGGTCAACTTGATTCCTCTGAGAATGCTGAAAAAATGAGGTTTTCAACTTGGCCAGGCTGTTTTTTAGGTCCTGTTTGGTCCTGTCCTACAGACATGTTTTTGTATTGTCAGCTTTGGCTCTTCTGAAATTGGTACAAACTTATAGTTGTTGACACTTAGCTCTTCTTATAGTGATTATGGGTGTTTTCTCATAGTTAACTACTACACATTTACAATCGAATTTGTTTTTGTTTTGGTTTTTTGATTGTTAATGATTTTTCATTTAAAATGTTTACAGGGGGAATATAGGTGCTCAAATTATGAAGGAATCCCCAAAAGATAAGTTGATCTCATTGAAAGTTAAGTGGTATGATCAATGAAGAGTATTTGACTTTGCAGAATGTTTTGAATCTTTTTTTGAACTATTCAAATGTACACATTACTTAGAATATGGATTTTATAAGTATGTCTATGTAATAGCAAGCACTAATCATTTTGACGTTTATTGCCAATTTTACTATTTGAACTACTTATTAGCTAATTTGATGCTTGAGATTATTCTATTGCAAAACAATTTGGTGGCCTTCTAATTAGATATTGTGCATATAAATATTGTAGCTTACGACCACACTTAAGTACCATAAGACTCATGAAAAGGTCAAACACATTAATTGTGGGCCAATATGGAAGAACGTGGCCACGCTTGAAAGTGTAGCTGGTAAGGCACACTTTTTAAGCGTAGTTGATAGTACCACTTTCTAAGCGTGTTGCAAAAGTGTCCTTTGTACCTTGCGCTACTCTTATTAAGTGTCGCTGATTAGGCAACCACTCTAAGCGCAGCTGGAAAAGTGTAACCTTTTTTTTCCTTGTTATGTACCGCTTTTAATTGTACTGGAAGGCAACACTTTTAAGTGTAGATGAAAAAGTGTGGCCTTTTGTATTTTAGGATACACTATTAACTATTGCTGATAAGGCAACACGTGAAAAGTGTTGCCTAAACTCTAAGGTAACACTTCTTTCAGCCACCCCCGAAAAAGCGTGGCCTAAAGTTAAAAAGTGTGACCTTTTATTAAAGGCTACACTTTTGCATAGTTTAGTCAACACTTTTCTTGGGTGGTTAGAGGCCTAAAATGTTGTAGTGTGTCTTGTTTGTAGATGTTACAAAGTACCAGAGGCTTGTAGGAAAGTTATTATATCTCAAAAACACAAGGCCGAATATAGCTTTTGTAGTATAGTCCCTAAGTCAACTCATGCAGCAACCAAAAGTTTCACAGTGGGATGCAACACTAAAAGTGAATATGATACATTAAGGGAGAACCTAGTAACTGGTATCATGATGAGGCATACAAAATTTTTCCTACGCACATGTTCCTGTTGTATGCCAGACTAGGCTTGCTTGTCCAACCCAGAGATCTGTTACTGGATTTCTATTTTATTTTTGAAGTTTGGTGATTCTTTAATCTGTTGCAAGAAAAAAACATTGTGTTAAGATCTTCAGTAGAGCCAGAGTATAGAAGTTTGGTTGCTTTAACTGGTGAAGTGGTTTAGGTCAAAAATTTATTTCAGGAATTGAGTGTGAAATTGATTAGACCAACCAACATTCATTGCAAAAGCAAGGTTGTCATACAGATTGCAGCTAATTCAGTATTTCATGAACGTACTAAACACAACGAAAAAGACTCACTTTGGGGTTGATAAAAAATTCATACATTCATACCAAGGACAAGCAATCAGATTTATTGATAAAGGCTCTAGAAAGAGTGCAACATGACATTATAGAATTGACAAGCACAGATTTCTGAATGTGTTCAATACATTCAGTTTGAAGGGGAGTACTCTTAATTGGATAATCAGTATAACAATTAGTTAATGGGGGAGGGTTTAAGTATAGCTTGCTCTTACTTTATATTTTTGTCAGTTAATATAAGGCATTCACATCAGTTTGGTTAATTAGTTATATGCTAGAACTCCTAGTTGTCAGTATCAATCTTTAGCCATTGTATTCATGCCTTCATTTCTCAGTTGTATTGAATGAAAATTTCATTTCATTGATTGTAACAAATCTTCCATATTATTTTAAAATAGATTCTACACATTGTAATCTCCGCCATGAAGATTTATTTTTTGTGCATAAAGATTTTTTTTCATAAAAAATATTGTCCTTCAAATGGTTGCAAATATTAAGTACTAGCCCATATTTTAATTTGCTTGACAAAATAAGTTAAGATAAGAAAAAAATTGATCATTAATTGAGATTTTGGGCTACCAATACATATCTAATAGTTTGTCCTAGAGATAAGATAGTTAACTTGAAACATATGATGATGAACAAAATAAATGAACATCCAAGTATGGACTCAGCGGTCAGTTGAGGGCAAAGCTACACTATTCAGGGTTTGGTCCGCTTATGAAAGAAAGTTGCACCTATATGCATGAGTGTCAGCCTGATATCCTTCGTTTGACCACCCCTTTATTATTAATTTTTCCTTCTAAATATTCGTCTTTAACATATAATTAAGAAGTAAAATTAGAAAAATAAGATGTTTATTGAACTTTCAAATTGCAAGCTCAATGTCACATTTAATTTGAATGAGATATATTGTATATCTTTCTTTTTCAAATTCAAAATTTTAGTTTATAATTACACAAATTGAATTACACAAATCGAATTCAGAAAGAAAAAATAACTAAATTAAAAACATAACTAATTAAATATTATCATGATGTTAACATGCACACTAATCTCCGAATAGGAGAATAGACCTAAATCATGCATTCATTTACCATATGTAGTCAAAAAGCGGAAGCACGTCATTAATAAGTCTCAAGTCTGAAAATAGAAAATAATAATGCGTAAGTTTAAACTATTACAACTTCAGAATTCGAAAGTCATCGTACTAAAACATCTAACTAACAAGTTCAAGTTATACTAGTAATAATAAATAAGGAGCATCAATATGTCTAGGAGGAAAGACATCAAAAGATAAGAAGATCAGTAGTAGCTCAAACGGGTGTAACTTATCCTTTGATATGGAAATAACTCTTCTAAATGCACGGTCTGGTAGATACTTTTGAATCACGATCTTTACTCAATAGAAAGTGCAAAAAAAGCATTAGTACAAATATTTTTTGTCGATAGAAATCATAGACCGATTATGACTAATAACAAATATATAATCATAGTTATATATCACATAGACAAGATAGTCTAACTCCTAACCACATCCATGAACACATAACTAACTCCATTGTCAATCTAACTCATAAGGTAATTCAAAAAATGTTTGTCAAATATACAACAAGTCAACATAACACATCAAAAACACTTATTCAAGGTACAAAACAAATCAAATAAAAAATTTATCTATCTTGATTTTGCAGTGGCATAATCACTGCACCAATCAGGAATCTTCAATACACATGCTTCTTGAATCATCAGTAATCTGACTCTCATTTATACACACATCTTAAAGGGTCTTATGTTTTGGTCATCTAGTTATGACATACATGATACCCTAGGTGTTCATGCATTGTATCAATATAGTACTCGATCCTATTCAATCGCATCATCCACACAACTATTCGTTCATAGTCTCACACCGGACTCGAGCCACTCATCATTTGAATAGTAGAAATATAGCCACTACTTTTACACATCTCATTAGTCCATCATTTTCAGATTTCTCTCGAGATAACACATAAATCATACATAGCCATAATGTCCTCACTTAATGCATCATATAGTATTTACATGTTTATAAATTATATCATTAATGATTAGACCAATTCAACAATTTGCATGTTATAGCTGGCAACTCTCAGGCTCATCAAACAATCAATAACTATGTTCAAAGACCAAGTCGAACATGCAATACAACTCTATCTTAATACCCAACTAGAGGTATTAAAACCTATCTAGTTCTATCTTTTTAGAAGGTCTAACATATAACTGATGGGTTATTTTATCAAATCAGAGGTTTTCAGTATGATCAACCCAATCTCATTCATGAAGTTTTTTTTTTAATCCCATTAACCTCTCTTGAACAAATTGTATTTTCAAGAACCCATTTTTATGGAGTTTCAAGATTCCCCAATACTAAAAATATAGCCTAGATTTACAATTTCATACTAGAAGATCAAGTTTTCAATGTAGAAGAATGAAAAACAAACACAATTACAATAATTAAACATTCTATCTCGACAATATTATCCTAAGCTTTTAGCTCACAAAGTTCTACCAAGAACTAACTCTTCGATTCTATGAAGAAAACAAAAATTGGAAAGAAAAATGCATAAAAGGTACTTACCTCTGTTAGAAAACATATATGCACAGAGGAAGCATATCAGGATCTTTACTGCTTACATGAATAATAGACAACCAATACTGTTTATATTATAACACATTAACCATGCTAGAACACATAAACATACTGAAATTTAATTCGATAAAATACCTACCTCTTTGGCTGAGCGGATACCTTCCACTGCGAATTCTCAAGAGGACAGACCTTCAGTAAATCTTTACGATAGACAGTGGATCCCCAAGTCCATCTGAGCTCTCTCAATTACTTTTGGGTGGCGCAAGTAATCGATTAGAAACTAATCATTCTTACTTATCTTTTCTAGAGTAGGAGAATCCCTATGTAGAGGAGAGATTTCCTTCTAATCCAAAAAGGACTAGAAAACCTAGTTTTTTTTTTCTAGAAGACTAGAAAAACTCATTTATTCTTCCTTTTTCCATAGAAATAGGATCCTGAGTTCTGTTAAATATGAGCAGACCACAAATTAATGTCGATGCTTCCCTATAATGGGAATTATTTCACTAATTCCTTTTAATTATTCTAACCATAATAAATTACAAATTTATTTCACTAAAAATTCATAATTTCACGCTCTATTTCTATTCCCCATTAAACACTTAGTAATTCCGCCATGTTAAGATTTCAGATACAATCAATAATTAATTTACTGACCCAATTTAACTTAATGATTAAATTGTTTCCCTTTATGCCACTAACTTAACTTATTTCATGTAGTCTTTTTCATAAAATTCACTTGCAGATGTGAACCACGTGAAACTTATAATTTCTCAAGGCATATCAATCATCTCTTTAACGAGACATGGATTCCATCAACTAACCTTATTAGTTCGCCAATAATATATTATTATCATACACCTTACCAGGATATTCGACCCACTTAGAATCGTCACCTTTAATAACGTCAAAGCCGCTAATTAATGTATAAATCATAATATAGCTTATTGAAAATTAAAGAATTATAAGGTTTAACCTTTTAAGTAGTTTTTTAGAGAATAATTTTTTTGTACCAGTCAGTCTAAAACACCTATCGTTACGCGGTCACGTCAGGACAACAAATGACTAGCACCGGAGTTGGAACATAACGTTCCCATAATTAGGACAGTTACCTCTAATCTTGTTATAACAATCGTCGATGGCATGTTCAATTTTTCATCCTAGATTGTGAACAAAATTTTAATCTTAGAAGAACGATAGATTTATCATCTTGTGTAAATTAAATCTACACATTAAATCATCTACTATATAAGTAAATATACACCATAAACGAATATATGATCTATTGAAATTGAACATATATTTTATTCTCTAATAAATATTATTTCTTAACACATGGTTAATAATATATACCCAAACAACCTCAAGATATTCTTTGATCAAGTATGAAAAGTTATGAGCATGATTTGAGTAAAAAGTTAACTAAAACACGAAATAATAAAACTCAACCTTCATTATGGTGAAAATCTCCGGTATAGTGAAGAGTACTACAGCGGACCACCCCTGTTACTATAGCGAAGCCTTGCAGTTTTGCTGCCTTCGCTGTAGAGAGTCTCCCTTCATTATAGTGAATGAGGCCTTCACTATAGTGAAGGTTGACAAATTTTTCTCACCCCTTCATTTTTCGAGTTTGTCAATACTCAACCCATGGGGACATATGCAAGGACATTATAGTCTAAAACAACAATAATGACCAAACAGATCCGTTACAATTATTTATATAGTTAAACTTATATAATTATGTTATTAAATTTACCAGACATATATGTAACGGACCCTCTTAGAGTCCGTATATAGAGGCCAACTATTATTTTTTATATTTAAACCTTTTTAGTAGATATTTATAAATATTATATGATTGTACCACTGAGTTACATAATTTTTTTTAGATTTAGGTAAAGGTTATTTTGTTGCTAATAATAAGAAAAAGCACACAAAAAAATCAAACTAAATATAAAAAAAAGGGGCAAAGTGCCCTAAATGGTTCAAAGCCGCACGGCTTATGAGACAGAAAAAAAGAACGATTGAAAAGAAAAAAAAAAAAACGCAAGAGAGAAAAGAAAAGAAAGGAGAAACAAGAAAGGGTAAAATGAGAGAAAAATTAATAGTTTTTCATCTCAAGGCGTCCTAGGTAATTTATTTTTCATCCTTTCTATTAGTTTTTTTTTATGTATAAGACGTAAGATTTTCTAGATTAAAACGTGTATAAATTTACCTATATTGAAAACTAATTTGTAATTTTTGTGTACTGTTATGCATATGTTATTTAGCTAAATTTCACCGTAGTCATTAAGTAATTTCTGATCACTTGGTTTTGAATGATCATGAAACCATTATTGGAAGGGATGGAAATAGACATGCAAGAAAACCTTCCGTATAAAAGTATTTCATGAAATATCTTATTTTGGCTGTTCAAATAGGGTGAATATAATTGGGATCAAGTTGAGATCCTTTAATAAGTTTTTATGATCATTTAAGTTTTTGATATATTATATATATAATTAAGTATGTCGGTATATTGTTTAAGTGAAGGTCCTACAGATTTATGATATTGAAAAAGACTGAATTAATCCTAATCTTGAACTTAAGGAACTTAATTCTAATTTTGCGTTAGTTTTTTTTTTTTTGTTTAGTCTAGACACGTGCAATAGTGTGTTGTTAACTTCGAAACCTATAGTGTTTAATTATTTTGAATAACTGATTTTATTTGGAAGTTCAACACACATCACACACCACACCCAACACCCACACGCACGCCACGCACGCACCACACAACCATACCCACACTTTATTAATTTTTATTTATTTTAAATAAACTTTTTAAAAAAAAATTGTTATTGAATTTTTGTGGGTGTGATCCTATTATATTTTTGGGGGTAAAAAATAAGGTGTTTTCACAGTGTTATTTACTTTGTTATTTCTACAATTGTATCTGTGGAATCTCTAATTGAAAAATCTGATTGTTTTAGTAAGTCAAATAATCGACCATACACAATTCATCCCCTCTTGTGTGTAAGTGATACCTGAAATAATAATTGGTATCAACTCTTTAGCCTCACTAGATAGAAAAAAAAGAATTTGGCGTAGACATCATCTGAAGTTCTTCAAATTCGTGAAATTACACTATACACCGAATATGTTGATATTTTTGTTAGTATCAAATCACATATAGTGGCACCAACAATTACACAAGGAAATTCAAACTTGCACACCACCAAAGAAGGGCTTGATATACTTCGCTACAAACATGGCTAACGTATATCCTCTATTGTTATATAAACAAAATAAAAAATAATAATTCATATAGAAGTATATTTGATCCTTCTCACACGTTTATATCTTCTTTTTTTAACTTCTTTAGTTCAACGACTAATTTGGATCTATTATTTTTATGGTCAATTTTATTTATTCTCCACTAATTTTCTTGTATAATTTATTGTGAATGCCACACAACCAAAAAAAATTATAGATACAAAATAAATTACAATACAATTGCCAAAAAAAAATAGTTTCAAATTTCTTTCTGATATTTTTTCTTTTTCCATTCACACTTTTTTCTTATTATTTCTCATTTTTTTACACTACAGGGAAAAAAATTTTAAAAACTCAAATAATGATAATTATAGAAGTCAAAAATAGTTTGTGAAAGAAAGATCACATCTACGC
This sequence comes from Solanum habrochaites, assembly GCA_027704765.1. NCBI lineage: Eukaryota > Viridiplantae > Streptophyta > Magnoliopsida > Solanales > Solanaceae > Solanum > Solanum habrochaites. Next base: position 33,080,612 of record JAKWJA010002494.1, read on the forward strand.
AGAACTTTGCTAGAAGGAACATATATACTCCTATATGATTTTTTAAAAAAAAATAAAAAACAATTAATTGAAATTAATTTTTCACTTTCTTTAGATGAAACTGGTATATGTGAGTCGATCTAGGGTACATGTGAGTCACTTTTGTAACGGTAGAGGCATACGTGAGACACATTTGTAATGATAAGAGTATGTACGAGTAACTTTTGTAACGAGGATATATCAACTCCAAATGACAAAGTTAAAACGTATATCAGACTATTTTCCCTATATGACAAGGGAATTGACAACCTCTATCTTTTGAGTAGCACACTATTAGTGCTGCAATTTGAGCCCACTTTTCAATGACCCGCCCAAATAGTCAATTAAATATGAAATGAAAGAGTGATTTTAAATACGAAAAATTAGTAAACTAGTCAAAATAAATAACATATTTAGTAAAAATATCCATACTTTATAAATATTAGCAATAATGTCAAAAATGTCCGTATGTTTAAAAATTTGTGTGTCCCAATTTTCTTCCTATTTTTATCTCTCTTTTGTTCAAATTAATTTTATATATTCCTTTTTTTAAAAAAAAAATCACTTCTCTCTCATCTTTATCTTTTCAACTTATTAATTCCGCCTCTCCCATTTAATTTTTTTTTCTCTCTCATGGTTTTTATATTTTCTGATTTTCCTCCACTTCAGTTGCAAATTTTTTTTGCCAATATATTTTGGTTCTTTTTTTTTAATCCAAAATTGACTCACAAGAATCCCTTTGATTAAGGTTCTCTAATTTTTTTCCTATTTGCAGAATTTCTTTTCTAATTTTATTTTTGTTTAAATCTTAAAAATGTTGTTTGTATTTTTTTCATTTTTCGTTATATTTACTCTCCAATGGCTGAATCCAAGAGGCTGGCTTAAGAGGTATTCATCTTAATTCACCAATTTTCTTTCTGGTGGAATTTTCCATCCTTTAACATTTTTATACTAACAAATAGTTTTATATGCATGATCCGCTGCTAAATGAGGGGAAAAAAAGGGTAAGAAACATTTACAAGACTCATTGTGTGCAAAAACTTCCCAAATTCAAGGAAGCAAATGTAGAATCTTGGTTCCTACTCGTGGAGGATCTTGAAAAAGAACGACTAAGTTCGTATAGTTGTCGAACAATTTTCTATTTGTTTGTTTTTGTGATTTTATCGTTTTTTTTTTTAGAATTTGGTAGCTTTCTTAGTTTGTATTCAAATCACTATGTATACTATCAATATTTGTATTTGTTCAATTATAAAATTTCAGGTTGCATGGTTGAATGAATCGTGTATTTGTCCTTTATTTGTATTCATCCAATGTATGTCACTAGTTATGTATTTTATTTATAAGAAAGATAACTTCTATTAGTTTCTTTGTATTTGAAATACAAATACAAATACAATATAGACTATTGGAATGAATACGACTTGAAAAGGAACAAGATTTTGAAAGAAAATCAATCCACAGTGAAAAATATCTACCTAATACAATGTACTTCTCAAATACTACATTTTATTTGACAATATTTGGAATGAAAATACAAACTAATAAAGGTATGTCCACTGAAATGTGACATTTTTTCTAATTTTTGTATTTGATTCGAAAGGTACTGTCACTTTTTCTGTTATTTTATTTAAGATTAGTACCCCAAATATTCAATTATTTCTTTTTCATTTTATTTTCATTCACTTTTTTTCATCATACTAATTTTTTTGTATTTAAATTCATTATTATACAAATTCTAAATAAAAACTATAATAAATAGAAAATATAATAAAAATACATATTGCATGAATACAATACAAGATTTTGAGAAAACGATAACTATATAGGAAAAAATATAGAAAATACAAATATGTTTTCTTAAATGACTATATAGAATCAAATTCGGCATACCTATTGGAATGAATAAAAATTAATAAAAAACTATATAATATAAAATATGAATATATTGGTGCTGGAATGAATATAATTTTCATAAAAGGTAAATTCTGGAGAAAAAAATAACAAAATATTAAATTTTATTTGAAATGATTAACTGATGAGAAAATTTAGGATGCGTGCTTTTTTTTGAAAATAATCCCCCCCCCCCCCCCTTTTTTCTCCTTTTTGTTTATTACTAATTATATTCTTTAATAAAAATAAACAACAACAACCTAAATAAGATACATACCAAACTAAATGAATTTCTTACTAAATATTGAAATTGTTGCTAATGAGTCCTCTTAAATGCCTAAAATAATTGATATTTTGAAAATTTCCCATTTAAATATGGATAATATTTGGGCTATACTCCATATTTTACTCATTAAAATACGGTAATTTATGGATACCTACGGTTTATTATATATGGGTATTGCATTTTCTCTAAATTTTCAAAAATCATCTGTCGTCCATTTTAAAAGCGTTTCAAAACCGTTCATATATGGGGCCCTATTAATATTTCCAACCCGCGACACCCCCCCACCCCAAACACCATACACACCCTCACAAAAAAAATTAAAAGTTTACTTTAAAACATATTTTGAACTTCTAAATTTCATTTTTTCACTCCTACCCTCGACCCCCACCCACCCACCACCCGCCCATACCAGCCCCCCTCACCACCCCTCATCCCTCCCCCCCCCCCCCCCAAAAAAAATTATCAGTTTTAATTTTTTATAAATGTTTTCAACCTTCAAATTCAATTTTTCCATCCCTCACCATGCTCTCACCCCCCCACCCCCACCCCCACACACACCACAAAAATAATTGTTTGTTTTAAAAAATCATTTTCAACACTCAAATGTTATTTTTCAACACCCTACCTGACCCCTCAACCTCGTCACCCCACCCCCAACCCCCTAAATCCCCCCTACCAGCCCCCTACCCCCCTACCAATCCCCCAACCCCTCCACAAAAACATATTGTATTTTTTAAAAAATATGTTGCACTTCAATATTTTATTTTTTTCATCCCTTCCCTAGATCACCCCCCAACCTCAATTATTTTTTTAATTTGCTTTTTACTTTTATAATAACTAATAAAACAAAATGAACTTTTCACATAACTCTCTAAAAACGACTAAAAATATTTTATCAATCCGAATTCTTATGTAAAGTACTGATTTATTCATGAAAATATGGTAAACGGTATTCTACCAACCAATTTTCTACCCATCATTTTTACCCATTCACAAATGGACAGATGGGGGGGGGGGGGATGATTACTCCATTGTCCAACCCGCCCAACTTAACCACACCAATACCCAACCCGCCCATTTTGCCCACCCACTACACCCATAAAACACTAATACCTACACATACTCTAAACTTTCAAGAGAGAACGACTCGCACTGGAACAAGTTCTCAATGCAATAATCAACTCATAAGGCCACCCCCTTACTGTCACCACCAAGAGGTTTCAAGCAGACCACCATTATAAAAATCCCAAGCCAAACCATCTAATCCACCTCGAATGGTTCAATGTTTTCTTTTTGTTATACCCTATTGATCCTTCATGAGTAACATCGAATGACCAAAATATAAGGCACATTTTTATTGCTCTTCTAGTCCAAATGAGAAGAACATTTATTTACACATAATTGGAAGTACAAATACCCACACCAATACAGAATTGTACAAAACTTGGACTTTTAATCTCAGCCTCAAGGCATCAACTTCGACCGTTAGACAAAAACCTTTATAACCAGTTAAACTAGTACAAACACAATGCATTCAAACAACCATGATAACAATCAATCAGCCAGTACAATAAAATCACATGAAGGCTAGTAGTTTACAATACATGAGAGGAACAAATTAAGTAAGATCATCTTCCTCGAGCTCCTTCGCCTTCAATGTTTCCTTGACTCTTAGAAGAAGTGTTGTCCTCCAAGCATCCTGTGGAGTGAGATTTATGCCAATGCAAAACATCATAAGTAGATTGTAAACTAACACAGCAATCTGTGCCCAGTCAATTAGCAATCCAGTCATGAGAAGAATCACAAAGCGTGATGACAAAAATTTGAATCCACCATATATATGTCCCTACCATAATTAAACAAATCTATTAACATTGTGTGTTAAGTCAGCTGCCTCAGGCATGACTATTACTATTTGGAGCACTTGCATTAGCTATGTCTAAGTCAAATCTGCTTTCAAGTTCAAACGCCAACGCATTTGGCGAGTTTCAAGGTTATTAAAGCTGTTTCTGTACCCAATTTTGTCTACTGCACCAGAACTGATAAAATCTGCAGATTCTCATACAAGTTTAGCATAATATACCCTTTCTATCCTTCATACGAAGTCAGGTTAACTGCACCATCAGTGGTCCTCAATTTCAAGCACTTCTCTATAAAGCTCGTAAGGTAATCTATGTCTCCTTCAGAAAATTATGCCCCTTCATGTACTCAAATAGCGAAGATAATGGTGGTCAACACAAAGAGATCTTTGTTGGTACAAAAACCACTACAGACCTCTAGTATCCAAAGCTAGGAAATGTCTAGATACTTGCCGTAAAACAAAAAGTATTGAGTTGAACATATGTGGTTAATCTATGCTACACATTTAAAAGTCCACACAAAAACAAGGCACGCGACATAACACCGAACACACGACTAGACATGGGACTTACGTGGAAGGGAGGACAAATACGGAGAAAAAATACAGCAAGGAAGCTGTCTTAACAACGAGGTATGGGAAGAAAGGGGAAGGGGGAGAAAACACACAAGTACATTAGTCACCCCAATAACAAACAGAGTTGATGCCAAACATTCAACCTTCAGTTCCAGACAAAAGAACCTGAGGTCAGATAATGCTTCACAAGAATCGGAGAAGATGCTACCAGCTTATGCACTGAATGACAGCCAATTAGGTTTGCTATAGTGGTATCTATACTTTATTAGGTCTTCCGAATTGTAGGAAGTCTACAGAGTGGGTCATAATCCATGAGACTGGTTGCCTGATATCACACACGCCGTTAGGAGCGGGTGGGTGACATGTAGACTCGCCTCTTGGGATACTATTCGATCGAAGTCGTGCAAAGCTTAAGCAAAGTTCCCTACCGGCGTGGTGGTGACCAAACATTGTTATTGGGGAAAGTGCTAGCCAGTCAATAATGTCCATGTTAAGAAGATAAAGGTAGTGGAGGAGAGAGATGATCATAAGTGAAGTTAAACGGGGATAAGGTGGGAGTGGCCTCTATGGTGGAAGCGACGAGGGTAGTGAAGTTGGGATGGTTCGGTGTTCGGACATATAAAGAGAAGGTGTGTGGACTAGCCAATAAGAAAGTGTGAGAGGTTGGCTCTTGGTTGTAGCAAGAGCTAGGAGGTAGGCCAAAAAAGAACTGGGGAGATGATTGCATATGACCATAGATAGAATGGTTTGGAGGTCGAAGATTAGGGTAGAAAGTTAGTAGGTAGCCATGTGCTATCAAACTTCTGTGGGAGAGGTAGGGGACCTTTTCTTTTCTCCATGTTAAGTGGTATGTAGTCTCTTATTCTTCAATGTGTATTACTATAAGTTGCGTCATTTGTTTTGTATCTTGCTTATTGTTCATATTTTTCTTGCAATCTTGCTTTGAAACATCTCGAGTTAAGGGCCTATCGAAAACCTCTCTACCCCAAAAAATAGGGATAGGGTGTTCGTACATCCTACCCTTACCAGACTCCACTAATGGGATTACAAGGGAATGTTGTTGCTAAACCACAGGAAGACCAAGTGAATGAAGTATGCCCAATGTTTTTAGAAGCACAAAGAACTATGAAGTTCCCGGAGCTTAAACCGAAAAGCAAGAAGTGAAGGGTGCACTTATTTGAAGTCGAGAACACAACTTGCAGAAGATTAAAATGCCATATGTATTTAGCACTAAAGAAGCAAATTGTCAATTAAAATAACTAATTTCAGCATCCAATATATGATAATGATGATACAAGTTAACTTCTTGAAGTTGAGACTTAATGGAGCAACGCTTCTCCTGGGAACACCTTGTGTGTTTGTTTGAAATACTAAAGCGCATTTCCCATAAAGCGATAATCTCACAGTTCGCATCCTTGCAATGAAGCAATGGCGTTTAATAACACTGGGGTATGCCTAGTATGAAGCATGGTAAGTTAACCTTAATGCATTAACAATAGCATTCAGGAGAGAAGCTGCATATCTTTTAAGGGGGTTGGAAAACATGGAATGTCCAAGGACTTATTTGATTTGGTCTGCAACAGAACAAGGACATAACCACGTACATAGATGACCTGTTGAGCTTTTCACGTAGCACACTATATACTTCAAGAATTATTTGGATTATTTTTCTTCATACGCTCTGCACATTCGGTTCTCCTGTACTGCTCTAACTTAAAAAAATGCTTATCAAAGGATTTCTCTTTTGCAAGATATGAAGCAGAGCTGAAGAAATTTTCCAGCAAGAAGAAAGCACTTGAAAAGGATAAGAACATCATGATTGTTTTTAACACAGAAAGTAAAGAGGAAATGGCAAGACCCGAAGAATTGGGCGAAATACAGATCATTGAAAGAACTGTGGTCGTAATATCAAAGATTGGCCCGTCGCTCACTCTTATGTTTTTAAACCCCTCGCTCATTCTCATTGCCTGCTTGAGGACTATAACGGATTGGCAGGAATTTATCACCTTCGTCCATAATTTGAAGAGCTTATGACCACCTAAAATGCTAGAGATGAAAGAAACATTGCGAGTAACTTTTGGCAGTATGGGGGACAAAGGTATGATGTTCCAGCATAGTTCTTTTTAAACTAAAATAATGATGATCCAGAACAATAAGGGACGCCACAGATACAAAACATACATACCCGCAGCACAGGCGTGTTGTATGTGTGTGTATCCAATACAAGAAAGATATTACTCCAAAGTGTAAAATCTATTGTAGGCCATGTCACTGCAATGCATGTCTTTCTTTTAATTGGTAAGAAAGTGATGAGTTCAACATTACCAGTTGTGTCATGCTATCGTACTCTTTGACAGCATCAGTGAACTTTGCAACATCTTCCTCATCAATTGCAGCTGCCAAATCCTGTCATTAGGAAATATCCTCCCAAATTAGTTTTAATGTCACATCAGAAAAAGCATGTATGGTTACTGTGACTCAGCAAGAATAAGCACACTTGAGTGAAATCTTATATTGGCTTTGGTCCTTGGGTGAATGCATCTCTATATGATCATTTGGAATACTAGGAGATACTTACCCATAGATGCATTGGATCGTGTGAAATATCATTGCAATTTGTAGATTCGATAAGATGAAACCATTTTCACAAAAACCAGACTCAATACTGTGAAATAAAAAAGGGCAAGGAAGCAGGAGAGAAAACAACATTCACAAATAGGAATACACAAGCTATGACATACCACTAGCAATTTGCATTCACGTGTCCCTGAAAATGTTGGATCCAGCTCCTGCAGATAAAGATGCAATATTTAACTACTGATATCATATTTATGGAAAGAATTAGGGCGCGCCCTCAACACGCCCAACCACAACTTCTCACGTTGCACCCCATCCCAGGTTTAACCACCAATCTACCACCCCATCTGTTCAATCCTCAGACCCAACCTAACCGTTACCTCTTCTCCTCCCGCAACACGTAACCATGGTACCTGATATCGCTCCAACGCATTGTTGATTGCAACAACATCACCTTTACAAAGTTGGCAAATACCAGCATTAAGAAGATGTCCTCTAACTCCATACTTCAACAAGTTGTTATTGACTGAATGACGTGCATCTCCTCCCCGATCTCCATCGTTCGGCTCTCTGCGCGTCCTGTCCGAGTTGCCTGCCACTCTTCCCTTCTTCCCCCGCCCCTGAGCCACTCCGCTCGGCGGGGGCCGAGAACGCGGGCCAACAAGGGCGCATCGCCCACCTTTCTTACTCGTTCCCCCGGCCCGGAGCGCTGACCTACCCGCAGTGCGCTAGGTCTCGCACGTCAGCCTCGAAGCCGGCCCCCGGCGCAGAGGCCTCACGGCTCCCTCTTCAGCGAGCACGGGCTGGTGACCAGAAGAGGGCGAACACCAACGGAGCTAGACCGGACTAATACATGAGAGATCATGAAATTCGGCGCCACGAGGGAGAGTGATCTTATCTTTCTTGTTTCTAAACTCCGACCTGCACTCACCAATAAAAAGATTATCCCTGATTACATGAGAGTGTATAAGAAAACCAGATCAACCACAATGATGTTGACAGAGATCTTCCAGTTCTAAGCAAGAACTTTTTCATGACATGAATCCACACTCTTTCTTTGTTTGAAAACTATATCACTACCTAAATACAATGAATCTTACTTCTCGATTTGAGCAGAGAATTGTGCAACTTTCTGTTTGCATTGATTTGCAGTTGTAGTTACATCTTCACTCTGGAAAAGATCAGCTGCCTTCTCATAGTAATTAATAGCCTGATCCAAATTTTGCTCTTGCTCATATAATTCAGCAATTTCCTGCACACAGTACACATTACATCTCTTTCAGGCAGTGAAACCAAACTTCCAAGGGTACTTCAACTAAAATAGCTACATTCTACAATCACTGGCGTGAGGATAACAAACTGACACAACACACGACGAGTCACTTATCACCTTCTTGGTAATATAAAATGGCCAATCAATTAAGTACATAAAAGAAAGTAAGCATTGGGCTGACTAGAACCAAGAATTAGACCATGTGCTTACATGAAGAGACTCATTGAACACAGAGAACATCAAAACCACATCCAGATTCTAGCAGAACAACATAGTTATACCTTGTAATATCTTGCAGACATATTTAGCCTCCCAATGTCCAGAAATAAGTTCACTGCCTGCTCTAAACATGATACTGCCTCTGCAGGATACACAATACAAGATTCAGTTTGTAAGCCAATGCTAAAGATAACTAAATGGAAAGATAATTACAATCTGGTGATTTTCAGAAAATATTCTCAGAAATAATCACATTAGAATTGTATTTTATATGATTTTGGGAGCAAAATGGACATGAATAGAGTACAATGGATAGGCTAGACGCATACAATTGAGCCCAAGTAACACATTTTCCTTGACCATTAATTTGCTATTCCACCTTAGAAATTCAGCAGATTATGAGCCCTCCAATTCTACCCTTCTCCACTTGAATACCAAACTTGGTGATACAGTCATTATGTGTGTGATCACACGTCCCACACTGTACTACCTATACCATTGAATCAAAGCCCTAGAGGCAATATACTTGTGATTCTGCATCAGTTAAACAAGTGTGTGTATGTAGTGCGTGTCTGTGTGAATGATAGCCAATCAGGCACCAAGAGGTCTACTTAATCTCCCTCCTCCCCCCCCCCCCCCCCACTCTCTCTCCTACTTATCAGCACTTTGATTTTTGGTTCTTAGCAATATCTATTGTTTAAATATCCAAATATTACCATCAAACCTCCAATAAATTTGTTCAGTTCCAAAAATAAAATTACAGCTACAAACATAAAAGTACATTTTTAGACGAGAAGAATGAAATCAAACTGTACTTCAAATTACTTGTTACAAGCAACACTCTTGGAATTTATCAAAAAAATTATTTTTTGTAGTAGTAACCGTCAAAGCAATAATACTATCTTTCAATGATTCAGTAACCCCACCTGTATATAACTCATCATATTTATCTTATGAAATAACAGAAGTTAGAACATTAACATAAAGCTGAAATAATGGGAGTGAATTATCTTACTTCCACTAAATCCCACAAAGTTATTGTTCCAGAATGGTATATTATAAATGATACTATGCATAAATTTCTATGTACAGTATTTTATAGATACTTTTGATGTTATGTATTAATGCATGAAGTATCTTGCTGCACAAGTGCAATAACTTCGCCTTCTTTGTAACCATGTAAATCATTGCGCATCTTACATACTAATCTAGTAAGTTCCGTGTTTAAAATATTTAACATTAATTCAGTAGTTTCAGATGTTTCAACACTCTCTCTGTTGTTAATTAATCTGAAACTTATCTCTGAAAGAAAGTTTAAATCAATCCTATATCCCAGAATTATTGGCAGTGCAAACTCCAATCCTTCTACCATCCTTATTATAAATTAACAAATTGCGACTGTCATTCTAATACCAAGAAAACCAATCTCACTCATAAAGGAGTGCATTTAGCAGCTTATGGTGGTAGAGAAACTACTTTGGGACAAGGTCTAATCAAGTATGACACCAACAAACAATCAAATAATTGGTCCTGGGACATGACAATATTACTAAATGCAGAACCTCTAAGAATCTCCTAAAAGAGGCTTATATGGAGATCCGAACGGACTTATATCCAAAGATGTTGCTTCTATGTTTTTCGGAAGCATGCAATATAAAAATGCTGGTTTGAAGCAAATAATTATTCCTTGACTTACAAACCTTTAATATTTGACTTCTTGTAGCAATGAGCAGCATCTGCATAAGCATTTGCAGCCTCATGTTTGCTATCCAACTGTGAACATAAAGTAAATTGACTTTCAAGAACTGAAAATATCTATGAGTAAGAATGAAACTAAAGAGCATCAATGAGAGACCATAACTTACTACAGATAAATTAACACTAACCTTAAGATGACAATTAGCCAATTTAACATATACAGCTCCAGCTTTATCCCCTGAAAGAACCAGGCAACAAAAAATTATCCTGCAATTTCTTAGTATGCAACTAGGGTGATTATATTTATGAAACATTGAGCTTTATTTAAGAAATTTATTCACTTTTACACCATTAAAAAATTATGTTCATCTTATACAATTTAAAGTCTAAATTCGAGAAAATGGTACTTTTCTGTCTACAAGCTGAATTAATTGTGTCTACAAAATTGGCCTATATACCAAGCTATAAGCAAGAATATAAGCAAGTTAGAACCCATTCAATCCTCACTGCATGTCCAAAGTAAGAACTGTTCGGTAAATATCTCTTGTTAGATGATTAATGCTGCAGTTGATTAGAAGATCACAAAATACTAATAGAAATGACAATCTTCCCAAGTGCTCCAACAATTAATTTATTTAATCAAAACCAACAAAATTTTACACATGTTTGCGGGCTTTGCTAATTACTTGGACCAAAAAAATTGCTATGGAAGATCTTCTAATGAGAAAATGCATGAAAGTTTTTACAGATTCTCACACAATAATTTGGAACCAGCATATCATACAACAAAGTGTGGTGAAAATGAGAAAAGAAATCTGAAAAACAGAACCTGGGTGGGATCACCAGAATATGAATTTAGGGATTCAAAAGCATACGACTAGATCTTCGTAAAATGATAAACAACCGTGTATAAAAATGGGGAAAAAAAAGAACTAACATGATTTGGCGAGTTTAAAGCAATTGCCAGCTTTATCGAACAGATCAGCTGCGTCTTCGTATTTGGAACCGAAAATGGCCCATCCGCCGAGTTTCTTCTCAGCCTTGCTCTCGAAATCTTCACCTCTTGCTATTTGATCCCCCATTTTTGGTCAGCACAAAGAGCGATATCTTTCCTTTGAAGTAATCTGAAAAAACAAAGGAAGGAAGAAGAGAATTCGGTCGAGTGGGGTGGGTGGGTGGGGTGAGGATGTCGCCTGATGGGCTTATTTTTCTCGGCCTGCTGCTTTTTTGTTGGGCTTAGCCCCACCAAATTTCAGTTGGGGCCTACGGTACACTCTAACTTTAAAAAGTTAAAACACATTTCGCGAATAGCAAACACAAAATTCATATTTGTATGTTATAAGAAAGTTTGTATAATTACATTTCATAACAAATATAAATATGTATAATTCACTATACATATTTTAAAAAATCAATTGTATAATTCGTTATACAATATACAAAAGAAAACAGTTGTATACAAATTAATTGTATAACTTGTGTGTGTATAAAACGAGAAAGAGAGAAAGACAAAAAAAATTGGGCAGGGAATATATATAGTGTATGATTATAAGTGTATAAGACAAAAATATATGTATTTTCATGTATATATACAATTTTCTCTCGCTTTATACAAATAGAAACGTAATTTATACAATTCGTTTCTGTTTGTATAAGCGATAGAGGTGAGGGTGGCGAGCAAGATCTGGGAGAGGGGATAAAGGAGAGAGGGGAACAAAAATATATGTATCTATACAATTTTTTCTCGTTTTATACAAACATAAACACATTTTATACACTTGTGTTTGTATAAAAGTGAGAGGGAGCGAGCGAGACATGGAGTGAGAGAGAGAGAGAGAGTGGCGAGTGAGAGTTTGAGGGATACAGGCGACTGACAAACAATTTGCTACACGGAACAATTAAATCAAAGTGTAATTATAGCATTTAATTTGATTTATTAGTTTGTCATTAGTTACAATTTTTCCAAAAAAGTTTAGACATATATAGAGTATTCATTTAAGAAACATCGTATAAAATAGAGAATTATTAATTGAAATAAAATCTTATAAACATAGTTTGTTTTATTTATAATTCACAATAAATATTCCAATTTTTTGAAATATGGTTTAGTATACAGTTACCCATTTTCAGTATACAATAATACATTCAGTATACAAATACACAAAATGTGTTCAAATAAAATGTTATAGCCATAGTTTATTTTATTTGTAATCCGCAATAAATATCCCTTTTTTTGCCATCTGGTTTAGTATACAATTATCCATTTTCGATATACAATTATTCATTTGGTATGCAAATGTGTTTGTGTTTGTACAAAGCGAAAAATGGATATATAAATACATATATTTTCGTCTTATACACTTATAATTATACAAATATAAATCTTATCTTACAAATCGCAATGCATAAATGAATTATACAAAACTAAACAATTTTTATGAAACGGTATGTATCTAGTGAATTATTCAAATCAAAAGCTCCAAAGCAAACATAAATTTTGCTATGAACGCAATTACGCAAACTATAGCTACAATATACAAATATAATTTTTATATTTGCTATATGTAAAAGTTGCTCTTCATTTTAAGAAAAATTATATATTTAAGTTATATTGTATTTATTTAATATACACCATATAGTTTCAAAGAAATATAATAGAAAATTGTAGTTATCCTCTCTCTTCTCTTCATCGCTCCATTGTCTCTCTCCTCTCTCGATCCTCACCGTCTTCTTCCTCTCTCTCGTGCCTCTCTTTGCCCCCTTTTTTCGCTCTGCTTCTTCACTCTCTCAATACAAATAGTAACATTCAATGAAACAAATACAAATATTAATAGGTGGTATTGGAAATAGTTAATTAAAATGGTAACTTTCTCAAGGCAACGAAATAATAACCATATATAAATATATATATATATATATCAAAATGATATTCACTTATACAAACGTTAACAGTCAATATAAAAATATAAATGGTAACTCTTTCATTTATTTGCCCCCCTCTCTCTCTTTCTCGTCTCTCTGCCTTTTCATTTTTTACCTCCTTTCTCTCTCTCAATACAAAAACAACTAATAAATGTTAATAACATACATATAAAAGTTAACGGTCAAAAATTAACTTTGTCAAGGCAACAAATGGTGGCAAATATAAATTCACAAATTAAAGTGATATTCTCTGATATATTAATTTAAAAAAACATGTATTCAAATACAAATTGTATACGCTAATACAATTATATTCATTGCATTGATGGACACAAATCATATTCGAATACAGATCTTCAGTGATGCAAAATATAAACACAAGGCAACAAATATAAATACAAATACAAATACCAATAGATACATACAAATGCATTTTTTTATGAAATATAACATTGATACAATTATATTCGTTAATGCGTATTTCGTTAATACACTTGAGTGTGATACAACATTGATACAACGAATACAATTTTTGTATTCATTAATAGATACATATACTAATTATATATATACAATTATCTAATAGATCTACAAATAAAATTTGTTTCTCTCCTCTCTCTCGCCTCTTCTAGTCTCGATCATTTCTCTCCTTCATGTAGCTATGGATCTTAATTAAGCAAACTATAGCTATTTGCCCTGATTATGTTTCTAGTCTTAGCTATTTTTTAAATTCTCTTTATTTTATGGTCAAAAAATTCAAATTTGATATTGTATTCTCAGAATAGGGTTATATTAATTCTTCGTTCTACTTTTTTACATTTAACTTTAGGTACATAATTTTTCCCTGATTTGTTATTTCATGTTTCCATACTCTTATTATCTTACGTGGTGTCTACGTAAATATATTTTTATCTAATTAAAATTTCCGTCTTAAATAATTCTTCTACCCAACCAAATTTAACCAGTATATCTATTTTCTGATACACATTTCCTCAGCCCTTCTAATCAATCGATACTTGTTATTTCTCATCATTTCAAGATTCAAATATGTTCGCATGTTGTCGATGTGTTTGTCCTCATCTCAATAAACTTTTGTCCACAAGATTTTTCCGAATTACAAATAAAAATGACCCACTTGTAATTTTGATGAAATAATCTCGTATCAATGTCCATATTGCTTGTTAAATCGTATAGTTGGAGATCCATTTAATTCAAATTTTTTTATCTTTCTTGAAAGATGGGTTTGTCCTACACCCCAAATATGTGGAACTTACTTTCATAAGTTCTATGAAAAGAATAATATTCAAGAACTCTAAGGTATTTTAGGGTTGATTAATGAAGCCAAGAAAAAGACCAAGAGAGAGACTTTAGAATTTTTACTATTTTCTTCCACTTATTTGGATTAGAATTGTCAAGTAGGTGATCAGTGTGCTTGGCCGTGTAGGATGGTCAATTCATTTTCAAACGAGTTTAGAGTTTTAGTAGGTGATGAACTACTTTGATCTCTAGTTGCGTCAAATAGTGTAAGTAGGTACTTGCAGTCTTCTTGTGTACCCACTAGTTTAATTAAATCAAACAAGCAACTCACTTATTTTGTTCCATTTTGTAAATTTTAATCTCTATTGTTTTTACCTAACATTCCGCTTAAACTTTAAGCTCAATTACAATCTTATCATCTCGATTTTAAATACTTTTGTCAAGGTTAACTTAAATTATATGTGTTTAATTATAGGACATTATAACACCTTCCAAAGAATTTTCAACCATCACTATTCATATAAGAAACTAGATCCCTCACTTATACGATAAGGTTGTGTCAAATACCATATCATTAGAACTAGCACACGAAAACACTAAAAGAAATTAGTTTATGACTGTTAATTTGTGAGTTATAAAAAACTCCACTATCAATTCATGTTGTGATGTTTTATTCTAACTCGCACAATAACCTTTTTGTGGTGGTTTTGTTATAAAGGTTAGAAAATTGCCACAAGGTAGATATTAGTGGGAGAGAGAAGAAAAAAAAAAAAAGGGTGGAAGTAGAGAAAGATAGATGATATAGAGCATATAGATAGAAAATAGAAGAGATGAGAGAGAGAGGAGAGAGAAGAGAAGAGAGAGAGAGAAATGTCAACAGATCCCTGGAATTATTTTTTTTAAAAAATTAATTTCTTTAAGGGACGTGTAAAATAATATACATTGTATTTTTAATTAATTATGATAGTTTCTAGAAAAAAGATAATTTTTCCCGACTCAGTACTAGACAAGAAGCAGCATTAACAATTTGCAGAAAGAAGAAATAATGAGTCTTCTCTTTTTCTTTTCCTTTAAAATGTCATTCTCTTTTAATCTTAGATACTATTTCCTAAAAATAATCTCCACATCTAGAGCTTCATCCTAACAAACAAAGAGAAGATGTAGTAGTTTTCGCATCCCAAAATTTTTCATTGATTTTTTTAAAATTGACATGCATATCTTCAATTCACTCCTCAATTTCATTTTTTCTTCATTTTGTATTCTATTGTGTTGAAGTTAATAAGAATATGAAGGAGTTAGTTAGCTTTCCATTATAGTTAACAACTTTGATAGTTAGTTAATTTTCTGTTAGAAACCTGTTAAAATTAGATTTTTTTTCTCAATCTCAATGTTATAATATGACTAATGCATGTGTTAATGACTCTATTTCTTTTCAGTTTTCAATCTGAGGAAATGTTCTTCTCTGTTGCAGCTTCACTTTTTTTTTGAGTTGCAGCCACCATTAATGGTGGGTTATCATGATTTATGGTGTTTTTAATTTTTATGATTTTGAGTTTTAACTGGGTATAAGAGGTCATCGATCGATCCTTTCATGTTGTCTTCGTCTCTGGTCTACTCGTGAAGATCATATCCTCTCTCTTTGTTTTCGGCTCTGTTTCTTCTGGTGAGATCAGATCTCTAAGTTTACCTGGTGTACTGTTTTTGATTTAGTTGTTCTTCAGTTTTCTATTGGCCTCTTAACATTTCATCCTTCCTTGGTGTTACTTTTTAATTGATTCTGTGCACTATCCAATGGTAGTAGAAGTGACTAACTAGAAGTAACTAAGGGAATGAAATAGGAAGTGTTATCCCTACATCCATCCGACAATCCAGGTGCACCTCTTGTACCAGTTGTTTTCGAGGAATTGGTTATCGAACCTGGAAAAAGAGGCATGATCGATCCTTCTCGGTTAAAGAATAAATTGGGTTTTATTAATAGAGATTCTAAGCAGAAACACTCCTACAGTTCCAAAAAAGATAAAAAAAAGGCGCGAGCTCACTGGAGCGTGGGGGAAAACTGAGGAGTGAAACCAGGACACGCGAGCGAAGGGAAATATAAAAGGAAAAAAGAGTGTGAGTAGGGGGAGAGGGTGGGAGCACGAAGAAGGGGGAGAAGCCCGAACGAGGAAGGGGCGCGGAAGGAGGGGGAGGAGAGGGCGAGAAAAAAGCCATACGGGAGTGAAACAGGAGAGCAAATAGAAAAGACAAGAAAGCAAGGTCAGAGGAAGACCAAGGATGATTAAAGGAAAAAAAGTGCAGCCGGAGTACGAGAACTCCCGTACTTAACCGAAGTACAACATGATTTATTCTTTGAGCTTTCAAACAATAAAATAATATTCAAACTCATGCTATTAAAATTTTATACATTCTTCCATTTAAAAATGTTTGTTGAGCAGGCCATATTCAACCAATAGTAAGGGGGGAATATGTCTTCGGTTCTTGATAAGGTTAGGACGGAATACTATTTATTCAAATCATAAAATATTTAGAAAAATCATACATTGAATTTTATACGTATAACTTTGATCTTCACAACGAGATACCAAATTGAGCTAAAGAAAAATTAAGAACTCACTCTCAAATGCGACTAGAGACCGTCCCCCCCCTGCTGATAAACGTGTTATAAACTATTTTCATTGATCATACGAACCTCATATAAAGAGAAAAAGGACAAGAGAAGTAGATAGAGAAGAGGGAATTTGCCTCTTATTCAAGGTATTTAAGTCTCATGTGTATTTCATCAATAGTGATATGAACAACTTATTTATAGCGTAGTGGAGAAAATCACTCCAAAAGTCATCATATAAGTATCAAATTAAATAGATAAATTCTTATCGAAAAAAGGTCATGAAACCTAGTGGAATATGATGGTTATTCATGTACCAACTTTATGGATATCCACTAAGTCAAGGATTATAACATTTGACCTTATTATTATTGGTATTTATTATACAACTTAGGATTTAATTGATGTAAAATTGGCGTTAATGATTGATTTGATATCAATATTTTTTTTGTATTGATTTTGTGTTTTTATTCAAATTGATTAAAATTATCGTTACATTAAAAAATGTATTCTCCCATTACATAAAAAAAACCAAAAGTTAATTAGGATAAAAAAAATTAGTATGAAAATTTATTCTTAATAGATCAAAAAAAATAAAAATAATATGATCATTATTTTGATTAAATAGGTTTAGTGAATTAAATTAGTCTATTATTAAAAAAAAGACTTTAATGACATGCCATGCCAACTAGGAGAGAGTGATGATTTTAAAGTGTCAAGTATATTTCAAAGAAAATAGTGATAATTGAGTAATATTTTAATGCTAAATAAAACATAAATAATATTTTAAGACAATTCTCTCAACTTAGATGGCTACTATTTTGAGAAATAACTCTTTTTTTCTATATATATCGAACAGGTCATTTTGGGACCAGTACGTATTTAAGACCCATCATTGAACCCATACTTGAGGGAGTGTTTGAGATATATCCATTCTTGGAATAGTAATATTAGAACCACAAGTGTGTGTGAAAAAATGGATTTACTAAAAGGGGAATACGTTCTCTATCGTATGCTGATTAAGTCAAAAATATGTGAAATAATGAGATCATGACGTGTAATTATTCTTTATCAAATCTTAAATATAATTTCATAGATAGTTTAGCTTATATCAAATTTCGTCAAAAAGAAAAGATAAATATAGAATATTTTTTAGTTACTATTTTAAAGAATAAAAATAATTTATAAAATTTCACAAATATAAAAATAAATAATGACAGTGATACTATTCCGGAAGATCTGATTTTCAACATGTTTGTCAAAAGTTTGACACGAAAGAAAATGGTGGCGCTGTCAAAGATGGACGATAGTCACATGCGCACTTTTATCCATTAAAAAATTCTTGTTCATATTTTAGGGGTTTTCCTAATTATTATTATTTGAGTAAGAACAACGAATCTACACCCACCCCACCATTATTGTTCTCCCGACGTCTGTTTTGTATCTATCTATCTGACCAATCTCAATAACAAAGTTTTGATTTTTGATCCAAGGCATTTGTGTTTCTAAAATTCGTTTTTTTCCATCCCCTTCGATTAGAATGACAGCGGAGAAGCAGGATTGTGTGTGTCTTGCTCCTCTTTTACCGGTGGAACAGAATGAAAGGTCAGGGGAAGGAGGATCAGTTTCTGGTGCTATATTTAATATCTCGACGGGAATGGTTGGTGCTGGGATTATGTCTATTCCTGCTACTTTTAAGGTTCTTGGTGTTATTCCAAGCTTTTTTGTTATCCTACTTGTGGGGTACTTTGTTGAGGTGACGGTTGATTTCCTATTGAAATATACACATTCAGGAGAGTCGGATTCTTATGGTGGCCTTATGGCTGAAGTCTTTGGAAGAGTTGGTTCTGTTGCTTCTTACCCCCCCCCCCCCCCCCAGCCCCCCCCACTTCACCCAGAATTTGCTGTTATCATAACTCATCGGTGCCTTGATTATTTACTTGATTATTATTGGTAAGTTACTTGTTTAAAGCTAGTTCCTCTTTTGTTCCTATTTGGCTGATGTGGTGTGTCACCTTTTAGTTCATTGGTGAACTCTTGAGTTTCTTAGTTTACCTGTTGGATGTATTTGTTGAATTTGAGTTTGATTGGTTTGCAATGTCAAAATATGGGCATTGCTAATTTGTCTTTCAAAAGAAAACAAACAGAACTTTTCACTTGGTAATCTTGCTTTGGATACAACAGAGGGGTGTCACTAATTTATTTCCTGTTTTGTTTAATTGACAGGGGATGTCCTGTCAGGAAATAATTCTGATGGATCAGTGCACTTGGGTACTCTACAGGAATGGTTTGGCATCCACTGGTGGACCTCACGGGCATTTTCAGTTCTCGTTGTTGTGGTTTTTGTCATGCTTCCATTGCTCTCTTTAAAGCGCATAGGTTGGCTCAGTCATAATCTCAGAATTTCTATCTGTTGATTTTCTACTTTACAAAGCATTCTCTTTTTCCCATAAGCTTCATAAAGTATAGTTGGATGTAGGCTGATGACTAATCACATAAGTAGCTTTATAAGTACAATTGTTAGTATTATTCAGCTTATATTGTACCTTAGAAGGAAAAGTAGGTATTGACATTCTACTCCATTAGAATGATATATAGAGCGTTTGTCCTATCACTGGTAGGGAGGGGCAAGTAAGACCTTTTAAGAGTTTGACCCACCCTGTCCCGTGTAGCATTTTTCAAATAATTGCCTCGCCTCCAGCCCTGTTTAAACGACTATTGATATATATATTTTCTAATCTTAATTCAATGATTTAGCTGAATTGAAGATCTGTTTTATCCTTAGAAAGTCAAAAGCAACCTATGTGGAATAAATTATTCTTTCTTGTTGGAGTATTTCACTGCAACAGTAACCTCTTTGGAATAAATTAATATTTCTTGTTATTTCACTGCAAAAGCAAGATGTCAACTAACCAAATTGTTTTGCTTTTGAAATGTTCAGAGTGAAAATCAAATCTTCATAATGTGTTCACTTGAAAAAAGTTGGCATATTGTTTGGCATTCATTTTACATCAGTAAATTTAAAAAACGAATTAACCGTTAGCTGAGGAGTTTCTTTCAACATATATGGTGTTATATGATAAAATTACTTTAATATCACATTATGTGATATGCTTAACCGGTAAATTGCCCCTCCCTCCCTCCTGACTAACATGAGCCTGCCCCCACTTTCATTTAAGTGCTTCCCTGTCCTGTCCATTAGGAGTTTACCCCACCCCGCCCCAATTGCCATCCCTAATCACTGGATGTGTGAACAAATAACCGGCATGTTACTAATAGATTGAAGATATTTGTCAAAGTGGAATAGCATATATTTCATTTAGTATACGTAAAGATCTGCATATAATGGATTATAAATTTTGTGGTTCGGGTAAAGGAAAGAGGAAGGGCAGATAATGCAAGAGGCCCAAGCAAAAAGAGATAACGAAGTGGAGTGGTGGAGGTGGGGTTGTCTCCGTTGTAATATGATAAAGGATGGAAAAATAAATGAACAAGGTGGAGGGGAAAACACAAAAAGTTAAGAATGTACAGGAGTTCTCACATGGAGTTACCTTTACTGAACTGTTTACAACAATTCCCGTTTTTGCTACTGCCTTTGGATGTCATGTTAATGGTAAGACGTACTTTCGTGAATACAATTATGTCATTCTCCTTTGATTTTGGGTGACATTCTTTGTTACTTTTGTTCTATCCTCTTCTATTTATTTACTTTTGATGAGTTAATTCACTCTCAGAGGTATTTTGTTTTGCAGCGTGTAATCAATTATAAGAGCTGAAGGAGGGGAAAAGGCCATCTGACATGACATCTGCTGTTCGCATTTCCTTGGTATTATGTGTTGTCATTTACTTTGCTGTGGGATTCTTTGGGTACCTATTGTTTGGGGACTCGATCATGGCTGACATGCTGGTTAACTTTGATCAAGCCTCTGACTCTTTAATTGGTACAGCACTTAACGATATTGTTCGATTGAGCTATGCCATTCATCTCATGCTGGTGTTTCCTGTGATGAATTATTCTCTGAGGGTTAACGTCGATGAACTATTCTTTCCTAAAAGACCTTTATTGGCCTCAGAAACATTAAGATTCTTTTCCCTTACCTGTATTTTACTTGCATTCATTTACGGAGGTGCTGTAGCCTTTCCAAATATTTGGTACTTCTTTCAGTTCATGGGAACGACAACAGTGATGTGCATCATGTTCATATTCCCGAGCTCAATAGTTCTTAGGTGAGCTACTTCAATCTTGGTTTCATATAAAGAAACTTTATCCTTGTTACAATATCTGCCCCTATTCTTCAACAAGAAAACAGAGAGCATTGTTCTCTTTGAAATGACAGAAATCTCTATATAAGTTGCGGAGTTATTTTTATCAAACTTTCCACTCACTGCTGCTATGATGTTTTTTCTCAGGGATGCTCACAACATATCTACAACTCGGGAAAAGATATTGGCTGTACTGGTGATCATCTTTGCCATTGGTACTAGTTCAGTTGCCATATACTCTAATATCGCGACTTAAATTGCCAACAAATGAACAACTTTGCCGGGTTGCGCTCTCAGAATCAGTTGATTGATGCTGGAAGGTGGTTTAATTATGTATAGAGATCAGGAGAAGTTCTAATGAGCATTGGAAAATCAATGAGAAATGAGACCAGCTTGTTCTTAGCCAACGCCTTCATGGTTATCTTATCCAGGCAAAGGGAAAAGAACTCTTTGGTATCTTCATGGCTGTTCTTCTTTTATGCTAAAGCCATATGAAGCAACTGCTTTGCTCAAACTGTTGAGGATCTTACCTGATTTAGTTTTTTTCTTTTCCAGAATTTTATCTTCACCTTGGAAAAAAGGGAAGTCATACCTGTCAAATAATGATAATTCAAGAAATATTATGGTTTTTCTTTTTCAATTTGAAGACAATATATTTCTTACATTAGTGGGATGGAGGACATGTACCATGGAGTTAAGATTAGGATGAGGACAGTGGGGGATACTCGAAGCTCTTCCTCAGTACTTATGGGATTGCACTAGGGGCGGCTCTTAGCCCCTTTCTTTCCCACACTAGTTATAGGTGAATGGACGTATTGCATGTATAAGGTGAAGTCATGGTGTGTGTAATTCACAGATAATATAGTACTGATTGACAATGCTGACGGCAGGATCGAAGATTGAATACTTAGAGTGAACTGTGTAAGTCAGTGGCCTTACGCATGAGGTCGGCGTGAAAGTGAAGTTTGATGCTCAGGTCATCCCAAAGAGAGGATGTTTCAAATGTGAGTTCCTAATTCAAAGTTAATGGTAGATTGAAATGATACCACAGAGTATATTGGTGTAGAATGGGCAAAATGGAGGCTTGTCTCCAAAGTTTTATGTGATGAGAAGGTACCACCAAATTTTAGAAGTAAGTTTTATAGAATGATGGTTAGAAACACTATGTTTTATGTGGTGGATGTACTAGAAGATATAAGATTAGGAATGAAGATATTCAGGACAAGGTATGAGCGACCCCATAGCGGACAAGATAAAGAAAGTGGATTGAGATGGTTTGAACATGTGAAAAAGAGAAGTGTAGAAGCGATGAAAGATATAAGAGTTTGGCAATTAGGGGGTGGCCGGGGTATCAGGAGAGAAAAAGTATAGGGGGAGGTGATTAGACAAGACATTATGCATCTTTAGGTTATTAAACATGACCTTACATAAGAGGATTTTGATGTGATGGATTGAGGTAGAAGGTTAGTTAGTAGTTAAACATTCTCTTGCTTTTCTGTGAGACAGGTTTGCGGTCGCACTTGGACCTTCTTTCTTCCAATAGTATTTAACACTATTTTTGTAATTTTTTGTTCTTCAATTTCGATTATTACTTTTCCTGGTGCATTATTATTACATTATTTTATTGTTGTTATTGTTCTTTCTTCAGCTTATTGTAAATTGCTCTTCATTTTGTATTATTTCATTGTTGTAACTGTTTAATTTATGTTATCCATTTCTAAATTATTTAGAAAATGTTTTGTTGAGGATCTTCTAAAAACAATGGTTTTTACCTCTATGAGGTAGGCTAAGAGACCTCCCTGGATCTCAATTGTAAAATTATACTAAATATATTCTTATACAAACAATAAACTAAGGATACAAAATATTCTATACAAAGTAGAAAACAAATACAAAATCAAATAGTACAAAGGAAATCAATCAATTATAAGTAGGGGTGTTCACGAAAAATCGAAAAATAGTCATATAGCCAAAAGGGAACCTCAAATAGTAGATACAAGCAAAACGACAAACTGATAATAGTGTTTATCTGTTTCTTGCCAGATAAATATATCTCAAAATAATATTAAAGTTTTTTTTTCTTGAATTAGAAAAAATAATCAGCTTTGATCAAAATATGTTTTTCTGCTGGGAACAAAAGCCCTGCTTATCTTATCCCAAAATAGCCGAATCTCAAATCCTTTCAAAATCTGCCAATGAACCTATAAAACAAGTGTAATTGCTATAAAATTAGGCAACATCAAATATTTAATTTTTGTACGCGGACAAAACCTAATGAGTTTGGTTCTTCAATTAGGTTTTATCAAATTTTAGTTTGATTTTTGATTTTGAAAAAGTATGTATCGAATGTCGAACTAAATTAATTCGGTTCGATTTGATTTTGTGATTTTGAAAAAGTATGTATCGAATGTCGAACTAAATTAATTCGGTTTGATTTGATTTTGTGATTTTAAAATAGATTTTTCAATGCAAATAAGAAATAAAATGACACCAAATTACCGAAGTATAAGACAAATTATTCTATATACTTTAGACAAAACAGAAATTAAGCATTATTTTTCATGGAAAAAAACATTTTTATAGACCAAAAACACAATAATTAGATGCAATTTCGATTCTTTATAAGATGCTTCACTAACAAAAAAGAAGGTTTATAGACCAGACATACATTAATTAGATGCCATTTCAATTCCTTCTTTGTAAATTATGAATTAATTAATTTATGGCAACTAAAGAGTAAAGAGTATCAAAAATGGGCCAAAAAGTTTCGGATCAAAGTTAAATATAATTAAGATTTAAAAATATTTTTAAAAAGGAAAAGGGCCAAATATATCTTTGAAATAGTTTAGATATATCCCTAGTTATATTTTTGCGCTAAATATACCCCCTGTTATACATTTGGGCTAAATATACTCTTATGACTAACAGAGAACACATGGACGACTGAGATTAAATAAACTATTCAATTAAAAATAAATCAAATTTCATAACTCGCCCTGCTAACTTAACCCGATCTCATATCAACTTGTAACAAGTCTCCTTGGTATGGCCTTTCATGTTTTAGTAACTACATTGCAAAAGTTTGTAGCAAGCTTCCTTTGAATAACCTCTCATGCTGCAGGAATCACAATACACATGAGAAAACCTCCTTGAACGATTGGAAGAACTTGCTCCTGAATTTTCATTAGATGACCCTGTATTTGAGGACCTTGAACCACTGGGATAGCTAAGTCCTCTTGGGATATTACCATGACTTCTAGATCTATGAGAAAACAAAGTTGTAAGATCAACTGAAACACTTCCCGAAGAGTTTTCACCAGCTAACACTCATTGACTTTCATCTTGAATGATCATAGCATATCATTGATTGACACTTGGGGGTTGGTTCATCAAAAGAATTTGACAACACGCGTCCAACCCCTGTCCTGCCCCCTCCAACTTACTAACATCCCCCACCCGCTTTACCACACCTCCAACCCCCCAACCCAAACCCTACCACCACCCCCACAATAGCTAACAACCCAGAACCTCATCTTCCCCCCCACCCTGCACCTCCTCTCCACCCCAACATAACAAACCACCCACCCAATCGCTCACACCAGCCCTACCTATATCCCCGCAAACTATCTCTTCTTCCACCAAATCTTACCATCCCCACCCCCCGCATCCGAAACCTCCCCCCCCCCAATCACTAAAATCCCAACGACCCGCTAACCCACACATCACCCGCTCCAACCTCTCTTCCCCTATATCCCAACTCTCCCCCCTAGACTCTCTCTCTCCTTCTGACTGTAGTTGTCGTTCAATCCCATTAAAATTTGTAATAATTTTTGTCTCATCAATCCTTCAGTATAGTCCTTAAATTTAGCACATTCACATGTAGGAGGTGGAATAATGGAATCATACTCATCCCAAAGATTTTTCAACTTATAGTAGTAAATAGATACAAGAGAAACTCGCTGAGTTAGCATAGCAATTCCCTGTGAAGATGAAAAATCCTTGACATATTCACTTTATCAAATCGATATCTCAGATCATTCCAAACAACATATGCACTTGAACAAAACAAAATACTACTGACGAGTTCCTTACTTACATTGTTTAAAATCCACGAAATCACTATAGCATTACATTAATCCCAATCTTGTTTCTCAAAATCAGTTTAGAAATCTCCCGCTTGACAAGTCCATCAATGAAACCTAATTTATTTCTCATCAACAAGTTCAAACGTATAGCACGAATCCAAATGGTATAATTCTCCATCCCTACAAGTTGTATTCCAATCTGGACAGATCCAGCTACATTAAAGGAGGATATAAAAAGTGTATGATTGTGATCTGGTTTTGCCGCCATAGCTAATCAACTTCAAATGATATGTCACTACGTCTGATGAATCTCTCAGTTCTTTACAAACACTCTGCCAAAAAAATCCTAGATTCATTCACTGTGGCTCTGATATCATGTTGAATATACAAATAGATCATCTATTTGGTTTATAAACTAGAACAAAGCTCAAAGCTTCATCTGCTATTGAGAGAATTTTTCAGATCGTATTGAATATAATGGAATGATTACAAACTCAGTCTACTAAGTACAATGCTTATATACTGATCTAACCGACTCTACTAACTATAGTTAACTTAACTCATTTGTTAACTAAGCTTCTAACAAACTAACTAATACAAAACTAACTAACTGTACATGTGAATACATCTTCCAACTAACTTCCAGTCCAACTAGCATTTAACACGTCAGCCTTTGTCAATCATCATATGTTCAATATATTCATCATTAGAATGCATTTATATCAATGTTTGTACCAATGTATTCAAGTGAAAAAAATTTATAACAACAACAACAATGAAAAAATATATCAATATTGTACAAATAATAGTTAGTAATACAACAAAATCAATGAAGAAGAAAATATTTTGTAGTGCAATTTTTTTTTTAAAAAATACTCTTGCACAGTTAATGCACTGCATTAAATAATGTATTTAGAGAAACTTTCTAAACATAAAATATATATATTAGAGTAGAATACAATCAGTCAATCACCAAACATGATTAATACTTTTAGATACTGTTGGATAATCTATTAAAGGTTAGTTACGAAAGAGTAATTATCTTAATTATAGGTGTCGGACCTTATGAACCCCTAAATTATATATAATCATTTCTGTAAGTTCGCCATTATAAAACAAGTAAGATTGTTTAATTCCCTTCCCTGCCCCTTTGTGCTCGCTATGATTTGCCCGTTCCCTCTTCCTTAAGGATCAGGTGCACCATTTTCCCCTCCACTTATTCTCAAATCTCTACCTCGGTCTTCTTTCTCGCATCGACCTAAACAGGTCGTATACATTGAACCTTGTGCACAGCCATGCCAGTAGGGTCCCTCCCCTTAATTGCTAATACCCCACTCATTCCCCTTCTTGCCCTCCCACTTTCTCCCTCAACTTACACCTCGCATATTGTTTGTAGATTGATCATGTACCGCCTCCGCTTCTTGGACAAGGGGCGCGGCCTGCGCGGCGGCGGCGGGGGAGGGCGGAGGCGGCGCGGGCTGGGAGGACGGCGCGGCCCCCCGCGGCGGGGGGGGGGAGGAGGCGGCGCGGGGAAAAGGGGCAGGGAAAGAAGGAGGCGCAAATGAAGCGGGGCCCGAGGGCAGGATGCGGGAGCCAAAAAACATTAAGAGAAGAGAAATAGAAAAATAAAAAATTGTGACATAATATTATGTTCTTCAAACAAAATTTCAACTCTATAATAGTCTATAGCAGCAAAGAATTTTCACATTGATGATCATTTATGTTTCAACCTTTTGTATTCATGTTTGAATATTACGAACTCATGTTATTTTGGATAGATGATCCTTACTAATAATTGAAAAATACAGTTTGAAGTGTAATCTCAATTTTAAGAAGGTTTGGTTTAAGTTTATGAATTAATTATAGGGAGAAATTTGTAACGACCGTTCGTAGATTTGAGCAGTACAATTATTTTGATAAAAAATGGCTGGTCGACGGATCAGTGACGAGACCGTCATGGTTCACGACGGACCGTCGAGGGGATTCGTTTCCAAAAATTTAAAACTCTGAAAATCTGCGGTTACTGAGATCAACTCTCTGAACTTCAACGACGGAATGCAGTACGGACCGTCGTATGCACACGACGGACCGTCACAGCCCTTTTACTGAAATGAGTCTCTGAACTTTTTGAAGGACGTGCAGGACGGACCGTCGGAGGTAAGACGCGCGGCCGTCACGGGTGGGGAAACCGCGACGAGTAGGATTGCTGCTAGAGTTGGAAGGGGCCGTTTT
Organism: Solanum habrochaites; assembly: GCA_027704765.1. Classification (NCBI taxonomy): domain Eukaryota; kingdom Viridiplantae; phylum Streptophyta; class Magnoliopsida; order Solanales; family Solanaceae; genus Solanum; species Solanum habrochaites. The sequence goes on from JAKWJA010002494.1 coordinate 33,108,371, forward strand.
GGGAATATTATGCTTATAAATATGAAATTTGTGGGGTAAGTGTAATCACTTTAATTACTTGGGGGAGTTAAGGAGACAAACCTTGAAATAAATAATGGCTTATTTATTCAAATGAATTATATGATAATTAGGGTCAAAGAAAAGAATCTAGGAGAAGAAAAAGAAAAAAGACAGAGAGGGAGGACCGAGCGAGAGAGAGAGAAGAAAGAACGAAGAGGGAAAAAGCAAAGGCCATTGGGAGATAGCTGCTTGATCACGAGTAGTCGGTGGAGGTAGGTTATGGTTTATGCTATTTCATAGTAAAATAAATTAGTGATTGATATGTATTGGGTGGTATTGTAAAGTATTCTATGCGCTTAATTGCGTTGTTGCATGATTGTGATTACATAAATTGTGATGGATATAATGATGATACGCGACAATCTTAAAAACCTTAAATCCACTGCTATTAATGATGATGCCCTTGGGTATAAAAGAAGGCTGATGAAAAAAAGATGAGGTTAATGGATTGTTGTCAGGTGGCTGTCACGAACCGACAAGTAGTATTAGAGGATCGGAGTGTTGTCACGGAACTGACCCGTAGAGGTATTAGGGGATACGGGGTTGGTGTCACGAACCGGAAAACGTAGAGTCATTAGGGGATCGGAGTGTCACCGATTCCGACACAAGAGAATATAAAGCGAAGAATGAATCTTGGATTATGGTGATTACTTAACTAAAGAACCTAATCCCAAACGAGTATGGTATGGGGCGTTGAGCACTCTAGATGTGCGTTGGTGTTGTGGTAAAAGGGTTTGTAATGGTTGTTGTCACCTGTTGAGTGTCTGTAGTGGAATTTATATTATTTACTTGATATTATATTGCTTTCTATTCTGAGTTGACCGGATGATACCTACTCAGTACGTGTACTGACCCTACTTTTACGTTCTTCTTGTTGTTTTGTGGACGTGCAGCAAGTGCACCAGTGACTTCGTCTCGTCCGCAATATAGCCCCAGACTTAGCAATCGTCAGAATCAGGGTGAGCATTATCCTAGATCGGGTGGGATTCACTTCTTCAGCGTTTGATGTCTCGAAGTTCGGACATGGACCGTTTTTTTACTTTTTTATTTCTTAATTATTTTGACTTCGGAGAAATTTGGGTAGGATGTTCTTGATGTGATGACTTCCGATATTTGGGGATGGATGATAAGATAGATTTAGAAGATGATTTAAGTGGTTATATTAATAAGATTTGAGTCTTCCTCAGTATATTTGTTTATTATGTTGAAATGTTGGGTTTAGATTTGGTTGGTTCGCTCACATAGGAGGATAAGTGTGGGTGCCACTCGCGGCCAGTTTGGGTAGTGACAAACTTGGTATCCAGAGCTTTAGGTCGTTGGTCTCATCCACACAAGAACGAGTCTAGTAGAGTCTGAGGAATGGTAGGGGACGCCCTACGTTTCTTGAAGGAGGCTATAGGAATTAGAAACATTTCATTCTTTTCTTCCTTTCGTGCTATTTACGTAGTCCAATTGGTATCTAGGTTGATAAAATTGGTTATAGGACCCTCCTCACAATCTATTTTCGCAGATGGTTACGAACTATAGCAACAAAAAGCGCCAACACCAGCACCGGCAAAGACCGGGGTGCGTATGAAGGCAACCACTGGGCTTTTGTTAGCTCGAAGAGGAGCCAGTGGAAAGAGGACGTGGGTGGTAGACAGGTCGCGGGAGGACGTCCTCTAGAGGTAGAGGACAAAACCTGGTCCAACTAGTACTAGGGCGGTGACCTCCTCCACCAGACTTGATGAGGCGGTTAGTAAGAGAGGTGAGGAAGGGGGAAAATGAGAAAGTGAAAGAGTGAGGAATCACCACCCAACCTACCCAGAGATGATTAACCAGGTGGTTCTTGCTTATCTTAGCGGGGTTATCTGATCAAGGCCAGACGCCTCCAGTGTTTTCTGCACAGCACCTCAGGTTCCGGAGTACGTACAACATGCAGCGCAAAAGTTTTTGTTTTTTTTGGCTTCCCCCGCAGGGAGCCTCATTGGACATAGGCACTTTCCTCGATTGACTACAGGGTCAATAAGACAAGTGATCAGCATGACACTTTTCAATAATTCTAAAGTTGAAACCTCCAGTCTTCAAGGGGGGTGAATCTGAAGATGCCTATGATTTTCGGTTTGATTGTCCTGAGCTGGCTACATAAGATGGACATCAGTAGAACGATTCGGTGTGTGGAGTTCGGACCATAAGTTTAAGGGGATGCCAAAAGCGTGGTGGCGTTCATATGTGAGTGTCAACCAGCACAGGGCACAACCTATGACTTGGCATCATCTCTTAGCTTATGTATGGAAAGTATATATCCCGGACTTCTGAGGGATATAGAGGAGGATGAATTCCTGAGCCTAGAGCAAGGCGGATGTATGTTGTTGCGTATGCGGCTAAAAATTTCGTGCACTATCTAGGTATGCTCTCAACATTGTTGCAGTCCACAAGAGCGGATAGCGTTTTTGTGAAGGGATTGAGGTCAGATTTGCGGATCCCAGCCTTAAAGGTAGCTTGCGTGCCAGAAAAATCATTTAGGAAAGTGGTTTTTGATTTTGTGATTTAGAAGTAAGGGGGGTGGAAGCCAGGACGACTCACCATGGCGTCTACATCTAAAAAGTTCCGTAAGGGAGGGGGTTTAGAGGTTCGTTTTAATCCAGAGGGCAGAGTTAGGAGGTTAACAAAAACCGCCCTATTCAGTCGTTCCCTACAGGCTGTAGATGAGGGGGTCCACCGCCGACGGTAAACAATTCTTGAGTTTTGGAGGTTTCTTCGCCCGGACTCCCGTCGTTCTCACAGCAGACTATGCTTTTACTCAAGAGAGTGTTATGGATTTTTTTCTGTGGGAGAGACGTGGATCTATTAGGGGTTTTGTCCCAAAACCGATTATCCGACCCCCAATAGTTAGAGGTAGAGGTGGTCCATGGAGAGGATGCCATATGGAGCGCGCGGGGGCCAAGGTAATGGTGGTCACCCAATCAATCGGGGTGGGCGGGCAAGCTTGGAAATGCTGCGGCACAAACATGGTAGAGGCACGGGGCAGACAGGGATAGGGGGGGGTGCCCATGTTATGCTTTCCCGGGAGCGTCTGAAGCAGAGACATCTGATGTGTTATCACAGGTAATCTTTTGGGTTGGGATGTGGTTTTGGCTTCTGTATTATTTGATCCTAGATACACATTTTATATGTATTCCTCATTTGTACTGGTCTGATGTACATGTGATTTGCTTGAATGCCTATCGTGTCTCTACTCCTGTGGGGAGTCGGTGATAGTTGAGAAAGTGTGATTTAGGTCTTTGGCTTGTAAACTTTTGTGGGGGAAGCAGCAGCAGCAACACTCATGTGGATTTGATGATCCTAGAAATGGTTGATTTTGATATAATTCTGGGTATGACTTGGCTTCCCCAAATGTGCAATCTGAGATGTAATGCTAAAAACTGTGACGTTGGCAAGCTGGGACAGATCCGACTAGTGTGGGAGGGTGTTAATTAACACCCAATCCGATATCTCTTTTCTTCGCGATAAGATATGGTTAGTTAAAGGTTGTTTAGCCTTATTGGCACACCACTCAGGCGATGATATTATCAGGTACCTCGATTGAGTCTGTTTCGGTAGTCGTGAGTTTCTGGATGGGTTTCCTGCAGACCTTCCTGGAGCACGGATAGGATATCGATTTTTGCATTGATTGGAGACGGGCACTCGCCCAAATTCTATTACCCCCTTATAGAATGGCTCTAGCCGGTTAAGGGCGTTAAAGTCCCAACTTAAGGCGTTGTTAGGTAAAGGCTTATTAGGACAAAGTGCATTCCCCTTGGGGTGCCCATGTCTTATTTGTGAAAGAAGAAGACAAGAGGATGGGAGTTGTCGTGGGCATAGGACCTACAGACAACTGGAATAAGGTGACTATTAAGAACAAGTATCTCTTCCTCGCATTGATGATTGTTTCGATTAGTTACAAAGTGTTGTACCTTCTCAAGATTGATTTGAGATCTGGTTTCATCAATTGAACTACGGGCAAGAAGATGTGCAAGAATGCTTTCGAACCCGGTATGGACATTACGAATTCTAGTAATGTCTTTTGGGCTTACGAAGCCCAACCATCTGCGGCTTTCCTGAGTCTGATGAAAGGGATTTCTTAACGCCATAATCTGGATTCTTTGTTTATTGTATTCTGATGATATACTATATTACTCAAAGAGAGGAAAGAACATGAGGAACATTGAGAACTGTATTGAGTTCTGAGGAGAAAAGAATTATGCAATCTCCACGTGTGAGTTTGGCTAGATTCAATGTCCTTCTTGGGGCATGTGGTTTCTAAGGATGGAGTGATGGTGGATCCTGTTAAGATTGAGCAGTGAAGAGTTGGGTCGACTACTAATGTTACAGAGGTAAGAAGCTTTGTTTGGTGCTAGCTAGGCTACTACCGATCGATTTGTCAAGGGGATTTTCTTCTATTGCTTCGCAGCGAACAACTTGACTAAGCAGAATGTCCCCTTGTATGGTCGGATGAATTGAAGAAAGTTTTCAGAAACTCAAACTTGTTGACACTGCACCAATTCTTAACCTGCCAGTGGATGGAACGGTAAGAATTTCACCCGTTTATTGTGATGCATCTATTCAGGGATAGGTGCAGTGATAATGCAGGAAAAGAAATGTAATTGCTTATGCTTCAAACACAAATAAAAGTGAATGAACGTAATATCCAACACCATGATTTGTGAGTGGATGCAGTAGTCAGTAGTATTTGCATTGAAAGCAATGGGACGTACCTATATGGGGTCAAGTGTGAAGTTATATACAGATCATCGTAGTTACAGTATGTCTACTCAGAAAGATTTGAATTTGAGGTAGAGGAGGCGAATGGAACTACTGAAGGGACTATGATGTCACTATTTTGTATAACCCAGGAAAAGTACTGATATGTGGCAGCATGCTTTAAGTAGAAAAAGCAGGGAACATTGGGTAGTTTAGCTCCACTTACAGGTTTTTAGAAGCACAGTGGCTAGAGAAGTTCAGACTTGGCTACATGACCTTATGATGGCTGAAAATACTAGAGAAAGGAGGACTTTTGGGAGGTGTGGAGCAAAATCCATCTTTTCTTACAACGATTAAGGAGAAGCAGTTTACTGATGAAAAGCTGAGCCGAATTTGAGAGATGGTATGGCGCAAAGGAGAGGCTAAAGAGGCAATACTTGATGAGGAAGGTGTCTGAGAATTAAGGGAAGGGTATTGTGTCCCGTGTGATGATTTTAGGTTCCACACTATTCTTTCCAGAGGCTCATAGTTCAAAGGTACTCTATACATCCTGGTGCAACCAAAAATGGATCGCGACCCTAAAGCCAAACAGTTTGGTTGTAGTAGAATGAAGCGCGAACATTGTGATTTGTTGCCAAATGCCCGAATTGTCAGCAAGTAAGTATGAAACCAGAGGCCTGAGCGGACACTTCAGAGAATGTCCATCCTGAAGGAGAAGTGGGAAAGGATTGAATGGCTTCGTGGTTGGTCTTCCTAAGACATTAGGGTAAGTTTGCGTTCATTTGGGTAATTGTTGACAGCGTTTAACTAAGTATGCTCACTTCATTCGGTTCAGATGACTTAGGCAATGCAGAGGAAGTTAGCCAAACTTTATATATAGAAATTTGTTCGATTGCATGGAGTTCCACTTCCATAATATCAGATAGAGGTGCAGTTACTCTAAGTTTTGGAAAAAACATAAATGCTGAATTAGGTTAGTAGCTGGAATCTTAGTACTGCATTTCTACCCTCAGACCGATGGTCAGTCTGAAGCGAACGATTCAGGTGTTGGAGGCTATGCTTCGTGCATGTGGGGATAGAAATTTGGTGGTCATGGGATAAATTCTTACCCGTAGCAGAGTTTGAATACACAATAGGCTACCACTCAAGTATTGATTGATATGCTACATTTGAGGCACTTATGGGAGGAGAGCGAGCCCCCATTGTGTGGTTTGATGCTTTTGAGGTCGGGTAAGACCTTGGGGTAACGATCTTTGAGGGAATCGTTAGATAAGCGGTAAAATTCATCCAGGATTAAGCTTCTAGCAGCTCCGGAACAGGCGAAGGATATGCAGATCGAAAGGTTAGGGACTGAATTTTATGGAGGGCGAACAAAGTCTTGCTGAGGTTTCACCCATGAAAGGGGGTGTGTGATGCGGTTTGGTAAGCGAGGGGTAAACTTAGTCCAAGGTATTATGGGCCATGGAAAGTTGTTGAAGAGCCGTGGGGGAGGTGGCTTATGAATTGGCATTGCCTCCAGGGACTCTCAGAGTGCACCCGGTATTTATGTGTCTATGCTGAGGAAAGAGACAATGGGGATGGAAACTAATTATTCGTTGGGATTCAGCTTCTTCTGACTGAGATTGTCTTTATGAGGAGGAGCGGTTTGGGGTTGCTATTCTGGCTAGAGAAGTCGCAGTTGAGATAAAGGAGATAGCATCTATCAAGGTTTATGGAGAATCGGGCAGTCGAAGAGTCTAATTGGGAGAAGGAGGCTGATATGACAAAAAGATATCCACATCTCTTTTACAGATTCAGGTACTCTTTTCTCTCCCGGTTGTTCTTCTGTGATCGTTCGGGGATGAACGATAGGTAAAGTGGTATCTATTGTACGACCGTTTAGTCGATAGAGAGCAGTAAAATTATTTTGATAAAAAACTGGCTGGCGTCAACGGATCAGTCGACGGACCTCATCTGAGGTCATGACGGACCGTCGAGGGGCTTCGTTCCAAAAACTTAAAATCTGAAAATTGGTGGGTACTGGGATCAACTCTTCTGAACTTCACGACGGAACTGCAGTGACGGACCATCGTAGCAGAGGACCTTCAAAGACCTTTACGAAATTGAGTCCTAACTTTGTGACGACGTGCAAGGAAGGACCGCTCGCAGGTACGACGGGCAGTCACGGGTGGGTGGCGTAACCTCGACTGAGTGGATTTATGCTGAGAGTTTTTAAGAGGGGCGTTTTTTGGACTATTCATGCTTATAATTAGGAAAAATTGGGGGGTTGGTAGTGTAATAATTTAATTATGGGGGGTTAGAAGGAGAAACCTTGAAATAAATAATGGGTTACTTTTATCAGAATGGAATTATATGATAATTAGGGTAAAAGAAAAGATATAGAGAGAGAAGAAAAAGAAAACAGACAGAGAGAGGAGAACGACGCGAGGGCAGAGAGAGAAGAAACGAAGAGAAAGAGAAAAGCAAAAAAAGGCATGGGGAGATGGGGGGAGATAGATTGCTTGATCACGATTTTCTTCGGTGGAGGAGGTTATGATTTATGCTATTTCATAGTAAAACTCTAAATAGCGCTGTTGATGATGTATTGGGTGGTATGTAAAGTTTCTATGGCCAGACCCCTTCAATTCCCGACTCCTACTCGCTTAATTGCGTTGTTGCATGATTGTGATTACATAAATGTGATTGGGTTATAATGATTTGATACTACGAAATCTTAAAACCTTAAATCACTCTATTAATGATGATGCCTTGGTATAAAAGAAGAAGTATTAATGAAACTAGAGAAGAGGTTAAGGGACGGGTGAACGAACCGACCACGTAGTAGTCCGATTAGGGGATCGGGTGTCACAGAACAGACACGTAGTATATAGGGGATCGGAGTGTCACGTTCCGACAAAAGAGGAATATTAAAGAGAATGAATCTTGGATTATGGTGATTACTTAATTCTAAAGAACCTAATCCCAAAACGAGTATGGTGTGGAGGCTTTGAGCCTCATAGATGTGTTGGTGTTGTTGTCTCAAAGGGCTTGTTACTTGTTGTTGTCACCGTTGAGTGTTGTAGTTGATTTTATATTATTACGTGATATATATTGCTTTATATTTGAGTGGCGATGATTGTACCTATCCGTAATTGTACTTGNACCAAAGGGTTCTGTGACGTTCGGCGGTGTCGTTGCGATAGCGACGATCCTCCGGCCGTATGCGTCACAGGAGTTTCAAAGTTTGGTTTCAGCATCCAAATGTTAGATTCTGTATTTTGGAACGAACCTCCCCACGACGGTCCTCGTGCCCGGACGGTCCTCGTGGCATCCGTCACTTCTGCCAGTTGTTCCTTTCAGAATAAAATTTTGTTTGCTCCAAAAACGACTAACGGTCCGTTACAAAAATAAGTAAAAAACTCAAAAGAAAGACTATTTACATGCAAAGGATGATTAAAATACCTTAAATTTAGAAACAAACGATATCTCATTGAAAACAATTTGAACAAAGAAATACTAATAAAGGATATAGATTAGAAGAGTTACAAGATAAATTACAAAAGTATAATTAATGACACAATACCAGATATGATAGTGTCAACGACCTGTTTAGTCTTTGAGCGTAGAGTATGCTGGTAATAACTGTCTCGTCGATGGATCCCCGACGTACCGTCCCCAAAACTGGGCTCGACGGACCGTCGAGTGTCTCGTTCCAAAACATCCGATCCAAAAAATTTAGTACTGAGATCTGACTCTCTGAAGTCACGACGTACAATGGCAGGACGAACCGTCTCTTGGCACGACGGCCATCACAAATCCTTTCCACATAATTAACTCACTCTCTGAACTTTGTGACGGACTTCAGTACGACCGTCAGCAGTGGTTCGTGACGAACTGTCACAGTTGCGTCACCGCTGGACTCGGTCTGAAATTCTGTTAAAAGTTTTTAAGGGCGTTTGGAACAATTCATTCTTATAATTATAAAGTTAGTGGATTAATGTTACTATTCAATTAGGTGGGGTTTTTAAGGCTATAACCTTGAAATAAAAGTGGGTTAGGTTTATTTATCCCCCTTTTATACTTAATTATATGACAATTAGGGTAAGAACAAGGGTGAATAAGACAAAATAGAAAGCAAAAGAGGAGAAAAATAAAGAGAACGGCAAGAGAGAGAGAAAACGAATAGCAGCAAGGATTTGGAGATTCGGATTGATCGATCACGATTCTGCGGTGGAGTATGTTTATGGTTTATGCTTTTCATATTAAACTCTTAATCAGCGCATGATATTCTTTGGGTAGTATTGTAAAGTCCTTCTCTATATGCTTTAATTGTATGCTTGTATATGTGATTATGTATTGGTAGTGGGGTTGGAAGATGAGCTGTGAATCATTAACCTAAATGCCACTTTGGGGTTATGATGATGCCTGGTATAAAAGAAGGCTTATGACTAAAGAATGAGGGTATGGATCTGGTGTCACGTTTCGCACAAGGAGTATAGATCTGAGTGTCATTTCCGACACCATGATAGGGGGATCGGTGTCACGTTCCTGACACCCAGGATAGTAAAGAGGCTCAGAGTGTCCATGTTCGACACCCAGGATAGTAGGGGATTGGAGTGTCACTTTCCGACACCCCGAGTATAGTAGTAGGGGTCGTAGTGTCCCACGTTCACGACACAATAAGAACACAGAGAAGATCTGAATTAATCTATATACACCAATTGAATAACTAATGATTCTTATGTGAGGTACGATGTGTAGTCTTGAGTCCGTCATTCATATGTTTGGTGTTGTTGCAAATGATTCTTATACTTGTTGTTCTCACCTGTTAAGTATTTTTGGTTGGTTTTTATGTTAGTATCCGATATATATTAGCTTTCAATTTTGAGTTGGCTGATGATACCTACTCAGTACTTAGTGTTTTGTACTGACCCCTACTTGTATTTAGTTTTCTTTTTCTATTATTGGAAGTTGCAGCAACGTGCCATCGTCTTCAACTCGTCCTCAACTCTAGCCGAGTCTTCATCACGTCAATTTCAGGGTGAGCTATTTTTTCTCCTAGCTCGAGACTGGATTCTCTCTCATTCCAACGTCTTTGATGCTTGAAGTTTCTGGCATGGACTAAGCGTTCATTTATTTTTTTCTGAATACTCTGATTTAGTAATGTAGATAGATGTTCTTGTGGTATGGACTTACCGTTTTGGGAATAATCATTTATTATATTTTAGCAGTTATTATGGTTATATAATGAGTGTTTAAGGTCTTTCCGCATTATATTCTGTTTAGTATGGTTGAAATTGGTAAGACATTGGATAGTTGGTTGGTTTCGCGTTCACATAGGAGAATTAAATTTGGGTGTCACCTAGCGGCCTCGTTTTGGGTCCGTGCATATAGTAAATCTTGAATGTATAATCTATACAAGTCCAAAAGAATAATGGAAACAGCAAGTGTTCTAGTAATCCATGTCCAAATCACAAATGACAAGGATGACTGCCGATAATAGCACACGAAATAAATCCAGCGTAGAAGAGTATATACACAAGGAGAATACTCCAATAACAGAAGTTAACCTATGGGAAAAAGAATGTCCTATAGAAGAACATCAATAACATTCTCAATAAGGATGAAGTAAAGAAATTTTTTAAAGATAACGCAGCACATGATCCACGTAAGATGGAATTCAAGTAATTAAACTTATGTAAAGGAATAGTATTAGCGATATTTATTAAAAAATTGACAGAGACTAGATGCTGAAACCCGTAGAACTCTTAGAGGCATTCCTATGAGAATCAACTAAACCTCTATGGGAAGCTTATAAGTAGAATTCCCATCAGAATTTCAGTATTAGATATCGTTAGATCAAAACCCATATATTTTACAAATGAAATACGATACATTAACTACAGGAGAAGACCCAAATATTGGATTGTAGCCTTACAAGAACTAAATGCAGGTAATAAAACTAAACAATTAAGTAATACGTCAATTGGTAATTATATAAATAGATTTTTAAATGATTATTTCTATATTGTACAATTAGTGAATGCCTTTGACCCAGACTTAGTTTAAAAATTAATTTAAATAACAAACGGTAAACAGGAAGCTTTAATGAGAGAAATAGAAAAAGACTGTGACTCAAAGAGAATGATATCACAAAACCCTCAAGAAAATGGTCGATATGACTAGAATAACAACTATATAAGAAATATTACAAAAAATGTACTCTTTACCAATACAAAAACCATTAAAGCAAATGAAATGAATTTCTGTAAAGAGATAATATATAGCCCCCAAAATTTATGATAAAAATCAATAAAAATAAAAGTAATAAGAAATATAACCACAAAACAATAAGAGATATAATAAAAAACAATATATTTTATTATGACAATCTTAGCTAAGGAAACCATATTTGAATAGGGCATAGACATGTAGAAAATATAGAACAGATAGAAATATATAAAAATACATTAGAATGTTTTACACATTTGGAAGTATAGCAATCTAGCAAATCTTGCCCTCAAAAGATATAATGGGGCTAAGAGTAAGAAATGCTCAATAGTGAAAAATTTAATTAAGCATTATTAAATGTAATAATATATGTCAGATAATGAAAGCATCTACTCGTATATTAAGTATTGATTATAGATGAGAATCACAAAGAAGAAGCTTCTTCTAATTTCAGAAGGAAGAAGAATTGATTATGAAATAGGAAGTAGAAAATTTAAAAATAATAGATGACCTTAAATTAATTTTTATGAATATAATATAATTGAACATAATTTTGAAAAAGATACATGATTATATAGTAATCCATGTAACTGGTGTAATGGATCCAAGTAAATATAAAAGAGCTAATGTAATAATGCTTTATATAAGAATGTATAAGTGAGAGAACACAATTAGGAGTAAAAAGCAGAAGAAAGTAGTGTTATATAAAAATGCACTCTAATCAATTTAAATTCTTAGTATTAGAATCAAAAGTTAAAGATTAGAAGAAAGACTAAGTGATTAGAGAAAATGAAAAAATATTAACAGGAACTACAACTAAATAATCAAAATTAATGAATGAATACTCTAATACTTTAATATGTAATGAAGGATCAAAATTAAATACACTGTTTAAAATATTAGCAAACTTCAAATTGGAAATTGAAATAGAGGCTTTAGTAATTAATGTTCAGGATGTACCAAAAGTTATTTTAAATAAAAAATGTACCTACAGAATTAAATAAAGACCTTTAGAAAAACAACTTGCAGCTATTAAATGGATGGAACACATATATATATAAAACTACATAGATAAAGCAAAAATAAGTTTTTAAAATACGTTGGTTCACCAATTCTTAATAACCTACCTATAAGATGGATAAAATATGGGGTGAGAGATTTAGATATAAGAGTAGACTTGTGTTTTATAGGACTATATTTTATACGACTGTAATAAGGAGGGAACATTCATAACGAAGATGGGATACTTTTCATGAAAAATATTACTTATACTTCGGTTTTTAACTAATAAATTGACACTAACGTAGACATAAAGAAAAATGTTGTGATTAATGTGAATAATAGTATAGAATGTACTAAAATGAAAATGTATACTTATACGAGAACATACTATAGGGGGATAGATAAAGAAGATGAAATAGTTCAGATAAAACTCATGTTTTAATAGAATGGAAACAAAGTTATATAATTTTAAGACATGAATTCAAAAAATTAGGACAAATAAAAAAAAAAAATCAACACAGATCTTGTAATATAGTAAAAATTTTAGATCAATAGAAATAATAGGAGAAAGCCTCTAAAGTGATTGGAAAATAAATCATGAAGTACTGTAAGCTAGACATATAAACCCAGAATATATATCCAAAACAAGCCTCACTAGAAAGCCTACAAATCATGCTATCTAGAAGATTTTAGAATCAAATTAAAAGAATTATATTAACAGAGTACTAAAAGATAGACTTCAAAACATCGATCCGCAGGCATTTATGGTAAAAATCTAGTGAAATAATTAGAGGAAAAGCTATAATGGTTCTAATTACAAAAGACTAAAGACAATACTAAGAACATACGGTTTATAAAATTACCAGATAAAACTTCTTCTTCTTCTTTCTTTATAACAAAATTTCTTCAGGTATTTAACTTTGTTGAGTGGTTTCATTGACAACCAAAGTTTTGGGTATCAATATGATGTGATTGAGATCATTCTTCCTATGAGGACATATTTCAAATTAATAAACCCATCTAAGGGGAAAATAATTTTCTTAAGGTGACCTTGTGCATTAGTGAGCTGATCTTTTCAGTTCGACTTTTTCAATTCTGGTACATTTACAGATTTTATTTTTTGTGATATTATTTTTCAGCCCCCCTTTCTTACATGATTTTTGTAAACTTTGATAATTTCGTGCTTATACAATGTTTGTTTAGAATCAGTAATTCTGTTTTTTAAGCAGAGATTGACAACTATCTTAAAAAATTATATTTTATTTTAATTTGTCTTTCTGGTGGAGATAAAAATCCTTCGTGGTTATATACTCATTTAAGTCTGCAATTTTAAGTTATTAGTTACTGAATCTATATCGATTTTCTTTATCAGAAATGACAAATAACAATTTTATAGTGGTTGTTACTGCACCAATCCAAATTGCTATACCACCAGCAGAGAAACTGAAAAAATTCTCTGGTGTGAATTTCAAAGGATCGCAACAACAAGTATTTTTCTAGTTTAGCATTCTTGATTTGCAGAAATTTACCAATGAAGAAACTTCAACGCCTGCTGCTGAAATGTCAAATAGAAAAAAATTCATGATTATTGAAGCATGAAAACAGAAAAATTTCCTATGTTAAAGCTACATTATGAGTATTTTAAAGGATGACTTATATAATGTTTATAGTGCAATGACAACTTCGAAAGAATTGGTGATATTGCACTTGATACGATATAATACAGAAGATGGATTCTTGAACAAGTTTGGTGGTCGCAAATTTGGTTAGAGCTATAAAATGTAAATAGTAAAATTGTTGGTTGAATCACAAGTGCATAAGATTTTAAACTTAGTTTTTCATGATTTTGTTGAAGATCATGGTAAGTAAACGAAGCCTTTTCAAGTAGCTAGCAATGAGGAGAAGTTGCCGTCTACTACTTCAAGAGTTATCTAAATCATAACAAAAGGAAATGAAGCTTGAAGATCTTGGTGATTCGTCTCAAGATTGAGAAAGATCACAAACAACGCCAAAAAGAAGTCGCGTAGAGTTCAACATCATGTGGAGTTAATAATTGTTGAAGAAGCTCCTACAAATGACCAAGAAAAGAAAGAAATCCAATGAGCTATAATACAGAACAGGACAAAAAGAATTCAAATGGCAACGGTTACATTGTGGTCAGACATGGATCATAGGTTTTTGTTGTTGTCGTGCTCCAAGAAAGGGACAAAACATGAAAAAGTCAGAAAGCAAAAGTCAAGTAACATCTAGAAGAGATGAAAGAATGGATTTTACTTAGTTGGAAATCCTAAGGAGTGATTTCTTGACTCAAGTGCCAATCGACATATGTTACTCTGTGAAAGCAACTTTACAACGTACACTCCCTGTTGATTTCAAGTGAAATTTGCTTTAGGGGAAACCAACAACACAAGGATGCAGGATCTGGGAAAGTAATGTTTGAAAAATGACTCTCCGACACGGTTTTGACTTTTGAAACAGTGTTCTGCATTTCCTACTTTGAGAAAAGAATTTAGTTTCTGCGGCACTACGTGTAGAATGGTTTAAGTGTGGTCCAGTTAGTGATAAAGTTGTAATAAGTCAGAATAGATGTTTCATAGGAAAAGGGATACCTCAATGAGGACCTTTACAAACAAATGTAATGGTTGTTGACAGATTAATAAGAATTCTGCTTCCATTTAATTACTTTTTGAGTCAATGGATTTATGCATACCTACCCGTTTTGGACTAGACATTATAAAGCCTTGCTAAAAAGTGGTTCTCTAGAATATTGCAATGATTTTAAATGCAATAAACTGAAATGTGCGAAATGTTTTTGGAAAGTCGTTTGTTAAATATCCTTACAAGTTTGTTGAAGAGAAATTCCAAAACCTTAAACCCTTAATTCACATAGATATATGCGATTGAAGTACGACACCATCTCGTGGTGTAAATTATTTTATATTTTTCTTTTTTTAGGGACGATTACACTCGTTATTTTATGCATCATTGCTTATATATTAAGGATGAAGCAGTTGATGGCATTTAAGTACTACAAAGTGAGTGGAGAACGCTAATGCATCTAAAGATAATACTAATTCATAGTGATAGGTGAGACCTCAACTTACTTCTCAATAAGAAGTAAAGCGGACGTATCAATTAATACCCCACCCAACTATGGGGGGATCGTTCCCACGAGGAAATAGCTCAGACTTAACTTCAATCTATTATTACTATTGTTCAGATCATTACTTTCTCTTGGAAAGCAAAAATGATAAGGGGTGGGGGGGGGGGGTTTCTATTTCTGAAATAAAATAATACAACTATCGAAATTAAAGGAGCAACTAACATTTCAAATGTTGGCGTTATAAATCATTAATGAAAAGTACTAGGGTTACATGTTCCCCACAGGTTCCTAACTTGAATAATTACTAATAAACTATTCTTTCTTGTATCTTTCAATGCAAAGTGATAAGTTTATGTATTTCTAAATCCTTGTCCCCGCATCTAAAATTTCACTCAGCAACCTTGATTCTGGCTACGTGTGTTGCTATACCAACCCTTCTTTGTTTCCATCATATTAGAAAAAATTAAATTTCAATTCGATATTTTTGACTAAGTTATTACCCCCGTACGGCATCAATACCAGCCTTTCGATATAGAACACTAAATCATGTGATAATTGCTTTTTCCTATTATCTACCCCCCTCCTGTAGTCCCGGCAAGTCGCATCAAGGCTAGTTCTAACGTTGGTCCATTCGTTAAAGACTTCCTAAGCGAAAGAATTAGCAATACATCAAGACACTATTCTAGAATTGTTATTTTAGTTATGTTTTTAACCTCATTATTCCCTATGGTCCCACACACCCACCCTAGTATGGAGTTTATTACCCCATAGTCCTAATCACAATATTCAAATATGTAATTGAATCATGTGCACTTACCATGAGAAAGAATCATATCCAAAAGTTCCTTGATGATCACAAAAGTCACCAACCATCAATTACTGAAATTAATTGAAGACTAAAGATCTCAAAGTGTAACAATAATCACGAGTTCTATCCAACGAGCTCAATAACCACGAGTCTAACAAAAGTCTAAAATAATCAAGAGTCTAACCAGAGTCTAAAATAAATCAAGAGTATAAAACCCAACCCAAAAATAGTTATTCGAACTATATATAAAAAAGGGATAATGCACAAGTCCTCCAACACACCCCCCCGCCCTCAACCTATGTCCGAAAGCTCCGAGACACACACTATACTATACTCAGGTCCTATTTACTCCCCCCCCGACACTTATTTTAAGTAATTTTCAATCCCTTTTTTAGCCTACGTGGCCACAAGTTTGAAAAAAAAGTAACAATCGTTGGGGCCACAAGAGAGTGCTAACGTAATGTCTAAAAGTGGTAATCATTATAATAAATAAGTTCAGGGGGTAATAGGACTTAGTATAGTATAAGTGTGTCTCTGAGATTCGGGCATAGTTTGAGGGGGTGACTTGGGGCATTACCCTATCAAAAAATAAAAACCTAATTAAATAAGGACTCTATTTGGCTGGAAATCTGTTCCAAACGCGTGCTGGGTGGACGACCTTCGCAACGGATCACATGGTCACGACGGGCCGTCAATGGACTCCGTCGTCCCAATACGTAGCAATTTCTTCTGCGCCTTTTCATTAAACCTCCACGGCAGTATGAGGATCGTCAAACAACATGCAGGCACAACGGTCCCTCGGGGGTATCCGTTCCATAACACTTGAACTCTTGGAATTGTTGGTACCTGGACTAATTACTTCTCTGATTTCTAATTCTCTGATTTCATCATACAACCACAGGTACGGACCTCATTGCTCGACGGTCCTTTACGCATCCGTAACCCACACTTGGTCAGACTTCCCCATCTTCCTTAATCAGCTGTCACTACCCCAAACCGATCTCGACTGCACTCACCTTATCCTTCTATGTGAGCGAACCAAACCAACCAATCTACACTTAACATAAAAACAACTGCGGAATACTTAACTTCATATATAAAAAGACAAATCAACAACTTCAAAATTCACATCTAATAAATTCCCCAAAATGGAATCATCCCCCACAAGATAACAGCTATCCCGAGATTACAAAAGCTAAGAGTATCAATCAAGAAACTAAAAATAAACAAAAGCTATGTCCATGCCGAAACTTCAAGGGCATCAAGACAAGTGAGGAAGAAGATCCCACGTCCAAGCTAGAATGGTAGGCTCAACCCTGAAATCTGTTAATGAATACATGCTAGCATTCGCTTGAGGTTGAAGACACGGTACGCTAGCTGCACTCCAGCAATAACAAAGAAAGGAAACATAAAAGTAGTGGTCAGTACAACCAACACGTACTGAGTAGAATATCCTCTTCCACCTCAAAATCTAAAAACAGTATCTATTCCTCATCACGTCTATCATAACTCAACTATAATACTCAAACATATAGCAATAACCAATACAACAGCACAATTATATTGATAAATGACCACCAAGTGCACACAAACGTACTAGCCTCCATATCAATACTCAATATCTTATCACTCTCGGTGTCGGACTGACACTCGCCGCTCCTCATAGACTATCCTGGGGTCGGAACGTGACACTCCGATCCATTTCTATCCTGGTGCCGGAACGTGGCACTCCGATCCCGTTCATTCTATCCTGGTACCGGAACCGTGGCACCCGATCCATATTCCTATCCTGGTTTGCCTGAACTGGCCTCCTATTCACTCATTCTCTCCGGGTCCCTGAACTTTGGTCACCCAGTCCCCATAAATTCTATCCTGGTGCCGACGTGGCACTCCGATCCTCATTTTATCCCTGGTACGCCGGAAACGTGGCACCCGATCCATATTCTAATCCTGGTGTCGGAACGTTGCACTTCCGATCCTCATTCTACCTGTTACGCGTCGAGAGGACGTGGCACCCGATCCATATTCTAATCCTGGTGCCAGAAACGTTGCACTCCGATCCAATTCAAATTCCTGTTACCAATCCATGTAACTTGGCACCACCCAATCCATAATTCTAATCCTGGTGGACACCGCCCGAACTGGAACTCCTATCCATATTCGTATCCTGTGCCGGAGACGTTGCCACCCCGATCCTCTATTCTATCCCTGTACGGGTTTGCACGACAGATAGGGGAAAGGAGGTGATTTCATATGGGTTGATTCGGGTCTTTATTCCGGACCCGGTCTCCACGCCCCTCGCATCGTCACTACTTTCGTATCATCAAGCCTTCCTTTCATCCTAATGCATCACAACAAATCTCATAACCAAGTAAATCAAGCCTTCTTTCCATACTAATGCATCACAAATCTCATAACAAATAGATCAGCCTTCTTTTCAAACTAAGGCCTCATAAATCTCATAACAAAGTTAATCAACCTTCTTTCAACTAAGGCATACATAAATCTCATACAAGTAGATTAGTTTTCTTTCAAGAATAGGGTTCACCAAAACTTCATCATGCACTATTTCATCACAAAAATATCATCACAATCATGCAAAACACATAATCCAAAGCATAATAGAAGGGTTTTACAAACTCTAACCCAATACAATCTCCTCTTTAAGATTTTACTACAAGTAAGCATAAAACCATAACCTACCTCCCACCGAATATTTCTTGATCAAACACGTCTGTCTTCCAGAAACTTGGCTCTTTTCTTTCTGCGTTCTCCTTCTCCATATCGTGGTCCCCCTTCTATTTGGTTTCCTCGTTGTTCTTTCTCTTTCTTAACTTACTCCCAAAATACAACTCTCTTTTACTCTTTTACCTAATATACCTATTTATGTATAATCGGGGACAAAAAAAACCCCCTAACAAATTATACATATTAATTCACCCACTAGCTTTAAAATAATAGCAGGAAATTCCAAACGCCCCTCCAACTTTTGCAGAAAACCGACCCATGCCTGGTTCTGAAGTCCTGTGACGGGCATCGTACGTGCTCCTGTCCCGTCCTTCACTTCCGTCACGAATTCCAGAAACTTCAAATTACCAAGCTTTCCTGTGACGGTCCGTCGTGCATGCGACGGTCCGTCCTGCATGCGTCAAGAGTTCAGAGAGTTATGGTTCTCAGCATCCAAATTTTAGAATAATTCCAAGTGTTTTGGACGACAACCAGCTGCTCCCCACGACGGTCCGTCGTGCCCGTGACGGTCCGTCGTGGCATCCGTCACTTCTGCCATTTTTTCCAGATTAGAATCTGCTGCAAAAACGACTAAACAGGTCCGTTACATATCAGCTGCATTTATGATGGCACCCTATGGACCGTCACTGGACGACGAACCGTCACAAACTCCGTAGGTGTATTTTTTCTTCTGCATTTCTTGCTAAAAAAACCCCGCATTCATCTTGGTAGAACAGATTTTCCTGCAATTCAAGAGCACTTACATAAAAATTATACAAAAAGGCTTGTGCAAACTAAACCTTAAGAAAAACCATTAAAACTACGTGAAACCACGGTATAATCAATAGGGGTGGAGATACGAATCTCCATTTACAGAGATATGTTTTGGAATCTGGGTATTATTTCATCAAACTACTGCGTACATTATAACACCACAGTCAAATGGTTTTGGCAGAACGGAGACCAAACATTAAAGGAAATGATGAATGTCTTGATAATCATTCTGATGGTTAACCACGAAAAAAACCAGTATTGAAGAGTGGAAGCCATAAACTAATAAGGCTATTGAGTACATCAATAGGTACCACCCGGTAGGCAAAACACAATCAATTTCTATGAAGTTTAATTAAAAAGGAAGAAACCCACCAACGTGACATATTTCAAAGTGTGGGGGTGTCTAGCCAAAGTAAAGGTTTCTTTACCCAAAAGGGTTAAAATTTGACAAAACGGTGGATTGTGTATTTATTGGATATGTTGTGAACAGTAAAACTTGCCAATTTTTTGTTCACATATCTGATAATTTGAGATCATGTTAATACGATAATTGAGTTAGATAACGCAGAGTTCTTTAAACACATTTATCTGTATAATTCTGATGTGATTCGACAAGAGAAATACCTTAACTGACCCCGAAAGAGATCAACAGAAATACTTCCTAGTGAGGAGCCTAGTCAAATAGCAATAGACTCGCCAATGTTTACCCCTTCTTTTGGGGATCAGATTTTGTGGCACTATTGCTTGAAAATGAGCCTCAAAATTAAAACAGTTATGTCTTTGTCTGAGTCAACTTATAGGAAAGAAGCTGATATTGAATCAATTTTAAGTAATCATACTCTGAAATAGGGGTATGCATTCGGTTTTTCGATTCGGTTTATACTATACGATTTGAGTTTTTGATTTTCATTTTAGAAGAAGTGTGACTCAATTTGAACCAAAATAAATTTGATTTGGTTCGATTTTTCTCTTTTCCTTTTTTTGTTGGATATCGGTTAATAATATTAATCTCACTAATAATCATAATCAAATATATTGTGCGTTCTTCAACAATAAAATCATCCAAGAAAATTACTAATATTGATTCCTTAAATACCTTTCCATTATATTCACAATAAACATTAAAACACAATCTACAATAATGCAATGAAACTAACTCTAAACTCTATAGTACTATCACTAAACACAAATTGCATCAAGGTTGAACCAACAATTCAACTCATGTCTTCCATTAAGTCTTAAACCTGCAATATGATGAAAAACTTTTTAGAAATAAATATATAAAAGCAATCAGCACACAAATAAAACAAATAAAACTTAACTTACAATGTACGTATTTGACTATGTGTCAATTATGGATGTATCTTTTCCCTCACTGCTCAAATTTGTAAAGGTTGTTTCAAGATGTCATCAAACAAATAACATATTAAATTCCTTACAATTAAAAAATATTAAAAATCTTAAAATTTTACCATTTTCAAGTTGCTCAAGATAATCTAAATCCTCCTCCAATCTAATAGGTTGAGATTTAGATCGAAGCCAATCTTAAAGACAAATTATAGCTTGCACCAATTTAGGAGTTAATGAACTTCTGAATGAGTCTAGAACACGATCTCCCATACTAAATGCACTTTCTGATGCAACAGTAGAATTGGTTTTGCTGGAATAAGATATATATTGAGAGTGTAAGGGAGGTAGTTTGTGTTGGTTTATTATGAGTAGTTTGCGGTAGGGTAAAACAAGAAGGGGACAGGGATAGGGGAAGCTAGTTGTGGGGAAGGAGGGTGAAGTTTATGGTGGGTTACGGCGTGTTGTGTTGAGATGAGGGGGTCACTGGGGTGTGGAGGTGTGGAAGTTGGCTTTTGAGTTTGGGGACATTGGATATGTGTGGTAGGTGCGTAGTTGTGGGGGGGGGACCGGGTGGGGTGGGTGATGCGTGTTGTTGTGTTGTTTGGGGATGGGTTTGTTATTGGAAGATGTGCCGATTTTGTATAGTTCCCCAGAATGTTCGTTATTCAGAATGGAGGGCTTGATGGTTCACAGAAGGGGGTTGAGGTATGTGGGATTTGTGGAGGATGAGGATGTAGAGTGCGATAAGCGGGTACTGCTGAGGAGTGAATAGTGTTGGGTGTCCGGGGTGGTGGTCGAGTTGTTTTGGTTGTCGTGGATGGGGTGGCGGTGATGTGAAAGAATGAGTGGTATGGCATGTGTTGTGGAAAACACATGCACTGGCCCAAATATCACCCAAAACAGGAAATCTACTTGAATTGATTTCCACCAATGCATCATCTAAACCTTACCAGACTTTGAACTTAGTTCTTCAATAAGAATATTTTTCCATTTTCCGTTTTATTCATTAACTTTTCCACTTCGCGACTCTATGTTTCTATATTTTTGGTAGGTTATTCTATGCATTTCCTGAAATATCAAATGTGTTGCTATCCGACACAATAGGCAATGAAGAATGAGATCTCATTGAGCTTCTCGTTTGATAATCATTAAACAAAGAAATCAGGTATGACTTCACTTCGTCTCTTATTTTGCACCCTTGCACTTCTCTGTGCATTCTCACAAGTACAAATGACATGTAATCAAACTTAAAACGAGGAACAAACACACAAGCAATAAATATCATCTTATTCATTTTAGTTGGATCACCCCAATACTTATCAAACTTCTTTTTCATCCTTTTCATCATTGCATTTAATTAAGTATTTTCATTTACCATCAATCCAGTCAATAAATAATAAACTCCACTGATTTCTTGAAAATGAACATTAGATGTGATATATAATGAACCTGAAATTCTTATGGTAAGAGTATAAAGCTTCAAGAAATTCTTTCAAATGTCTCACCTTCATCCAATCACCACTTGTAACTGAACCTGCAGCCATTCCATCCTCACAAAGATATGAAAGAAGATAATTCAACAAATTCTCAAAATCAAGGCAACCATATTGTTGTGCTGTATCCAACATTAAATATGTGGAATTCTATATAGTAGGAACATCCAAACATAACATTTTCTTACATGCTATCTTTTCAATGTCGCAACAATCTTTAAATCTTTTATATCTTGCAGGGGGATTACTATCTGACATTATCTTGACATAACTTTGTCTAACTACGTTTACAGGGGAGCACTCATAAACCAACGTCCTTTAAAAACCCGTCTTGAACAATCATATTGGATTATATGAGTTCATAAACCCTCCACATGAGATTTATTTTCCCACATTTACTCAAGGGTTAGCCAGTTCTTTCACCTTAGGGGTACTCATTTGTCTCGAACTAGCCATCTGCAACTTGTTAACAGTAAAGATACATGCCTCTTAAACCCCAATCAAGTAAACATTTAGTAATCACATCAGCCATAGTATCACCTTTATGACTAGAAATTGGACAAAAATTTAATATTCTTGTATGCAATTTTCAATCTCTATCAATAAAATGAGCGGTAAGACACATATAGTTTAATATTTGCATCGAATTCCACGTATCAGTTGTAATACAAATTCTTTGGTGGGCTTCTTTACAGAAAGATTTCAATTTATTCTTCTCTTCACTAAAAAAACTCAAAACAATCCCTTGTCACTATTGTACGAGAAGGAATTCGAAATAAAGGTTGTGCAATTTTCACAAACTGTTAAAGCCTTCTTTTTCAACCATACTAAAAGGTTGCTCATCTATAATTATCATCCGAGCTAAAGCTTTTCTTATTAACTCCTGATCAAATTTTCTAGTGTTAACAATTACATCACCATTCTGATCATCTAACTTTCGTTCAAAGTTTAATAGTGATTGAGTATAATCAAAATTATTATGGATATATACCTTACAATGCTTCATCAGATAAGTAAACATTTGTGATGTGATAGTTGTTCCCACATTGCTTACACTTTGCTTTAATGTCTCCATCTCCGTCAATTAATTTTTCAAAATGTTGCCAAACCACCGATCTTGATTTCATGGATTTTTTTTGAAGAATCACTTGAAATAGGAGTCTCGAATATCTCTTCTTTTGAAATCACTAGTCGCAAAATCATTAGTTTGAACTTCAGTCATCAATGTAAAATAGTAAAAAAATTTATAATTATATTAACAATGTTGTCCAAAACAAGTTAATTATTGACTAACATCAATACATGACATCCCTCAATTATGCCAAGATATTTCTTATAAAACATAAAATGAGAAAATTTGCAGATAGAGGTCTTCCAAACATCTTTTTCTTATTACATATTTGTTGTCATGTCAAAAGTATTATAGGTCCCTCGGAGCCCAGTATTGTCCATCTATCCCCAAATATAGAAAATGTACCAGAGAGAGTTTAAAATGGTGTGCATAGAAGATTCTTTATGTTTATTTAACTAACAATAATTTGGCATTTTATGGTTTGACACACTCGGTTATTTGTAGTTTTGATGATTGACCAAAAATTGGGGACCTTTGTAAAGGTACACAGTTTCTTAATGAGTATGCAGGGTTCCTGCTTAAGATTGCAGATGAAACAAACACATGGGGACCTAGAGATTTGGTTACAGGCTCTTTCATGATGAGGAGTCAGTGATTGCCAGTTGGAGACGTACAGAAAGTTCGGGTGCACACTTTCCGATGGCGTCAGAAAAGTGCTGACTTTCCAGCCAATGGAAAAAAGGTTTAGGAAGTGGACTTGCCCATATAAAAAGACACTTTCCTAAACATTATCAAAGTTTTTGCAACTTGATAAAAACTTTTCAAGAAAATCTTCTGCCAAAGGCTACTTACAAAGAAAAGGCGAATTATTCAAAGAACACATCAATCTCTGGAGTTTTCATCTAGTGGTTGAGCATACCTTTCTTGTGCTAAAACTGTAAATCCAGTCCTGAATCTATAAGTTATTGGTGTTGTTGTGTTCAAAGTCTAGTTGTCCGTGGGCATTAGCTTAGTGGGTAGATTGTTTTCTACTTAGGCTTGTTAAGTAATAGAGACTATTGCTTAAACTGTGAGATTGATAACTCTTGTCTTACATTTGGTGTTGTAATCGGTTTTACCTTTTGCTTTTGAGATTTAGTAATAAAAAATGGATTTGAAACCTGTAGACAGGTATCGTGGTTTTACTCCTTAAGCAAGGAGGTTCCACGTAAAATCACGTTTTTGATTTTTACTGACATTTGAACTTCTTTTTTATTCATTAGTGTAGTAGGGACCTGGTTCCATTTACTTGATAAGTGAAGGAAAAATTCTATCAAGTGGTATCAGAGCCGTATACTCCCTGTTTGGTTAACACCAAGGAAGGATTTTGATCTTCTAGAATGGCTGCTCCACATTATCTTGAAGAAGGCAGGCGTCAAACCGACCTCTCGTTTCAATTGGACATTTATACAGCGGTGGAAAGTTAGAATTGCATGGACTATCTCAGGGCTGAAGACAGACGAGTTATGGGAATAGGTACGTGGATGGACTCATTTGTTCCTGATGATGGAAGCAAAGGATTGGAGAGAAGACTTTTACGTTCCAAAGCTAGAAAGAATGATGATGAAGCTGGACAGTAAAAAGATAGAAAAAGGTTCAAAAGCTAAAACTCTTCTGTCTAGGGATAGACCTGATGAGTACAACAGAGTGTCAGGCTATGATTTTGCTAAAGAAATTTGGGACTGACTAAATACGTACACATGAAGGAAACTGAACAAGTCAAAGTATCTAAGATTGACATTGCTACATCACGATATGAGGATCTTCAAAATGAAGGAGGAGAAAAGAGAAACAATACAGACATGTTCACCAAGTTTTCTTTCACAGTTACAAATGAGCTGCCGAAGTTAAGTGTGAACCTATAAGCGTATGACCAAACATTAGAAAAGTGTTTCAAAATTCTTCCAAAGACTTGGATGGCGCAGGTGATGCCATTTACAGAAGCCAAGGAGTTTGAAGGCTGACGAGGATGCTTTGGATTGGTAAATCTGAAGGAACATGAGATGAATCAAAAATCTACGATTAAGGAAGCTAAGCTAAGAAGGACCAGTCCATTGATGCTGAAGTATTGATAGATGAAGATTCAGTGACGGTGTGATTATGGCATTTCATGTCAGAGGCTTTCAAAAAAATGGTGAGGAAGGAAATACAAAGTTTATAAAAAGAGGAAAAAATGGTACTCGGAAAATGCTGCTCAAGGTTGATACTTGCTACAAGTGTGGAAAGCTTAGGCCACTTCATCGAGAGGTGTGTCCTTTTTGCTAAAGAATGAAAGCAAGGATTACCAAATAATCATAGAAGTGACAAAAAGAATAGACAAGGGACCTGGTACTGCAGAGAGATAGAAAAGTTGTGCAGACTTGGTTGCTCAAAAAGGCTCTTGCTGCATGGGTGATTCTCACAGTGATTCAAAAGACAATGATGAGCCAAAGATGTGTCCATGGTTGTTGTACATGAGGAGGAAATAATGTGTTCCTTCATGAAATGTTTGGCTCTCATGGGCCACACAGAAGATTGAAAGAATAGGAGGACAATCAGGTAACTCTTCTAGATATAAAAATGACTTGGATTTAAATATGCTCTTAAAAAATTCGAGAAACTTGGCAAAGTCATGGATGGATTCTGGTGATTAGAGTTAACATCTGAAAGAGGACACCATAAATGCTTGAACTTGAATGTTTGACTGAAAACAAACGTTAAACGGAAAAGAGAAATAATGCAAGAATGGTTTGTTCTCTAGAGTCAAATAATTCTGAACTTAAGAAAACCAGTTAAAACCGATTACTGAGGAAGCTTTTAAAAAATTGAATGGAATTGTCAAATGGGTTTTTGCAAGATGAAATCAAGAAGAAATTTGAACAACTTGAGAAAAAAACTGGTCTGTCACTTTGAAAAAGAGTAAAAATTAGGAAAACGAGGATATTGTCAAACTTAAGGAAGAACTTGAAAAATCCCTTCTTATAGTGGACAAAATCCTCAAAGTTACTGTCACAAATGCCAACAAATCAGAGTAATTTCAATAAGAAAGGACTAGGAAGTTCTGAATCAAATTCAATCCCCTATAATCCTCATCAGTAAGTATGTGTTGATCTGATAATTTGCTATGTCTTCAATTGTGGTAAGAAGGGACAGCGAAGGGGTGAGTGTTCTAGATGGAGAAAAATACAGTCTGTGGGAAAGACTCTCTAATTTATGCTGAAGACAAAAATGGTACCAAAAGAGGAGACCTGGTCCTTCAAAAGCATGTATCAACTCACAGATTTTCAAAAAGAAAAATCTGTCCCTGCTCCTATGTCCCTTTTGTTAGGAAAGCTACAAAATATGGTGGCCTCTGTCTAACACTTCGTTCTTCTACCGTCTCCTTATTCGCCCCCTTTTAGTGCTCCCCATCCACTTTTTGTATTTGGTGTCTTCGAGCGTGTCTCATCCGCTTTTCTGTTGTTTCTTGTTTCCTTCTCCTATTACGCCAGGGTCTACCATATTGGATATAAATTAATATAATCATCCCTTTGTATGCCTACTGGGAACTCAAGCTGAAATGGGTTCCCAACTAAAACAAGGAGTCTTGGTGAAGGTGGAGTGAGAGAAGCAGCAACCAAGTTGTGTATATGGACAGTGGATTGCTCTAAGCATATGACTGGTGATGTAAAAACTCCTCTCACTTCCAGACACTTCAGAGGAAGGGGTTTTTTTTTGTGTTTGGGGGGTTTTTTGTCTCTTTTGTGCATGGTAATAAGAAAGGGTACTATTAGGGAGTTGGCAAAGTCAGGAAGGTATCTTGAAGATTCAATGACAATGTTGTATCATGTGGATGGGGTTGAAGTACAGCTTGTTGAGTGTGTCACAAATCTGTGAACAACGGAAAATGAGGTCAAGTTTACTTTTGAGGAAATGCAATGTGGTGCAGTTTAACTACTAAACAAAGTAATTCTCACGCACACAGAAAGTAAAATAGTATTGTGGCAAAACTTAGAAACGGGTCTCAGGAAGATGATATAAAAAATGTCTAGATGCTCGAATGAGAAATGCTGATTTCGTGGCATCGTAGGCTGGGGTATGTTGAGCTCAATCTTTATTGAACAAATTGATTCTAGACCTGGGTCCGAGGTCTGCCCAAGCTGAAGTTCTGCTGTGGATGAAAGATAAAATCTGTGAAGATTTGTGTAAAGAAAAAAAAACCAATCAGATCATCCTTAAGCCCAAAAAATCAAGTAACAGATCAAGACACTAGAGATGCTCATAGGACTTGTGTGGAAACCCTTAAAAGGTCAAAGCAGAAATGGCAAAGTAAGAAGTACATTTTGGTGTGATTGTTGATGATTACTCAAGAATACACCCTGCGACGAGATTCTTGAGATCAAAAGGCTATCCAGCTGAGGAGAGTGGTGGGGGGTATTCGTCAAAATGATTCAAACCAATTTGAATCAAGTTATTTACGCATTCGATTGATCTTGGCACTAAGTTTGAGAATCAACACTGGATTAGATTCTGCATGGGAGATATGGTACGAGGCCATAATTCTCTGCTCCAAGAACTCCTCAACAAAATGGAGAGTAGTGAAATAAAGAACAGAAACTTGGTGAACATGTGTAAGAAACTATGATGATTGAAATCAAAATCTTCCTCAAAAATTCTGGGCTGCAGCTGTTACACAGCATGTCATGTTACCAAACAGGGGTTGGTCTAATAAGAGCTGTTTTGAATAAGACTCCATATGGAGCTGGCTCAAACAACAGAAAGCAATGTTGAGCTATCTTAGAGCATTCGGATTGCACATGTTTATTTGCTGAATAATGGGAAGGATGATATGAGAAAAAATTTGATTCTAGAAGTGATGAGGAGTGTTGTTGGGATAGTCTTCATCCAGCAAAGCTTTATAGAATATTCAATAAAAAAGAATCAATGCATTGAAGAGAGCAGTCATGTTATGTTGTATTTGATGAAGATGGAAAGCTTGGAGAATGACTGGATTAAATGAGGATGATGATGTGATGAAAAATGATCAAAATCAAAGAAGACTGAAGGAGGGAAGTGATGCAGATCCAACTACTGAAAAATTGACTATGATGTCAGAATATAGTCTAATGAGAGAACCCACCCCCAAAAAATAGAGAAAAAAAACACAACGAAAAAAAACAAAAAAAGAAAAAAAAAAAAAAAAACAAA
Organism: Solanum habrochaites; assembly: GCA_027704765.1. Classification (NCBI taxonomy): domain Eukaryota; kingdom Viridiplantae; phylum Streptophyta; class Magnoliopsida; order Solanales; family Solanaceae; genus Solanum; species Solanum habrochaites. Next base: position 33,136,897 of record JAKWJA010002494.1, read on the forward strand.
AAAAGTAAAAAAACCTCTAAAAAACAAAAAAAAAAAAAAAAAACCCCCAAAAAAAATCTAAAATAAAAAAAAAAAAAAAAAAAAAATAAAAAAAAAAAAAAAAAAAAAAAAAAAAAAAAAAAAAGAAAAAACCCCCCAGAAAAAAACCCATACCCCCCTCCTAAAAAAATAAAAAAAAAAACCCCCCCCCAAAAGCCTTTCCAAGAAAAAAAAAAAAAATAGAGAAAGACAAAAAAAATTTTCTTTAAAAAAAAAAAGAATCAGAAAAAAAACAAAAAAAACCCCCTCACCCCCCCCCTCTACAAAAAAAAAAAAAAAACAAACCCAAAAAAAAAAAAACCCCCCCCCCAAAAAAAAAAAAAAAAAAAAAAAGAACACACAAATAAAAAAAAAAAAAAAAAAAAAAAACTCCCCCCCCCCCCCCTCCCCCCCCCCAATACAAAAAAAGAAAAAAGCTTCTGAGGTTGAAAAGGGATTGATATTGTACCTGGTTAATATCAAAATTCCAGCCAAGTACATCGACCCCCTGAAAATGATTGTTACTCGTGATGAGAAAGAACATGCTTGATCAATCTCAATCAGTCTACTCCAAGATCAGGATGTGGACGCATAGTTCATCACACCTTTTGCTAAATCTTCATTTCTCCTGTTGGAATTCTGGAAATTTCAAACTAAGATCAAAAACATAGAATCTAGTTTGCATTCTTAGCATTCATATCATCTATTGAGCCCAAGAATGTGTGAAAGAAGCGTTGAGTGATGCAGACTGGATTCAAATTCTATGCCAGAAGAACTCCCATCAGTTGGAAGAAGCAAGGTATGGTACCTTGTTCTCGAACCTGAAGGCAGGAACTGTTATTGGAACGAGGTGGGTTTTCAAAACAAGCTTGCATGAAAATCGAGTGATTCCTAGAAATAAATTCTAGGTTGGTGATGCAAAGGGATTACAATCAAGAAGAAGGAATAGACTATGATGAGACCGTTGCACTGTTTGCCAGAATGGAGCTATTAGAATTTAATAGCTTGCGCTATTTTTGACTGAATTTAGGGTTTCAAGCTGATATCAGATGGATGTGAAGGAGTGATTTCTAACATGGCGATCTTAAAGAGACGAGTGTTTGTCACACCGGCAAACTCCTGGTTGTGAACGATGCAGAGGCTACCAAATTGTCATGTGGTTCAGATTGATAAGGCATTATATGGCCTGAAGAAAGCTCCAAGAGCATGGTATGAAAGGTGTCAAGTTGTTCTGCTGAAGAATGGTTCAAACGTGAGCGCAAGATAGGAAACAAATACTCTGTTCTTATTCAAAGAGAACAAAATGCTTATCATTCACTAGGTTATGTGTATGACATTAATTTTTGGAGCTACTTCAGACATATGTGTGAGAATGTTAACTCTTTAATGGGAAAGGAGTTTGAAATGAGCATGTGGGTGAATTGGGACATTTTCCTGGGTTTGAAAATCAAGCATCATCAAATGAGATGTTTTTTTCAATATGTCAGGAGATAAGTACATCAAAGAGTGGTGAAGAAAGTTCAATATGTTTGATTCTAAAACCATTGATACTCCTATGGGGGGACCCAATTACCAAGATGATAGTAGAAGAATCTGTCCTGTTGTGAATCAGAACAATGTACAGGGGAATCATTGGATCCTTGTTATATCTACTGCTAGCAGGCCTGATCTTGTGGTATAGTGTTAGAATGTGTGCCAGTTTCAAGCATGCCTGGGATTCACACAATTAAAGGCTTGCAAAAACGTATTCTCAGATACTTGAAGAAAGACAGTTGGGACCTGGTTTTCTTCTATACTGCAGTTGACCATTTGATTTGGTTGGTTTTGCAGATTGCTTGATTTTTGCTGGTTATCAGTTGACAGGAAGAGCATCTTCATGGATATGGCTCATTCCTTGGATCATTCACATCTCTGGGTCAAGTACCAAGAAAACAGAACTTTGTGGCTCTTTCAAACTGTGAAGCTGAATATGTAAGCTGCGCAAGCTTGTTGTTCTTAGTTGCTGATGGATCAGGCAACACTGGAAGATTTTGGGATTCACATCAAGAAATTCCTCTTATGTTGTGACAACACAGGACTGTTAGTATGGGAAAAGAAATTCAGTCCACCATAAGAGAACAAAGGCACATTGATGTTAGACATCATTTTTGAGAGATAATATTGAATGAAAAAGGGAAATATTGTTCTCACCATTATTGTCTCCAAACGGAGGAGCAAATGCAGACATCTTTCACCAAGGCTCTCAGCAGTGATCAATCTTGAGGAAAATCGGTTGGTTGGGCATGATTTGATCTCAAGTGATGATCTTAGCATCCCAAACAGTGCATTCCCCTGATGGATAGAATCGCATTGCAGGTATTCCTTTTGTTGTGAATATTTAAATATTGAACATAAGATCCGTTTTGTGTATTTTGTAGGTACACTCTCGTGAGATAGCTTAGCATGGAAGCAACGTAGGAACAAACTAAGGATGAAGGCTTAACCTATGCTATGGTACCTGGTGCTCCCAGGGTTAGCATTATACATTAAATGAAACTGAAAATAAGTATGGACCGTTGATAAATGCAACGGTCATACATCGGTTACCTGACTGATAAGTCCCATCGTTCTCTCTCAAACGCGCATCCAAATCACGGAAACTTGGCACCTTTTCTCTTATTTAAAAGCCCTCACTTCTTTTGAAATGTCTTCATAGTCTCTTAATATCTTCTTCCTATTCACGAAGGTTTTTAGCAAAAAGTTCAAAGGGAAAAATTTGTCTTCTTCTGTCTTTAGCTTCACTGTTTAACAAGAAATATTAATAGATTAAAAACCATGTCTTCTCTCTCATCTCTTCCAAACAGATTGAATGTCTACTAAGGGGAAATAGAGCCTCTTTGCCTTTTATTCTACGACCACTACACCCAGCCAAACTTCCTCCACCTGTGCAAGCAGTTTCCACAAGACAACCCCTGATTAACCACTTTTCCCATAGAAGTCTAACAGTTCTGTCGTTGCCTAGGGCTCGGGTCCGGTACAAGAATGTTGCCTGACAATATGTGTTGAAGGGATTTACCCAAGCACAAGGCTTCTGCGTCCACTATATTGGCAGCGAGTTGAAGAGCTCGTGATGGAAGTTTGGGCCACCTGATGCGTGAAGAAGCAGGGCAAGAGATCATAATGAGTCTTGGACAGAGAAGAGGTAAGACCCCCACTCTAACCTAATTTTTTCTTTGTGATAAGACCCTCTGATTTAGGAAGGTATCTCCTCTGACTAGCAGCGAGGAAGAACCTGTTTAAAAGGAGAGATAGAGAGAAGATAAGGGGAGAGGATCTATAAAGGAAAGGATAAAGTTGTAGGGGAAATAACTCCAGGAACGACCCACTACTAGGTCTGTCCCGCTCAAAAGGATGACTGTAGGCGTTGAGAGCGAATGCACGTGTCTACTGCTGCAGTTCAAAAGTGCAAGAACTTTCAAGGTATCAAATTTTAAAAAACATGATGTTAATGTGATTGAGTTGTGGTGGAGAAGAAGTGGAATGGAAAAGAAAAATAAGGAAAAAGAAAAAAGAGGTCGAAAAGAAAAAGGAGAAGGTTATGAGAAGGTTGACAAAACAAGGTGCAAAAAGGCAAGTGAAATCTGAGAAAAAAGAGAAAAGACGGCACATGGGATCTGGTTCCCAAACCAGGGAAAGTGAAAGGTGTCAACCGGCAGGAGGTGGTTGACAATACTGAGAACACAAACAGTCTTGGCAGGAAGATTTGATAGGGATTATAACTCTTCCTTGCTGGATTCTATGCACGATATGTGGAGGATTCAATTTGGGACGACTTGTCGACAAAATCCCCCATCCCCATGAAAAAGAACAGTCGTGATTTTACGACAATGTCCAATTCATGGAAGGTGGGGCAATCCTACACGGGTAAGGTAAATGATATTGCCATAATCTTTGGATGAGGAAGGTTTGAGCAAAATGATCAGGTGCACTAAAGAGGGGACCCGGTAGAGTGCTGGGGCAAAACTTGCTCTTCTGAGTTCGCTTAGGGATTTCTAAGACATCCACACTAAGGTTGCTATTTGGATTATAAATAAAATCATGAAGAGTGAGATAAGCTGGTGTTGATTTCGTCAACAAGGTGCTCCTTCCTCGCACATAAAAGAGGGACCGTTGCACACTGTGGCTGATTTGTATATGTGGAGAGGTTGTATAGCTTCGACGCTTTGAACCTTCCCTTGGTCTAATTCTTGAACAATTCACAAAACTGCATGAGAGGAGAGGTTGTTCACGGAATGGGGTATGGATATTTTCTCACGGAAAGATTTCAAGCACTTTCAAAATACCTTAGTGTTGGAAAAGTGGGGACTGTTAAGCAGACTATCTCTGAAAGTACCTGGTTGAGTGCGAATGCATGGGACGGACAAAGGCGATCCAAAGAGCAAACTGACCCAACTTATTGATGACCAGGAGAGCTTAAGCACGGAGGTTGAGGATTACTGTGCGGGTTAAAGGGTAAAAGAGGCAGAGATGCATACTCAAAGCAGAATTTACTTACTGCCATAAAGTGAAGGGACCTGGTTCTTCCGTAGTTCAAGCTCTGGAGGAAAGAGAATGTTAGTTGAAGGCGGAAGATTAACTGCCAGGCAGGAAAAGGCCATCAAAGACAATGATGCTGCCAATGCACGGACTCACTCTTGTTATCCAGTCCCTGTCGTTTCATTCATCTCCCCCCCGCCTCCTAGTTGTTGAACAACTCCCTTCCCGTGGTCATTTTTGTGTGGCTTATCAATGTGGTTGATGGATATATATTCAGTTGTTTTTAATTGTATTTATGTTTTATAATGGCGGTGGTTTGGGTAATTTATGCCTTTGTTGTTCTAATTATATTCTTTTTTTGTTGCATGCTTTTCCCTTACTGATTATTGCTTTAGCTTTGATCTTATCTTTAGTGTTTAGGTGTTGACATCACTGGTTTATGCATGTATTCTTTTTTATGATGCCAAATGTGGGGGGAATTAAAACCGTTGAGTATGCGTAGCTAAATGATAATTCAAGTAAGGGGGGAAGAAGATACAGAGGGGGAAATATACAGTGAGGGTGGAAGTATAAAAAGGGGGAACCAAAGTTGGCGAAGATCTTTGATCATGTTTCAGTGTTTGTCATCATCAAAAAGGGTAGAAAATGTTATTTGTAGTTTTGATGTGATTTGACAAAACTTGGGGGGGGGACTTGAAAGGTACAGTTTGTACTTAATTGGAGTATTGCAGGGTTCTGCGTAAGTATTGCAGATGAAACCCAGGACTGCACTAGTAGAGGTACCATCGCTCTCAGTGTATGAGGTAGTCAGTTGGTATTGCCAGCTGGAGACGGTACAGAAAGTAGGTGCACACTTCCCGATGGCGTGACAGAAAGTGTGACTTTTCCAGTTAGCCAATGGCCAAAAAGGTTTAGGAAAGTGACTTGCCCATATAAAAGGTGACTTCCTAAACATTTATCAATAGTTTTTGCAACTTGATTAAAACTTTCAAGAAAACTCTTGCAAAGGCACTACAAGAAAAAGAAAAGGCAGCAGAATTTATTTCACAGAAAACACGCAATCTCTGGAGCTATATATCTAGTTGTTTGAGGAATACACTTCTCTGGTCTGAAACTGTAAACCATGTCCTGAATCTATAAAGGAATTGGCTATGGTTGTGTTGGGTTAAAAGTCTAGGTGGTCCAGGTGGGATAGCTTAGTGGGTAGATTGTTTTTGTCTACTTAGCTTGTTAAGTAATAGATGGATATTGAGCCTTAAACTGTGAGATGATAACTCTTTCTACCATTTTGGTTTGTAATCGTTTGTTTTACTTTGGCTTTTGAAGAATTAGTGGAAACGATTGAAAATCATGCTAAGACAGGTCGTAGTTTTACTCCCTTTAGCAAGGAGGTTTACACGTCAAATCAAAGTTTGATTTTACTGCATTTAAAATTGCTATTTTTATTCATTAGTGTATAAGGACCGGGTCCATTTACTGTTAAGTGAAGGGCATTATATTCTATCAAAGATATTTCTTATAAAAATTAATATGCGAAAAAATTTGCAAGCTAGAGGTCTTCCAAAATATCTTTTCTGTTACAGATTGTCATGTCAAATTTATATAGGTCCCTAGGAGCCATTATTGTCCATCATATCCCCAAATATAAACATTGTACAGAGAGAGTTTTAAAATGGTGTCATAGATGCTTTATTGTTTATTAACTAACAAAATTTGTATATGGTTTTACACATCTCCATTTTAAGGAAGTAGATTTTAATATAAGTTAATATATTACTATGAAAATTATTTGAAATCAACTATTAATAAATTTATGCTTATATGATTAATGGATAAGAAGAAACATTTATAAACATAAGAGAAGAAGAAAAAAGAGCAAGCGACAAAAAGTGAGAAAGTGAATAGGCAACGCTGAATTGTTCATGAAATTCAAGTAATGTATGTAATAAGGATGTATTATAAGTACATTGCCTGTTGATATGGTAGAACCTTAGTAACATACATGGTAAACCGTAAAGAGGAGATGGTGTAATGAGGGAAGGTGCGGGCATGATAGATGAGCAGGAGATGAGGAGAGATGAGAGGAGAGAAGAGTGAGAGGTAACTATTGGACTTTTTCGTTTTGGCCGATTTAAAATTTTTTTTCTAAATTTGAATTCAAGAACACGAATATCAAAAACGTAACTTATAAATGCCAAACCCAAACCAAAACCAAAAAAACAATGCCATAGACTACAATTAGGTTTAATTTTTTCTGTTTAATGCCAAAATAGTCACACCCCTACTTATGAAAGTGAGTGATCTCATCTTGTGAAATACACCTTTAGGATCTTTAAAAGGATAAAATAAAAAGCTAATGGACTAATTGACAAATATATACAGGTCTTAGACTTAGTCAAAAGAGACATTATAGGAAGGTCTCAAATTTTTTTACGTAAAATAAAATGAATAGACTAATAAAATTGATCTGTTTAAAAAAATTTGAAAAATTGCAAATTTAACATTTTATAAATTTCAATTTCTAAAAAATTAAACAAATTTTGTACAATGAGGTGTTGGAGTACAAATTAAGCAACTATTTGCAACAACTTCAGCCGTCACGACATTAGGTTATAAATTGATTTATAAATTTCGATTTTAGAAAAATGTGCATCTAATTAATGGAGTTTGGTTCAATTCTTATACTTCAATTTAGAGTTAATATCTCAAAGGGTCACTCAACTTTGAGAAATTATCTTTAAAAGTCACTGAATTTTGTTTTGTATCAATAAATCACTTAACTTAGACTTTTGTATCAAAATAATCACTCAACTAAATTTATCATTAACTAAATTTAACATGATAAAATAAATTAATTTTCATTATCAAAATTAAATGACCTTTTAAGATTTTAACTTTGCTATAAATTAATTAATTTAATAGTTACTTCTCCTTGTCAGTATAAGCTAGGTTTATTAGCACACCTGTAACTAAATATGTACGCTATTAACATAGCGTCTAGAAAACCTCAATCTATGTTATCCCCATTTTTTAAAAGAACTAAAATCGCCTAGTGGTTAGCAGAGATTGTTGTGAATCTTATCTTTACATAAATATCAAAAGATACGAAGTTCTTGATTTGCAAAATTCTAATAAAGTAGATTTCGCACAATGGAAAAATGAGAATTAATTTCAGATATGAATATTTAACCTAATCAATAACACAAATTTCATTTTATTTATTTATTTTAGGGATGTTAATTCATTCAATTTAGGACATTAAATGATAATTGTTTTTGTCATGGTAAATTTAGTTTAATGAGAAATTAATTGAACATTTTATTGATACTATACAAAGAGCTTAGTTGAGTGATTTTTTCTGATATAAAAGTCTAAGTTGAGGGATTGATTGATACAAAACAAGTTTTAATGACCTTTTTAGAGGATAAAGTCTTAAGAGTTAATGTGACCATTTGAGATATTAACTTTTCAATTTTTAGTTTGTTATTTTGAAATTAATGTAATTCTTCGATAGAAACTAAAAATGAGCTACATAAAGAGAGCGACTCCGCATAGTATTTCTCTGAAGCTAAAAACTGATCCTGGCTTTGCCTGGGCTTTTCATATTTTAGGGTCCGTTTTGGCAATATATTTTCCAAATAATATTTGGGAGAAAACTTGGCAAATAGTGTTTGTACATACATCCCAAAGTGGATATTTTTTGCGACTTCGATGAAAACATTAGCCTCTTTTCCCAGGGCAGTCATCTGCAAACCCAAGTAATAGCCGACAGATATTGTGGCAAATACATTCTTTATGTTTGAACATAACTTGGTTCTCCATCTTTATTAAGTGAAGTTGATGGCCGGTTATGGTTACAACTCATTAGTCACCAGGTCTTAGTCCATGGAGGAAGTATTTGAATGATTCTTTTATGTCACCTGATACAATCTATTCTTTTTGTCTGTTTTTCAGATTAGGTAAAGATTTTATCTGGACTTGAGAAGAATCATTTTTTTCCCTTTGGTATACGAAGACGGACAAAAGGTAAAGAATTTTACCCAAAAATATGATACCCTACAAAAGCATGAAATAATTTATGTTATCTGAACTTTGTATGTGCTCCAAAAAATAAAATAAGAACAATATGCTTCCTCTCATCTATAAGAAGTGCTCCGCATACCTAAAAAAGCTCTCCTATTTGTCTCCCTTCAGATGAACCACATTGGCGCTAAAGGAGCTATACCTCATGCTCTAGTTCTTCTTTTATAAATCTAGCTATTCAACATGTACTTCACTGTGGCTGGCATCACCCATTCTATGCTAAATACATCAAGCACCTTCGACCATACTTGACTTACAATTTAACAATTTCACAGTATGTGGTCTACTTTTGTCCCAATCTCTTGCACATGAAGCACCAGTTGATATAAGTTATCTCCTTCCTCAAATTGTTTGATGAGAATTACCTCTCGCTACCAGCCAAATAGAGAACGATATTTCTATGGTGCTATAGAGACCCAATTGATAAGCATGAAAAATCATTTTCTCTCGGTAAAACAAGCTCCTTTCCTCCTTTAGGGCCAGAACCAAAACTTCCTATTCCGCTACAATGTTTTTGTATAGTAGGGTCGTCAAAATATGGAACTAGCTCATCTTCTGTCTAGTATATTTCTCCTGAACTTAAATTCCATATCACTACCACCTTTTAGTCGTAAAGTTATGCTACTTATTCCATTTGTGAGCAGGAGATCTGAATATGGTGGAAAGCATACTCCTCAGGTTCTCATCCCCCCACCTCTGTGCTCTAAAAAAACTTTAAAACTTATTCTTCCCTCTTAACTCACTTTGAATCCACTTTGTATTCTGTTCCTATACCTAAAGACTGTTAGCGAAGAGTTCATCCAGGATGGATAGATGCCATGATAGAAGAAATGAATGCTATGGAGGCTAATAACACTTGTGCACTGGTTTAGTTACATGAGGGTAAATCCATGGTTGGATGTCGTTGGGTCTGTACAGTCAAGTAGGTCTTCATGTTAAGATTGACTGAAGGCTCAGCTTGTTGCCAGAAGATATACACAGATTCATGACCTCGATTATGGTGAAACATCCTCTCCGGTTACCAAAATTGCTCCTTAGCAGCAATACATCGTTGGACACTTCATCAATTGGATATCAGGAATTCCTTTTTGCATGGAGAGCTATTCGAGGAGGTATATATGGAGGAACCATCAGAATCTGTTAATCAGGAGGAGTCATACATGGTATGTGGTCCGAAGCAATCACTTAACACAATCTTCAAGAGCATGGTTTGGTAGATTCAGTTTGGTGATTTTACGATTTGGGACGACTCATAGTGCCACAGATCATTCTGTTTTTTTATCGTCATGATTTTATAGATAAATGTATGATATTCTAGTAGTTTATGTTGATGACATTGTCATAGCATGTAATGATCAGGACTGAATTCAGAACTAAAGCAACATATGTCTGACGACTGACATTTTTCAGACGAAGGATTTGGGAAACTTAAAAATACTTCTTGGGGATTAAATTTGCACAATCCACACCAGCATCGCAATTGTTCCAAGAAAGTATAATCTGGATACATTTGAGAAGACGGTCATGATAAGTTGTAAACTTGTTGATAATATGGATCAAAATGTCAAACTTGTTCCTGGTCAGGGGGAGCTGTTGAAGATTGTAGCCGATATCAAAGATTGGGTGGCAAGTTGAACTATGTCATAATCGTACGGCCAGATATTTCATTTGCAGTAACCATCGTCAATCATTTTCCAAACTCTGTGAAAAAGCATTCGGACAGATACATGAAAGGAGCTCCAGGACAAGTTTGTTAAATGAAGGTAAGGGTCACTGTGACATTGTTGGGTATTCTGATTCAGACTAGCCAAGTTCTCCATCAGATAGACATTCTACTTTTACATATTGTCTTATGATTGGAGGGAACTTGCTCTCTTGGAAAAGTAAGAAGCAAGATGTTGTTGCCAGATCTAGTGCTGAAGTAGAATATTGAGCTATGACTCTTGCTACTTGGGAGCTTATCTGGTTGAAACAACTTCAAGATATTTTTATAGAAGGGAAAATGGGAAGGCACTTCAAATTAAGGTGTTTAGATGTCAAACGAATGAAACTAATATGTAACGATCAAGCTGCTCTTCACATTTCTTACAAATGTTATTTTTCATGAGGGACATAGCATATAGAGGTGACATGTCATTCCATTAGATGATTAGACGAAATATCGAGTTGGGATGCTTGGCCACCATCTTTGATAACTTGAATGATCAACTAGAAGTGTTTTCACTAACCTCATAGGACCTCAGGTTGACTACATTTGTAACAAGCTTGGAGCTTAAATATGTACACTCCAGCTTGAGGAGTGTTGAGATATCATATGATTTTCAGTAATTAGGATTTATTTGATTAGGATTCTTTACATACTAAAATTACTGTAAACCCCAACCAGCTTGAGGGGAATAATCAATCTTCTCTTTTCTTCTATTATCCGTTATCTTTCTCCTAGAATACCAAAAGGTGTTCAAGGTCTTCTTGGTATACTACACTCCAGCTGGCAGCAACATCTGGAAATGGTCTGACTTTTTTTTAAAAAAAAAATGACCCAGTGTAGCTCGGTTGTGTTGTATTTATGAGATAACAAAAAAGGAGGGGTGCTAAAGCTTTACCTCCATTACAACACCATGGTGAGCTAGTCAGATTCATATACATACGAATCAACATATCGAATTCTATTCTAATACAAGGCATTTGACACTTATCCAAAAAGTATGCACCTTTAGCCATTTTGGGAAGTTGCCTAAAAGATGTTAGAATCATCGTTTGGTTAAGCCTAGCAGCCCTTTCACTAAAAAGTCCGCAACTTGATTGCTTTCTCTAAAATAGTGAGTTATTTGGGCATTCGATTGATCCACTATCTCAATGATATGATGATTTTCTAAGTTTGAAGTTGTTGCTGCTCTTGTTGTTCATCATATTTACAATGATCATGGAGTCTAGCTCAAGAGTGAAATTAGTTAAGTCTTGTTGGCTACACCATTTCCCACCAAACTCAACTGCCAATGCTTCTGCCATGTTGTTGCTGGTACATGCTACATCAGTGTTGTGAAAAGCGCGCTTCAAAACGAGGCGACAACAGCGCACTTCTTTTTCCTGAGGCGATGCGATATGAAAAAAGGCGCTCACTTTAGATAAAGAAGCGAGAAGCGACACTAAGGCAAAAGCGCAATAAAGCGCGCTTTTTATAAAAAAGCGACAATTAGAGGTTTTTAAAAAAAATATTTTTTTTTAAATCTTGAAATATACAAATAACTCAATTTTTCTTCACGATTCTTCTTTCGCTTTCAATCTCATTCAAGACTGCGCGACTGAACTGTGTCTCTCCTCTTCACACCTCGACGCGACTGGCAGGTTAAGTTTTAGCCGATGTTTATTAGTTTCTCTCTGTGAGATCTTTTTTTCCTTCCTTCCTCCTGAAATATCCCATCTTCGCCTTTGCCATCTGTCAGTTTCGTTTCTCTTCACAAATGCGATTTGTCTGTAGTTTTTTTCTCTTCTCTTCTTCCTTCATCTCTGTTGCGATCGGCTCTGTTTCTGTTCACAATTACTAACTGCCTCCTGCTGTTTTTTTTTGCAATTCGTTTTGGCTTCTTTTTTTCGTTTTATTTTGTGATCAGGTGTGTAATGCTAGCAACTCCTTTTATTTTTTATTTTTTTGATGACTTCTGATGATGAGAATATGATGAAACCAAGTGACACTTGGTTATGGCACCTTGAGAGTTTGAGGATCTTGTTGAAGACTAGGAGTTTGAGTCTTGTGATTTTAATTATTTTTTTATTTTTTTGGCTTTATATGTTTTAGACTTATGATATTATTTGACTAGTATTTTCCTTTTTAATCTTACGACTAGATAACGTCTATTTAGTTATTTTTTTTAATTTTTATTACAAATGTCATTTTTTTCCAAAAAAAGCGCGCTTCGATTCACGCTTCTCGCTTCTGTGAAGCAAGCCCTCGTCGCTTTTTTCCGCTTCTCGCCTCCCAAAAACACTGTGCTACATGAATTGAAAAGGCTATCACCATCTCTCCGTTGCTATCCCTTGCGATTCCTTCAATTCCAGCGCGACCTATATCCAATCAAAAACTTCCATCAGTGTTAATTTTAATGGTGCCTATCTGAGGCGACTCCATTTGACTTGAGTCAAATTTTGTATTGGTTTTGATCCTTTCTACAATATCACAAAAATCAGTCCACAATGTAAAAGTATTAAAAGGGGGGAAAAGTTTAGATAGTATTATGAAATTTTCTCTGTGTTCCATATCAATAGGCACATCTTTGCATCCACAATTCGTAGCATATGAAAATGGATGTGATGTGCAAGATCCATTGGTGGACTATGTCCTTGGGTTTTATGGCCCACCACTTCTGGAAGACACTTGTAACAGGCTCATTGTTGTGAGTGATCCCAAGAGGATTTCCAATATCTTTCCATAGAAAAATGGCTGCTTCACTAGGAACAAATACATGTTGTAGCGTTTCTGGTTGTGAGCTCCTGCAACATTAACAAGTAAATTTCTGTTAATTCCAAATCTATGTAAAGTGTCTTGAAAGGGCAAATTTGTTTTAATAATTCTCCAAGTCAAAAAGGAAACTCTGAAAGGGACTTTAGAGTGCCAAATCTTGTTCATGAATTCATGCTTTGGCTTGTGGGTTCTAAAAATTTCCAGGCAGACGTGTTAGTAAAGAAGCCATTGTCAGCAGTATTCCACATCGGGTAGTCATTATCATCATTGTTGCCTAAATGGTCCGACTCTAATCTGAGAAGTGTGATTTGAATCATGTCACATCATCTCCTCCCACGAAGTGAATAACAAGAATCTAATGAAACTTAACTTTGACGCATCGTTGGTCCATGCCTACTGTGAACCTATTAAAGGAAGATCAATAATGAACTGGAATCTGTATCTATAAGCACTGAGGATCCTCCGTTTCTACCGGAGAAGGATTGCACTCCATGCTACCCTCTTCTATGTCTTATCTTATAGTATTAAAATACACCCAGTCCATGGTATTTGCCGTTATTAAAATATTTCATCCTCCTCAATCACCATCCCATGCAACACCCACCCCCGAAAATACATTCTGTGGTGCTTCCTAACTCTATAGATTTAGATTTGATGGAGAACTGAGACCCTTCATGCATTCTCTTTTCTTCTTTTTTTTGAAACTGACCCTTCAAGCATTCTTTCATTTCCAGCTTTATGGCATCTGAAAGAGGGTCGATTTATTTTTCTCGCACACCACTCTAGGCAGTCTTACAGCGTCTGTACTACTAACTTCAGCCTACTTACCAAACCCACAGAATTGACTAAGTATAGAAATACTTAAACAGCAATGTCAAACAACAAACAACGGGCACGTTTACAGGAACAAGTTCCCAACCTTTATTAATCGTTAATTAATACAAGGAAGGCTTCACAAATCAGTCTACAGGCTAGAAAATCTCTCTATCTTTGTCCTAGACAAATTTCCCCTTAAAAAACTCAAAAATTCGTACCATGGCTGTTACCTGCGCGGCGGTTACAATGACACATGTCCGACACATGTCAGCCCAGTGTCAAAACTAACTTCCAACAGCTATATTTCCAACAGATAGAATATAATTCAAATGACATTCTTCTCTACACGAAATACTAATATTCTAACACTTGAATATTTCAGGCTTCATTTCACACTTAGAATAATTCTGCCAGCTTCCAAACACTTAGAATATTTTAGCTGTCTTCCACAACTTAGTTTTTATTCAGCATGTCGGGTGAACTACCTTTGGTCCTTGACATTGGCCAAGGTCTTCACACAGCCTTGGCTCAATCAAGCCAACATCTGCCTTGCCCACGCCCAGCCCGCATGTAATCCAGTCGTTCAAGCTGCCTTGCCAACACCCACGCACTTGAACTTGTGTTGCATGTTGCACTTTTTGCCATCATCCATGCAAGACCAATGGCCCAAGTCCTTGTATGTCTGCACGTAGTTTAGATCAGTGTTGCGGGTCTAACAACCACCCGCACCACTGAACTCGATGTCCTACATCGAGACTTGTTGGAGATATTCATCGATTTGAGTCATCGATCTGCCATAGGTCTTTTGCTTTTCCCACACGCATCTGTTTTGCAGACCCACTCTTGCCTTTTCCAGTGAACCAATAACTAGTCTTAGTCATTCTTTTTACTTGTGCCCAAAACTCGTGATCATACTCTGCTCCATTTCAGCATCATACTGTGTAGGACTGATGGAGGGTCCCTCTTGACCTGTTTCTGTCCGGTTCTCCTCTCGCAAAGTAAGGTTTTTTAAGGACACTCACATTAAAAGTGGGATGGATTTTCACCCTTTCTGGCAGCTTCACCTATAAGCACTTCGTCCACGACTTTCAACACACTTCAAATGGACCCATCATACTTAGGAATAACTCCGCTGCCCTGGTTTTACTCCTACTGTTTCCAGATTTGTGGGTAAAGTTTCAGACAACATCCTTGTCACCCACATTGAACCACAACTGAGCGACGATGTTGTTCACATACTTCTTCATGCGCTGCTGAGCCTTGCGCAAGCTATCTTGGTGCCTCAGATAACATTGTCAAGTCTGCTCTTTGGCACCTCTGTATGCTGCTGGAACACTTTCCCTTATTTTAGATTTAGAGGCAACATCTAGTAGGCGTCAAGGCTGTTTGCCTAAAGATTTCAAAAGACATCATGCTGTTTTGTCAGACGACTTGTCAATTATAGCAAAACTGCACAGTTGTCTAACATGCTAACCCAATTCCGTTAACTTGGCAGTCACATAGTGCCCAACTACTCTTCCACAAATGATTATTCTTCCGTCTTTCCATTCTGTGTGGGGTGATTTGCAGTAGAATTTTTAATTCAGTTCCCTATCAATATGATCAATGCTGGTTCCGCAACATCACCCTGACCTTGTGTCTATATCACTCACAATGGTCAGCCGAACACCAAAATATTTACCATATGTTTATAGAATAACTCAGCAGTCAACTTGCAGATGACATAACTCAGGAGTCAACAATAAAAACAGAATATTTTTGAAAACTGTCAACTACCACCATGATAGATGCTTTGTCATCTACTTTAGGAAATCCAGAAATGAAATCCATGCTTACCGATAGCCATGGCCGTTAGGAATAGCACAGATTTGCAGCAAACCTGCTTCCTTCTTATCGTATGGTTCTTGTCGACTTGACAACATGACAAGTCTTAATGTACGCCTCTATTCTCTTCCATTTTCGGCCAAAATAACAAATAGAACAGTACGGCTAACATCCTTTGAACACTGGATGTCCAGCCCAGCAGAGTCATGCGCTTCTTTTCTTTCATCAAGATCTTCGCAACCCGACTGATTTGGTACATCCTACGATTCCCACCCCCTTTAAAATAGAGTAGATCGTCCTCGATCCAATACACCGTCTCATTGTGCCCCTCCTGCACCTGACCCATCCCTTACATATAATGAATCATTTGCATCACACACAACCTGATTCTTCAATAGAATCAGTTTCCAGTTTTGAATTGACTATACTCTACTGCAACAAACCTTCTTTCCTACGCAGCGCATCAGCAACCTTGGTTGTGTTTTCCCTGGTTTATTTTCCCACATTAAATCATATTCTGCCAGGAATTCTTGCCACCGTGCTTGTTTAGGACTCACTTTTTCTGTGTTTTGGAGATGTATTTGCTACAGAAATTATCAGTTCTTCGCTCACCACAAATGAGTGCCCAAGAGATAACTCTCCAAATCTGCAAACATTGTACCACCGCAAACCCATTTTCTTTCTCATGTGTTGAGTCTCTTTGTTCAGCATCATTCCATCAACTTTCTGTTCTTCTGCTTTCAAAGGCCACTGGATGACCTTCCTGCACTAATACGCCACCCACTCGCCTTGTCTGACTCATCATTGTGCACTTCAAAATGGTAAATCAAAATCATGCAATTGAGTATAGGTTCAGATGCAATAGCATCCTTCAAATTTTTGAAATGCTTCTTTCACACTGTTTTCAGTACCACACCCATTTTTGGCATCTTTCTTCAACAATCTGTCCCAAGACGCTTCTTCTTTGAGTAACCAGCAATAAACTTTCGGTAATATTAGCCAAGCCAAGAAACGACCTCAATCATTCATCATGACGAGTGCCTGCCAAGCAACAATGGCCGGCACTTTCTTAGGATCCATTCGAACCTGTTTTTACTAAACAAGATGGCCCCAAGACTTTACTCTTGTGGAGCAAATCACACTTTCCATCTTGACAATAAGAGTGTATTTCCTCAATTAGACAAAACCAGACTTAGGTGATTAACATGTTCTTCTCGACGTTGCGTACTATATATGACCAATAGCCTCCAACTAAGTAAACACCAACCGAAGTCATCAAGATAGTCAAACAGTACATTGTTCTTAAATTGCAAAATGTTGGTCGGGGTCATTAGTCACCCAAATGCATTACACAGGAATTCATAGGAAACCAGATCTATTACACAGTGTTGTTTTTTTGGTTCAGCACCCCTCTGCTATCCTAGGGACCTGCCAATAACCTGCCCTCAAATCAATTTTGTGAACAGCATGCCTTGTGCTTAACCTGTCCATTAAATCTTGCACCAACGGAACCGGATACTTGTTTTTATAGTTTTGCCCCTTGTTCAGCAGCGCCCGGTAGTCCACACACATTCTCAATTGTTCCGTCCTGTTTCTTTTGAATAGAACAGAGCACCATACGAGCCTTAGACCGGCTGATCAAACCCCAGTAATCTAGCATTCATTCAATTTTTTGCGTAGTCAAACCATTCTTTAGGAGCCATACGATATGGAGCTTTGTGCAGAAGCAAACCAAAACCGTACTAGGCAGAGCAACTCAATCTTATGATCCATTCCCCTCCTTGGTGGTAATTTGCTTTGCATTCAGGAGGCATAACATCAGCATCTGTTTTAAGCAATTCACCACACAATCAGGCAATCTATTGTCATATCAGGTTTTAATTTCGCACCAAGGCAGCAGTATGTTTATCGTCAACCCTTCTTCAGCCCTTTTTCGATCGACATAAGCAGACAACACATTCCCTTATCTTTCTTCTTCTTTGGAACTTATTAATGTTTCCAACGGATTAACACACCCTTCAAAAACCCACATCACTTCTACTCATTACCATCACTCCTCCTAAGTGAGGAAAAGGAACAAACTGGTAGTTTCTTAGAAATCAATCCCAATTATAATTTCAAGTCTCCACAAGCGGCATCACCATCGTTATGTTTTCCCACCCAATTTCCAGTCGACATATACAAACCCCATAATCCATGCCCACAATGGTCTTGTGCTTATACGTTGACTGTTTTGGACATAAGAAGGGCTTGTAGACACTCATGCCCATTTTTGCAGCAACCTTCACATCAACAAACGTGTGCGTGGGGCCGCCTGTATCAACCATTGCCATCACACATTGTTCTTTTACTTTTCATTTCTATATGAAGTTAAGGAAGCATTGAGGATTCAAGTGCTGGAGATTTCCCTCCCCAACAGTGTTAATCCCCTCATGTGATTAAAACACACTCCCAATGGATTTGCATGTGCAGCCACAATTTCTTCATCTCCTCCCTTTGGACTCATATTTCCCGAGCAAGCATAGCATTCACCTTTTTTCCCGTTTGACAAGATTTGGCCAAATGAGGCACCACCACAAGTCCAACACCCTACTAAGTGTTCCTTTCTTTATTCTTAGGTCTGTCTTTCCCATCCTTCATGGTTGTGTCTTTCCTTTATCATTTTGTTATTTTCTTACGCTATCCTTCTCCATTCCCCCTTCTTCTCATTCTTTTTCTTAGTTTTTGAATGTAGAGGGGACCTCTGTCGAAGCGAGTCGTCCGGAAATCTACCATGACTCAAGCAGCAGCAATTGCCCCAGGCAATCTTTAACCTTCCTGCCGTCGTATTCGTTTTGATGCCAGCCTTGCATGCCCGAAATGAAATGTGAAGTTTGTCCTCATCGACATATTTTTTGTATGTCTAACATCACAGAGGTAATTCTTTAATGTTTACCTCGCTTAACCCGTCTTCCTTAACCGTTTCAATTTAAAATCCCTTGCAGACAAGATGCATTGCTAGGACGAAATTGGTGCGCATTTCTTTTATAAGCTTATCCCATGTATCATTCTATAACGACCAGCACTCACGCCGTCCTGCATTTTCGAGCCTCCACCAAATTTTTTCATCACCCGACAAATACATTGTGGTAATATTCAACTAAATCACGTCTGGCACTCTTGCTGCAGTAGAAAGTACTGTTCATTCCCATATGAAATTTTCAAAGTCTTTGACACATCCTTGCGCCACTGAAGCTTTAGGGTCTGGGATCTTAACCTTATAATATTCAACACGAGTCAACTCACGTGCCACAATCAACGACAAAAGACAACGGTGGCCCTGAAGCTTCATCCTGTTTCTTCTGCAGTCTCTCTAGTTTCTTCTGCGTATTGTGGTACGAAATCCAAGATTTCAGTGATGTGGTTATTCAACTATTCTGCGATATACACCAATTTTTCTTCTCCCTGAACTTGTCAGCGTCCACTCTCAACTCAATGATTTGTTGTGAATAATCCACAAACGAGGTCTGCAGGATTAATTCAGTAAACCCGACGAGGTTCATTCTTCGTGCCAATTCTCCCTAATTCTGCGTTTTTCACCATTGGTCTAACCTTGCTCTGATACATGAAAGAGGGTCGATTTATTTTTCTCGCACACCCACTCTATGCATCTTTATAGCGTCTGTACTACTTCAAGCCTACTTACACCCACAGAATTGACTAGTATAGAAATACTTAAACCAACAATGTTAACAAACAACAACAGCAGCGTTACGGAACAAGTCCCAACTTTATTAATCTTTAATAATCAAAGGAAGGCCTTCACAAATCAGTCTAAGGCTGAAAAAACTCTCTATCCTTTGCCTTAGACGAATTCACTCTTAAATCAAAATTTGCACAATGTCATTTACATGCGGCTGTTACAAATACAAAGCCTGTCCGACACATGTCAGCCCAGGGTTAAAACTCACTTTCCAACATCTAATTTCCACAGATGAATCTAAATTCAAATTACACATTCTTATCTACACGAAATCACTAATATTCTAACCTTAAATATTTCATGCTTTCATTTCAACACTTTAAGAATCTGGCCAGCTTCCAACACTTAGAAATATTTCGCGGTCTCGCACCTTAGTTTTTATTTCACAATTTCGGTTGAATTGCCTTTGTCCTTGACATTGCCAAGTCTTTACAGCCTTGCCTCATCAGCAACATGCTGCCTTTGCCAATGCCCTTAGCCCCGCCGTAGCCATGTCCGTTCCAAGCTGCCTGCCAACACCCACACTTGACTGTGTTTGCACTGTTTTGTCCATCATTCCATGTCAAGACCAATGCCCCAAGTCCTTGACTTTCTATTATCTTCTGCACGTAGTTAGATCAAATAGTTTGCGGGTCTAACATCATCCTATAGTAACATGCTTTCATGACATTTTCCTTAGTTGGGATGGTTCTATTGCTCAGTCAGTCCCCCTACAAGGATCTTACTATCATATCAGTGTCCGTTATCTTCATATCTTGAAGGCAGATCGGCCATGCTCCCGTTCCCTAAATCTCACTTTTACCATGGCCTATATGGGTCATTTGTCTTCCTTGCATACTACAAAATTATTAATTTTCATAAACAATGCCCTTCACTTTCTTTCTTCAACTCCTCCTTGTCTCCCCCCTCCTTCGCGATCAAGTTCGCAGACCCCAATTTCCTCCTTTCCACTCCCATATCCTTGTTTATCTCCCTGCTATTATTCTCAATGTCCCAGAAATTGTTCAGCACCCTCTTCTCATTTCCCTCGTTAGAGACCTTTATGAACTCCCCATAGTCGAGTATTTTGTTCGTACCCACTCTGCTCCTTCTTCTTGTTCTTCCTCTATGAATGGCTAGCTCCCTTCTACTGAAGTACTGTTTCCTTCTCCGTGATGCTCCCTTAACCCTTACTTTTGGCACAATAATCTTCTTTCTGTTTGCCTGCCGTAAACCCCAACAGCCTGGACACCTGCTTCCCCGTCTTCAAATCCCCTTTGCTCACCTTCTTTGTCCTTGTATAGTAGTATGAAATCACAGGAATCCTTGTTACTGTAGTTTCAATGTTCTATCAAGGTTGAGAATAGGAGACCTCGTCAAAATCAGCCTTCCGACACCCTTGCAAAATAAACCCTTGAAAATTCCCCCTTGATTCTGCCAACCCAGCCTCCTCCCTCCGCCCGAGGCCTGCAAATCATTTTTCGTCCCGTGGATGCATTTTTTCTGCGAAGTGTTGTTTGCGTGTTAATTGGACATATCTCTCTATGCTGAGCATTGCTAGTCTATCAGAGAAACCAAATATCACAAAGAGTTCTTCACATTTATGAGAATTTAAACTTCCTTTCTGCGGTGTTTTACATCAATCATTAATTTCTGAAACACGATGTCAATATCCTTTCTTTTACCGCTCAACTTCTTTTGCATTCCTTGAAGCCAAATGCAATATAGTGGGCATGCATGAGTTAGTTCATGAGCCATGCTTCATTACAACTTATTGACCTTTTTCATGTGCAGAAAATCCTCATCTTTTCTATGTGATTGTCCATCTTCTCAAGAAGAACTTTAATATATACCAAGAAGCTGCATTGAGAAGTGTTGATTAATTGTTTCATCTAGGTAATTATTTAAAGAGAAGTACATGAGTTTTTTCGGCTTATCACTCCATTTTCCTCTCTTTTCGGTATAACTTTATACTCCCTCTGTCTCAATTTGTTTGCCTACTTTCTTTTCTTGTTGTGTGTTTAAAAATGAAGTGATAGTTTCAAATATTTACAATAAAGTGATTAGCTTAAAACAAATATATCCATGTTTTTGTTTACATAAAAAATAGCCAAAAGTCATAGAAACAAGATATACATTTACTATACACCATAGCTTACCAAAAGTCATTGAAAGTATACACTGTTTATACAATATAGCTTACTTATACATGAGCTATGCACTGACTAAAAACTGAATATAGCTTAACTATACATGAAGTATACACTAATTATACATGAAGTATACTCTGACTATTCAATCTCAATCATCTCAAAATCACCTCCAAAGAGTTCCAAATTCTAGATATGAAATCCTCACGATGTTTTGAGTCTTTTAATATATAATTTGCTCGAAACGATTCATGTTTTTGTTATTTTGAATTTTAAAGAAGAAGACGACGAAGAAGGATGAAGTAGCAGCAACAACAGCAGCAGAAGGAGGAGGAGGAGGATGACGAAAGCATAAGACGAAGACGACAAAGGTCGAAGAAGAAACTGACCATTATTTAGTAATTAAGTTTACCGAATAATTCTTCTTCACGTAATATTCCCAAAAAAGAATGCCTCTTTCTTATTTGACAACACTTTAATTTCAACATTTCACATGACATGCTTAGGAGTTAAGACCACAAAATTAAAAAAACATTTTGGTAGTATTAATATCTTTAGGGTAAGACCACAAAGTTCAAAAGTCTTCTTTACTTTCATAAACTCTGTGCTCAATCAAACTAGGAGAAATAAATTATAGAGGGATTGTAACACTGAGTGAAGAATATTTGTAGACAACTTTCTTTTTAATCATACCATCAATTTGGTGCTATTTTCATGAATCTAGTCACAGAACTTTAATTGACAAAAATCATCTAGTTGTCATAGAATGTTGCCCTACTTCACATTGTAAAGAAATGTTAACCAGAGGAGTCTGCTTAATGGTTGAACCTCACGATAGTTCCTCTGCCTATTGGCTAGACCCCAGAATTTTGTGATTGAACAATCTCTGGGCATTTCCACAATGATACATGCTTCTGTGCTATAGACTAATTTTATGCTTGATGTTTCCTTGGCAAATTTGTCCTAAATGCCTTCAATTGTACCGCCACACTTTTAAAGCACAAAGTTAATATACAAAAAGAAACAGTTGGACTAGAAGTCTTCTATAATTTTGTGTACTTAGTTTTATCGTGAAGCTGTTTGGATTAGACAAATTTGGATTTATTTTTGTCAGAGAAACCTCGGATACTACTGGATTACTGACGGTGTCCGTGACTACCCAGAATTTTGTTATGATGCATGGTGATTAACATTTCACGTCTTCTGAGAAAAAAAAGAGTTTCTTGAATTGCATGATTTGCTAGTAGAAGCTCGGTCAACCTTGGTGCTAGTATTTGAGAAATCAACCCAGGTTAAAGAATTTTCAACTTAAACAAGAAACTCTCTAGTGCTTATTAATGAGATAGGTGTCACTTGATCGTATATGTAAAGCTATTTAAAGGGTAGTTACGGAATTAGACAAGTTGTTAGTCGATTAACAGTGTATATAAATCATTGTTTAATTGTAATTAGTTGGTTAACAAAACATTCTTCTTCTTTCTGAATATATCTTCTCTCTTCTTTTCTCTCTAATACATTTGTGAGAATCCATTGATGGTGTGATTGATTTGAGCAATTGCATGTATTCTAATATGGTATCAAAGCTAAACAACCACATTTGTGAGGTCTATTGAAGTTGATTTGGTCAATTTCGAGCTTAGATGAGTTTCGTCAATGACGAACACTAAGTTCGATCACAATCATGCTTTGTTTTTACATCCTTCCGACACCACTGGTACTTCCATTTTTCCGATGCAACTAATGGGATCGGACAATTACTCCATTTGGAGCAGGGCTATGCGAATTCAATTGCTTGGTAAGAACAAGTTGTGCGTTGTCGATGGTAGTTGGAGAAAGGAGGATTTCGGTGTAGAGTTAAGTCATCAATAGGAGAGGTGTAATGCAATTGTTCAGGGCTGGAACATGAGTTCTGTTACTCATGATTTGCACACCAGTATAGTCTAGGCAACCAGTGCACGAGCAGTTTGGGAAGATCTCCGGGAGCGTTTTGATAAGGTAAATGCTTCACGGATCTATCAACTGCATAAGTCAATTGCTACTACTGTACAAGGTACTGATTCAATTCCTAGTTATTCTCTAAACTGCGAAACTTGTGGGATGAATTCGCTAGTATAGTGCCTCCATCTTGTCAATGTCCTAATTCTAAAGAATTTTCTATGCATTTGGAAAGGTAAAAATTGATGCAATTTCTAATGGGTCTCTAAATGAGATTTATGATGAGTCACGTAGTCAAATTTTAATGGTTGAACCTACACCTACTATCAACAAAGCATATGCCATGCTTATTGAGAGGGAGAGCCAGAGATCGATTGGATCCTCTTCACTGAGTTACGAGGGTACGGATTGGGTGCTCTCATGGAAGGAAAGGGCACACATAGTAATTTTGGTGCACAAGTTTCAGGGAAGACCATGCCTCCTCGTTATAACAATTCATCCCCACAGCCTACCTCACAATATTACAATAAAGGAAAGAAAAATTGGGATCTGAAGTGTGATTACTGTAAAATACAAGGTCATGTCGAAGCTAACTGTTTCAGACTTCATGGTTATCCACCTGACTGGAAATTCAAGAAGAAGGGAGGTGGCAATAATGTCTACAATGTGCAGGCTGATAATTCATCCTCTACGAGCTCAGGTTTGAGAGACAACACTGTGGATCAACTAGTTCCCAAAGATCTACCACGAGCACCTCAGATGACTGTTGATCAACATGATTAAGTAATGCAGATGCTTGGTGGTAATATTTCTACTGCTCATGTAATGTCAAACATGGCAGGTATGACCCATAATACTCCTCTGTCTAAAATTACAGATTTGAGATGGATAATTGATAGTGGTGCGACTAACCACATGATCTCTAGCTTAGATGTACTTCATGATGTACAACCTGTTAAGAATACACAAAATAGGAAAGTACATTTACCGAATGGAGGAAATACTTTGGTAACTCATACTGGGAATTGTAAGTTTGCAGACCACAGGAGAATTACAGGATATGTTGTTTGTGCCAGAATTCCATTATAATCTCTTATCTGTAACAAAAGTTACAAAGGACTTCAATTGTTTTGTTTCATTCTATCCTGGGTTTTGTTTATTCCAGGACCTATCCACTGGTAAACTGAAGGGGATTGGTAAAGAAGATGATGGGTTGTACTATCTGGTTCATTCACAGAAACCTTCTGTTCATGACAAGGTTACGAGTTTTGCTGCACATGATGACAAAAAGGAGATTTTGCTGTGGCATAAAAGACTTGCTCAAGCTTCAATAGGATCTATGAAAGACTTGTTAGGCTATAATGTTGATGCTTGTAAAATGGCTTTGAACAATTGTGAAATATGTCCTCTAGCTAGACACACTAGACTACCTTTCACTAGTAGTAACACTAGGTCTTCTGAAGTGTTTGTTTTATTGCATTTGGATATATGGGGTCCTTATAATACTCCAACATTTGATGGAAATAAATATTTTCTTACCATTGTTGATGATTTTTCCAGAATTGTATGGATTTTCTTATTAAAGTTCAAGTGTGATGTATTGGTGACTCTCAAACAGTTCTTCACAACTGTTGCTACTCAGTTTAAGACCAATGTTAAAGGTGTTAGAACAGATAATGGTGGTGAATTTGTGAATGGTTCTCTACAGGATTTGTTTAAAGAATTGGGTATAATTCATTATAGAACATGTGCATACACCCTCAACAAAATGGGGTGGCTGAAAGGAAGCATCGACATCTCCTTGAAGTTGCTAGGGCTTTAAGGTTTCAGGGCCATATTCCTATCAAGTTCTGGGGACATTATGTTCTTACAACAGCATAAATTATTAATAGACTTCCTTCTCAGACTCTAGATGGAATGTCTCCTTATGAGGTCTTTTTTGGTAAGAAACCATGTCTTAATCATCTCAGTGCACTTGGTTGCTTATGGTTTGCTAGTACATTGCCTAGGACTGATAAGTTTGCCCCTAGAGCAGTTAGGTCAGTGTTTATGGGTTATTCTTCTGTCACTGAGGGATACATTTGTTTTGATCTTGCACAACAAAAGTTTTTTGTGAATAGAGATGTGATTTTTCACGAGGATCATTATTCTTTTCTGTATTTATCTTCAGCTGTTACTGCTCCTATTTCACATATCTCTTCTTCTTTCCCTGAGTCACTTCCACACAATGATTTTCTTTCTACCTCTTCTGATAATATTCCTGATTTCTTACCTTCATCTCCTCCCATCTTAGATCTTCCAGTTGATCCTATGCCATCTATACCTACTGTCTCTCCTGTTTCTCCTACATCATTGCTTCCTCAACTTTGGAGGTCTACAAGGATTTCTAAGTTACCTCTTTAGTTATCTGAATATGTTTCTAAATCTTCTGCAAGCTTTGTCAGATCCTAGATGGTTGGAAGCCATGCAGGCTGAACTGCAGGCTCTGCAAGATAACCACACTTGGGATTTGGTTCCACTTCCCAAAGGCAAGGTTCTATGGTTTGTGTAGATGGGGCATAAGGGTGAATTGAAAGATAATGTGAGTTGAGAGGTTAAGCTCGTTGGTTTTGCTAAGGGTTATCATCAAGAGAAGGTCTGGATTTTCATGAAACATTCTCTCCAGTGGTCAAGATAGCCACTGTCAGGACTGTTTTTCGCTTGGCTGCTCAGTGTGACTGGTCTGTGCATCAGCTGGATGTTTACAATGCCTTCTTACAAGGTGATCTTCATGATGAAGTGTATATGCAGTTGCCTGAGGGTTTTCCTAGTCAAGGGAGTCTAGACTTGTATGTAGACTTGTCAAATCCCTCTATGGATTCAAACTAGCAAGCAGACAATGGAATTTAAAGTTAAGTGAAGCACTACTGAGGTCTGGTTTTATTCAATGCAGCTTAAACCATTCATTATATATTAAGAGAACAGGTTCATATATGGTGGTAATTCTTGTCTATGTTGATGATATGATAATTACTGGAAATAATCTGACTCTTATAGAACATACAAAAGCAACCGTACAGAAAGCTTTCAAGATCAAAGATCTTAGAGAATTGAAAATTTTCCTTGGTATGGAATTTAGCAAATCAGCCAAAGGTATTTTGATGAATCAGAGGAAGTATTCTTTAGAAATTATTTCAGATTTGGGTTTAGGAGGTGCTAAGCCAACTTGGACTCCACATGAAGTTAATATGAAGCTGACAACTCCAGAATTGGATTGCATTACTGGAGAATCAGACGATGAACCTTTTGCAGATAGAGGCGAAATATCAAAGGTTGATAGGGAAGATGTGTTACTTGACCATGACTAGACCAAGCATTGCTTATTCAGTTCAAACATTAAGTTGCATTACTGGAGAATCAGATGATGAACCTTTTGCAGATAGAGAGCAATATCAAAGGTTCATAGGGAAGATTGTACTTGACCATGACCAGACCAAACATTGCTTATTCAGTTCAAACATTAAGTCAATTTTTGCAGCAACCAATACGGTCACACTGGGAGGCAGCAGTGAGAGTGATGAGATACATTAAAAGAGAGCCGGGACTTGGCATATTACTGAGCAGTAACACGTCTAATAAACTGAGTGTATATTGTGATGCAGATTGGGCAGCATGCCCAAATACAAGAATGTCGGTGTCAGGATATCTAGTTAAACATGGTGATACATTGTTGTCATGGAAGTCCAAGAAACAGAATGTGGTTTCCAGGAGTTCACCAGAATCGGAGTATAGGAGCATGGCAAATGCAGTTTCAGAGTTGGTATGGATAGTTGCCTTATTGAAGGAATTGGGAAGTAAAGTTGAGCAGCCTGCTGTAGTATACAGTGATAGCAAAGCAGCCCTGCAAATAGCAGCCAATCGTGTGTTTCATGAGAGAACGAAACACATAGAGATCGACTGTCATTTTATCAGACAAAAAATACAAGCAGGAATGATGAGGACAGAATATGTGAGTTCAAAAGAACAGCTTGCAGACATACTAACTAAGGGGCTGCCTCGATCACAACATGAAGTTTTAGTGAGCAAGCTTGGTGTGTTGAATGTGCTTGCACCCACCAGCTTGAGGGGAGTAATGAGATAGGTGTCACTTGATCATATATGTAAAGTTAGTTAAAGGGTAGTTACGGAATTAGACAAGTTGTTAGTCGGTTAACGGTGTATATAAATCACTGTTTCATTGTAATTAGTTGGTTAACAGAACATTCTTCTTCTTTCTGAATATATCTTCTCTTCTTTTCTCTCTATTACATCTGTGAGAATCCATTAATGGTGTGATTGATTTGAGCAATTGCATGTATTCTAACACTTATGGCCTGTTACACGTGTATTTAAGGCAAAAGTATGCTGTACAACTTGAGTCAGTTTTGTGTAGTGTTTAACTATAGATGTATGAAAACTTCTTATTTTATATGTGTGGCCCTTGCTGCATTATCCTATTTTGGCTGATGACACTAATCGGGGATTAAGACCAATTGCCTGATGATACTATATGTTGCTAGGCCTGATGTTTGGTTAGCTTCAAATTGACACCCTGCATTAGTGTCAGATGTTACTGGACCTTGCTGAGGCATTTGTTATTTGTGATTGTACATGGGCTTGAATGGATGTAGTGTTTAGTGTTCATTCTTGTACTGCAGATAAGGCTGCTGAGGTATTACATCAAGCTGGAGTTATATCAATCCTCAATTCCACTCGTGAGTCTGCTGAGGATGCTGAAGTTGGGAAATACAAGTCAAATTTGCTGATTAGATTTCAAAATTTATCATATGATGTAAGGTCTTGAGATTACTATTATCAGGTCTGAGATTCTTGTAACTTTCTTAGAAATTTCCCATAACGCCTATGTTTTATTAAATTGCTGACCTTTTAAATTTTTTCTTCTTAAGAAAGTTGAGAGAATTCTTACATGTTTGATACATGTAATTTATGTTACATGTCCACTAGAAAGCCATGGCTATGCTAAGTGAAAGGTCTCTTGTTTCATGGGATCTTAAACATTGCTAGCGAGTGAGTTAAGCTATATTGTTGTAAATTCTTTAAGGGGCATCAGAATGGAAAAATATTCTGGATGCCCCATGCAAAGTTGCTATTGACACACAAAATCCTGTTGTTTTTCCTATGAATTTTGAAGTTAAGGTCATTTTTGGATTTTTGTACTTCCTTAACGGAAAGAGGAGGCGAACCTTCGCACTCCCCCAACCGCCCATCTTCTTTTACCACCCACCTCCCCTCCCCCCCTATCCCTGCGTCTCTCGCCCACCTCACCCCTCTAAACTCAATTTCTCGTTATCAGTCCCGACACCCCTCCCCCCTTTCACAAACACCAAATCGACCACTGGTCCGCTACATTCCTCATTTGTCAGGTTCTTCATATTCCATTTCAAAGCCCTTTCACTCAAACCCACCTTCTTCACCCTCTTGGTGAATTTTGAGTTGTATTTAAGTTCTAATCCAGCCCTTGACCTGAATTCAGGGTAATAATCTGTCACAATCAATCTGTTTTAGAAGCTGCAGTTGGCAAGACAACAGTTCTCCTTTCTCTTTAATGCCATTGTGCACTTGATAGTTTTAGCAAAATATGTGTTATGTTGAACTAAGCTAGATTTAAATGGGTAGAATTGTATATGACTAGACATGAAACAAATGGGGGCCATTAGATTTGCTTTTAGACATCTGGACAAGTATCAGCAGGACCTATGTGTTTTGGATTCTTTGTTCGACCCATGGTCCAGCAATGCAAATGAGTATTGTCTATAACCATATTATCTGGTGCTTGATCAATTTGTTCCTTGAGAATAAATGGCAAGATGTCGCAGGAAGTGGGGAACATACATATTCCTAATGTCTTGTGACTCATATTCATTTCAAGTTGCAGGATCTTATAATGACCCAAATATTCCTACTAGAGGTGATCAATGTTGAATGAAACAAAAAAACCTTAAAATTGCAAAGAAAAACCACACACATTTGTCCACAGGAGGAAGCAAAATGGTCCTTACACTACAGCCTGTGCTATCCAAGATTGGGTAGGAGAGACTCCCATGGTTCCTGTGAAGCCTTACAATAATACTATCTCAGATAAGTATTCTGTTACAAGAGTACAAAATATCAAAGCTGTACAGAGTTGTGTGACTTATAGAAGATTTTATTACAGTATAAGAGATTTTGCTGGGAGAATGTATTAAGCAATAGGTACACCTGTGCGAGCGCGCATCATATACTATTCTGAATAAAATAAAAGGAATAAAAGCTGCATTGAACTAAATATTAATTGAATGTTGAGTAAAGGTTGTTAATAAGTTCAAAGACAGTGTTTTGTCATTTGGTTACCATTCCCGTACATTCTCTCTTTATGACTTAAAACTTTTGCAATTTAAATACATGATTTTGCTTTGTTTTTTTTTGTCACATTTGCATGTGAATGTACTTTCCCGAAGTGATACTCTCTAACTCACGTGACTCACAATTTGTATTCTCAGGGGTAAACTTTTGCCTTCTCTAATTATGTGAAATTACAGCACTTGTTGCCTTTGTTTTCATACACTCATTTGTGAAGAGGCTCCAAGTCTTGGTCGTTTCTTCTTTTAAACATAATAATCTGATTTCGTTAACTATTTCTACATAACAATTTAGTGAGACTTGCTCAAGAACGTCCATCATTCATTAGTAGGTTGAGGGTCTATTGCTCGGTGTAGATCATCTAGGTCTCCTTCATGTACATTTCAACCTTAAACGAGTTGGATTAAATATCCAATATTCAAACCAGGATGAATTTTTCTTCTTGTATACTGCTCCCACCTTTCTTTCCTTTTCCTTTTTTTATTTTTATCTATGTGTGACAACAGACAGACATGCCTATCCTTACTTGCAGTGGTGTCCGCATAATTTTGGAAAGTGACACAACATCACCTATATTGTGACATTTTATTTTGTATTAAGTAGACTCAGATGATTGTGGTCGTCTCAAATCAATACTTGATTTTTACGTATCATACTATTTCCCCCGTATACATTTTGGTGTTTACTATTTACACAACATAACATATATGAAGATAATATATAGTTTGGGAGACATATGAATTAAGACACCCCTTATAATCAATATTGACAGAATTACAGAGAGGAAAGAGAAGAGATATAGTATATGTTTATTAGTTTAAGAAAATGAAAATATAGAAATAGTAAATAGGAAGAGACAAGATAAATATGTATGGAGAGAATTGTTTTGTAGTAATGATAATTGATAAAAGGGAAGGGTGCACATGTGAAGAGGTTGGGTACGTGCATATTTGTCTTGGAGGAATGGAGACAATGTTTGAAGCAACAACCTTATGCATACTTCCTTATTAATGAACTGTTCCTATTTGCAATCTCGTGACACCCCCACTCTGTTCATATATTGGATACTAGCTACACCTCCTCCTATTCTACTATATTTTATTTGGTTTTACATGCATATATCTCAACAAATTAAGTTACATCCAAACTAATTTCAATGGCTCCATGTACTAAGCTTCTTCAATGTCTCATCTTTAATCCGTGAAGAATTTGCTATCCTATTGATCGATTAAGGGAATCATGTCATTGAACACGGCATTACATTTTTTGGCTTTACTAGTGAAATCATCACATTCGAATAAGATAGGGATAGATAATGCATACTCAATTTGTTTGTTTTCTTTACTCCGTTTGATATAGAATGTTTTTTTTTTCAATAATATTTCAATTTTACTTTTCACATGATATGATTACGATCACATGATTTGCATATTTTGCAATTTCGAGATCATCAGATTCAAAAGTCTTCTTTATTTCCTTAAACTCTGTAATAAGTCAAAATATGATAAACAAATTGAAAAGAAAGGAGCAACATATGCAACGTAACATCAAGTGCCTTCTATCCTTTCGACTATCCAATAGGAAATACTTATAGTCAGTAGTTTCACTAAGGGATATCAAAATATAAAAAAGTATTAAATTCACAAAGAAACTAAGGAGTGTTAATATGTAATGTGTATATATAAAATATATTTTAATCTAATTGTAGAATGTAATTTTGTGACAAATGAGTATATCAATGATACCCCCACAAGTATACGTGGCACCATACAAGATGTTAGGGTTAAAGGTCATATTCAATGAAGGTGTATATATTGTTAGAGCTATAGCATCGGTAATTAAGTGATATTTTAAGAAATAATACATTTTGTGATAATAATATGATTATAGCATTTCCTAACACCCACCCCCTCTTTATAATGATTAACCGATAAACATTGTAGAAATTTGGAGATAAGATAGTGATGTTGTGTGTGTGTCATTGCCTTTGTAAACAAATTGATAAGTTGATCATGAGAAGAAATGAGACGATTGACAACCAATCCCCAAGTGTAATGCTAGTCCACCTTTATGTGTTTTGTATTTTTATGTTCCACTACGTTTGTTGCTATAATAGCACCACTGGACTCCGATAAAAGGCGTTGTAGTCAATTAATTTTTGAACTTGCTAACAAAAATCATTTAATGTGGTTGGTAAGATATATCGCCATAAAAGGACTTTGGTTTATGATATTGGATAATATCGAAGAAGTACCAAGAAACAAGGAATGATCTTAAGAGCTTTGAGAAAATTCCGCAATTTAAATTGTGAATTAGAAACTAATCAAATGAAATTCAACAAGCTTATATTGAGCCATAGAGATTTCGAAAGATGACAAAATGCATCTGATCTTGGAAAGACATACCAAGGTGTAAATCATAAATACAACTTTTTGTAGGCCGTCAATTAACAATACTCGTATCATTGTGAATTGTGATCTTAGCAATAAATACATAAATCTTCTCATAATCTATCCCATGCTAATATTTTTACCCTTGAGAAACCTTCAAAAAACCTTTTAGCAATCAATGTTACTCTACTTAATTTAATCGATACATCTGTACTTCCATGAAGAACTCCATATGTTGGTTTAGCAACCAAAATTCTCCATAGTAAACTAATATTAACTTAAATATCAGGAGTGACATAAAATACATTATATAAGAGGGATATTCATTTTTGCGTGTCATTTGTAGCCCACAAAAAATATTATGCTGAATTTTTAAAACATTTATGATAATCATGTGCTGAAAGATGGACAAAGCAAACACAATTAAAAACACATAAGAATAGTTGGATTTACTATGAAATCATTTGAAGTATGGAATCTCATTATCAATGACTCAGAATGTTTGTTTATTGATCAAGTATACAAAAGTATGTACTGCTTTAGACAAAAAATTATTTGACATATCAGAAATATTCAATAGAGTCAATCTAATTTAAAATATGATTCGATTCTTTGTTTCTACAGCTCATTTTGTTTTGGACTATGATGAAAAGTGCACCAAAAATAATTCCTTTACGTATGAAAGCTCAACAATATTAATTAATGTATTCTCTTCAAAAATTAAAATAAAATGTTTTCATGACTTTATAAAACTGTGTATGAACAAACTCAGCAAAATTCAGGACAAATTTATTGGAATAAAAAAATCTCATGTATCTTTAGAACATGATGAATAAATAACACAAAGTACTTATATTTCATCCTTGGTAAAATTGGAATGGAACTCCAAATATCATTATGCATTAAATGTTTGTTATTCCACAAACACCCTAGTGTACGCGATCACAAGTATAAGTGATTGCTTTCATAATTACGTTTATGGATTACTCTGAATCTTAGTTGATGACAAGCTCACATTTTATTTCTATCATATTTATTTAAATTAAGGGATTTTGAGCATAAATTCATCACGGGAAGGAGCCCTAAGTTGAGAAAAATAATCACATTTTGATCAGAATTGGAATTTGTTATTAGTTCGGATAAATTAATTAGGCCCTTTGTGATTGATTGTTGTTTGTATTGCTTATTTTCAAGAGGCTTGATTCGAGGCAAGTGATGGTTATATGCTTCTGGATAATGTATATGTGCATGTTTATTGCTTGTAGCGTCATATTGTGTAATGTACGGTATGAAGCGTGTGAAATGAATTTGTGATTGTACCATGTGGGTGCAAGTAGTCTTGTTTATTGTGCTATGTAATGATGCACGAAGTAGTATAACATGATTATACATGTTTGGTATGCTTGTTGGCTTGAATCGATTTTCATGTCTGATATGATTATATACGGTTGACTCGGATGCTATGCCTATTCTTATACTATAATTTGGGTTGGGTTCTGTGAGAAGACTAGGTATGTGCTTGAGGTTCCACGAGAGGATCAATATTACATTATGATCATGCGAGACATGTTATGCATTGTTTAGTTCTTGTTTGTCGTTTTCATGTCATGTGACCGATGTTGTTGCTATATTGCATATTGCTTTGTGGTTGTATTAAGTCATGAACTACTTACTTGTGTATGTTGGACTGACCGCCTGATTCTATCAGTACATGGTGATTTGTGTATTGATACTACACTTGATTTTTTAAGCAATTAATAAATCACATACCAAAAAAAAGTTAAAAGTATAAATTTTATGTTTTTCAATTGATAATTATCCCTATTTATATATAAAAAAAAAATATACAAGTAGAAGCAGGATACAATGGTATAATTCTGCATGTTTAAAGTAGAATATTGTTTCATATCTTTTAGAATCATTTCAGATATTTAGAATTATATCTGATATGATCAATACGTTCTCTCAAATTGATGCTACTTATCAAGAAGCATCAATTTTGATAATATGAATTGGTCTCTGCTCCTTGTCAATACCTTTGTAAACATGTCTGTCAATTGATCATGAGACGCGATATGTCGATGATTAATAACTTGATTAAAAACAAGTTCTTGAATATAATAACATGCCACTTCTATGTGTTTTATGTTCTGATAGTGGACCGAATTAGTTGCTATTTATATTGCACTAATATTATCAGCATGTAAGGTAGTGGAGCCACCAAAGAAAGCTATGAAGTTTTTTCATCAATAGACGTATCCACACAATTTCAGAGAAAGCAACTGGCATTGATCAATATTTTACCTCCCTTGATGATTTTGAAATTCTTAATTGCTTCTTGCACTTTCACGAGACAAGTGATGATTCAATTAACATAAACCATCATACAGTCAGATTTTGAGAGTTGTATGTTAGGACCAAAACTAACTAGGTGTTATATGCGGGAGAACTAGCAAGCAAAACCTCGAAAATCACGAGTAAGAAGACAACAAAAAATATACCAAAAACACAAAGATTAACGTGGTTCGGTCAATAGACCTACGTATCACAACGGAGATTGAGCAATCCACTATAAATATGAGAGTACAAAATACAGAGAGAAACAACCTAAACAAATTCACCGGAATACATGCGGAGGTTCATACAAGTGATAACATATCAAGTTTGTGACCCATAAATTCTCCCCCTAACCAAAAACTCTCAAAGACTTTAAGACTACATGGTGAATGCTATTAAAGCATAAGGAACATTCCTCTTTTTTATAGGTCTTAAACCTGTTTCCTAAGAAAAAATTAGTTAATCCAAAACCTTTTCCTAAAGGAAAAAAACCTATTTATGGTAAGAAATCAGGGCCAAAATAAAACCAAACAAAATCTCCACGTGACCTGAATTTCTGACAAACTAAATTGTCCACCTTCTGTACTTAATCTTAAAAACTGCTTCTCCTCTCCATAATCTCCTTTGCAAAATTTATGTCGAACACCGAGAACCCATCTATGAAACAATCTCCAACAAAATTTCATTACTGTCAAAAAGGTTGCGGCTTAGGAATTACACCCGCAAGATGAACCCCTCCTTCTAATCTACTTGCCAAAAGGATTTGGAAATTATTCTCTTTATTTTCGTTTCAAATTCTTAGGAAAGGATTGGAATGTAATGTAATACATTGTATAGTTGGTTTTGGCTTGTAAGGAAAAACACAACTTATAAATAGAGGATGTTTTGAGAGATAATAATGTTCATTGGTATTGTTTTGAAATACATTAACGAACATAGAGAGGTTTTTGAGAGAGCTGTCAAAACAAGAGAAAAAAGAGAGAAAGAAATGCTGCAGTTTTTTTCTACGACCAACAACGTTCAGATCGTGTTTCCTGAATAACTAACCGGTGGAGGGATGATGTGAATGAAAATTTGGACTGAGTGTTTTCTGACATCTTGGTGGTTGATTTTAACGGTGGGGGATGGATTAAAGATCATAATACAGGTTTAGGTCCGAAAAAGTTGGGTTTGGGTGGTTGTTTCTTTCTATTATCTTTTGGTGGGGTAGCATTGTTTGTTCTCTTTTGGGGGGGGGGGGGGGGGGGGGGGGACACTTGTTGTGTAGACATTAGAAGAATATTGGTAACCCTCTATTGGTGAGTGAAGCAATTCAGATCTTTCGATCCCATTGGTGGTTACCTTCGGTTTGAAGGGTTTTTCCACGTTAAACTTGGTGTTCTTTATTGTTAGATTTTTAGTTTCATCTTTTCATCACAACATGAACATCATGTAAAAGTGTCATGCCTTGAGCCTATACCCTGAGTGACAATCTTGACGAATCTTAAATGTTCTTCTACTTGCTCCTCTTCTTTTCTATTCTCTAATAACCCTAAATTTTTGTCCAAGAGCGTAAATTGAATAAGTTCAGCTTAGACCCCTAATTAATTATCAAAAATGAATTAAAATAAAAAGGTAAGGAAAAAGTCAAATTACCCTTCAAAAATTCAGATTAGACTTTCCTTATTTCAACAACTCAACTTTCAAAGGGCATAACTCACTCATATGAACTCATAATCGCGCAAACTTAGCGTGTTGGAAGATCATTCCAAGATCTTTCCTACCATATCTAGAAGTACCTCTAGATCATTTTGAGATAGAAGTTATGACCGTTTGAAGTTGACCAAAAACTCACTTTTCCTAACTTTAACAAATTTCCTAGATTTTTATTATTTTTAAATATGGTTATTTCTAGTTCTTAGCTTCTTCATAACTATTTCATATTGCAAGATGTTACAATATCTCCCCCTTGGGAGCATTCATCCTCGAATAAGACTACTCTTACTAGGCTAAGGGTGTGACAAGCAACATTCAGTTCAAGCAACCACAAGCAAATACAAAACAGCACGCCAACTTTTAAATTAATATTAAGGAAAGATTAGATACCTTGATTTGGAACTTCTCCAGATTTGAAGAGATGTAGATATCTCTTCTTCATATCTTCCTCATCTTCCCAAGTAGCTTCCTCAATAAATTGGTTCTTCCAAAGGCCTTTGACTGATACTACTTCCTTAGTCCTCAACTTGCAAACTTGACGATCTAAAATCTGAACAGTAATCTCCTCATAAGATAAGATATCCTTAATCTCAATATCTTCAGTTGATATGATCATGAAGGATCGCCCATGCACTTTTTCAACATAAAGACATAAAATACCGGATGAACCACTACTAACTCTTGTGGTAGCTCCAACTCATAAGCTATTTTGCCAATCCTCTTGGCTATTCGATAAGGTCCTATATACCCGGGCATAAGATTCCCCATCTTAACAAATCTCATAACGCCCTTCATGGGTAAAACTTTTAAATACACCTAATCATCAACTTCAAACTCTAACTCTTCTCCTAACATCAATGTAGGAATTCTGGATGACTCTGTGTCATTTTCAACCTCTCTTGAATCACCTTTACCATAGCTTGATGAACTAAACCTGGTCCTATCAACCCTACTTCACCCACTTCAAACCATCCAATAAGAGATTTGCATCTTCTCTCATAAAGATCTTCATAAGGAGCCATTTGGATGCTCGAGTGGTAACTATTGTGTAACCCTATTATATATAATTGAAACAAGGTGAAGTCTTACCACCTTCTGAATATATAACCTAGCATAATCTTTTGTTGAATGGGTAGTCTTTACTATAAACAAGTGGGCTGATTTGGTCATTCGATCCATAATCACCCAAATCGAATCATGCTACCTATGAGACCTTGGTAAACCTGTGATGAAATCCATATTGATCATCTCCCACTTTCATTTTGAAAGTTCTATATTATGATCCATACCACCGATCCTTTGGTGCTCTACTTTAACTTGTTGGCAATTCGGATACTTAGCAACTAACTCTGAAATGTCCTTCTTCATATTAATCCACCTATAAACCTCTTTTAAATCACAATACATCTTTGTGGAGTTCGGATAAATGGAATATTTGAAGCTATGATCTTCCAATATGATCCCCTCTTGGAATTCATCCACTCCGGTACACACAATCTATCTTGAAACCTCAACACACCATCCCCACTTGTTCAAAAGTCATTACTTTTTGCTTATGAACATTTGCCTTGATTTCAAACAAAATGGAATCTTGGTCTTACTTCTGACACTAATGATAATTCAGCCCCATTCATCACCACCACTCATTCTTCTGTGGAATCCATTATTTGGACTCCTAAGTGTGTAACTCTATGCACATCTTTCGATAGCTCTATCTTTTCTTTCTCAACATGGACCCTGCTTAAAGCATCATCAACCATATTATCCTTACCAAGTTGATAAAGAATACTCATGTCATAATCCTTGAGTAACTCTAACCACCTCTTCTATCTGAGATTAAGCTTTTTTTTTTTTGGGTAAACACATACTGAAGGCTCTTGTGTTCGATGAATACATCTACATGCACACGATACAAATAATGATGTCATATCTTCAAAGCAAATACTACGGCAACCAACTCTAAGTCATGGGTTGGGTAATTTTTCTCGTGAACTTTGAACTATTGGAGGCATAAGCTATAACCTTGCCATTCCACATTAATACACAATCCCAACCAACTCTAGACACATCACAATAGACAACAAAGCCTTGCATACCTTCAGGTAAGGTCAAAATTGGGCAACAATCAACCTCTTTTTTAATTCCTAAAAGCTTTTCTCACAAGCATCAGATCATTAAAAGTTAACTGTCTTCTGAGTTAACTTGGTCAAAGAGGATGAAATAAATGAGAACCCTTCTATGAATCTTCTATAATAGCTGTCAAACCCTAGAATCTCCTAATATCAGTTGGAGATGTAGGTCTAGGCCAATTTTGCACTACCTCTATTTTCTAGCTATCAACTTTAATTCTCTCTCCAAACACAATGTGGCCTAGCAAATGCCACAGACTCAAGCCAAAGCTAACACTTTGGGAACTTGGCATACAACTCTCTATCAATTAAAGTCTAGAGAACTATTATAAGATTACTAGCATGATCTTTTTTATTCCTTGAATAGATCAATATGCCATCAATGAAAATGATACAAACAAAAATATCCAAATAAGGTTTGAAAACTCTACTTATAAGGTCGATGAACTATGCAGGTGCATTGGTCAAACAAATGACATGACCATGAACTCATAGTGACCATAAAAGGTCCTGAATGTTGTCTTTGGAATATCATATTCCCTCACTCTTAACTGATGGTAGCTAGATATGAGATCTATCTTAGAGAAATAGGTGGCCCCCTGAAGTTAATAGAAAATATTACCAATCATTTGGAGTGGATATTTGTTTTTATGGTAACCTTGTTCAACTAACAGTAATCAATACACATCCTAAGTGAACATTTTTCTTTCTCACATATAAGATCAGAGCGCCCCAAGGTGAGACACTTGGTTGAATGAAGCCCTTATCAAGAAGATCTTTCAATTGTTCTTTAAGTTGTTTCAACTCTGCTGGAGCTATTCTATATGGTGGAATAGATATATGACAAATATTTGGAAGAAAATCTATATCGAAGTCTATCTCTCTCTTAGGAGAGATTCTGGGTAGATCATCTGGAAAGACTTCTAGAAAATATTTTACTGCCGAAACTGATTAAATAAGATGTATCTCAGCACTAGAGTCATTAAATTGGATTATGTGATAGACACACACCTTAGAAACTAACTTCCTTGCCTTTAGGTATGAAATAAAACGACCCTTAGGCGCTATTGAACTGTTTTTCTACTCTAAGAGTGGCTCATTAGGAAACTGAAACTTTACAACTCGACTTCTACAATCAACAGACGGTGTAACATGCATGAAGTTACTCTATACCAAGAATGACATCAATATCTACCATATCTACACAATTAAATCGGTCATGGTACTCTTGTGATTGGTAGAAACAGGATAATCACGATAGACTCTCTCTGCTAGAATAGACTCACCAACAGGTGTAGAAACATTGAATGGTTCACTAAGTTGCTCAGGAATAACATCAAAATACATAGCAATATAAGGAGTTACAAAAGACAAACTATCTCTTAGATCCAGCAAAGCATAACCAATAAAGTCAAAGACTTGGATCAAACCAGTGAGGCAAATACTCTTGCTCTTAACGACTATTGATGGCATATAATCGGTTTGTTCCCTCGCCGGTGGGACGAAAAGTAGCCCTTAAGTGCATCTGTCTAGGTGAGCAAGGAAAGAAGGACTGGGTTCTAGTGCCTAGACCATTTCCTGCTTGTCTTGTAATCTTGACATGATGAAATGCCCATTCTGATCACACTTGAAACAACCAGTGGAGCCCTCAAATACGTACCTGAGTGGTTCCTACCACACTTAGCGCAAACAGGAGGCTTACTATCCCGTTGCATCCTACTACCTTGAGAATAGGTAGGCATGACTCTGAAATTCTGACTATTGTACTCACCTTTATTCTTAGGTGCAGTTGCACTAGCAGGTGATTGAGCATGTCCCTTCTATTTTTGTTGGAAGGATGTGCAGTTGACATTACTCTTCTACTGTCCTGACTCATTTTTTGTCTTAGATCTCTTATTCTTGAACTCATCTCTATCCCTCAGCTTCTCTTGCTCAACCTACTGCACATATACCATCAACCTTGAGATATTCATGTCACCTACCAGCATTGCATCCCTGCCCCTTTTGCTTAATAGACTGGACTACCCAACAACAAACATGCTTATTCTACTCTTTATATCTGCAACCATCTCCGGAGCATAACAAGATAGTTGGGTTAATCTCAACCCATACTCATGAACGCTTAGAAAATCCTAGTTAAGTAAGAGTAACTCTCGTACCTTAGCCTATTTCAGTTCTTAAGGAAAGAAACGCACCAAAAAAAAAAAACCCAACTCGCATGTGGTGCATCCTCATCTATACCCTCTTACAACTAATCAAACCAAGTCCTAGTAACATTTTTTAGTTGATATGCAACCAACTCAACCAGTTCAGTATCGGCAATATGCATAACCTCAAATACCTTCTTTAACTCCTCAATAAAATTCTGAAAAAATCCTCAATCGTGCTCGAACCTGTGAAACTTAGAGGATTCATTCTTAAGAACTTGAGGATCCTCAAAGTGTCAGATACAACATATCGATTTCCTCTCTGATACCCAACCTGGTTGATCACAACTTGGCTGAACATTAGAATAGCCTCACGAAACTCAGCATTGGTGACCTTTTCTTGGGGTTGCACTTTAGGTGCATTAGGTACAACTTCTTCTTGTAGTTCAACATTTCCCCTAGCCGGACGACCTCTGACTGCTCTTTGTGGAGGCATAATTAATTGAAACACGCGTAAACACTAATTAGAAGGAAAAATTTTAGAGATCAAACTCTAATGCACAAAATGAGTTTGAAAGAAGTCAGAAAATTTCCTAAGTGTTGCACCTCTTAATTATAGATGTAGCACGCTTCCCACAATTAACTAGGACTTTACAGATATGAATTTACAGAATCCATAGGAATCTTAAACTCTGTGCTCTGATACCAAGTTTGTCACACCCCTAGCCTACAGCCAAGGCGGGACAGGCATTCGAGAATCATTATTGGCCCCAAGCAAATCCTTAGCCTGACTTACTTATTAAGCGGAAGACTTTAAGAATAAAGACAAGGAATTAAAATGCTAAACTACTTAAGTGTCTCAAACTGAACTCATAATGTTTTGAAAATAAACATTTAACTTAGACAAAGTGGCATCTAAAATCTTAACATAAGTCAATAACAAAATAATGACGAATCAACTAACATTTGACTGACAATCTATAAAGCCTCTAAAAAGACTAAGATGGATGTTGGTACAACCCCCACGACAACTTAGTAAACTAATATAAATCAATAAAAAGGAGTCCCCTGTAATGCAATGAGGCTCACCAACTGATTCTGGAGTTCTAAGTGGATCAACGATGCGCTATGTGCTAACCTGATTACATGTGGTTGCATCATAAGACGATGCAACCCAACTGACATCAATACATTGAATGTACGAATATGCAAGTTGAAATTCTAAAAACAACCTAGGCTTGAAAAGAACCAGAAGAACTTACCTAGCTTAACTGGACTCAACATAACTAAACTAATTTCAATATATAAAGTAGTTTAAAACAAGTGCATTATAAAGAAAAGTTGTTTAAAATATGAAGTCATTTCTCGGTGTATGCAAAGATACATATAACTCTGAGATGTATTTTACAAAACAAGTAATCTGTGTATATAAAAATACAATTACTTCTGTGAGAGTTTCTCTAATCGAAAACCATCACGTAATAACTATTGTGATGATATAACATTTTACTTCACGTTGTCAGGGCTAACCTAACCTTGCCATGAGTATAGAACCTGAACGACTAAGTGGATCCATTAGTCTATGCTAAAAATCACTAAAGGAATCATCTTAAAAGTACGACCCTTTTCTACCCGTGGCGGCTACATGGTTTATGGCGGCTTGGAGTTTTCTAAACTCTCCCCCATATCGCTGCTCAATACTAGTCCTGAAATATACTAGCTCTTTATGTTTAAAAACGTAACTTCTTTATGTGATTTGAGATAATTGCTCAAAACTTAGCTTAAAGGCTATCTTGGAAATATCAGTTTCCTCACTTGTTCAATTGTGAAAGCATTTATTTTTCTATGAAAACTAGCTCAAAGGCTCTTTGGAAATTTCAGTTTCAGTTCTTATATAAATGTGAAAATATTTTAAATTCTTTGGGAGTACCCTGATATACTTTTGAAGGAATGAACTTCAACTTTTGCTCTTTACTGAACTCAAAACTCAAGTCTTAAAATAATCTTTATCATTTGTGAAAGACTTTTGGAAGACTCTAACAACTTATCTTAACTTGGATCTTAGCTTCTCTTGACTTGACTCTTAACTAATCCTTGAATTGAACTATGGATTCAAGGATTGAAATTGTATATGATAGATATCATGATGTTTAAGAGTGATTTTAGATATTTAATCATGAGAAACAATCAAGAAATCATTGATGGGAACATGTTCCGCGATGCTGAGATGAGTTAAAGTATTTGGTCGCAAAATAACTTTTGAGGCAGAATGGTTCGTGAATACTCCACGATGCTGGGGAGGATTTTCCAAATCTGAGGAGCATGTCCGTGTCGCGGACCTGATATCTATTCCTTATCTGACTTTTTCCTTTTTCGTTTTCCAATCTCAATTCGCCTAAATTTGACTATTTTTCTCAAATTCTCTTTAAATTCAGGTACCCACAATCCAACTTTCGAAGGGCATAACACTCACTCATACGAACTCGGAATCGCATAAACTCAATAATGTTATGACTGTTTGAAGTTTATCAAAAACTCACTTTTTTCTAACTTAAACAAAGTTTTCAGATTTTTATTATTTCCAAAGATGATTATTTCTAGTTCTTAGCTTCTTCCTACCTGTTTCAAATTGCGAGATTTTACAAAAAGGGTCATCATCATCCTCATCATGATTTTTGTACTTCACATTGATCTCCGTGGGTGATTTTGCAAAAGGGTCATCATCATTATTTTTGTACTTCACATAGATCTTCATCGGTGTGTACACTACCTTATAATCACTTAGACATGCTAATGTGACAAGATTTTCTGCATATTTTCTTTGTCTTAGAATGATACCATCCAAAAAATATTCAACCTTCAACCCAAAAAATATTTTAACCTTCCAAGAACCTTCATTTTTAAAGTTGCATTAAGAAGATTCATGAGTGGCACAATTTCATTCTCATTATGTCTGGTTATAATCATATCATTCACACAGTAGTAAAATTGTCAGGATACCGGATGAATGATGAATAATCAGAAACCCATTAAGGAAATTAAACATTTCAAATGGTATATCGAACTTTTCAAATCATTTAAGTGGTGCTTGCTTGAGGGCATAAAGAGTTTTCAAAGATGAAAAATCATATCTAGTTGAGTTTGGTTGTAACCGTGAGAAGTCTTCATGTATATAACCTAATGTAATTCACCATGCAAAAATATATTTTTCACATTCATTTGATGAAGTTATCAACATTTGATGGATGCAATAATGAGAAGCATACAAATTGTCGTCATCATTGCAACAGAAGCAAAAGTCTCCTCATAGTTCAATCCATATTTTGGTTTATATCCTTGAGATACTAGGCGAGCTTTTTACCTCCAATTCATCAGACTTCATTTTTACATATTAAATTCATTTGTTTTCAATAACAGAAGTTTCAGTCGATTTAGATGTCAAATTCCATGTATATTTTTCTTCTAAAGTCGAAACTTTCTCTTTCATTGCCTTTTACTAATAGTCATGACTTGATGCTTGTTGGTAAGTAATTTAGAAAAAATTCAAAGTAGGAAGTAAGGTATAAAATGAACCATATATACCTGAATAATATTCATATCTATGTGGGACAAATGTTTTATGTTCAGAGTGACGGGATATGAAATAAAATAATTTATTTGATCACTTTACAGGTTCACCATGGAATCATCATTGTTGTTAGATGAATCAGTGGAATAGGTATTCAATGAATTTGGCGACAAAGTACTATTACTTGAATTATTCATAAGAAATATATCTGATTGATCAGGATCATTAGTAATTCCATTAAAGCCTTAGCTGGGAGATAGAGAATTTTGTACATGTCAATTCTCAAATTTGTATAGAAAGAATATGTAGTCTAATATTGTTGAAGACGTGATAGGGTAAGTAAACAAAATGCTCCAAGAAAATTATATGTTTGGAAACCCACAATTATCGTCTAGAAGAATCACAACAAAAATAATCCTTTTGAACATCATTATAATCCAGTAAAACACACCTCACAACTTAAACAAATATTTATAACATTCATGTCTAGGAAAATGAACAAAACACACACAATAAAAAACTTTTAAATAAGAACAATCAAGGAGTTTACCAAAAAGAATATAAATATGGACTATCATCTTTTGTTAATTGTGATGGTGTGTCTATTTATTAAATAGATAGAAGTTTGGATGGCTTCAACTAAATATTTTAAGAACATGTTATGTATCAAGAAGAGCTAACGTGATTTCACAACATGGCTATTTTTTTCTTTCTACAACCCCAATTTACTTAGGTGTGTTAGGACAAGAGTGTTGCGAAGTAATGTCTCTCTTTGAAAAAATTTGAGTTCAGACTTCATGTATTTC
Source organism: Solanum habrochaites (assembly GCA_027704765.1). Classification (NCBI taxonomy): domain Eukaryota; kingdom Viridiplantae; phylum Streptophyta; class Magnoliopsida; order Solanales; family Solanaceae; genus Solanum; species Solanum habrochaites. The sequence goes on from JAKWJA010002494.1 coordinate 33,181,868, forward strand.
CCACCTAAATCAGATTGAAATTTTTTGATTCATTTATCGAACTGAGTCTCAACATAGGTCACAATTGTTATATGACTTTAGGAACTTCACTTTTGTTTCAAAAAAGACACTCATGTATATCGAGAAACATGATCAATAAACAAGATAAAATATCAATACATCAATATACATGAAATTGGTGTAAGACACCATATATCACTATGAATCAAATTAAAAGTACAGTTATATGAAATAGTATTACAAGAAAAATGCAAGTATGTCTTTTGAATTTAGCACAATTTTCACAAGGAAAATTTGATGGCAAAATCCATAGTTTTGTATTCAAGTGAAGAAAATATTGTAAAGAACCCATTTTGGGTACTTAGGGTCGGTTGATAACCCACAACTGAAGTAATTCTACTTAACAAGAAAGCGGATGACATAATGCGACTCCAAATCCGGTGGAAGAAACGAAAGAAAATTAATCACATAATAGGAAGTAAAGGATGAATCTTAGCTCTTCAACATCTCGCAAACTCTTCTGTCAGTAATTAGATGGGACCGTCACAAAAACACAAACACATCATAGCGACTCCCAGCACATGGAAGAAAATTTTGAACATGTGGATGCCCAAAACGAACTATCATAAGTTGCCGCAATTTTATTTTGAGTTTATTATAGCATTCTTTTAGATGTCAAACAAACCATGCATGACGAGGTATTTCAAACATGAACAAATGGAACATTCTCCCAACTTAATTATCCTTGGCGGTCACATTTTCTATCTCTAGATTCGGAACAACACAATCAGGGCGTAAGAAAATAACAAGATAATTTTGTTCCGCCAATTGTCCAACCTAAATAAAATTAACCTGTTTTAGTGTCAACAAAATATTAGTGAAGCATATGATTTTTCATCTTAGAGGCAAATTCAATGTATCACAGGTCAGACCAGTTGGTTGCGCAAAAAACATATATACATTTTTCTGATTGAGTATAATGTATTAAGAGAGATGGTAATTATGAATATCTCCTACCAATATTTTAGCAAAGAATCGATCTATATGTCAAACTGTTTTGAATTTTTATTAAAATTCATATACTGGAATAGAGCAAGATGATAATCAATTATAAATGTATGTCAAAAAAGAAGATGGTAAGTGTGATTTTCTTATAAATCACACAATAAGCTACCAAATTTTAGATAAGCTTTGAATTGCTTGGTTTGAGATAGTGTTTTTGATCGACGCATTGAGGCACTTCAGAGTTTGAATGACAGTCTTTTTACCATCAGTGCATAGGTTGTTAATTTACTTGTCAATGTGCGCCCAATCTGGTACATAACTCTTTGCACTCTCAAAAACTTGTATTCTAGATTTTTGATGACACGAGGCGTCTACGTATACTGGATAATTATGAGAAAACCGGGGGTTTAGTGATAGAGGTCGAGAATAAATCGCGTGTAGAAATGATAGTACCAATTATGTGATGGCTAGAGTCAAAATATTAGGCATGTGTGGGGGTTGTGCCTCGGGACAAACATAGTTCTTCACTCGAAAGCACAAAGACGGTCGGAGAGTGGAGAAGGTTTCTCAAATATTAAGTTGAAGGTGGTTCTCTCGGTAGTACATTAATTTCATGAAAATTTAGCCAGACGTCGGATCTTATTAACTTTTTCTAGAGCGTAAAATAACATCTATGGTGAAGCTGGTGTGACAAAAAGATTTCCTTCAAAAACTTTGGATCTTCATTTTTTGAACTCCAAATGGCCAGGACGCTACAGTCTCAATAATACTTTCGTGTGGGCTTTATCTGTCCATATGTGTGGTGGCTGTCCCGAAGAGTTCATGGTCTAGACCGCAAAATCAGACGAACTAGTTGCATTGTGAGTACGGGGGTGCAACTTTTTGAGATACTTTCAACATCGTTTTATATTTGAGACAAAACAAGTCACTGAGTGCAAGCAGCGGGGTATATGTACACAATGATGGATCCAAAACAAAATGAGCAAAAAAAATGGTTACGCTTATTGGGATCGGGGTGGTCCCATTATATTTTTACTTTCTGCATGATAAAACGCACCCTTGTTGTGTTATACATCCAGATTATGAAACAAGATGAGGGTGTGTCCTTAAACACACGATCTGAAGTGAAAGAATTCCACGGCATCGCATATGTTTTCTATCAAATTTGCTACAATGATCCATGACAGAATGTCCCAAGCATTTTGAAACACAAAAGAGATAATAAAGAGAGAAAAGGGGGAAGAAGGGAAAGATCCGATGATAGAAATCACAAACAACCATAAAGGCAAAACTATAGGGGTTATTTGGGAACAAAAAAAGTTAACTCCTTGATGGACCATTATAAATTGATAAACATAACAAAAAGTTGGAACAATATTTTGTATTTCGATGTTAATTTTACAATTGATAGACTTTATATACAAAGGGATATCTATAACACAGCATGATTTTCTATCACAATACATGTGTATCAAACTAATATCTGCATAGGTGTGATTATCAAACGAATATTGTCAGAACAAATTTAGAAGTGGTCATGGAAATAAGGCATAAAATATTTAAATCGTCTTATTGTGATGTGGGTCCACAAATTTTAATGGTTTGTGTTGCATAGTCCGACACGAACTTTTAATTTGCATGCTGATCTAAAAAACCTCAATGTAGCGATAATCCGAATTCGAATTCAAGGGTAGCTTCGTCGTCATTCTGATTTGCAAGAATTTAGATCTAGTAATACATAGTAGGAGAGCGCCACAATGTATGGTAGGGGGGAGGGGGGGGGGCGAAAAAAATTATATAGGTTGGAGGTTTGCTCAACTACTTGGATTATTTAAGGATTTGGTAAGATGCTTTCTCTGTACAAACGTGAATCTATGTGTTGTATTTCGAAAGAGGGTTATATGGGTGGATTTAACAAATATGTTATAGGGGGCACATTTAGGGATTATATCGAAAAAATGGTTTTTGTGGTGTTTGGTTGCGAGGTAGAGGTTGAAAAGGGTCCATTGGGGATCGGGTCTGTTAGATAACTTATGAAGAGTTAAGTGTGTATCGTTCATAAAAATAGCGTGGAGAAAACACAGAGGGATTGGAATTGGGAAAATCATTAATACATATCGAACCTAAAATTTATTAACATGAACAAATCCAACTGCATAAAACTGAGCATGAAAGGGGGAGAATGATTTATTTTGCTTAAGAAGTCATTTAAAAAATTCATTATACATTGCAATCAAAACAAAGGATTGCCTTATGAAATAAGGAACATATTTCATGAGAAAAATAAATTATAGAAAATGTAACGGGGGGAAAACGGCACCAAATTACAAATATCCTACATAAATTCTCCAAAGGGAGCTAACAAAACCAAAGTGATAAGCCCTGGCGCATACAAAAAATCTAGATATACTATATGATCACGCGATGTCACGATGACTGCTATGTGAGTGGTGTACTGCGGTAAGAAAAAGGAGAGTAAAAAAAAGGCAAATTGAATCATGTGCTGTTTCGAGAGGGAATATTAGAAAATTATAAATATAATAAAGTTTGAGTAGATATTTGACTTTGTTTCGGAAAAAACAAAAAAAAAATAGTGATGGAGGAAGAAAAGAGGCACAGTGTAGAACGAGAGGAATAGTCACAAAGAAGATAAAGTAAGCCATGAGGAAGTAGAAGAACACAGTATGACGGGGTCCAATTTAAGTAGCGGAGAATAAAGTACGGGGTGTGCAAAATCGACCCCCGTGAAAACTATTTGGATTCATCCAAAATTTACAAAAATATAAACATCCATCTATCATTTTTTTGTCCCATCGACACTGAAGGACGGTGGGGTTCCATTTAGATGGAGAAGGGCTAATAGTCATGCAAGTGAGATTGTATACCGATGTGTCGCTAAAAATTCTAGACAAAAATGCTTAACTTGTCTAATTTAACATTCCACTATAAATAAATTGAGTGTACGATCATCTAGTATATTAATATTAAAATGGTTCATATTTTCGAGGGTGCAATTCGGCGGGGAACACTATTTGAATTTTTGACGTGTAAAATCATCAATATACGTTGGCACGAGGAAAAGTTTGATACCATGGTAATATTCAGTTTTCATATTTTGACATGACCTTAATAACATATAGCTGTCTTAACATTTTGAACCATAATAGAATTGATTGAAGCAAGATATTTTTATGACCTAGTTTTTATTAGTAAGAGCAAAGGGGAGGAAGTAAAACTAAACCGTATAATGGGGTGCATAATCAAAAGAACCAAATACTATACGACACTGCACGCTCATTATGGGATTATTCGGGACATATTCCGAACTGTTAATAATTGAGGTTGTATGATATGTAGGTCATAATACACAGTGAACAGCAGAGGTTGCGATGTAAACTGGGTGGGAATGGCTAACTGATGGTATACAGCCTGATCTGATAGTAAAACAAGACGTTGATAGCGTAGGCTAATTACTCTGCGGGTCGATCTAAAATAATGTGATAGTTTTAGTTGGCAAGGGACTGTAAAATGACAGTTTGACTAAAAGTAATTTGTGTTGTTGTAAGTTAACCGTAGCTATCAACAAAATTTGTAGACTGATTATGGAATGCGACCAAGGTAACTTTGAGGGGGGGGAATTAATACCGTGTTTGATTTTGAACATCCAGTCTTTGTTTTGAAGCTTAACTTCAATTACTTGGACAAGGGAGTGTATTATCTGCATTGATTTCGATATTGCACATCCACTCTAGGTAATGGAAATTAAATAACTCCCCCAACAATAAACAATATTCAGGGGGGGGTGTCACTGTTCCGGACAATTACCTGTATCTTGATGAGGTTAAGGTGTTTGACTGGGTCAGCACCGGATCAGATGCCGATAAATCAAGAGAATATTGGGTATATAAGGAATAAGGGCGCCCGTATCAGTATCTAGAATGGGTGTGCGCGGGGTCGGGTAAAGTGGTCAATTTTTTTGGGGGGGGGGGGGGGGGGGGGGGGGGGGGGGGGGGGGGGGGTCGGGGGAGGGGAGGGAGCGGAGGGGTGGATTCGTGTGTTTTTCACGACTTTTTGTTTTGGGGTGATTTTCCAGATATGGAATATTCAAATCTAGACACAATGGGCATACCATTTTTGTTGTTGAAAAAGTGTTTTTGTTGAACGTATATGTTGGTAAGGGTTCTGGCGTTAGAAAAACCATAAGTCTGGAATGACGGGTTTTACTTTTATGGGTTGTGGAATGATTGTGGAATGATTATTAAGGGTTTTAGTTGGGTTAAATTTTTTGTTTGTTTTTTGTTTTTTTTGGTTTATCACACATTTTTATAGGTTATGTGGGGAGTTATACGAAAATTTTGTGTAGGGTACTCTTGTGTGGTAAGTCTTTTTTGGTTGTGTTTTTTGTGGTTAGAGGGGACAATTTATTTTTTTGTTTTTTGGTTTTTTGTGACAATTTTTTTTGGTTTTTTTATTGTTTTTGTTATTTTTTTTTGTTTTTCTTTGGTTTTGTTGTTTGTTTTTGTTTTGTGGAAATTGTGGTTTTTTTTTTTTGGGTTTTTTTTTTTTTTGGTGTTTTTTTTTTTTTTTATGTTAGGAAAGGGGGGGGTCTCTGTGTAAGAATTGGTGGGCTATTTTATTGGCGTTTGCTACATCTTGAATAGGTGGTTGTTTTAAAACAATGGGGTTGTTTTGGAGTTGGTGGTTGTTGGTTCTTTTTTTTTTTTTTTTTATGAGTTTTTGTTTTTGTTTTGCACGTCTTTTTGTTTTCTTCGTCTGCGGCCCCTCTTTCCTCTCCTTTCGCCTTCCCCTCCCTCCGCCTTCTCCATCCCCTCTCCCCCCCCCTCCCTAGACCTTATACAACACCAATGCCTGTTTTAATTTTCACGAGTTTAATTCCAAAAAAGGACATTACCCCCTTAGTGAGAGAATTATAGCCTTTGTAATTGTAGTTTAAGGAGTGTTTAAGAATTATAATTAATGTGGGTCGTGTGGGAAGGGATAGAATTGTAGTATTGATTTTATGTTGGTTTCTAAATCCAAATGAGCAGGTCTTTTTTATATGACATGTATGAACAGAATAATAAAATAAGAACTTTGCATAGGTAAATGAGGTGTCATGGAAGCAAACAAATTAAAGAGGGGATATTGATATGAGAGAAGACCTCCTCTCTTATTAGTTATTACATACTTTATTTAAAGCAGACATTGTGTGCTGGTTAATAAGGCGGTAGGAGATAAAACATTAAATCTCACAACAATATATGGTACGAAAAGGGATACAGAAAAAGCCATAGGGCAGGGATTGGCAAATGACAAAATTGTGGCCACGAAGGGGGGCTTTCGATCCATCACTAATCGTCAATGCTGTAATGTTCTAATCATCTCTCTCCTTATATTTAACTTTCTCTTCTCATTCTTCAACAAATTTTTTTTTAAAAAAAAAGGGTATAGGGAAAGAGAATTATGAGATGGGGAATCAAACTCTAATTTATTAGGTGAAAGTTCAAATAGTCAATCAACTGAGCTACAAAGAATTCTCTGATTCTTCAAAATTAATTTTTCATTGATTTTGTGTTTTTGTGGCAATTAATATACTCTTTTATCTACTCCGCAACTCAAAGAGAGTAAAAAAGAGAATTAAACATGACATGACATGACATTTATTTGTTCTTAACTCTATATATGTAAAAATTCATTTTGTTATCCTTTTTTTAGTAGTATTAGATAAATTATTGATGAATATATATACAAGTGAGATTTGTAATTTTTTTATTTTGACCCTATGAATTGTAGATTTACATTGCCTCTTTAATTTGTTGCAATTCCCAAGTTCAAAGTGTGACTAATTAATTTGCATTTTCATGCAGCTTAGTGATAGCTCAATCATAGTAGATGCATCAAAATATATTCAAGAACTCAAACACAAAGTGGAAAGGCTAAATCAAGACATAACTACTACTACCCCTCAAACTAATTCAAACAACAACACTTCTTCATGGCCAGTAAGTTTTTGACTCATCTCCTTTTCTTGACTCTCTAATACTTAAAACATTCAAAGGTGATCAATCAATCGATGATTCTGTATTTTGTTTTCCAGCAAATTGAAGTGGAAACCCTAGAAAAAGGTTTCTTAGTAAATGTATATTCAGAAAGAAGTTGCCCTGGTTTGCTTGTTTCCATATTACAAGTTCTTGAAGACCTTGGCCTTAACGTACTTGAAGCTAGGGTTTCTTGCACCGAAACCTTTCGTTTACAAGCATTTGGTGGAGAGGTAATTATTCATTCATCTACGATTACTATTCAAACTTTTTTCTTTTTATTACAAAAAAAAGTGTGTAAAAAATTCATTTCTTTCATGTGTGTTTGAAGAATATAATTAATGAGTTATTTCCTGACAAAAAATGGTTCTTGTAGGATGAAGAAACCATGATTAATGCCCAAGTGGTGACAGAGGCAGTTTTTGAAGCTATTAAGAACTGGAGTGAAAGCAAAGAGCAAGGCTAATTAATCAAATATATAATATAGTTTAATTAGCTATTATTAATTATTACTATCATAACTCTTTCGTTTTTTCTCTTTAATTTTAACTTTCCCGATCATCTTCCTAGCTAGCTATGATGGAGGGTTGATATTAAGTTAGGGGGGGTCGAGTAAGAGTCAGTGTATTGTGGCCTAGGTTCTTAATATCATATTAAAAGATAGGAAGTGGCAAAGAATCATGTCATTTTGCCCAGGATTCGGGGTATTTAATGTCATGTCACCAGTGGTAAGTAGCGTTAAAAATTTGCAAAAAAGATAAAACCAGGGACGCGGATAGCAATACTCTTAATATATTTGGATTTTGTGTTATATACCTTAGTAGAATTAGTTATGACTGTCTTTTTGTATAAGTGGTGACAAATAATTTTATCCCATATGGGGTAACTTTCCAGGAGTACTCCCTATGGTCAGTTTATTCAAAATTTATCTCCAGGAAAGTGAAAGGCCTAGGCGTCTAGCTCTTACATTATGTTTGGTCTATTGACAAGAACTTAAACCGTAATTAAAATATCAATTACTTCAAAAGCTGATTATTTAGCAGATCAAACCTAATAAAAAAAAATGTATTGGTTTAATAACTTCATAACAAATACAGTTGAGGAGGTTGTATGTGGTGTTTTCGGAAGTACACTTAAAACAAAGAGGGCAGCCATGTATGAAGTGTGTGATGCGTTTATGTGATTTAGACACTTGCTGGTGTTTGTGTTTGTTATATATAATAATTTATAAGATTCTGAATGAAAAATTAAAAATAAAATATAAAAAAAAAAAAAACAGATATTCAAAAATAATAAATGCTGTCTATTTTACCAACTTTCTGCTGACAACATTTGTTTGAGAAACGCAAAATCTACATTTTATCAAGTACAGTTGGGCCATTCTTGACAGCCTAATATATACCTGTGATAAATGCCAAAAGGTAATCTTTTACGTTTCAGAAAAATGGAACCCTAAGTAAGAAATATGGTTTTTTGTGCAACATATTTTGCTTCAATTATTGTTGCTCATTCATATTCATTTTCCTCCTCGTGATACATACTAGCTAGGCAGTAATAATAGTACTAGATTATATTATTAACCTTGTGTTACGTACACTAGATTATCGGTACTTGGTATCATGTGATATATGGAGTACTATATTATTAATCATGTATTACGGTAAATTATCCAGAAGCGGTACTTGGTATCATATGATATACATAAGTACTCCATATCGAAGATCATATACTTCTTTACATTGCCTGATTTTTCTAATTTTTTTTTTTTTGCCAAAAATGAATAAAAAGGTAAGTATCCTATCATTGAAGTATGACGCACATATATGTATATATGCTTAGTTATATATCATCACAATGATGAGTATTAGAATTAAAACTTATCAATTGAGATCAAGGCCAAAATGCTTGAATTAAGAATAGCAATAAAAGGAGTTCTATTTTTTGCTAAATCCTTTCGGGAGGGCTCGCAATAAGTGAAATGTTTTAAATCATTAGTTATAAGATGCAAATGAATGGGAGGTTATGTACGAGGTGGCGGAGCATGAATACGTGATAAGTGATGATAAATCAGGGGCCCCTATATATGAAAATATTTATAGAATTATTAATTTTTAAATTTGTGGATATTATCAGATTTTATTGGAATGGATTTATTGGGGGATAAAAATAAGGACGATGGGGGTAGATAATACTTTACTTAAAATGATAGAGCTATAAGTAATCAATAATGAAATGAAAAGAAATAAACGTGGATTTTAACGGAAAATAAAAAAGGGGGCTAAGGTGAAAAAGTGACCTAACATCGTGTTAGCAAAGTACTTTACATTTACGAGGAGTAATATAAATTTAAAAAACTATAGTAAATCTGGTCAACTGGGGAAGGCCTGAAGGAGTGGTGTGGTGAGGGGGTGGAATAAAAAGAATATAAAAAAATAGGGGGATTGAATTATTTAGCCCTTTTATTATACATGCCTAATGGGGGGAGATCCGGACGTGGGGGGCTTTCGATTCAAAACAAGGAGACACAGGCTCAGGGACATTAGCAGTCAAATCGGGGTCACGGCTTTAAAGGAAATCCACTTCTCCTCCTTTATTGGGGGTGAAGTGGAGACTTCTTTTCAATCTAAGTATGGCTGGATCCCCATGGGGGGTATTTGTGAAATTGATAATTAATGAGGTGGTCTGGAAAAATCAAGCGGGCTATTCATCTTTAATGTCTTAACATGTGCACTCAATTTTAGTTCATATCTTCCTATACTATTAAACTCCATCAGTAATACAATACATATGTCTGTAAATATTGTATACAAGGTGAATATGAATGTATATACATCTATAGTTATACATCATCTGTACCAAATTATGTACTATTTATGTAACATCGATAAGTTTTTTCTAAAATGTAGGGGGTGAGGCGAGGCGTTTTATCCCTTACAGGACAAGGTGTAAGCTTCGAGACACGGAGCATAAGTCTCATGGGTCTATTGGGGTAGTTTCATGTATATTCATTTTTATAATTTTATTAGTAAGAAAATTAGCAAAAGTAAAACTTTCAATTGATTATACAAATAAATTTTAATAAATAATTAAAGTGAATAGTAGGAGGAAGTAGGGGGGGTGTTTGACAGGATTAAAAAATTTTAGTTGTGGAGATTAGAGATTCAATAAGACAATAATGAATACAAGATAGGGGATCGAGCTAAGTTAGTCATTTCACCTAATAATAAAAAAAATAGATTTACAAACACAAGAACAGGGGGTGGTCGGGGGGGAAACCAAACAAAAGGAAGGTTTATGATCTCCTTGAGCGTGTAGAACGATAAAATTGACGCAATACATGAAGGGGGGCTGTAGGCGTGCCCCTAGTCGTGTGGGGTAAGAATTTCACCATATGAATTTAACTTCTTAATGTGTAGCGTACCGAATTGATTTTTTTGGATGCACGCCCGCTGCTGGGCGCTGGGAAGGGCGTCGCGACACGGGGGCGAAAAATATTTTTTGAAAAGCGACTGGAAAAATATTGGTAAGTAAATCAAGAGTTAATGGAAAATGTTTTAGTTATCAATACCATAATAAACCGGGTTGTTTAGTACACAATTACAAGAGGTTCTAATGTAGACAACATAGCAAATGTCTTATGCTGGTGTTGGTTTTGTCGACTGGATCTATAATAGGAAATAATTATTAAACGTGTGGTTGTATACGGGGGTAATTATTTTAAAGAGAGAAATCTTGTTGGATATGACTAAATAATTAGCTCAAGTTTTACTATGTTTTGTGTGTACATATAGGCAGGATGACTGCATTGCAGTTTGTTTTTTCAGTCAATACCAAAATTCTCTTCTATCAGTCATCTCTTCGTCTCGCATTGTGTTAATTACTCACACAAACAATATAGTCAATCTGCAATTAATTCTTCTCCATATCCTGGCATCACATAGCTACAGGTTGTTTCAAAAGAGAAGCGCAGATAGAGGCTGTGTGAGTTTTATGTGGCTCAGGTAGAACGACTGTCGTGCAAGCAGCCATTCCGTCGGTGGTTGAATGGTCGATTTAGTAGACGCATGGTGTGGAGTAGTGGCTGATAAGGGAAAAAAAATTTTTATACTGGATCAAGGAATAGTATTGGTCAATTATCGAGGATGGCATCCAAGCGCTCCAACGGAAAGTCGAGGCGATAATTGGACTAATGCTCAAACAAGATGGCGTTCGAAGCAGACAGTAAAAAATGAAAGATTTGAACTAATCAAAAAATTAACCTCAATTCAGGAAAGCTATTGAACGTGGGACCTGATAATATCTGATAAAAAAACTATTCTGGGTAAATGTAAAAGTAACAAAAACGTTCCAAAGATATATAGGTGAACACTTCCATGAGAAAGAAATACAAGGTACTGCTAGAGTGAAGCGCAGCACAGCTTCAAGTCCTGAGAAGGATTTTGAAGACTGATTGCAAGAAGGAAGGAGAGTCTGTCATGAGTTACTGTGCTAGAAACGATGAGACTAGCAACGAATGTGATTCCATGGAGAAGAAGATGAACGATGTCCAATTTGTTGAAAGATATTGCGCTCTTTAAAACGCCAAGTATTATTATGTTGTTGCTCCATTTGAAGGATTCAAAGATATAGATGATTTATCTCATGAGAATTGCAAAGCCCCTTTTGTTTTTGTTTTTTTTCCCCTTTTTTTTTTATTGTACATGAACAGAAGACTGAATCGAAATTCAACTTCAGATGAGCAGGCCTTGAAGCTTCTACTTTTATTTCTTTCAATTCTATAGAAGGGTAGAGGTAAGGAAGAGGAAGAGGAAGAGGAAAGCAGATCGTGGAAATAGATACTGAGGCACAAAGAATGCCTGCGGAATTTTAGAGTAATGACTACGGTAAGGAAGAGGAAGGGATTTCGATAAATCCAGTAGAATTTATCGTTGTCATAAATTTGGTCATTCTTTCTTATGTTATACTAGCTGCCTGAATGAGGACAAGCAGTCAATATTTCTTTGAGAACAAAGAAGGAGAACTTTGTAATTGCAGTTCAATGTGAAAAAAAGAGCCTGACAACAAGCCCTTTGGTAAGTGGATACTAGTTGTGTAACCACATGATGGAAGCAAGTCTTCTTTCCTTATTTAAATGAAAGCTTGGGGTGTTTTTGTTTTTTTTTTTTTTTTAGGGGCCTTCCGATCGACAGTTAGTTTTGGTGATCTATCTACTGTGATGTGATGGAAAGGTAATATAAATTTTAGAACCAAAATGGGTGTGTGGAGATCATTCTAATGTGGGTCTATGTTCCATCTTTTGAAAAGCAATTTGCTGAGTGTCGGTCATACTGTTATACAAAGGATATGTCACATCTAAGGAATGATGCATGTGCAATTTCTGATTCTTCCATAAGCGTTATTGCTATTGTGAAAATGAGCAAAATAGGTTGTTTCCTTTGAAGATTGAAAATGTTCATTCTTGCTCTATGGCAGAAGTGAAACCCATCATGGTTGTGGCATTTTCGATATGGTCCTTGAACTTTGGTGGCTTTAGAATCCTTCAAAGGAAGAGTATGGTGACGGGGCTTCCTGAAATTGTTGTTCCCTCCCATGTTGTGAGAGAATGTGTTGTTGTCAAACAACATGGTTCTCAGTTTCCAAAAAGTAAGGTCATGGAGGCCAACGAGGTATTGGGTTGGGACACTCGATATTTGCGGGCCATAACACCGATCTCGAATGGAGGTAAAAAGTATTTTATTATTACTTTTTATTGATGATTATCCAGGAAGACTTGGGTTTATTTATGCAAAAAAAAAGTCGGTGCCTTTAAATTTATTTAAAATCTTCAAAGCTCGCGTGGAGATGAGACTGGAATGGAATGTTAGAACCTCTAACAGATCGCGAGGAGAATATTGCTCTAAGGTATTGTTGATTTTTTGTGAGACTAGTGGTTCGAAAGAGCTCACAACAGCAATATACACCGCACAAAACGGTGTGCAGAGAGGAATGAACAGAACTTCTCATCTGGTTCGTAGCTTGCTGGCTCAGGGAAGTAGTTTCCAAAGGAATTTTGGGCCATAAGCAGTGAATTGGAGCATTCACAAAATCTGATAGATTGTCCCAACTTTTTGCTCATCGAGTCTGTTACAACTTGAGAACTTGGAGCAGAAAGGAAACCGGCAAGTAGACCACTTTAAAATTTTGGTTCCCTTGCTTTGCACAGTCCCAGAAGCAAAAAGAAAGAAGCTTTATGATAGAGGTGAGAGATGTGTTTTTATATTGGTGTTAGCGACACATCAAGGCAATTTCCCCCAAACTGTTCAATCCTTTTTTTTTTTTTTTTTTTGGGGGACAAAGAAAGTTGTGGACCATCAGTAGATGGCATTTTTTTTTGATGATAAAACACTTGGGAATGAGTATGGCGAATCTACTCCAATTGTGTTTGATCCTGTCCAAAAGTAGCTGTGATGCGGAAGTGCGAGAATTCAGCTTCTATACAGCTGCTGGAATTCTACAGTTGTTGCTAAATTTCCCAACGCGGAAACTGACCAGCAACTTTAGAAGAGACTGATGCAGCTGAACATCCTCTTCGTCCGTGCCTCCAGAAAGGCCCGCATGGATGACGGAATTATAAGGTAACAGAATATGGTAATGAAGATGTTTCCCATTTGCAATTTTTTGCAGATTGCGATCCTACTCACTTTTGAGAATGCTGTCAAATGAGGAGAAATGGAGGAAAGCTCTGGATGATGAGAATGATGCATTGAACGAAATGGAACCTGGGAGTAATCAGATCTTCGACGGGGAGAAACCATTGGTGGTCAAATGGTCTCTAAGACACAATTGAAATATAATGGTGGAAATTGACAAGTATAAGGCGCATTGGTGGCTAGGGATGCAAGCAGGAGCATGGTGTGGACTCACACTGAAGTGTTTTGCTCCAGTCGCAAGGCATGACACCATTAGAATGGTATGCCTTGGCGGCACAAATTCGTGGCCAATCTTTCATTGGATGTCAAATCAGCTTCCTACTGGATATTGGAGGAAGAGGTATTTATTGAACACCTTCTGGTTATATTAAAATTGGGATATGAGCATAAGGTATACAAGTTGAAAAAAAGGGCCCCTCTCTAATGACTAAAACAAGTTCCACGAGCTTGGTATAGTCGCATTAGGCTTACTTTTCTAAAATTGGTTTTCCTGCCTGAACTGTCCATATGAGCACTCTCTTTTTGTTAAAATTGGGAGAATTTGGGAAAGGCTCATTGTGTGTTTATATGTTGATGGATCCTATATTTTACCGGGATGATAGTGCCATTTTTCTGATTTTAAGAAATCTATGATGGATGAATTCGAGATGTCGGATCTTGGTAATATGCATGATTTTCTTGTTTTGAAGTAGGCAATCTGATGATGGTATTTTGTTCCCACAGAAATATGTGCGGTAATTTTAAACCGATTCAAGATGAAGCATTGCAATTCCTCCGATACTCCAGTTGCGTTTGGCCTGAAGTAAACAAAGATTGAAGAGGAGCTAAGGAGACAACACACTCTCAGGTCAAATTGTAAGGTAATTTGATTATCTTACTGCCACAAAGGCCGACATCATGTATTGTGTAGTCTTATAACAGGTATATGAGAGCCTCGACGGAAATTCACCTGCTAGCTGCCAAGTATCCTTCGCTACTTACAAGGCACTAAGGATTTCGGTTTGTTCTACAAGAAGGGGAAAATCTGATTTTTTTTTTGATTGGTTTTGTTGAGCGATTATTGCAGGTGATCAGATGACAGAAAGAGCCTTCCGGTTATGTTTTTGTGCTAGGCATCGGGGCTATTCATGTTCTTCCAGAAGCAAAAAATGGTCACTACTTTTCGCTACTGAAGCAGAAATTTGTTGTTGCTACAGCCTGTTCTTGTCAGCTATTGGTTGAAGGAAAATTCTTGAAGAACTACGATTCAAACAAAAAAGGAGCAACTATAATTTTCTGCGACAACAACTCTGCCATTAAGCATTGAAAAATCTTGTTTTCTACATGGAAGAATCAAGCCCCTCGATGTGAAGTTTAATTTCCTGTGAGATCTCAATAACGAAGGAACAGTAGAGTGCAGTACTGCGAAGTGAAGATCCGTTGGCGGACATTTTTACTAACCTCTCGGTCTCTCCCCTTTCCAAAATCTGAGGAGGTTGATTGGGGCATCAACACTATGGAAGATTCAAGAAGCTGAGTTAACTGAAGCTTGGAGAGTTTTCAGTTTAAGGGAGGGTGTTAGTTTATATTCATTTAGTAAATTAAGTTCTGTTAGAAATAAATTCTATATGTTTTTGTTTGTCCTAAGTCCTTTAGAAGTAGTTTAAACATGGGTTGTTTACTATTTTTTAGGAGTAAAATCCTTTGTTTGATGAACTATATATTAGCTTAACGTTCTATGTTTTTGCATATAAGAATGACTGCATTGCAGTTTTTTTTTCAGTCAATAAAAAATTATCTTCTATCAGTCCTCTCTTCTTCTCCATTGTGTTTTACTCACACAACAATATATCTCTGCAATTAGTTTCTTTCCTATCAAAATGGAGGAAAGACGAAAAGATGAATTAGAAAAGATTCTCTAATGCTTTAACAAACGACATTTTTCCTCTTTGGTGGTGGAAAGAAAAATATAAGTGTTTAAATAGAGAAACACTTCAATTAGTTGTTAAAAGGTTTGTATAGAGGGACCCCTCTCACACCGTCGACGGCGCTCGCTCGTACTATAAAAAAAAAATTGAATTACATGAGGATTTTCCTGGGAATTAGTATGAAAATTCGCAGAAATTTATTTTCCTACAAATTTTCATACTGATTCCCAGATAAATCCCCATGTAATTCATAGTTTTCTTGTAGTGTCAGCTTCGAAAAGTGATAGAGAGATTATTTTCTCGACAAAAGTTCTGTTTTAAGTATTATTATTTATTTAATTAATTAATTAATTTAAGTAAATGGAGCACTTTAATTATTTAGTTAATTAACTGAAACATTCCGACCCGATTCGGATCTGCGTTACCTATTTTATTTATATATTTTTCTGATTTATTTGAATTTTGCGCCATTGAAGATAATTGTTCTAAAAGGTTGCAACTTTCAGGAACAACCATGACCGTTTGAAAGGTTGCTGACTTTCATGAATGGTTGTGTATGGATTCTGAAAGGTTGCAAACTTTCGGAACCAGTTCCTCTTGGCTATAAATACCAGTAACTCTTCAGAATTTCTTCTTCTTCTTTTGCATAATTTTTATTCGTCTACTTTACTATTGTTGAGTGGCTCGTTAAGACCCGAGTCTTGGGCATAAATACACTAGTAATTGAGATCATTTTATCATGGGAGGACATTTCCAAATCAAACCTCGGATAAAAGAGGGGAATAATTTCCTTAAGGGGCATTGTTCATTCAGTGGACTTGATCTTCTTTCAATTCTGATTTTACATATTTTAGTTTTTACTAATTGATTTTTTTTTCTTCGCTGGTTGTTTTAAACTTTGGGTACTTCGTATTTCTGCAAAGTTTCTTGTAATCAGTAGTACTGTTTTAAATACAGATTGATTAACAATCTTAAGAAAATTATTTTTGTTTTTTAATGTGTGTTTTTGGTGGAGACAAAAACTTGCAATTTAAGTTATTTCTTATTGAACCATTTGTATCAATTTTTGTTTATTACAGAATCTGGATTTGATTCTGAAATGGCAAATGATAATTTTACGGTGGTTATTGTTACACCAACCTAAACTGTTGTACCACCAGTAGAGAAACTGAGAAGATTCTCTCGTGTGAATGTCAAAGGATGGAAGCAATGAATATTTTTCTGACTTACCACTCTTGGTCTGAGAAATTTGCCAATGAAGAAACCCAGTGCATGCTGCTAATATATCAGAAAGAGAAATTTTTTTTGATTATTGAAGCATGGAAACAAGTAGACTTTCTATGTAAGGGCTACATTCTAAGTGCTTTAGAGGATGACATATATAATGACTATAGTGCAATGACAACTTTGAAAGAATTGTGAAATGCACTTGAGAAGAAATATAAGATATAAGATGCATGCTTTAATAAGTTTGTGGTCGCAAAAATTTTAGACTATAAAATGTCGGATAGTGAAAATATTGGATCACAAATGCAGGAACTTCAACTTATTTTCCATGATATGATTGCTAAGGATAGGTAGTAAATGAAGCTTTTAACGTGGCTGCAATAATCGAGAAGTTATCTCCTTTGTGGAACAACTTAAAAGTTATTTAAGCAGAAACGCAAGAAAATGAAGCTTGAAGATCTTGTGATTCGATTCAAGATCGAGGAAAATAAGAAGATCGTCGGAAATAAGTCATGTGGGAATTCAACAATAATTGAAGTTAATATTATTGAAGAAGCTCATATTAAAGGAAAGAAGAGATCGAAGTTCAACGGACAGAAGTCAAAACAAGCCAAGAAGAAATTCAGGAGCAACTGTTACAACTATGACAAGGCTAGTCACAGGTCTTCTGAATATCGTGCTCCTCGTAAAGACAAGGACAAAGGCAAAAGTCAAGAAAACATCGTGGAAGAGACGAAAGATGTAGATGACCTCTGTGCAATCTCAGAGTGCAACTTAGTTGGAAATTTCAAGGAGTGATTTCTCGACTAGAGTGTCCGCTCGACATATTTTCTCTGTAAAAGAAGTCTTTGCAACGTATACTCTTGCTGATTTTAATGAAGATTTGTTCATTGAGAACACAACAACAACAAGGATTTCAGGAACTGAAAAATTAATATTGAAAATGACATCCGACTAGGTGTTAACTTTGAACAGCGTTCTACACATTCCTACTATTAAGAATAATTAGTTTCTATTGCACTGCTCATTAAGAATGGGTTAAAGTGTGACCTAGTTAGTGACAAAGATGTAATAAGTAAGAATGAAATGTTCTTAGAAGACTACGCTTCTTTAGGTCCTCTTGGGGGGGGGGGGGGGGGGCAACTGCATGTAAGTTGTAGACAATTAGTTAAATTCTGTTTATGTTTACTTATTGGAGTCACTGATTTATGACTGTTCTTGCGATTGTAAAACCTTGTGGAAATTGTTACATTGAATATTTTCCCCTATTTAAAAATGTGATAATTTAAAAATGTAATTTGTCTGGAAATAGATTTGTTAAATATCGCATAAATGTCTGTCATAGGAATTCAAATGAAGTCAATATCATCTCTTGATGGGGAAAAATCTTTATACTTTTATTTTAAACGCTGCACTCGATTTTGTTATGTATATTTGCTTAATAGTAAACGTTGAACAATTGATGTTTTGTTTAAGCATACAAAATAGTGAAAATTAATTAAATCTCAAATATAAAATGATTCAAGTTGATAATGGTGGAGATACATCTCCTTTTTTTTTTTGCAGAGAATGTTGCAATATGATATTATTCATCAAACACTGCACTGCAGACCCACCACAAATGATTTGGCGGAATAGACATTGAAGAAAATGATGAATGCCTAATCATCAATTTTGGTTCAACACGCCCAACAACCGTGTGTAAGTTCATCCTATACGGCACATAATACTCAATAGGTATCTCATAGCAAAACCAATTGGTCCATAGGAATTTGCAAGAAGGAACTCAAGTTGAAATATTTCAGACTGTGAGGGTATCTATCCAAGATAGAGGTTCTTTTACCTAGGAGGGTGAAAATAGGACCCAAAACAATGGATGATGTATTTATTGGATATGTTGTGAACAATAAGACCTATCGGTTTTTTATGCACAAATTTGATAATCCTAAAATAGATATACATATGGTAACAGAGTCAGATAAAGTTGAGCTATTTGAACACATTTATCCATGTAAAATTGAATGTGAGTCGATAAGTGCAAGACTTAAACGGCCACGGGAAGAATAAACGAAAAATACACTATGTAATGAGGATCGTAGGCGTAGTAATTGCCAATGAAAATACACTTCTTTTGGACCAAATTATGTGAAATTCTTACTTGTAAATGAGTCTCAAACATTTAAAAAACAAACACCTATGGCCTTGGTCTTAGTCATTTAATTGGAAAGAATCTCACAGTTGATTCGCCACAATTTTAAGTAAAGATACTTGAAAATTGGTTGATCTTCTTCCAAGAAATAAACCTTAATGATCAAAGTGGATCTTTAAACAAAAATGAAAGTTTATGGGACTATTGACAAATATAATGCTAGACTTGTAGTCAAAGGATACAAAAAAAAGAAAGGCCTGGACTACTCTGATACATAATCTCTGGTAACAAGGATAACTTCAATTAGGATGTTAATAGTATTAGCAGCAGTGCATGATCTAAAAATCCACTCAATGGATGTAGAGACAACCTTCTTAAATGGAGAATTGGAGGAAGACGCCTGAAAAGTTTGTGGTTCTTGGTAAAAAACAGAAAGTGTGCAGGCTTGTGAAGTCACTTAATGGGTTCAAGCAAGCATCCAAATAATGACATAATAAATTTGACCAAACAATGTTGGAAAATGGATTCAAAATTAACAAATGTGATAAGTGTATGTACATTAAAATGTTCCAAATTAGAAATTCATTGTTTGACGATATAAGTGTTACTAAGTACTTGTTGTCCAACAAGTCCGATATAAAGGATTTAGGAGCTTCTGATTTGATCTTAGGGATCAGGATTCTCAAAACTACTTAGGGACTAGAATTATAATCAGCTTATTTAGATTGAAAGAGTATTGGTAAGTTGCAGTACATAAATTTCACTGTTGTCTGAAACTCAATTGATTTAAAAGCTTTCCTTTCACAAAGAAGGGAAAGTGACTCTCAATTGGAAATATGCCACATGTTAGAAGTTTGAGATCATATTTTAAATTGTATGGGACTAGATTAGGCATGTGATATTAGAAAAATTGATCGTTCCTAGTAAATCCTAACAAACTCACTGGATGCAATAAAGTCTCTGTCAGGGGATCTGAAACTTAACAATAATACTATGTTGTTGCATGAATGGATAATATACTGGTGTGAGTGCGGATATATATTGAAATTAAATCACCGAATCAAAGATTAAATCTACAAGTGGGTATTGTTTACCTCTTGGTGAGAGCAATCTCTTGGAAATCGATCCAAACAGACATGTATCGCGCACATCCACAATGGAATCTAATTCATTCTTTAATAAGAAGGCCGGTGAAGGACTGAAGGGATTTTAAGATTTCCTTAGAGGATATTTCATTATGGCCCAACATGTTGGAACCTATTTCATACATTTTGATATCACACAACGATAGATCGGTAGGGGAGCGTCATGTACAATAGAAGTCGTGTCCATATACGATGGACCATAACACCGAAGACACTACTCTCTAGTGGCAAATTATAACAATTGACTTTATGAATTCAAGCAATACTCGGCAATCCACTAACGGACTGTCTATTAAGAGAGGCAATTGAACAATCTGTAAGGGAATCGTGTTCACGCTTATGAAACTCTTACTGAGGTAAACTCTATTAGCAGACTACGATTCAAGAGCTGACCAAGGAGAGAAAAAGGTGTGACTGATGGTTCGACATTTTCAATCAACTCAATCCATTAACCATATGAAGGATAAAAACATGTTTTTTCATAAACATGTTATGAAGTTAATAAAGCTTAATGTTTTCAATGATTTACTATGTTTGGGAGGTTTGACTAAGCCTCTCATGAAACCAAGAGGTGTTCATGGTTGAAACAAACACAACTGTAAAAATCACAAATGTGTCTTTTTTCCGTTCAAATTCCTCTCATCCTTCTCTTCAGCTTTAAAGCAGCTTTTTAAGTAATTTATCACTCAACGCTGCTGCCGTTCAACTTCACCACAACAAGGATTTTGATTTTTGCAGGTTCATCTTTCGATTCTTGACTTTGTGTTTTTGAATTGAAATTTTTTTTATTTAAGTATAAAAATAGAAGAGGAATTTGTGTTTTTGAACTGAAAATTTGTGATTTAGGTTTAAAACATAAGAGGATTTTGAGTTTTTAAGTAAAAAAAATGGTGATTTATGTTAAAAAATTACAAATTGTTGTTTCCCTTTTCAGTTATACCATGTCTGAAGTTAGCTGTGATTCTATTAGTAATTTGGTGAAAAATTGTTACTGCGGTGAAGGTGTTCATTGTTTCACTTCAACGACTTTATTGAACCCCGAAGAAAATTTTACAAGTGTCCTAAACCTAAGGTATGTTTATTGAAGTTTCAATTCCTATGATTTAGTAATTATCATCTAAAGTATTTCCGATTTGTTGTTGAGCAGGGTGAAAATTGTGATTTTTGAATGTGGGATGACAATAATTCAGACAATACTTTGATCCAAATAAATGATTTAAAAGTTGAATTCAAAGTGAATACTTTGAAAATGGATATTTTTATAGACTCATTAAATGTGGTTAGGATTGAAATAAACGACTCGAAGGAAAATTTTTTGAGTCATTGAGTGACAAATTAACTCGTGAGGTAATATATCAATATCAATGACACTTAGAAGAAAAATGTTTCAGACATCATGATTTTGGTGTAAATTCTTTATTTTACGTTTTTGTGATTTGTTTGTAACAAATTTCAAGTTATATAAAGAGAAAAGACATAAAGACACCATCGATGTTGAATAGTATTTGCATAAAGACACCTTAAATTTCAAAGTGGCTTATCACCCCACAAAACTATTTAATATCTTTGTAAATGAGTCATTTTGACATTACACTACATATGAAATTACCAAATGATGGAAATTATCATATTACTGCCTTGCTACCCAATAAAAGAGTATAATTCTCTCAAAATTTCACAATCAAAGCCCAAAAATTAGGAAAAAAATTATGACATAAAAAGATTCATCAAGTATCTTGGCCTTAGATTATGACATATAAAGATTCATCAACCGGAGCACGCCATAAGAAAAGTACTTTACACCGAATCTCATGATTTTGAAGGCGGACATTCAGATTCTTTTATACCCCACAATATTTTTTATAACATTCTTCATTATTGAATAAAAATATTTGAAGTCCCCTTACAACAACACGCCTACATATATATATATATATATATATATCATTTGACAGGTAAAAAATGCAATAGTCAAATGGAAATTTCTTGAAGGTACATTCCCAAACGAAAAAAAAGGAAGGAGAAAAGACTTGTCTTCAAATAATAGGGTCTGTTCAGTCGGTCTTGTAATTATATCTAGAGTACAGCAACACGTACCCCTACATAGATTAGGGAACGGGTCAAAATGACTCATTTACAAAGATATTAAATAGTTTGGTGGGGTGATAGTACACTTTGAAAGTTAAGGTGTCGTTATGCAGATACGGGACAACATTGATGATGTCTTTATGTGTTTTCTCTTATATAAATAAATTGTTTATGATATTCTATATTTTATTTTGTAATAATTTGAAAATGATGGTAGTTTATTCTCCAAGCTGATTGAGGTTCAAGGTGACTATTTTGTGAATGCTTGAATGAATTTTGATCATCAAATATAATATATTAATATATATGACTACATGTTGAATTACAACATCATAACATATTTAGTGTAATTACATTTATCTAGTAATATAATTATATTATTTATTTGTGCATATACATATTTAAAAAGTCAAAAAAATTCTAACATGGATTTAACATACATCTACTTAAATATGATATATAACATAAAAGAAGACTATATAACACAAACATTATTTTCAAATTTCGAAAATAATATGCATCATTCAATAATCCTCTGCTTATTCGAGTGAACCTCACAGTGGTGGAATCGATGTTCTCGTCATCCATGTATTGTTGCTCTAGAGAAGGTAATCTCTTCTCATTACCTAGTTTTTATCGTGTTTTGCGTTCTATTCTCTGCACCATTGCTGAATTTGTTGTAGTTTCTTTTTAGTGTTCGTAAGTCTTATTACGATTTGTGCTTGGTTTTGTTCATATGGAACTTTATGATTAACTTATTATCCATCTAATATGTTTACAATAACTAATTTCTTTGTTTATCCTTTAAGAATGTCTCTCTTAAAAATCTCGTAGGTGTTTGAAACATGTTTCTTTTGTTGATTCATGTGTTTCTTAGCTAGAGTTGTTAAAATGGGTTGGCCCATCCCAACCCTAGCGGGTTAGAAAGTTAAATGGGTTGGCATGGGCTGACCCTTTTAATTAAAGTACTTATAAAATAGCAGCCCAATCCAGCCTTAAACGGGTCACGGGTTGGCCCTTCAACTAAGCAACAGACAATATTTTCCTCTTAAAAAATACGAAAGTTGATGAATTAAACATACTTCAGTGTATATTTACAAAACAAATACATAATACAACATTCATAAGTTTCATCGGAGCAAAAAAAAAATTACATGATCACTATTTTCATAAACATGGCAATAAAGGAGAAGTGAAAAATTAGGCATAAAAATAAAAGTAAAAGAGATCAAAGATTCATACTTATAATGGAGTAATGGACTTGGGCTGACACAAATTTTTAGTGGGCTAATGATCCTAAAATATTAAAGATATGTAAAAAATATATTCTTGATTTTATATTGATATTTTAAAAATATTTATTCACAAAATGTTAACAAGTAAAACACTACTTAAAATAAATATTATAAATATTTTTAAAATTCCAGTTTGCGAGCTAGCCTCCGAGGCCAACGAATCAAATTAGGTCGGGCTAAAAAGCCCCTCCATTTCTAAATTGCTAACAAAAAAAAAATTGATCCCAAACCACTTTAAAATGTTTCAAAGGTTGACCTCGGACCAAGTCTAGGATGGCCAGTCCATTTTTGACAAGCTTTAAGTCTCAACCTCCACAGCTTAGGAGCTACTGTTTTTAGAAGCTTTCAAATAAGTTTTAAGGGTTTAAGTTCATTATCTAGATTAATTTCTTACATTTCTTACATGACTAAATGTTGTTATAGTTTGTGTTTCCTCGTCTTAGCGTGATTGTTGTTTTGTATTTTTATGTCTTTTAGTACCAGCTTACTATTGTTGTTCAAACACAAGGTCTGATTCACTGTAATGCATTCAGGAGTCAAACTAGTCATGTTAGTATGTAATCTTTATATTAGACTGGGCATGTCGGTGTACTTACAAAAAGTCTGAGTCTTGCTAGTTTCTTAAGTGATCGCTATATCCTTGGATATCTAGAAGAAACTGATTCCAAATGAACGGATATAATGCTATTTTTAACTGTTTAGATGAAGAGTTGTTTATTCTTACCATAATTAATGTAATAGATATGACTCTTAGAATTGAATGTTTTTCCTTTGTATTTGTAGAATAGCAGACTGTTGGTGTTTATTAAAATCCTGATAGTGTAGAAGAATACTGAGGATAGTTTTTGCATTTGTTTCATAGAGTTGTTATATTGCTTTTTGAATGGGTTGGTGTTGTAGCTTTTAATTATTCATGTTAGTTTACATTTATGTCCAGTGCTTGGTCGAGACTTTGGTTCGCAAAAATATTCTTACTTCTACAATGGAATGGATTTGTATATCTTTGGAGAATGTTGGAATGAAACTGATCTAAATGGAATTGATATTGAGTATTCCGTAAGATTATAAACCTGTATGATTATGAACGACTGTTAACTCTGTTATGTTGAAGTTTGGGGATAACAAGCCTTTTAAAATGAACTGTTTCATCTGTATGTTTTTTGAAATTTCAGAGCTCAGTCACAATTCAATAGCCACTATAATTTGAAAAGTGCAGGCGTGTCTGTTAATTTTTAGAAGATAATTGTTCTGCTAATTGAATATTTTCCTAAGATAATTATTTATTTAGAATCTCTATTATATTCTTCGCAAATGACAAGAGAAAGCAATAAAATTAGCTTTTAAAGATAATTCAACTCGTATTGCAAAGATGCAGGAGAATATTTTTTCCCTTACTTTTGTTGCAAGAGAAGAGAAGAACTCATCTATTAATGCATATAGTTATATTTCTTCATTTTAATACAATTCTGTTTCGTTACAATAGTGTTTTATTGAGTGCTTAACTCAGTGAATCTTTTTAACTTTTCACTGAGAAAATTGCAAGACATTGAAGGACCTTGAGTTAAAGCATTCAAAGTTTCTCAAAATACAAGAGGTGTGAAATCAAAAGTGATATCCTAGAGTCGTTGTAACTGGACTAGCCCCAAGTTGGCCCAACCCCACCTTTTTTAAATAAATCAATTGGAATTTTTCGCAAAAAGTCAAATTTTAACATTTTAAGAGAGGTCTAATAGCAACATTTCAATATTTTAGTAAAAATGGGTCAATTTAGTTTGTTATGTAATCTTATTATTTATATTTTTATAATTGGTTTTTATTTATTAATATAATTATTTAATAACACAAGGGACACTCATGGGGAGAAAAGAATATTCTCAAAAAGAGGTAATGATCACTTAATTTTCTCATCACTTAACATTTTTTCAAATAATAAATTTAAACTTTGTTTTTTTTTATTCCATAATTTTTTTCCTTTAAAATGACATATTCATTCCACAATATATTCTCATTTATATTTCTTATAGGTTTTTTATTAGTTTGTATTCCTTCAATAGGGTCTGTCAAATGTATCATATAGTCCCCCATTAAGAATATATTTGTACTAATTATATTGTTTTCCATATATACTTATTTTTTTTTCTCAAAAATCGTGTATGTATTCATTTTACTATGTAATTTTTTATCTGTATTTCTATTTATTTTCTAGTTTTTCTTTCAGAGATTTTGTATAATCATATATAAAATACAACAATTCGTCATGATGCCACAGTTGAATGGCAATATCAAATTGTAAAGAACTACTTGACTAGTTTGTGTACTCATTCTTAAATAAAATACATAACTAGTTGTCATAAACCTTTAGAATCAATATAAATTAAAAAAAATATCAAATTCAGAAACAATCAACATAATTTTTGAATAATGCACTATTAATTGGTAACATACATACTGACTTAAACAGTATCAAATTTCAATATATCTCCAAATTTATGAATACAAAAAATAATAAACTATGAATAAAACAATAATTATAAATGTGGTACATTACTAACTATCCACAAAAAAAAAAGAATACAATGAATTAATTATGAATAAACAATTCCAAATCTTATGGCTAGCATACAGAAATCAGTAAAACAATGAATACAAAAATACATAATGACTAAAACACAACAAAATTCAATATATAAAAAAAAATACCTTTCAAATCTTGAACTATAAAAAAAAATTAAATTATAATATACACATCACACCATATAATGTGTTACATTGACAAACTAACACGTAAAAAAATAGACAGAACACAAAATCCAATAAATATATTGAAATACAAAAAATAAATATTAACTATACATAAATAAAAATTTCATATAGCACTTCCAAACGCATTGTAAACATGAAATTTTTTTGAATCTTAAAATTACTAAATAAATTAAACTACATGCAAGACACAAACAGCCAAAAAATACATTCTTCTCCAACAAATTGATCTTCTTCAACTCATGTTATGATTTTTGTGTGAAATTTTTGCACAATCGACGATTCATGCATTTTTCCCCCGATCGTATATCCTCCTTAGATGTAGAAGCGGAACCTACAGGTTTTTAAAAATTCTTGGTGTAAAAAAAACAAAAGAAAGATATGGAATTAGGAAGAACTTTGATTATTTTGTCCAATACCTATAGTAACTCTCTTTGAAAAACGTCCATTGAAGAGAGAATTATGTAGTCTCAAACCATAAAAATGTTTTAAAGAACAGACAAAACAAAAAATAAAAAAAAAACACTAAAATCAATAAGTAAATAAATAAGAAATCTGAAAAACATAAGCTCAATCAATGTTAATCTTACATCAAATCTTGCAACGAATTCAAATGAGAATAATGAAAATATTAATATATTGAATCGAAAATCTGTGGAAGGCTTTGAAGAATGTTAGAGAGAGAAATTGAAAAAAAAAAACTGAAGAAAAGAGAGAAAATCCTGGGAATTTGATTAGGAAGAAAGTAAGGAGAGAGAAATTGATCGAGTAAGAAAAGAGAACAAAATCAAAATGACATTAAATCTATCCAATTACATAAATAAGGAAATGTGTAATCTATGAGAGAGAGATAAAAGGTGGTAAAAAATAATGGAGTACAAAAATATAATAATATCTGATAATTATTTATTTTTAAATAAAATATGACTTTAAACATGTTTACTAATATCTTTAAAATATGGGATAATTAAATCACTAAATAAGTTGATTTTTTTGACTAATTTAGCTAAATTTCCCTATAATAATAAATGGGTTGGTCAATGTTTATCTCAACCTCATTTTGGCCCACTGGCCTCGTAGCCAATCCCAAGCCCTACCCAACCCCGCAGTAAGAATTTTAAAAATTATATTAATATTTATTTGAAGTAGATTTTACTTGTTAAATTTTGTGATAATCTATTTCAAAATATCAGTATAAAATCAAGACTATACTTTTTACATTTAGGGTCATTAGCCCACTAAAATTTTGATTTAGCCCAAGTTCATTACTCCATTATAACTACGAATCTTTGACCTCTTTTACTTTTATTTTTTTGCCTAATTTTTCTTTTCTCCTTTATTGTCATGTTTATGAAAATAGTGATCATGTAATATTTTTTGCTCGGATGAAACTTATGAATGTTGTATCTTGGATATTATGTACTCGTTTTGTAAATATTCACTTATGATTGTTGTATCTTGGGTATTATGTATTTGTTTTGTAAATATTCACTGAAGCATGTGTAATTCATCAACTTTCGTATTCTTTCTAAGAGGAAAATATTGTTCATTTTTTAGTTAGAGGGTCAACCCGTCCCAATCTATGTCCCTCTTAGGGCTGGGTTGGGCTGCTTTTTCATAGTCCCTTTAATTAAAAGGGTCAGCCCATCCCAATTCATTTAACGCTCTAACTCGTTAGGATTGAGTTAGATTGGGTCAGCCTATTTTTACAGCTCTAAGTATAATCTTATTATCTTGTAATAAGGAATGAGGTGGTTTTTTTAGTTGCAATTATTGTACTTGATGAAAAAAAAGTAGAATGTGTTTCGACAATGAAGTGTTGCAAGCCGGAAACATCTACTTCAAGAAGTGCTGTAAATTCTTAACAATTGATCGTTCGTCGCTTGGTTGGCTTATGAATAAATCATTAGGTATGTATCTGACCATGTTATAGATTGGACCATCACCAGTATTTCATCTAGTTTGTCCAGTTAAATTTTTTGTAATTGCATAAAAGAACATTCTCATCAAGTAATAGGCAACAAGATTTTGAAGTCGCCGAAAAAGTATGGCTGAGTATTCGAGGAGTATAGTTGAAAATCATAAAATTACTTTTTTACTTTTAATACCATAAATTGATCATCTTTTAAAAAAAAAGTACGTACGGCAACACCTTTTTCAACTTTTGAAGATTGCCTCCGACAGTTAAAAGGCAATAAATCCTCACCTCACCTCTCACCATTTGCGACGAGGTGGTTGCCTTTCACAACACTTGTCTGTATCATGGCTAAATTTGTAGTAGTTTCTGCTTAGTATTCGTAAGTCTTATTATGATTCGTGCTTGGTTTTGTTCATATGAAATTTAGTAGTTGACTCATTACCCACCTAATATTATTTCCAATTGCTAATTTTTTTGTTTATCCTTTAAGAATGTCTCTCTTCATAAAATCTTATAGGTGCTCTAAAAGAAAATTGTTTTCTTTTGTTATTCATGTTTGTCTTAAAACAACATCAAGGTACGTTTTATTAAATCTTTTGTATAAGTTTTACAGGGGCTTGGGTTATTTGTCATCCATTGTTCTTGCATTACCTTGTTATTTACTTATTCCGGAGTTTTCCTTAGCTAAATGTTGTTATGGTTCATGTTTCCTTGTCCTAGCGTGTTTGTTGTTTCAGATTTTTATGTCTTTTAGTTCCATCTTACTAATGATGTTAAAACACAAGGTCTGACTGTTTTGTTTAGTATTTTAGTTTCGAGTATTGATAACTCATCTCGATGTTTGAAAATTCTTCTTGATTCTCCTATCTTGTATGAGTTTATTTAGTTATAGTCGCTACTTATATATTTGAAATCATTCGTACTTGTTTGGTTTGAGTTATGGTTGTTGTAATTACAGTTTTCTCCCATCCCGAGTCTCCTTTCTTTTGGTTGGAAGTATGTGAGTGTTAGGACCGAAAATAAGCGGTGTAAAAAATGCGGAGCTATCAATGCAAACCTCGAAAGATCACAGTAAGGACAGAAAATGCAAAATATATACCAAAAGACACAAATATTTTAACGTTGGTTCGTGTCAATCGACCTACGATCCACAAGGAGATTACCATTCCACTATAACTTATGAGAGTACAAAATACAGAAGAAACCAACCTCAACCATTTCCTCAAATACATGGGAGTTCACACAAGTGATAACGTATCAAACTTGTGACCCATAAATGCTCCTCCCGAACCAAAACTCCAGCCCTTAAGCCTCCCTTTGGGGAATGCTGATTAAATTAGAAGGAAAACAAGCCTCTATTTATAGAGTCCTAAAAAAACCTTTTCCCTACAAAAAAGGATAGTCCAATTCAAAACGCTTTCCTCCAGCAAAACCCTATTATGGTAGAAATTTAGGACAAATAAAACCAACAATCCTCCCCCTTGTCCTGATTTCTGACAAAATACATTTTGTCCCCCTTCTTCACTTAATCTTCACAACTTGCTTCTCCCTCATAAGCTCCTTTGAAAAATTTATGTCTCAACACAGAGAGTCTCTTGAAACAATTTCTTCAAAAACAAAATCTTTCGTTACTGTCAAAAAGGTTTGCGGCTTAGAAAACGTAAACCCCCAAAAAAACCCTTCAAATGAACAACCTCTTTCTTCTGTCGTTTCTCTAACCGTGGTTTTGTTCAAAATCAAAAAACGATTATCGACCATAATCCTGACTTGCCTCCACATCATGGACCTGGCTTTGATTACCACTTGTTAGACCCAGAATAATAAGCTAAGATGAGGAAGTGGAGGATTGAGTTGGAATAATGATGAGGTATTGGTGGGTGATGGGCGGAGGGGGTGGGGGTGGGGGGAGGGATTGGACTGCGTTTGGTTGTCGTATATGGATGTGGCAGGGGGAGGTTATGGCAATCAGGGGGACTGGGGAGTAAGGGGGGGGGGAGTTATCGATAGATTGTGGACGTGGTGAGGAGGGTAAAAATTGGAAGGGATAGGGGTGGGGGAGGGTGTGGCGGGATAGAGTAGGGTTTGTGGGTACTGAGGGGGTGAGAGGGAGTGGGCTGGAATAGCTGGGAGGTGTTTTGTGTGGAAAATTTTCTCCATTTCGGTACTTCTCTACCCGATGTCCCCCCGTGCGAAATGTACTCACGCGTAAGAATAAAACATAAAATAATCATACCAAATATACACAAATATTTACCGTTGTTCGTTCAATCACCTTACGTCCACAAGAGATGAGGCAATTCACTATAAATATGAGAGTATAAAATACAGAGAGAACACAACCTCAAAACCAATTCCCCTACCTCAGGAATACAGATGGGAGTTTCACACTAATTTATAACGATCAAACTTGTGACCCATAAATTCTCCTCTCAAATCCTCCCTAACCAAAACGGCTCAAAGCCTTACGACTAGCATTGTAATGCTGATTCAAGGATAGACAATGACAAGCCTCTATTTATAGAGTCCTAAATCCTTTTCCTACAAGAAAAGGATTCGTCAATTCAAAACTTTTCCTACAAGGAAAACCTATTTTTGGTAAGACATTTAGACAATAAACCCAACAGTGAGGTCTTTAATTTGAGCCTAGATTAATAGCTAAGATTAATGTTCCTCTGAAGATTCTAGTCATCTGATTATTAATATTTTCTAGTCTAAACAATTGTTGCCTCTTACTTGGGTGCTTGATTAAATGTTCGAGTTCTGATATTCACGATTTGTTTTATTTTGCTTAAGTGTCACTATGATCATAGGTACATGATCATGTATGGATTCACTAAAATGCTGCATTAGTTCATTTTCTTGATTTAGGATTCTTTGCAAATCTATACCAACTTCTGAATCACAAACTGAAGTTGTGATTATCTCTCATCTCATGTTTGTCACCCCTTCACTAAAAATAAAAAATATAGAAGAAATTTGTACTTCTAGGTAGAATATTCTATTCTCATTTTTCTATTTTTATAAAGAGTCAAAAAAATTTCTTTATTGAACCAATATGCTAATTGCGATATATAAATTCTCATTATGATGATGATAATTCGGGAATTTGCAAAATTTTCAAGTTTTAGAAATTTAAATCAGTAAGAAGAAATAAATTGTTGTCCTCATTGCTCGACGCAGTAGGATCCAACATTAAATTCATTATTTGGCAAGGGGACCAGTAAGATTTTATGTATTTCATCACCTAACATATTTAGATAGCTTCCATTTAAATATTTTTCTATATATAAAGTTCTTGTTTTTGTACATAATGTTTACAGAATCTCTTTTTAATAGGTTGAACTTCGTAATCATCAAAATTCCAAAGAAACAATGGATAATTTATTATTTGGCAAGGACAGTAAGATTCTATGGATTTCATCACCTAGCATTTCATAAATAGCTCCATTTAAAAACCCTTTCCTATATCTAAAAGTTGCTTATTATTTTGTGGCTCTTGTGTTCACAAAATCTCTTTTTAACAGGCTAGTGTTCGACAAATAGAAATCATGTCAACTTAGATGTTTTGCTAGAATAGTGATAGTAAGGCCTCCAAACTTTGGCTCAACTCATGCTTCAATTCTTGAAAAGGTATTTTACATATAGCATCAACACCAAAATGGAATTATGAACTTTAAAATGTGAAAGAGGCTGGAAGAATGTTGTTTACCTGTAAATTTGATACCTATTTAACATAACATATGTTAATTTTAGTTGAACATGTGATAATTTCCTATTTGAAATCTAGGTGTATTTATATATGTTATACGAGGTGCTGGCAGCTTCCATATTTCTTAAACTTTATGTGTTGGAGTAGTGATTTTCCTCATTTGTTGGCATCTAGTTGAAATTCTTTTGAGACTGAAATTGATGTTAGGAGTTTTGTACGTTGTCTAGATTAATCAATAATTTACATAAATTATTTTCATCCAATCCAGGTCATTCTAATGAAAAGCAACTTGATTACAAATTTGATTTAGTATGGTTAGGCTTTCATATAGTTTATTGATCATGTCCTATTGTGTGGTGTAGTGTAGATGGATATCTTTGATAGTCCAAGCTTTTCTACTTCAAAAAATAAGATTATGGACCATACTAACTTTGACCTTACTTTTTAAATAGAAATGTAACAGTTAGTCTATATTTATCCTTAAATTTATCCATAGGAATACTACTTCAAAAGTGTAGTTTCCCTCCAAAAGTGTTGTAGTTACATTGGAATCCCTATCCCGCTACCAGTTATAACGCGCATCCCTTGTTATGATTACTTTGAGCTATCCTACGCGACTGAGTTACACCAAAAATAATACCTAGAGCTTAAAAAAGTTAAAAGCTGAAATTGGTTTATGGTTGCTGCCTGTTTCCTTCATGACATCTTTGGTTCCTCTCTGGGACAATCTTCCATCTCTCATCCTTTCTTCCTGCATTTTCATCTCTATTCCAGCACTTCAAAACCTCTTTGTTCCTTCCTGGTTTCACCCATTTAGGAAGGAACGTTTGTCATAACCGGGTTGTCCACTTGCGGTGTAAGAAGAGATTTTTGACTGTCTCACCTTGCTCTTCACACAAAAATCACCTGAAGCACAGGTGAATGCGTCTTTTATTGAGGCTCTTATGTGTCAACTGTGTTAAGATCTTCATATGTTGAATTTACTGTGGAACACCCTTTGCTCCCCACATTTCATACCAGTGAGTCCTCTTCCTCAGACAATTTTCTAAATTGTGCTAGGGTAACCAAAAATTCAGTTATTTAAGTTTCTCCTGAAGTGCAAATTTCACCCCTGGTCATTCCATAATTCGCTACAGTTGCTTGTTTCATTTGACATAGGTCGTAAAGGTCACGAAACCTTAGGCTTAGTGGGACCTGACCTCACCATTTGTCCATTTAAAACGCCACTTTTATGTCATTTTCCACATTAAATTATGATCTTTCTAACACCAAATCCCATGGATCACTGATATATCTCCACACAGTAGACCCATAGGGAGAGGTCACCTTTGTTGTCATCCATTTATCTCTCATTTCATATTTTGCAGCAATCACTTCCTTCCACAATGAGGTCTCAGAAGATGTAAACTTTCATTTTATAGGGGCATAGTTAACTATCAACATCATATGACTACTAAATTCATTTCTACTTGGATTAGTAAAAATTTAGCGTTTGCAGCATTGAACACATCTTGTTTTAATAAAGGCCTGTCGATGATGTAATGTCATATTTAATAATGCCTCCAAAATATCATCTATTATCTCAACCTTCTCGAATGAAATGTTGTAGAGGATAGAAGGTTAGTTACTACCCCAACCAAAACAATTAGTATGTCTTTCACTTTTTGTGGAGCTATCCAATAGATTCCTCAGGAAGTAACGTTTTTTTTATCATTTTTTCAAGTTAGGTTTCATGCATGAGTGCATGTGTAACGTGCATGTGATAGTTCTGTTATAATATGTTGCTACTTGTAAGAAAAATTACATCAATTTCTTTATCTCTAGAAAACTGCAATCTTTCATTCTTCAAAATACTATTGTATGGAAGATTGCATTTCTTTAGTGATTAGTATTTGATATAATTTGTCTTACAATGATTGCAACATAGTACATTAGAATCATCCTATTCAAGTTATGCATACGCTGATCCATCAAAGTAAATTGCAAAAATTGATTAAAAAAAATATTATTTCCAAGGACTTTATTGGATAGCTCCACAAAAGGCTGAAATGGTATAGGTTGATAGTTGTCTACTAATAGAGAGGTGTTATAATTAGATTACTATAATTAATCATTGTACATTACTAAAAGTGGGAATTTTTTGACAACAATTTTACCGTAGTACATGTAATCACGTTCTATCTACTACTATATAGCGCAGTCGGCATGGATTATAGATCGATAGCGCATAGACGAGAGAAAGCTTAGAAAGGTAATCAACTAGAATACAGCCTCTATGTTTGTCTGCAACTAGTGGAAATGAGAGTTTAAAATCACTCTTATTTTCACGAGCTGCAAGTGCATGTCGAGAAAGCAATAATCAGTATTGATGAACTTGTTCAACCTAGAAGTCTCAAAAAAGAGATTTTGCTTCTTTAAGATTTAAACTTTAAAGGCCAAAAACCGGTGCCACAACACCTATGATACAAGTATAATAATCGTCAATGATTCATGTGCTTCTATGGATTTGGAAGACAGACCACAAATATGTGTTTTATATCAAGAATGATAGTCGACCATTAATATATTTTTCTTTGATGGAAGGAAGAATGGCCTTTTTCTAATGTGTGAAGTTTGAAATGTTAGGTAGTGAAGCCTGATTAATATATATTCTCTATTTTAGCCTTTCCTATTTATTTAGCCTTTCCTATTTATTCTCTATTTTAGGCTTTCATATTTATTCTCTATTTATTCTCTGTAACCAAAAATAACTTCATTATGTATTAATAAAATATACCTCACCTCCGTGGAAGTTTACTCACGGGTGTTGCCACAAATATTGGGTTTTCTCCTTCTCTCTCTAGATTCTCTCATTCTCTCTGAAACTTCTTTGTTTTCTCTTCTTCATCTACTAGTGTGTGTGCGTGAATTTTATCCTAACAACTGGTATCAAGCTAAGAAATTCACACGATCACTGAAGATGGATCGTTTTTCGAAGATTGGAATCGAGAAGTTTGATATATTCCGATGTCAGTTTCTAGAGAATGCGATAGAAGCTTATCTGTAACCAAAAGATCGTCATGAACCGTTGACCGGGTTAATCCGGAAATCCATGACGGAGGAGAAGTGGAAACTTCAGGATCGACAGGCTCCAGGGTTTTGATCCTTTTGACTTGTCAAGAAACGTGGTGGCGTTTCAAACATCGTTAAGGAGAAGACACCGTCGGTCTATTGATGGCACTAGTCAAACATGTCTTAAAAACCATCGCCTTATGAACAAGGTATATTTGAATCTAGATTGTTCAATTTAAGATGTTTGAGAATGGATTCCGTTTTTTAATCATATAAACGAGTTCAATATGATTTGTGAGTCAACTCATTTCTTATGGATATTACTTTTTGAAGATGAAATTAAGGCGGTTGATGTTTGATGTCATCTATTCCCGATCTTGGGTAACTTTGTTGCTGCTATTAGCAGTTCCCTGGATCGAGAAACTAAGTTTGATGAAATCCGTGATATTGTTCTTAGCGAAAGTATTCGCAAACGAGAAGTGGAGATTCCATCGGGCAGTGCTCTAAACGTTGATCGAAAGGGTAAAGTAAGAACCTAAAGGCCAAATCCAACACGTGTCGAGCAAAATCAAAGAATCTATGAAAACCCTGAACAGATCAGACGTGACTTGTTGGAACTTGGAGAAAAGGGCACTTTCGGACGAACTTACAAAGCCAAAGAAGAAAAAAGAAATCAAAATTTGGAGAGGAAGACAATGATTTCTGTAAATTCCACCAGCATAGGACAGTGGGGATGCCTAATCCTTAGTGGTGAACAACCGTTTAATCTTGGATTTTTGGATGCTGGTGATCTTTCCATTCCTTCTCCAGCAGGAGTTGTTCGCAAAATTCAAATTTGGAAATTTTGGAAAAAGTATATCTTGCGTGACAATAAGCCTTAAAGATGAAGGAAAGGGATTTTTGCAATAATACCACCGTCGGGAAACTAGTACATTGGGGAGGATTTCATATATATTCCTGGGATCGAAAGAAAAATCTGATCTCTGTTGGGTCAGTTGGGATAGCATTGGATATGCTAGCAGAGTTTGGGAAAGGTGTCGTGAAGATCGTGAAAGGTTCTATGGTAGTAGCAATCGTGGCACAAACTCTAAAAACCTTGTCAACCACTCCAAGGTGTATAAACATGGCCATTGTTGCTCAGAAGTGTTTCTTCTGTCATTTCTGTGGAACAAAAGACCTTGGACACATATACTAAAGGAATGAAGATGCTGTTTGCAAAAGGAGCCTAGAGGGTCTGAAGTCCTGTTATATGGTCTTGCGAGAGCTGTGTTATGTGCAAACAAAAAGAGTAGCTTCCCAAAGACTCCCTAGAGCGCAATCAAAGTGCAGTTTTGAAATGGTCACAAAGATGTGGGGGACCATCTCCAGTATCATCACTTGGAGGATTCCAGATTCTATGTTTACCTTCAATTGATGATTTTCAGCGAGGAAGTAATGGTTTACTACTTCTGAAGCACATAGTCCAGATGTGGTTTGCAACTTTCAAGAATGGGAACGCTGAGGTTTGAGAATAAGACCGATTTGAAAGTCAAATCCTAAGGTTGACAATGGGGAGAGGATGACAAATCAAGGTTCACTGCATTCTGTGCAGCTGAGGGAATCAGATTGATGAGAACATTCCTTGTAAGGCAATGCGAAATGGAATTGATGAGGAGATAACAGAAACATTGAATGAGCGTGTCAATGATATGAGGATAGCACTGTGGGCTGCCCAAGAACACTTTGGGCGGAATTCTTGAGCACAGTTCATACTTGAATCAACGGGGACCATCAGTTTTTCTTTTTAGGTGCAAGATTCCGAAGGAGGTGTGAACAAAACGAACTCCAATTACTCACACTTGAGGAAACTTTTGGTTCACTACCATGTTCATGTTAATCCAGTAAAAGAGAGACAATGTTTGTGCCAATGTTGTTGAAAGTGTTCCTTCATAGGCTATGGTCTTTGATTGTTTGGTTACAGGTTTTTGGTATGAAAACGAAGATCCTGAGACATTATTGACGTGACATTTCATGAGTCCTATCCCTTTACAAGGACAGAGAGTCAGAAGGTTCTAGAGATTACAAAGCAGTAGGAGTTGAGTTGATTTGTAGAAGAGTAACCCCATGAGGATGTCGAACCATATACGTCACCAACTCCTACTGAGAATCTTAAGGGAGCCAGTTACACCTGAGCATGTTAAGGAGATCATCCAGATCCATAGGGCACCAAATGAGGATTCCCTGCCATACAAACTATCTATTGCTTGACTGATGAGGGGGAACCGAGTCTTTTGATGAGGCCCTACAAGTGGATGGGATTCGTCAAGTTGAAGCAAGCCATGATAAGGAGATGAGGTCACTTGAGAGAACGACACATGGGTGTTGACTGAGTTACCTGCCGGTAATAGAGCTTTGCTGACATGGGGTGGTCAGAATCAAGACTGACCAGATGGCAAAAGAAGGTTCAAGGCTTTGCTTTAGTGGTTAAATAAGGATATGCACAAAGGAAAGGTATTAATAGCTACATATTCTCTCCTTTTGTAAGTTAACCTCTAATTCGAATTATGTTACTGTTGTTGCATCGAAGATTTGCATCTAGAGCAAATAGAAATGTAAAAACAAGCATTTTACATGGAGATCTGGACAAAGAAATCTATTATGCAGCACCAAAGGATTTGTGGGTCCAGGCAGGTACACATGGTGTGCAAGCTCCCAGGGGGCTGTATGACTAAATCAACACCAAAGGCAGTGGTACAGAAGTTTGACTCCGTCATGACCAAGGATCTGGATTCTGTAAATCTGAAAAGGATCATTGTTGTTTACTTCAAGAATTTCCTGATTTATAATTCTTTCTAACTCATCTTGTAGTGCTGAATGTTATTGCAAGATATATATGAGGAGATTTATCAATTGAAGACAAGGTTGTCTGCAGCATTTGAGATGAAAATTTGGTCCCGCAAGCTTTGGGATGAAGATTTCTGAGATCAAATCTGCTGGTGCCCCCACTTTAAATCTATCTCAAGGAGTTTGTCATTGACGAAGGTGTTGACAAATTTTTAGGTTAATAATCTAAACCCAGGACTACTACTCCATTGGCAAATCACTTAAAAAATTGTCAAAAGAGCAGCCTCAAGACTGGCCTGCAGGAGCGTGAATCACTGGCACTTGTTCCATATGCTTACAGCAAGTGGTGTTTGATGTATGCTATGGGTCTGCACTATACCTGATATAGCACATGCAGTGGGAGTTGTTAGCATTACATGGCGAACCCTGGGAAAAGGAGCATTGGGAAGAGTTCTGTAAGTGCTTCTTGAAATTCTGAGCGTACAATTCCAGTACTTCACTTTGTTTTGGCAAAGGCAATGTGATCTACAGGGTTTGTGGGGATGCTGATCTTGGTGGGGATGTGGACTCGAGCAATAGGTACATCGGGGGGTACTTTACCCCATAGGTTGAACACCGTGAGTTGGATGTCCAGGCTTCATAAGTGTGTTTTCTCTTTCAATCGACTGAAGCTGAGTATGTGGCAATAATTGAAGCTGGGAAAGAGTGATAATGGCTTGGCAGATTTTATTTTTGAGGAAATTGGGAGAATCTAGCAAAAGATTCTTTACCCAGATAGCCAAGTGTCATATACAGTTTGGTGAAAATTCCGTCTATCAGTTCGAAGGACCAAGCACACATCAGAAGACGATACCAATTTCACTCGCGATAGCAGTGGAGGATGGTGATATGTGCTAGAGAAGATAGAATTGCAAAGAACCCTGCATACATTTACGAAATGGGTTGATGTTGGACTAGTTATGTACAAAACCTCGGTTGGTCTTCTGTAGTTTGTTGCTACAGATGTTTGCGGTGCGTAAAGAGTTGATGAAATGAAGAGATTTTTTTTTTGAGAATGGATTTTTTGGATGACTAAGTCGTCGCCCAGTGGGAGAATTGTTAGTAGTGGAGCCGATTAATAATCTCTCAATTTTAGGCTTCCTATTTTATTCTCCTATTTATTCTCTGTAGCCAACAATAACTCTGATATAGTAATATAATATACCTCACCGTCTTTGGAAGTTTACTCACAAGGGTGTTACCAACCACGAAATATTGAGTTTTGTATTTATCTCTCTCTAGATCTCTCTCTCTTCTCTTTAAACTTCTTGTGTTCTTCATTCATCTAGTGTGTGTGCGTGAATTCGATCCTAACATGAAACACATCCTTCTCTCTGTTGTTTATCAACTAGGATGGTTACTCTGCTCCAGTGGCAACCACTTATCAAAAAAATTGTGAAGAGAATTGCTTCCTAGACAACAAAGAAATTTTCTTATGAAGGTAGAATTCAGTTGGTCAAAACAGTGATATTTGTTATATAAACTTATTGTGCTCAGTTGTTCTTTCTCCCCACAGAGGTAGTAAAGACTATTGAGGACTATTGTAGAAGCTATGTTTGGTCTGGATTAAATACTATCACTAAAAAATTTCTAGTAGCTTAGGATAAGATATGTTTGCGTAAATTTGCAAGAGGGTTGAATATCATAAATCTACATTTATGGAATAAAGTTATTCAAACCAAAGTTTTTTGGGATCTTACACATAAGGAAGATAAGTTGTGGATATACACTTGCTATATAAAGGAGCAACAAGTGCAAGTTATGTTCATTCCATCTTAAGCATGTCAAATTACAAGGAAAATATTGGAAACTAGGACTAAATGGAATCAAGTACAATATTTTGTTAAAAGGCGACATGGTATTATAAAGCAAATTTATCTTGGATTGGTTGGGGAAAAGACCCGAGTCTCATGGAAATGTTTGATGTTTGCAAATTCTGCTACGCCAAAAGTTATATTCACTATATGGCTATTAGTTCAGGCTAAACTTCTCACAAAAGATAGGCTTGTTAAATGGGGTAATAATGTCGATCCTTTGTGTATATTCTGCCAGCATGAAAATGAAACAAGAGAACATTTGTTTGTCAAATGTCCATCTGTGAGGCAACTATGAAGTAAAATATTAGATTGGATGCAAAGACAAGAAAATATTGAAGGAGATTGGGATCACCATTATCAGTGGATACTCAAGAATTCCCGAGGGAAGATTAAAAAAGCCCAAATTTTTAAATTGGTATTTGCTGAAACTGTGTCTGCCTTATGGATAAAAAGGAATGTCAGGATTTTTGAACAACAGCTTGTAGATGAGAGTAGATTGACTAGAAATATTGCTTATGCTTTTAATATTAGATCATCATTGGGGGCAAAGGATGTAATACAATCATGGTTTGTAAAGTCTTAGTTTTCTGTAGAGATTGATGAGGAATCTGGTAGATAGCAGTTGGTTAGGATGGTGCTATAAATTAGACTAAGTTGGTTGTGGTAGCTTGGTTGATTTATAATTTTGTTTCGGGTGATTAAAGGAAAGTTGTGTGGCATATGATTGTCTAGGTATACACTAAAGCTCGACGGTTTGAAGATATCGCATCTATCAATTGACCAAGTATATCCAACATATGTTCTCTACGGAAAGTCCAAGTGGAAACCTACTTATCCAGATGCAATTGATCCTTGTTTGTAAAGTACACACTCGTTTGTGCATTCCTTTATGTTATGATCATTCTCCATTAATGTAGGTAATTGTTGGGTTCAGTAAGAGTTAATGGAAAATGGAAGAAAGATGAAAAGAGGAATTGGAAAAGAATCTCTTATACTTTAAGAAAAGATATTTCTATTTCACTGGTGGTAGAAAGAAAAATAAAAGTGTTTAAATAGAGAAATACTTTTATTAGTTGTTAAAAGGACTGGAAAGAGAGACCCCCCCCCCCTCTTCGCGCCGTCGTCGTCGCTTTCTAGCTCGGTTTCTGCTACAGATTTGGCTTTGGATTTGTCTTTAGCTTTACCTTTTGAAAAATGATCGGGAGATTATTTTTTGGAAAAACTTTTGTTTTAATTATTTTTTAATTAATTAAATTAAATTGTATGGCCAAAACTTTTTGATTATTTAGTTGATTGAACGAAACTACTGACTTGACTAGGATTCGCGCAACCCATTTTATTTAAATACTTTCATGTTTCATTTGAATTTCTCGTCGTTGGAGATGACTGTTATGAAAGGTTGCGACTTTCACAAACAATCATGACCGTTTGAAAAGTTGCATACTTTCATGAATGGTCATGTGGATTCCGAAAGGTTGCAACCTTTCGGAATCAGTTCCTCTTGGCTATAAATACCAGTAATTCTTCAGACTTCTTACTTGCAAAAATTTCTACTTTCTACTCAAAAATTTTCTTCATGTACTTTACTGCTGAGTGGCTCGTTGACACCAGAGTTTTTGGTATCAATACACTTGTGATTGAGATCATTATGTTCTGGAAGGACATACTCCAAATCAAACTTCAGATACTAACTATGGGGAATGATTTTCTTAAGGGGACACTGTGTATTCAGCGGGCTTGATCTTATTTCCATTCTGGTTTTACAGATTCTGGTACGTTTTACAGATTTAGTTTTATAAAATAATTTCTATTCTTTACTCGTTCATTTAACTTTGTCTTTCTGCAAAGTTTCTTTCAATCAGTTGTAATGCTTTAAACACGAATTTACTAACAAAACATCCACCATGAAACTTTGGTGTCTTAAGTTCCAACACCACACAAGGGGTTTGCGCCTTTTGATCATGGACTATGATATGATTTTAGGCCCAAGTTTGAAGAACAATACCCTGGTAGCCTAGCTAGCTCCAAAGTCCATCGATCACATAATTTATTGGGTTGAGCCTAAGAGTGTTAAGAAGATTAGACTAATGAAATAAATCACTAGAACTAGCAACATACCCCACCACACCCTAATAACTTTAATTAGTAAAAACTCCTATACCTTTTAAATAATTATTGAAATGTCAAATGTTCAATATTTTAGAAAGTGATTGTATTCAATTTTATTCTCAAACAGTCGCAACTTTGAATCAAAATTCTACATCGATTGCCCATTTACACTTCTTCATAATGCTTTAGTACCATTAAATTTTATTTTCAATCTTTTTCACTTCTCTTTTTTTCTTCCATCAAAATTCACCATTAAGCTCTCTCTTGTTGACAGAAAAAACTAATTATTCAGTTCGTACAATTTGTTCAATCTAATCAATTAATCAAGAAATCTCTCAATTGATAAAGGTATTTTTGATTCATTATTTTATTTGGCGAGATTTTATTTTTAAAAATCACACATTAATGTTTGGATTGTATTTATTAGAGGATTTTTCCAATCTTTTTTAAAGATTATATCATTGTTACATACTCATCAAATTTTGAATTTCAAATTTCAGAAATTTTTTTTGTCGATCTTTTTTATATTTTTTTAATAGTTCAAATTTAGTAGAATCTACATTTCATTAGGTATTGAGTTGTTTCACAAAAGACTTGTTGAATATTTTGAATGTTCTAGTTTGTAGTCAAACTTATTTTTTAAAAGTGATTTCTAAATGCAAACCTGTATTTTGATTATTTAAAATATGTAAATGAATACAAAATCACGATAAATTATTGTATTAAACATATAATGAGCAAACTAAAATACAAAACTATTTGGCTGATCATTAGGATGGAACATCAGAAAATGAAAACAAAATAACATAAAGTAACCTGTATTTTTGGCTATTTATAGTTGAGAATGAATAAGAAACCAAAATATAAATACAACTTTAAAATGGTATACATAGGATGAATACTAAATCAATCTAAATACAACGTTATGGTATACATTAGACTAATACAAAAATCCAATCTAAACTACAAACTATGGTATAACACAGTGATATTGAAAATAAGCAAATAAAATAGATAGATGAGACCGCTTATACCATTATCCATGAGTATGTAATTTGAATACTGGAAAATTTCTAAAGAAGATACACAACTTCAATAACCTTAACATGATAGCCAAATAACTTTCAGGACAATTTCAGACATTTTGGGTAAAGAGATATTAAATTTGCAAACTGTCCAAATGAGTCTCTCTTGGCTTAGTTAGAATAAATTGCTTCCAATATGATAATTATTGGTAAATAACGTGCTTAGAAAGCAAAAAAAATTAAGAAACTTGAATATCAAATTTAAACAATGGTGATACAACGTGTGTTTAAGAACACGGTGAAAAAGAAGAAAGAGATGAAAGTTGTATATTGATAAATGTCATTAGTTCATGTTTTTGATTTTTGTAATCTGATATGACTTTTAAGCAATTATTCCTTTTTAATATTTTTACCTCCCCTTAATTTCTTCTTTTTGGTTTTAACAA
The DNA here is from genome assembly GCA_027704765.1 of Solanum habrochaites. Taxonomy (NCBI): domain Eukaryota; kingdom Viridiplantae; phylum Streptophyta; class Magnoliopsida; order Solanales; family Solanaceae; genus Solanum; species Solanum habrochaites. The sequence continues at coordinate 33,225,108 of JAKWJA010002494.1, forward strand.
TAGTTTCTTTTTTGACATTTTTACTAAATATTGAAAGTATTGACTATAAATCTTATTAAATATGTTAAAATATTGAAATTTTAAAAAAATTTCCAATAATTACAAGGAAGAAATATTGTATAATTTGCCAATTTCCTTCTTGTAGGTGTTTGTGTAGCATACAATTAGTTATATCAACACAAGAATATAATCAAACAGTAAGCCTTCTATTTTTAATGTCTATAAAAGAAGCCCTAGTAATCTGTACAGTTAAATGAGGATTCTTGAGTGCAAATGCATCAAATCTAGCAGTAAACACAATATCCTCCATGTTTTTAACAATGAAGTTTAACGCTGTCTCCTTTAACGACGTATTAGAACAAGTATCAGATATCTCTAAAACATCGAGAGCATTCGATGTGTTCAATGATCCCAACATTTGATTCTCACAAAATTTCTGCAAGAATGGAATCTCATACTTATCTGCTGCAATTGACAACGAATATACATGTTTTTCCACCTTCTCTTTAGCCAAATCTCCACTGTACAGGAACTCTAACAGACACTCTAATTCATCGTAGTTTAGTTCAGACAACGTTATCGTGTTGTTACTTGGTGGAGCTTTACATCCATCTGAGTCCAGTATGTTTTTGAATATGTCAGATCTTGCTGCCTGTTAAATACAAGTAAAATGTTTAAGATAACGGAAATGTAGTCAGTTAATAGCTAGTTTGGTGTGTTTTATTACCAGAAGAGCTCTATGTGCTGGTATAGAAGGAGCATCATTGCCAGGTTTAATTAAAATATCAGTATGAATATGATCTCTTAAGGCAACAACAAAACCACTAAGATAATTCAGCTTCTCCTTTGATTCCTCTTCCATCTCCTTCATTTCTTTCACCCATTTCAATGCATTTCCAAATCCCTGGAATTATTCATTATTTTTTATCACATCCAAACAGTTAGACAAAATATTCAATTTTTTTATGTCACTTCAATGAATTCTTATGAAGATATAGCTTTTCAGCTTTGTAGAAAGCTCGTCCATTTATATTTTCATCAAGTTAATTGCTTTTATTCTAGGACAACTAGCTTATTATACATTATTGAGTAATTTTCTATGTATACTTTTAGACAATTACGTATCTTACCATTAACTATGAATTTTCTATATACATCTAGATATACATATATTTTTACTATTAGATATACAAAATCAGGGAGAGGTGAGCGAGATGGGGAGAGAGATGAGCGAGATAGTCATGTATATCAGATATATATACTAGATACATGTGAATCACACTACACATATAAATTGGTATGTGCAAGTATTCGGGATAGGAGGGAGACAAGTGATATTTGCTATGTTTTCTAGATACATGTGAATCCATTTGGATATAATGTATCACAGATAAGTGTGAATATACATGAATATAATGTATCTAGAACAATTACACCTAATTTTGATCTCATGTAAAAATCTAATAAGATTCGTAATATTGTAAACTGAGTATATCGAAATAATTAGCCCCTAAACTAGTGGGACTTGTGTCAGTTTCCATTTTTCAAATATTTTCAAGTGAAAATGCTTTTAAATCAATCATTTAAATGTCAATATTTGCGTAACTAAGAAGTATGCTCTAATTAAATATGTGTAATTTTAAGCTTAAAAAATATAAAATACAATTTCAAGTCCATAATTTAAAAATTCTAACTTAAATTTTTAACTTAAGAGAATTAAAAAGTCAATCTAAAACAATAAGAATGAACATGATTACATCTGGAGAGTCAGACAGTTGTACTCCATTTGTTTTACCATGAATATTCCTCTGCATAACTTATTATTCCATTTTCTCAAGTACACACTTGGATGGAAGTCATGTTTCATAATTTAAAAAATATGAAGATTTAAAATTATAAATCTCCAACTTTAATTTTAAATTATAACACATGGCTTCCATCCAAGTGTGTAGTTCGAGAAATGGAGAGAATAAGTAATGGAAAGGACTTATTACGATTTTTATATTTAAAAAAAAGACTTTTAAAACTTGTGATTTAAAATAAACTTTTGATAATTGTGTGGTTGTAAATCATTTTATCAAGGGTGAGAAGAAAATTTTAAAGTAAAATTGTTTCTAATTATCAGTAAAATAACTTTTTCTTGAAGGAATTAAAAAAAAATGATGCCACATAAATAAGTCGAAGAGAATATATTTTAATACTTCTACTTTTTAATTTTAAAAAGTGTAATCTGCAATTCCCGTATGTGAATTTTTGAAGCCTCTCCCCCCAACCCACCCACCCCAAAAAAAATAAATGAAGAAAACAATATCCATATCGATATCAAAAAATAGAGCAAAACTAGACATGAGCATCTTTTTCAACTGCTAATTAATCATGTCATTATTTTGGAACAGAGTAAGTATAAAACAAAACGGTTTGTGCTACATAAGTTTAGCCTCAACCTACTGCCTTGCAAATTGTTTTTACACGCTGCACTCTAAATTTCCAATTTCTTTTTGTTCTCCTTGCTTATTTATAATCAAAATCCTCAGTAAAAAAAAATAAAAAAATTAAACGAAATGTAACCTAAATAAACTAACCTTCTCCCAATCTTCTTGTAAATATCTAACAATGGAGGCAACCATTGATATTTTCCATTTTAGTCCTAGATTCCCACATTTTTCTTAAAATACGTTTTAGGAATCAATATTAGCTTCTTTATATGTGCAACATCTTTCACATATTTTGATATGAGATTTGTCTACCATTCAAAGTAACAAAATGTTAAACTACAACCACCATCAATCCTTGGCTAATCGATCGCTATAAAAAAAACTCATAAGATAATTGAATTTTCCTATACTCCATCATCAATCCATAGCTAAATGGGATTAACCTGACATTTTTATTATTTAGCTATGAAATTTTATCTGTCGCTAATTTCACAACAATGAGAAAGCGATGATGATATATACATACCTTAATAGATGTATTGGATGAAGAAGCAGAAAGAAGTCCAGTTATTGTTTTATTATCACTTCCTTTTGTATTTTCAATATGATCAACTTTGTTGGTAGTCAACGTAATTATTGTTCTAGCTCCTTCGTAACAAGCTGCACATATTGTATTTCTTGGTGGCCTTAAAATAAATGGCATCGCGCTACATATAGAACAATCCATATTTATTTGTGCGCTTCGATTAATTTTTTCTGATCAATATTCGAAGAAGATATTACTGAACTCAAATGATCAATGAAGAAGAGACGATGATCGATTTAAAATAAGAGAAGTGGACTTAGAAATGATGGCGATGCCTTTTTTCATTTCTCCATTATTATAAAGTTTAATAAACTTTATGCTCCATTATATATATATATATATATTAAAGAATTGTAAAGAGGAGCCAAAACTGTTTATCATGCTTCCTTTATAAGCTGACAATTATTAATTATTGGCAACTTATTTTCGTTTTTTCTAATTAATATGATTGATCTATACGTATGTGGGGTAACCTAGCTATTATTATATTCAATGTTTTATTCTTATCTAAATACACATCTTTTTTTTTTCATCTAATCTCTAGTGAAATTTACATAATACAACGTTAACAAATATATCACTCCCTGCTCGGATACATATGTGAGTTATATATGTTTATCTGCATATTTTCTGATGTATTTGAGATAGTATAATTTTAAATGATTTTTTTAATTAAAAAAATAAAAAAAAATATAACTAGATCTTAACACTATGAGATTTATGTAATTTTTGTATATTCTTAATTCCAATATATAGAGGGGGAAATGAGGGGGCTCAATGTACTTTTTTTGAGAGAGATGCAAGAATATTTTTTAATTAATTCTTAAACGAAATTATATTTGATTAATATTAAACCAATAATCCACCAGCTTGACTTAATTATTAAGTTCATGTAGTTTACCAGCTAATTAGAGGGCATCATTTAGTTCCAGCGAGGCAGAAGTATTTAATATTAGGAAAAAGAGAATAAAAAAGAATGGATATAAATTAAAAGCATTAAGAAATAAAATTAATAGTGGGCGTTAGTTGGCCATGTCTCTTTTGAGTAGGTTACAAGTAGAAACAATTTGGTTTAAGAATTAAGATGAAAGAATATTATGGTAGGAAGTGGAAAAGGACTTTCCAACCTTACAAACAGCTAAAATGAGGTAACACAACCACGTCCCCTTCGATACAATTTACTCCCTCCCGTCATATATTGACCCGTTCTGATTTCAAGAAATTTTATAATAATTATTTTATTTATATTTTGCCATGAATCACACCTCGATCAATGACCAGGTGGGCTTTATAGGATTTGGCGTGACACCAACCTTGTATATTTCAATAACTTCGATCCAACGAAAGGGTGAAGGGGGTAAGGATCTAACCTCCATTTTACACAAGGTTGGGTGATCAAACATATAAAAAAGGACAAATATACTCCCGAACTATTATAAATTGTATGCAGATACCATCTGTCATACTATTGGAACATTGATGCCCTTGCCGTCTAAAAACTAGAGTATGTCATTCACTCTAGCGGAAGACTAAATAAGGACACATGGTGCAATCTTATCTGTCGGTACGAAATTTAATCAGTGGATAAAATTATGACACGTGTATATTCGTTAGTATAAAGGAAATATATGCTCTAGTTTTTGGACGGCAAGAACACCAATGTCCCAAGGTATAATGCTGCATAATATTTCGCGATAGTTCGGAATATATTTATCCCTTTTCCCTATTAAAAAAAGAGACATTGTTTTAGAAACCATCCACCAAGGCTTTCACCTCCCGTTGTGGTGGGGGTTTGGTCGGGACTCCTACCTTGTGTATTATTTAAACAAAAGAATATACAAGAGGGGAATCAAATCTTACCTCTAGGTACAAGGGGATGCAAAGGGGAGTGAGGGAAGCAAAAGCTCCAACTTAAAAATAGCAAAGACAGACAAAAGAGGCTACCATTTACATGAGATGGCCAAGGCCTTCAGACTTCGATTGCACAATGTTCCTTCATTTTTTAGACTAAGCAACACCTCCCTAAACCATGACAAAATGTATAATTAGAGAGTACCAAAAGTCCAACATGAGTGTTTCTTTCGAGGGAAACTTTCACATATAGCAGACATAAAATTTATATTTGTATATTATAGTAAAGTTTGCATAATTGCGTTTTATAGCAAACAATATATGTATAATTCGTTATATATATACATTGAATTGAAGGCGATGTATAAGACTAAGTTATAAAAAGAGAAAGAGAAGAGACTTGGGCAGAGATGTATAAACGAAGTGTATAAAATGACGTGTATAAAACTAATTGTATAATTATAGGGTATCGGACGATTATATAACAATTTGAACTTGTTATATAAAATGATAAGAGAGAAAGGCAAAACAAGACTTGGGCAGGTGAATATCAATTGGATCGAATTGTATAAATTGACAAAGTAGAGAAATTACATACAATTTGATTTGGTATAAATGAGAAAAAAGAAAACAAAAGAGACTTGGGCAGGGGAGTCTTTTATTGTCTCATTATAAGTGTTAGACAAAAATATATGTATTTGATGTGTATTCCAATTTCTCTCGCTTTTGAACATATACAATTAGAAACACCATTTATTAACAATTCCTATTTGTACAAAGCGAGAGAGCGAGCGACAGAAGTGAACGGAGAATGGGAGAGTGTTAAGCGATAATAGAAGGGACGAGGGACTACAAACCAGTTTACTATGAACACCAATCAATCAAACGAAGCTACTATATTTATTTTATATTATTAGTTTGTCATTCTATACAATTTATTCTGTTGTAAAGTTAGACAATTGTAGCTTGTTCATGCGTAATGGGCCTCTTGCCTCCAATGGGATATCATTTTCATGAAGAATGATTTTTTACTCTTTTATGATTGTAGCATACTTAGCTAGAGCATCCGCAACCCCATTGCTTTCTCTATAGAAATTTGTAATGGTGATGTTTCTCTGATGCATCTTCTTTTTGATGTCCTCAATGATCTTGTGAGTTTCCATGCCACTTAAAAAATGAAATCAAATACAAAATTAGATATTAATTTCCTAAATAATTTACATCAAATTGATGTCAATGTTTTACAAATAACAACTCTAAACAATTTAAATTTTAAAATTTTTTTTTCTGATCAAATTACAACAGATTTAATAAAAAGTCGATTATTTTATATAGTTATGTATCATATACAAAAATAAGAACTATGAATATGGTATACACTGATTTATTTATAAAACAATGTTATAGATACTTAATAAATATGGTGAGACTCACACATCCTGATACGTAATAGTTGATGCACAGAATAAATTTTATGTGGTCATATACTATAATATGAATATGATACAAATTGATTTGTTATTAAACATTATTGTTTATGCATCAAATATTTGATAGTGTCTATAGATACAAAGCATTCTACTAGTTGAATAAGGTTGATTGTATGCATTAGTAGTTAAAGATAATAAATATTTTGTGATAGTTGTGTATCCAATACATAATTATAAACATGATATATACTAATTTGTGTTTTAATAAATTAGGTTTATATATCAGAACTTATATTTGATAACGATATATTGTACATGATAAAATTATAGTGTATCGTAAATGTGAAACAAATAAATTATATTAATTTAAGAATCAAAATCAACTCGATACTTTTAAAAATGAAGAAATCATCCACACTTTCTCCTTTGCTCTGTGTCCAATTCTTATTACTTCTTTTCACTTTCAACTGATGGCGTCACCCATGGATCTCGACTCAAAACGCTCTATTGGAGCAGCAATAACTCGACCTCCCCTCCCTCCTTAGCGTTTTTCCCACAATCGATTTTGAGGTCGAAGATGAATCCTTCTTCAACAACTGAATTAATAGATGAAAAGGCAAAAAATAAAAATAAAAATGATACCTGATGAAATATGGAAACAAAAAAATGGATGAAGAACTACCTCTTCAATAACTTGCAATCATAGATCAAAAAACAAAAAGATTTGAAATTCAAAAGTAGAGTGATGAAGATAATTGGTGATACCATGGAGTGATTTTAAACGTGAAAATGGAAGGGGCGGGGATATCGGGGTGATAGTTTACAGTGATATATTCAAAAAGTAAAAAATTATGAAAAAAATAATTTATTATTTTTTAAAAAAAATAGAAAATATGATTAAAAAATATATTATTGGGTAATTTGTCCTAGTAATTATCTACAATTGATTATTGGTATAGTGGGCTGATCCAATTTGCTTAGAAGAGAAGAGAAAAACGGTTTAGAGGATTATGGTTATAGGCTGCCATGTGGGCTGATCGAGATTTAGTTATTATAAGGAGAGATAAGAAAAGACAAACTTACATAAAAGAAAAAATATTTATATTAAGTGAATGCAAAATGTATTATTACGTAATTTAATGAAGTAAAATAGATTATAAATTTAAATACATGACATGTATGTATTTGTTTGGTGTAAATATTAGGTGCGAATAATTTTTGCCCTTGTATAAATATATTATAAATAAAAAATATTTATCAATTATAGTAATAATATTTTTTCACTTAATCACTTTTAATACTTTTATAATACAGTTTTAACACATATTACAAAGAATAATTTATTATTCACATATAATAGAAGTTTTATTGATGGAATAGTACATTTACCACACATTTTAATAAACTTATAATACGATGTGTCAACTTTTTACCAAACAATCATAATATATTTTAAAAAACAGTTATAGTACATATATATTGCATACTTAATTCACTTTTAAAACATATTTCATATTTAATATAGTATAACTATAAATGATAATAAATAAAAAAATATCGTTAAAATCTATAATTAATTATTAAAAGACACTCATCAGAATAATTTTTCGATAATGTATGAATATCCGCATCATAAAGTTCCTCTAAAATTAAATGTAAAAATGGAAATTCAGCATTTCTCTATTTTTATTCTTCGCATGTTTAGAGATTTATTTTGACTAATCAAATCTTGGCTATTAAAATTATCCTACATCATGTATTACCAATCAAAATAGAAACTTGCGATAATTTGATTGAATGAAAATGATGAGGAGCCAAATTCGTAGAAAAGTGAGAGGGCTTGGGCTCTTAAAGACTTATACTCGATATAAAGAAGACAAAAGAGAAAATATTTAATATTTTTTTCTAAAATAAGGTTTAAATACTCTTAAATTATAATCGAAATTTTAGAATTACATCTAAATTTAAATAGGGAAAATTGTATATAATGCACATTAAATAACTTAAATTTACTGGAATACTAGGGTTTTGATTTAATTGTGCTCCATAGCAAACATTAGCTAAATTTGTCAGCGTCTCTCCCAAAAATCGCACTTCGCCACTCTCCATTCTCCGCATCGCCTCGCTCTTATACACAGAAGTGTATAATTCTGTTTCTGTTTTGTATAAGCGGATAAAAATTGTAATATACACAGCAAATGTAATATCTTCGTGTTATACCCTTAATATACATTTTTACAAATATTTTTACTTCAAATATTTGGGCAGATAAAACAGGCCAACGATTAGTACAATTGCGAATTATACAATTGCAGTGAAATAATAATTTTCTCTAGCTTTATACAACCGAAGTGGTATTATTGTGTTCTGTTTTTTTGTAATAAAGCGAGAAAAACATATATCTTCTTGCTATCCAACTTTATAATTATGCAATATACATACATTTTAATTCGATTCAACTGCAATGCAAGCTATTCTACAATTGCATCGAATTATCCAATTTAGGCCAGAGAATTATACAATTTTGGCCAGCAATTATAGACAATTGTATATGTTGCAAATTTATACAAGTTTTATTAAATGTTGCTATGGAGCGCATTATGCAAAGTTTTTGCTATACCCATACAACTATGAATTTGTTTGTTTGCTATATATGAAAGTTCCCATTTAAATATATCATAAATAGTAATGTGGCATAGAGAGTATGCATATTTTGTTGAAGAGTAAAGCCCAATATGGATGAGGAAACCATTGAAACACGTATCCTTTTTTTAATTAATAACTTTATAATTAGTTAGTACACATAATTTATATATTTATTTAGCTTAAATTAATAAGTTTAATATTATATTCAATTATTTTCATTTCTTTCTTGTAAAATATTATTTTAAAATTCTTTTTCACTTAATTTTTTTTTTCTTTTCCTTAATTTCTTATCTTCTCATTTTCATTTATTTTTAAATTTTTTTGTGTATTTTTAAAAAATAATTAAAAGATGTTTTAATTTTAACGCTATAATTTTTTTGTTTTATTTGATTTTCTTTTCTTATTTTGATATCGATTTGAAATTAACTTATTTCAAAATGCAAGACATTAAAAGTTAAATTTGAAATCAAATTTAAAAAAAGGACAGAAAACAAAAGAGTAGATAAAATCAATAGAAATGAAAGAGAAAAACACTGAATTAAGGTAAAAAAAAAAAGTTTTGATGCAAAACAAAAACTATACGTGTATCAACTTAACATAAATACACAATAAAGAAAATAATAATTTTTTTTAAAGAAAAGGGGAGTAAAAGAAAACATTCACACGTGACATGTGAGTGTGTATAAACATAATCAACTTTGATAGTTAAATGTGTCACGTCAGCATAAAAGGTGAACAAAAATATATAAAAATGAGTTTGGGATAATAGAATTTTAATTAAGTTTATGTGTGTCTCTAGGCAGTGACGTAGTCAGAAATTTCACGAAGAGTGTTCAAAAATTGTACATAAGTATATTTTTTTCTTTTGGATGAATAGTTTCACTAGAAATTTTAAAATTATACTACTTAATAAACATGAAAATATTTGGAAAAAAAGTAGGTAATATACTTTAAAAATATTTGAAAAGAAAAAGAGACTTAATGCTATTGCTAGCGAAATTTGAACTCACAAACACTTAAAGACTTCTTTCAAGGCACAAACCATTAAACTAACAACACATTGTTGTGTTAAGGGTGTTTAGAATATATTATTTAACAATTTTGTATATTATTTTTTATTTGTATATACGGTACTTTCTCTGCCCCAATTTATGTTGCAATATTAATTTATTTGAGAGTCAAACAATTTAAGTTTGACTGTAAATTTGCGCGTGAAATTTTCAAATATTTTGAAATGAAATTTTTATATTTATAAACTATCATAAAAAGTAGTATTATAAGTCATAACAATTGACAATTTAAAATAATCAAAAGATATATAAAAAAATTATCACCAAAGATAGACTTGTTTGAATGTCAAAATCTAAAAATTGTTATATAAATTGAAACAGAGAGAGTATAATTTTTCAACGAATAGTATCCAATTGAACACCAAAAGACTCTGTAGCTATACTATCTTTAAGATTTCGGTCATACGCTAAGATACTTTTGCTTTATTTTTTCTTTTTAAACAAAACTCTGTCGATGGTAAACGGAAGGTTAATGAAGAATGCTCTGTTTTCAAGAGTTCCAAAATTTGACTTGGGGGCGATTTCTTACGCTGCATTAAGATACAGAATTCATGGGTCGTACTCGTTTGATACCATTTATCTTACCACTTTCATTCCCCATCTACACACACAATGCACTCTCATCTCATATCATTGGTTTAGTTTATATTAAAATTACAAAAATAACTAGGATTACATTTGTATGTTAAACAGAAGAGAAGCTGAAACAAAAACATATTTATTTATGTTCAACCATGAGCACAAGTCTTGAGAATACAATATTTGAAGAGAAGCTACGATATTTCATACTACTAACGATAGTAGGTTAGCTAAGGGTTGTTCCTTGAAACTGATCCATGGCGGTGGAGTATTTTACTTGTCGTTGCTATTCTTTTCATAGTAATGGTACACTGCTGCACCTGATAGCACTGCTAATGTCAAGGCTTGTGCGTGCATCCTGTTTCCCAAGTAAATTAGGTAGGTAGCGTATAAATAATATAGATTGATTAATTGATGATGATGATTAAGAAAAATAACCTGGCATGAATAAGCCTAAGACTTGGCTTGAGTGGAGTTCTGGCTCTTGAATAAGCTAGTGAAGCACCCACAGCTGTAGCCCACACTGTCCCTGTAAAACCACAAAATTTTAATTAATTAGATTGATGATCGATGGAAACATAATGAAATGAAGAGTAGTACTCCTACTAACCAATGCTACTCAGTTTGTGCTCAGAAATCCATGATTGCAAGGCCTCCATGTTTGATAATGGTGATGAATTTGGTTGGAAGGTATTTATAGATTTAAGAAACAAGAGTATTGGATATTGTGTTTCCTGTGGTGTGGCCCCCTGTTTATGATCAAAGAATTAAAAAAAAAAAAAAAGGGAGTATATTAATATTTTATGATGATGATGAAATCAGTGGGTTTCACTTACCCTGTTTCTCACCATATGTATCCACCAAACAAAAAACATGAAGCCGGTGGTTTTATCTCTAACTGTGCTCTGACTTGGACCCCTACACATATATAGTTTGTATCAGAATTCCTAGAAATAATAGGAGCTCAAACTTTGGATAACATTTACCAAGTTCCTTTTTTTTTTTTCATCATTAAACTCATAACATAACACTACCTTTGAAGTCAAAATCATTATTCAAACTATAACTTTTTATTTCACTTAAAATAATCTCATTCATCTAAAAATAAAAGACTAACTATAAACAAAATACACAAATGCAACTTTATTATTTTGATTAAAGACTTGTTATGTGACTAAAATAATGGAACTCTAATTTTTGTTTGGATTGACTTGGTCCTGAAAGAATCTATAGTTTTGCAATAATAGTCTCATGAATCGAAGAAACAATAGATGCAAACCCACGAATGCCACTATTATTGTAGTACTTTAGCTATATGTTTATTTGATGTACTCCTTTAATCATTTTAAATTTTGTCATATGGTCCCTTAATTATACACTAATTGATTTTAATTCCTTAACTATACATTATTTTAAATTTTTTATATATTTAAAAATTCATCAGGTTTGGTCTTTGTCTAATTTTTATGTAAATAGCTTAGATTTATATCAATAAAATTCATGCTCCATGAAATTAAATTCTTTACCATTTTTTTCAATTGTTTGTCGCTTTCCGCTACTATTTCTTTAAATTATTCTTACGAAAGAAATTTAATCTCTAACGATTCAAAACAAAATTTATGAGAAACTAAATATTAATCCTTATTTTGATTTAATGAAGAATAAAATGAAACATATTATTGGTGCTAATGATTTGAAATGCTAAAATTTATTATAAAAAGAAAAAAAATTATTATCCGTTAGATGTGACAAGAGATTTATTTATATTTAATGAGAACAAATTTCTTGAAATAATGAGGATAAAGTTAAAATTTTATATATATATTCTTATTCTTTCATCATTAATTTATTTTAAATCGTCGATGTTAGAGTTCTTTTCACAATAGTAATACGAAGAAGAAATAGCAGGGAGAGAGTAAAAAATTAAGTTCCCGGAAGCATGATTTTCATTAATATATATCTAAGTTGTGTTATATAAACTTGATAGAATTTTAAATAGTTAAAACACTAAAAAGAAACTATTTTAGATATACTCTTAACATTCAGGGACCATTTATAACATTTTTAAAAATTAGATATATAAATATGCCCAATACTCAATATTCTTGCTACTAATAAAGACTACATTGTGGAATGATCTTAGACGTCATGTTTTGAATAAGCACGCTGCATGAATTGAAGAATCCATTGAATTATTGAAGGCATTTTTACTAGAGGGATCCTTTGTATTTTATTTTGTATCCCTTGTACGTTTTAATCTTTATTCGCTTGTCAATAGTTGGAAAAAAAATAGTGGTAAAACATTATCAATGGAATCAACTATAAGCTAGAAAATATTAAGATTTTTTATCCAAAATATAAGATATAATAATTTATGATAAAATATATGATCATTTTATTTTGCGTTTTATTGAAGATATTAACTAGTTATAAAATTATTTATTCCATAATTTATATTTTAGTTATCGAAATAGATTACACATATATAGTTATAAAAATAATTAATCTTAGTAAGGATCCCCAATGCTAGTTGCAGGGAGCACTTAGCCGACACAACTATTTAGGCCGTCCGATTTCCTCAAATCTGCCACATTTTGCTTATAATCAATAACTAATTAATAGATTATTGTTATCTGAAAGTAAATTGGTGACTAATCAATCTTGATTCTTAATTATTAAATTCGAGTTTCTGCACTTTATTCAGACTTCACATGGCAAAGGTTCATTACTCTAGGGATGCCATGTTTTGATATTTGCTTTCTACTTCTTTTTTTGCTCTTCTTTTAGTACATTAATATTCGATCGAAAATTTAAACCTTAGGTCTTCTTATATAAGATATTGTTATTGCTCTTATGTGTATTTTCATTTTGCGATGGTATGAATTAATAACAAAGAAGTTATGATGTGAAAACAAGTTCTTAATTTCATAAAAGTTCGATATTATGGTGACATAACATGTAAGCTTGGAAAACCCTAGGGGATATAGAAGGTAGGCTTGGGAAGCCTTAGAATGACAAGAGAGTCGAATATTAAAATATTAGAGTTGACAGCGGAATAAAGTAGGGGGTTGAATTCAAAGTATACTAATTTATGAGTATTATATTTCAGATGGTTAAAGAGCACGTAGATAGAGACTTGGGGTGGTGTAACTTTCACATTGCATGTTTTCTTTTATGAATATCTACTTTATATTACGTGGTAGGTTCGAGTTGATCGATAATATATATCAATACGCGTTATTTGTACTGATATTCATATCACTTTATATAGTCTGATTATAAAAATTCAGTGATATTTCATAGTTGAAGATGATAATGATCTCTGATAGCTTTCACTTCTCTTACTTTATGATGGAAATTGTGTCTTTTCGATTTGAAAACGTAAATTTTCCAATTTGATTTTTCTTTTAGTAGTACTGATTTTTTTTTGAGATCAAACATTTTCTTCAATACATTGAGATTCCTTCATCATCTACCCAGAAAAAAAAACGAAAATTAAAGTTTGTAAGCCTACGCTCATGACAAGTATAAACTCTACTTAAAGATCACAAAATAAGATGAATGTGTACGAACGGACATGGACAATCCACATACCACATGGTATACAGTCCACAAAGAGGATGAAGTCAGCGACATCAAGTCATCAACAATATAATGGTGGTCTAGATTTGCGACATCAATGATGGTGGAGAAAGAGTCGTTCACTTGTTTGTGAGAATCGCAGCATATGATATTGGTGAAGTAAAATTTATTTTTGAGAGTGAGTTTGAGTTTAGGAATTTCAAATTTGAATTGGTTTGGGTTGGATTGGGCTTAGATATATAAATTTGGGCCAAATAATGATAGATTGTACCGTTCTGTGGTGGCCTGCAAATTAGAATGTATTCAAAATTTCGATTAACCAAAATATAATATTTTAAGAATCAAAAACTGATTCGAATAATTAAAATTTTAAAATATGCAATCAAAATTAACCGAACAAATTAAACTAAAATTTAAAAATTTCAGTTTGATCAATTTGAACCCAAGGACGGACACACGTAGACGATTTTGGGTGCTTGATTCCAATAAAATTTTTGTATATATTTAGAGAAAATATGAAAAATACGATATTAAACATAAATAAGTACCCATTGAACAAATCAGTCGTGGATGCATGGTTTTTGTTTGAAATATAAAGTTTGCGAAGCAAGGTTTGCCTCAAGGGTTTGAATCCCGTCAGCTCATCCTTTTTCTGCGAATTTTTTACTTCCTTTGACTTTTTTCAGCTAATTTTACACCACTTTTTTTTTTTGTTACTTTTTTTTATTGAAATGAAATAAGTGTAAAAAACACACCTATATTATTCACTTTTTTTTAATTTCATACCTAAGCTATTGAGAGTGTGAATTACATACCTAAACTATCATTTTTTTTAATTTGAAAAACACACTTCAGTGGTGAGTGTAATGCACTCTCTTTTATTTGAAAAAATCTTGACACATTACATTCCACATATAGAAAATATTTTACCTAGATAAAAATTAAATAATAAAATATTAACTAAAAATCAAAGATTAAAGTATTACTATCTATATAAAGTTAAATTATTTTTCTTACCCTACTTCCCCACCTCCTCCACGTATCCCTCCCCTCCTCCCGACAATCCCCATCTTTTTTTTAAAAAAAATTATTTATAAAATATTTTTAAAAATTTCATAATTCACCCCCCCCCCACCCCAATAAAAAAAAAAGACCACCCACTCATCCCCCTATAGAAATCGATATTATTTTATTTTTAAAAAATAAAAAAAGAATCTACCCTATCCTACTTAATCCTTCGCTCCTAATTTTTTTTTCTTTTACGTTTTTCTCATTTTATGTTAGCTATGACGTACATATCTTTTTAGAAAAAAATTTCTACTAGTGTACCGAATATGACATAAATAACTAAAAAATTAAAAAAGGTCTTGTGGCGACAAGTAAAAGATATTTTCGATATGTATACCTAAACACTGAAAAATAAATTTGAAAATGGAGGGTTAAGAGGGATGGGTAAAATTATTTTTTTAAGAAAATAAAATAATATCTCAATTAGTATTCGAGGAGGGTAAGGTGATGAAGTAAAAAAAATGAAATATTTTTATAAAAGAAATTTAAACAAAATAAAAAACTTTTAAGAATTGGTGGGGGTGGGGGTGGGGGTTGTGGGGTGAGAGGAAGTGATGGCGTGAGTAAGAAAAATATTTTACATTTTATTTTATAAAGAAAATAATATTTTTTTATAATAGTTTTTTAATTTTTAGTTTTAACTAATACGACTAATCTATTTAATTTTTGCCAAGGTTGAATATTTTGTCCATGTGGAATGTGATATGAAAATTCTTTAAAATAAAAAAGAGAGTGAATGTATTACACATATCATGATGAGAGTGGTATAAAAAAGATGTGTGTTTCTCAAACTAAAAAGTGATAGTTTAGGTATGAAACTCAAACTCTTAATAGTTTAGGTATGAAACTAAAAAAAATGTATAGTTTAAGCGTGTTTTTGACACTTATGTCTTTTTAAATTAAGACTCCTTATACTCTGAATTTTGACATGTTTTGACTTTTTCTATTCTTAATTAGTTTAGGCTGACTTTTTTTTTAAAAACTTTTCTATGCTTTGATTAAAGTCAGATAATTAAAATAAAAGGTTTGGGGAATTAGATTTGGAGTTTTCATTGCTTATGGCCAGTGACGGTTTCAAGCTTTAAATGATATATAATCCTAATAACAATCTTACTAGTAGGTGATTGTGACTTATAATTGAAGGTTGTTTTTTATAATGATAATATTAGTCATTTTTTTTTCTTTTTACTTTTTTTTTTTTATCAAAGAGTTTGAGTTAATATACGTTAATTTTTTTTTATCAAAGAGTTTGAGTTATTATATGTTTATACTATGTGATTGCATTATATTAAAAAAGTGACCACCACCAACCATTAAATTCTGAATCCGTCACTGTTTGAACCGAAATATGTCCACCCCTAAGTGTTAGTATGTTTTCTTGTAAAATAATTTTGGAGTGTCAAATCAATTTATGGTGATTTAATAAACATTTAGGGTGTTAGCTTATAATTTGTATATTTTTTCGCATATTATAACCAATTTTGGATTGAGAGTTCTCTTATCTAGGTGTTAGAGTAGACGTTTGTACGACCCGATGGGTTGAATCACAAAGGTGTAGAGTGAGAAATCTTAAAATAGACAAAAATATATATATAATAATTTTAAATAATTCTTATAAAAATAAAACAAATAAATAAATGGTCTAAAAAGGAAAGTAACAAATCAATCAAAATGGCTGGAGAGTATTTTAAAAAATAGGATCGTGAGGTGAGACATTTTACTTAGTACATAGAGACCGTAGCCTTAAGACACTGAGAAGTAAATCTCTGAATCTTCATTTTTAATTGGACTCTAATAACATACATAACTTATAAAATACACATTAATAATTTAAACTAACTAAAAATATGATTAAGGAAAGTAATAGAAAATATATCTTCCAACATAATTTACAAGTATAAATAATGTAATGATAGAAAAATTATTATTAGATGCAAATCAACTCTAATATTTTAACTTTCTCATAATAAATTAATCGTTATTTTAGAAAAGATACTACTATCATACTATGTAATTCCTTACGAAAGAAAATAATTAGTAAAACTTATTATTATTATAAGGGATAATGCACAAGTACCCCCTCAACCTATGCCCGAAATCCCAGAGACACACTTATACTATACTAAGGTCCTATTACCCCCCTGAACTTATTTTATAAGTAATTTCAACCCCTTTTTTAAAAGCCTACGTGGCACTAGTTTTGAAAAAAAAAAAGTCAACCATCATTGGGCCCACAAGAATGTGCCAGACGTAAGGTTGAAAGGGGTAATAAATTATTAAAACATAAGTTCAGGGGGCTAATAGGCCTTAGTATAGTATAAAGTGTGTCTCTGAGATTTCGGGCATAGGTTGTGAGGGGGGGGGTACTTGGACATTATCCCTTCATTTAATTAAAAAGAATCATTCCATTATGAATAAAAATAAATTACTTTCAATAACTATATAACAAATATGGATATTTTGAGCTGAAAAAAATACGAAATCAATATAAGTGTCCTCAAAAAGTAAAATATCGCTATTTATTATATTAAAACAAAAGTTACATAATATATTATCATCTCAGTATTACTAAATAGTAAATATGTGATACTATAGCTTGTTTTTTGAGTTACTCTAGATCTTCTTATTTCTATAGATGAAAAATATTATTAAGTATCATTCATTCCGTTTCAAAAAGAATGATTTCATTAGTATGTTTAAAAAAGAATGACTTTTTTTTTTTGGTAAATTTTAAAACTTTTCACGTGACATGTTTAAGCCCACAAAATTTAAAAGTATTTTAATACATTTGACATAACTTTAATTTTGAATTACAATATCAAAAAATCTTTCTTTCTTTTCTTAAACTCAATTTCAAGTCAAACTAGATCATTTTTTTTGAGACGAAAAAATTATTTATTTATTAAAGAATTATAAAAGTTAACAATATTAAGTAAAGAATTCAAACACATAATTATATAAAATTCATAAAGTGAATCCCACTCATTAAACATTAGGTATGCTTAAAACACTTGTCTCGGATAAATAGTGTCAAAATGTTTGCTGGAGCTTGCCCAGGGTCCCAACATCGCGCCTTTGATAAAACACAGATTAGCATTATTAATTCCTCAATTATTAATGTGTGCTGTGCACAATACGCTTTTTGAACCAACCGACCTCTGATGAACAACTATGAACACACTAGAGGATTCCAACAGAGAACTTGTCCTGAACTGAACCCCATAAATCCACTGATAGTTTTCAAAAATCTTCCCGCCAGCCAACTGATTGTTAGCTTCTTCAACTGAAGATTGATGGTTTGAATCCATGGCTACTCAAAGGAATAACCCAAACTGTTCTAAATCCATGGCTGATCAAAGGAACAACCAAAACCCAAACAACTCTAAATCTATGAACAAGAAGAGGCAACCATTTGCAGACATATCCAATTTCAATCTTATACCCACTTCTACCCTCCGTAAACTTTGTTCCTTCTCCTCTCCTTCTACTTCAAAACCCCAAAATGCTATTCCAAAACCCCCAATTTCTGATTCCAATTCTTCAAAACCAAATTACAAGGAGGCAAACTCTGAAACAAGCGTCCCTTCTTCCGATTTCAATTCTGTTCAAAACCCTAATGGTATGATTTTCTTCCCTTCTTTTAATATAAATATGTATGTATATAGTTGCTTATTTCACTTTATTTTCTGGGTTATGTCATTTAGGTGTATTTTACCCTCTTTGACACTATTGCTTGCTTACAAACAGCTTCTGAACATTGTTCCTTGTTATCTGATCTTCTTGACTCATGGGTTTATGTTGTATTTGTGGGGTTCCTTCCCAACATTATTAGGATTAAAATGTATAGTGTTAAATTATTATCTGGAATGATGAAATTGATTATGGAAAAGATATCAATTTGTTTTGAAGGCTATTATCTTCTTTTCCTTTTTAGAGTTATCACAGCGCAATGATAATACCATAATGGACAACTTGTTCCGCCATTTGCGATATCTACTGTGACGTTCTGAAAGTCAAACGTTATGAACCAAATTAGTAACTTTAGTTGCATTTGTTGTCTTGAATCCATCCAAACTTGTGAAACACGAATTTCAGCAATCTTTTCGTAAAACAATTACTATTTTTGAAGTCTTTAGTTTAAAGTAATGTTACTATTGATGCAGTAATCATAATAACTTATAACTGTGTGCATGTGAAGATTCATATAGTCTGTCCGTAAGTCTAGCTAAAGTAGGAGGTTGTGTTAGATTAAACGCAAGTGTAATAATGGTCATAGTGTGATGTATAAAGGAATCTTTATATATTCGCAAGTATGATGTGAAGATGCCGACCCCTAGAAATTTGAGTTCTATGTTGGAAAGCAAATTGCAAACGTGTTCCTGCCATTTGAACAGAAGCAATCTATGTAATACTTAACATTGATTTGTTTGGTTCCTCATTTTCTGTTTAAGCTTGGCTTCTCATCTGGTGATGTGAAAATTATCTCACTCCAGTATTAAAATGATAAATTCAGGGGATCGTGTCACTATGCTGTTGTTTTGCTGACCTTTCAATGTCTATATGTTGGCATGCCTACAGAAAACCTGTCTAATTTGTCTCTTTTTTGTTACTCAAGCTGGCAGGGGTAATGAAGCTCTACTGTATAATCGAAGGCACACTACAAAGAAGTCCAATTTAGAAGCTACTGCTCTGCCCTTCACTTCCAGTCATGAAAACAAAAAAGACAAAAGGAAGGAGATTGATGTGCCTTGCCTTTCCCTGCCTCCTCCTACAGTTATGAAGGATAAAGGGAAAGCAATTGCTGAGCCTTTCAGTAGCTTATCCCCTGAGACTAGGCAAGATAAGGGGAAAAGAGCAGTTGTTCTGTCTACCCCAGTTTCAGGAAATAAAGCTGTAGATAACAATCGAAGGCAGACTGCAAAGAGGTCTAATTTAGAAGCTACTGCTCTGCCATTCACTTCCAATCATGAAAACAAAAAGGACAAAAGGAAGGAGATTGATGAGCCATTCCTTTCCCTGCCTCCTCCTACAGCTATGAAGGATAAAGGGAAAGCAATTGCTGAGCCTTTCAGTAGCTTATCTCCTGAGACTAGGCAAGAGAAGGGGAAACGAGCAGTTGTTCTGTCTACCCCTGTTTCAGGAAATAAGAAGACGAAAGGTATTCATGAGCCTTTCATGACTTCTTCTCCTCAGAAGGTAAAATCCAAAGCTCAGGCAATTTCTCTTGAGCACTTCCCTTCAGATGAAAAAGCAGCTGAAGAAACATTTGGTGCATCGACTGGAATTCACTCATCTTTAAAGAAAACAAGGGGAAAAGGGATGGTAGATGCTTCAGTTTTTAGCTGCCCCACCTTGCCAAAGAAGAGAACGAATAGGTCTCTCTCTATCTTTCATTGCTTTTCTATTCATGTCTTCTACATCCATGTAATCTTGAGGGAGCAGTTTTCTCCCCTTTTCAATAATATCAGTATTTTTCCTTTTTTTCTGAGGCTAGTCACATGCGATATGAAGCTTGTTGTGATGGTGTAGTTTGCTGATATCCTGTACCAAATATAGTTTGTTAGGTGAGTGAACTTTTCATGCTCCTAACATGTAGCAGGCAAGTTTGGTCAATTAGTTGTACCTCTAGTTTTCACCCTGAAAAATTGTCTCTGGCACGTCTCAATTACTGTCTATCCTTTTTCCAGCTTGAGCCTGGCTGAAAATTTCTGTGTTGGCAATGCATTCTACCTAATATTAATTTCGTTATCTACCTGAAGTAGCATTATCTTTAATAAATTGGGCATTTCAAAGGCTCCACAGCTGCTTGATATGTAAGATAGTCCTGCAGCATGCACATTGGCAACAACCTCCTCTAGCCCTCTTTTCTTTCCTGCAGCATATCTTTAGTTGGGGCGTTTGTGTTTAGCATTGAAAAAGACATTATAAATGTGAACATGACAGCCTAAATAGTCAATGCTGATGCTCTCTTGATTCTTGTTTCTTCTATGTAGGAGGGAATTCGGTGGAGTTGGTGATATTAAACCGTCTGGATCATGGACGGATCCTACTGGAAAGCGAAAGAAGGTTTGTCAACAATCATCTCTGTTTCTACTGATCTCTAATACCAAGTATCTTTCACTGGACTCCTTAGTAATCCTCTTCATTGCTGTTTAAGATCTCAAGGACATTCACTGATAATGGGTATTGACCTTCTTTAGAGCTACCGGAGATAATATGCTAAATTTTGTTTCATTCATGTGATCATATATTTGCACAATTAGCTCATATATGTAGGTTACATGTGAGAGACTCGTCAAGGATCCAGTTGACATTCTGAAACATTTCTTTCTAAGAGGTTGCAGTAGCAAGCCTAAGCTTACATGGCTGACCCCTTCCTGATTTTCCTTCACCAACCATGTAAACCTAATATTAGGGGAATATGTATACACTAAAATATGACTCAGTGAGATACCTAAAAGTGTGTGGCTACTGTTTGAATCTAGTCATTTTTTCTGATATCTGCTTGTAGAATGGATGCTGTGTAATCATTCTTTTATCATAACCTAACATTTTGGTGGCTTGTAACTAAAATGCCTTTCAGAAGAAGAAACCTGTGGTTGAAGAGTCGTTGCCACAAGATTTTGTCAACTACTGGCGAGAGCATTTTAAAGAGATTGATGAGTTTGAATTGCTAGAAGAGGAAGCATCATATAGTGATTTGGAATAGAAAGGAGAGGAATAGTGCTTGTCAGGAAGCAAATCTAGTCTGACCAACTGATCCCCTGTGTATAGTAATGTCCATATACTTCATAAACGTGCTGACTGACATAGTTATCAATGATAACCTTTTGTAGTTGTTGTAACTGTTATTGTCTGAGGAAGGGTAAAATGCTCTTTTCCGCTGAATAATTATCAATTTCACGACACACAAACTCACATTTGGAAAGCCATAAAAATGGTGCATTTCTTTGATCAAACTAGATGTTGTAGGAGGTCATAGTTTTATGCCCTTTTCTTTTTGTCATGAGAATCATAGTCTCTCCGTTTAAAAAAGAATGACCTCCTTTTATTTTTTATCTTTTTTTAAAAAATGACCTCTTTCCTTTTTGGTAATATTTTAATTTCTACTTTCCACATTACATGTTTAAGGCCACAAGATCAAAGAACAATTTTGTGCAGTTGACCTAAATTTAATTTAGGTTCACAAGATTTAAGAGTCTTTTATATTCTTTAATTTCGTGTCAAGTCAAACCAGATTATTTTTTGTGAAACGAAGGAAGTACCTTTTTATTGCTCGAGCAAGGGAATTCATTTGTCAAAATGAGAACTAGAAAAAATCATTAATATACATTTAAACAGCAACACACACAATTTGTTCTAAGTGTGCCAAATTAATCCTTCAAGTACACAAGGCTGGACATGAACACCGGAAAATCAAAACATCGAATCGAATCGAATTTTTTCGGTATTTTGATTTTGGTTTTTCAATTTTTGGTTCGGTATTCGGCATATGTTTTTGTATATTTTGGTATTTCAATTTGATTTTCGGTATGTAATTTGTGTTATTCGATTTTTTTGTTTATCGAAATATATTATATTATAATATATATTTATATTATATTAATTATTAATGTTAAATAATAATATTATAATTTAAAATAAAAATTAAAAAGTAAAAGACACTTTTTGATGTAACTATTTTAGTCCGTTAAGCTGAAAAATTAAACAAAAAAATTTATAAATTCTGAAATTTTAAAAAGTCCACTAAGCAGGTCCATTAAAAAAAATCGAAATAACAAAATCAAATTGAAATAATATAAATCGAATCAAAATAATAAAAACCGAATTGAATCCAATTATTTTGGTTCAGTGTCCGGTACACGTTGTACAAGAATTGAAAATAAAAAAAATTGAATTTTTTTTGAAATCAAACCGAATTACCGAATGCCTACCCCTACATGTACACTCACAACTTAAACTTCATCTTTGAACTTTTTGACAACAACACACTAATTGAGGCATTCCTTGCTTGGCAATCTCTTTTTGGTTATTATTTTTCTGGGACTAGTGGTAGACATAGTAGCCCATGGTAGGTATTCGTGATGTCCACGGATTATGATCGCCGGAAAATTCCCTCATGGAGCCTCTGTTGAAGAAAGTGAATTGAAGTTTCCAACTTGAATACGATTCATAATCTTCTACAACTCATGAAATCTACATAAGTCATTATTGTTCTCATCTTCTTGTTCATCCATCACCTTGCAAATTATAATTATTAGATGCATGCAAAATTTGGAGCTACATAGCCAAGGGTAATGGAGGTGGTGCACGTAGTGACATGCATCACATTATGTTTGGGTTGTTTTCACCCAACAAGAATTTCCAAATAAGGTCACTATTGTAAGAGCGTATACCGTAGCGCCAACTAGCTCATCGTGGGAGCGTATAACATAGCCTTATTCATACACGAGTTTATATAAGCAACATCTATAGAGGTGGATCTGTTAAATTAACAGTACTAATCAGTATAATTTACCTTACTAACTAACAACATGCATGGTTAACTGTTTTACTAACTGATGTAACTAACATGTTAATACTCCCTTGAAGCTGGAGGGTCAAGGATGTTAAACACTCCAAGCTTGCCAAGTATTGTGTCTTGGCCCCTTGGTTAGCAAATCAGCATGTTGTTCTTTCGTATTCACATAGACAACCTTGATTTTGTCTCTAACAAAATGAAAATTAAATTTAATATGTTTGATCCTCTCATAAGTAATTTGGATTGTAGACTTGCTATCATTGAAAACAGTCCCTTCAACCAAGTCAACTCTGCCATAAAGTTGCAAAAATAAGGTGTCTATATTCAAATTATTTTGAACTTCTAAATATATTTTGTTGTTTCTTTGTCTTCCAAGAAATTAGAGTTTCCAAACTTGACTGCAAAATCAATAACTGACATTCTACCTGGTGTTTGGACAAGCAACACAATCAAAGTCACATCAACAAGTAAGCTGCTGAGTATTTGTAGACTCTCATAATTAATATATTGTATCCTAGTGAATTCTTTAGGTACCTGACAGTCCTTAATGCAACCTTCCAATGATACTTCTTTGGCATCTGCACAAATTGGCTTAAGGTTTGTACTGAGAAGCTAATATCATTTCCAGTTATGATCATATACACTAGAGTTTGTAGCCTAAAGGGTGAAAAATGTTAACAAAAATTTCAAAATGGTATATGAATTTTTTTTTAAAACCAAAAACGGCAAAATTGCTGAGCAAGTAGCAATTTTGTCCGCTGAAAAAAGTAAAATCGCTGCTATAGCAGCGATTTGTTAAATTTGATTTTTAATTTTTTTAATAATATTTTTAATATGTTGCTGCTGAGGCAGCGACTTAAGTTCAATTTTTTTTTAAAATTATTATTATTATTTTTTTAACAAGTTTAAATCATTTTTTTAAAAAATCAAATGGCAACGATTTTAAATCAAAATCTTTTAGCGATTTGATTTTAAAAAATAAATAAAAAATTTTAATTACAAAAAAGCGCGCCTTGGCAGCGATTTGATTTTTTTTAAAAAATGATTTAATTTTTTAAAAAAAAGAAGCAAAAAATTATAAAATAATAATAATTAAACTTAAGTCACTGCCTCAGCAGCAACATATTAAAAAAAATTTGAAAAAAATTATTTTTGATATCGCTCCTTTGGGAGAAATTTTGTTTTAAAAAATTAAAAAAATCAAATTTAAATTTTACTTTTTGCAGCGGACAAAATCAGTACTTCGTGAGCGATTTTGCCGTTTGGTTAAAAAGATATTTCATATACTGTTTTGAAATTTTTGTTAAAATTTTTCACCCTTTAGGCTCCGGACTCATATAAACTAACTTCTCAATCAACTTGTGATGTGCACTGACATCACATAACATTGGTGGCTTCATCACTCTCTAGTTGTGAGCTTTTGATTGACTTCTAAAGGTGTGATTGTTGGTTTTGATGCACTAATTAGTCCCATTTTAGAGATGAATTCTAGCACATAATCCCTTTTATTTAACGATACACCTATGGTATATCCATCTTAGAATATCACAAATACAAACACAAATTCCAAATATCATTCAATATATATATATACATCAATATTCCATCTTCCAATTAATATCATAATATATATAAGATCCATATATCAACCTAATCAAATCATCACAATATAATATCAATAATATATATCAATTATATCCAGCCATTCAAATTTATCAATTATCAATATATCAATCAAATACCTAAATCAGCACAATAATATATTATCAATAGCATCAATAAATCAAATAATGCAATCCAAACCAATAATCTCAATATGATATCACAATCAAATCATCATACACAAATCAATATCAATCATATATGATCAATACCATATTAAGATCCACAACATTTCAATCATCGAAAATGTCTCACCATACCACACAATATAAATACCCGGAAGGAAGTATTGTTGAAATTTATGCATTCACTTCACACCTTGATGTTTAGTATTTCAATATTGTCTCTTAGTTTTTCAAGAAGTCTTTTAAAATTTTGTAATACATGTATATAGTAATTGGTGATACATGTATCTAGTTAATTGTGCAAGACTTTTTGTTTTCTATTTTTAGTAGTATAAATAGTAATATAGTTGATGATTGTAATTAACTCAACTGACCTTAAGTAGCATATATAAAACTTGAGCATTCTCTAAAGATAATATTCTCCTTCCATATTTCCTACAAATTGGTATTAGAGCAGGTTTCATTCTTAATCTAGGGTTAGTGAAGAAAAAATAGGATCCCAAACAATGAAGGTGCTGATTCTCAGTTTGTGTTATTCACTCACTTACTGCTCATTTTTTAGATGGCATCGATTTTGAATCCTGGAAGATAAGAATGAGAATACAATCTAAAGCTGAAGGTTGGGAACATTGTGCCAAATGGCCTTTGACGGCCAACAACGATGGTGAACTTACAGCATATGTTGCACCGACTCTTCATATTTGCCGGCGAACCCGTCTTGACGCGACACTGGTACGGGCGCGGGGTGCGTGTCAAATTCGATCTGGACACTTTGACCAAAGTCGAGAAAAAATTTGAGAAAAAAAGATCAGTTTCCGACGACGTCTTTAGAGAGTAGGCGGAGCTATTTTTATGATGAAGCGTGAAAAAGTTAAGAGGAAATACAGTCATGTTCATCTTTCTTGAAGAAGTACAAAGTCTTCTCAGTTTTTTTTTGAAAAAGAACTCCCAGAGATAAAGGGTTTCTCGAAATACAAAATTTTCTACTTTCTCAAGTTTCATTATAAAAATACTGTCACGCCCCTAGCTACCCCCGAGACACGAACACGAAACCTAGGACCACAAGTGATCCTAAGCTAACCCTGCTAGCATGATCATGAGCATACTAAAGATAATAAATTGATGTAGAAGCTAAATCATGATTAAATCTGAAAAGATGGGGAATACCCATATTTTATAACTGAGATATTTGAAAACATGAGTTAATACAAAGGATATATTTAACCCATACTAAGAGAATCTAAGCTATGTATGAAAAATAGCCCTCTAAGCTTACTAGAATACTGGGACAAGCCCCAGCTAAATCTAGCCAAAAATTTGAAACTAATGCCTAAAGAAACTAAAAAACATTCATGCCTGTTGGTCCCCTCGTAGAATGAGACTCACCACTGAATCTACTGAACTAGATATTCCGGAAATCGATCTATGTGTGATCTGGATGCTGAGAACCTGAACCGACATACGAGAAGATGTACCGCCTTTATGTGGTTATACTTGAAAGGTAGTGAGCATGTAGGATAGAGTAAAGCTGAAATCAAATATAACTGAATAACAAAACACAAGTATAATCTCTGACATTATAAAACTGAATTCTGCGGGTTTTTTTTTTTATATTCGAGCTACTGGATGGCAGAACCCTTTATAAATGCTAAAACTGAATACTGAATATACTGATAAATGGTTAATGTAGAGAGTCTGACTGATCTGTGGGAGCTACTAATAACCGATAATAAAACCACATGTGCTAAATGTGGAGTCTGATGTATATGCCCCATCGAGAGGACCCAATATACCCTGCCAGAGGTATAAAGACATGCTGGCGTGATCACTAAATTGATTTCCCACAGAGGGGACTTACAACATACTTGACTAGTAGTTCTGGGACTATTGGGTACGCTAAACCATAGGCCAACTTGGTATTATGCTACTCCCAATAAATTCCGTAAATTTACTGCTTATGTCTGAAGTGTCTGAAATATCTGACCTAGCATATGTAATTCAAGAACTAAAGAAATACCATGCTAGGGTTCTAAAATTCATGCAATAAACTTAATAATAACATGATAATCTGATTTGGAATGTAAAACCAATAAATTCATGAAGTTCTATCAAAGTTCTAGAAACCCTAGGTCTAATTGTGATATGGGAATCAAGAATCTGACTAAAAACTAGGGATTCAATGGATGAAAGGAACCCGCTAGTGAAATCCCACATACATGGTGGTGAAATTCACAGAAAAATACTTAAGTTTTGGGGCTGGAACTGCTGGAACTTGTGGTGTTCTTGAACTAGGGTTCTTGAGCTTTTTCTCCTTTCTTGCTTCTAGTTTTCTAAGTTTTGATTTAATGATTTGACTTGGATATGTTTTAATTATGTTTTTAGGCTTAAACTGACTAAAATATGATGATTTAGGGTCAAAACGACGTAACTTAGGGTTTAAACGGAGTGAGAAAGGTCAAAAACCCCTGGGAAAGTTGCTGTCGGACCAACGCGCCAGACTGACAGTCTGTCGTCTGACCGACGCCCCGTCGTGGGGTCCGTCGATTGGGCCTGTTTGATAAACCTATACTAAAAGAGGCATAACTTTTTACATGGAAGTCTGATTTTAGCAAGGTCGGTGGATATGGAAAAATAATTCAATTATCTATCTATGGATAGGTCATGAGACACCTAATTCATTTTGTGATAAGAGTTATAACTATTTGAAGTTGACCCAACTGCATTTCCCCTTAAGTGTCTGCAAATTTTCCACCTACAGACCGTGATGGTTATCCGTAGCACTTGTCAGAAAGTGGGTTAATGGGGGTCACGATTGATGGTCACGGAATACTAACCATCGTCTGACCTACAGAATGTTGGTCCGTCCGTCGATCAAGACTTAGTCAATTTTTCCCGGCTGAATTTTTGGGAGTTTCTGATCCCATCGACTGCAGGACGGACCGTCGTCTGTCCTACGGACCGTCAATCCATCGTTGGTTGCACTGGCAGATTTTTCTGAAAAAAATTGATTTTTTAATCTATTTTGGCTATGGGGTGTTACGTTATCTCCCCCTTGGGAACAATCATCCTCAATGAAGACAAACTGCTAATAGGGACCTCCTGCAAACCCCACTACTAACACTTGAACTGAGTTTTTCTGACTGAATGAGTTTCCAAGTACAACAAATATGCTGAAAATCAAGTACATACTTAGGGCACATGTTCTCTAAACTGAGTTTTATTCGTGAATGACTTGAAACTCAAGAGGAATTATTACCTTCAAGCTGGATTGTAATTAGAAGGAAACAGGTGCGGATACTTGATTTTCATGGCGCTTCTGCTTCCAAGTAGCTCCCTCTAAGCTGAACTTCTCCACAAACTTGACTGAAGCGACTATTCTTATTTCTCAACCTTCTGACCTGAAGGTCAGAATCTCACAACCTGTACATCCTCATAAGAAAGACGATCTTTCACCTCCAACACTCTCCAATGCACTAATAGAAGGTTTTGTAACCCACACACTTCTTCAAGAGTGAGATGTGAACACCGAACGCACTGCTGCTAATTCTACTGGCAACTCTACCTCATATGCCACCCATGCACCCTTTCAGCCTTGAATGAATCGACATACCTAGGACTGCTTTTCCCTTTTCTTTCCAAATCTCACCCCAAACTTTCCATAGGTGAGAACCTTTAGAAAAACCAATCTCAATTTGGAACTCTAGTTTCCATTCCATTACATTTGCATAAGATTTCTGATTGACTTTGGTTGTCTTAAGTCTCATCTCAATGAGTTGCACTTTCTCCATAGCATGAAGGACTGAATCTGTCCCTATCAATCTTCTTCACCTACTCAAACAACCAACATGATATCTAACACTACCATCTACGCACATATAAAGCCTCAAAGGGGCCATCTTGAATGCTGGAATGGTAACTATTTTTGTAGGCCAACTCAATAGAGGAGGTGATCATCCCAACTACCTTTAAAATCGTCACACAAGCCTCAACATATCCTCTAAGGTTGCAATGGTACGCTCGCCTGCCCATCTGTGGGATAAATGTTGTACTAAGGTCACTTGAATACCAAGACCTTTCTGATATGACCTTCCAGAATGAGAGGTCAACTAATGACCTCTGTCTGAGATGATAAAAAGGACCCCATGCCAACCGTCAAAATTTCATTGTATGTAAAAGCTTGGCATAGTCCTCTCCGCCGGATCTGTAGTCTTGACCCGCTAAAAAGCTAGAAGACTTACGTCATATATAACTATCACCCAAATGGAGTCATGCTGTCTCGAGTACGAAGAAACGGGGGGTAGAGAGATGGGGGGAGTTTGGGATTAGGGGAGGAACAAGAAGACAAGGGGCGTGTAACTAAGGAGGATGGAAGCTGGAGAAGACGGAGGAAGGAGTGAGAGGGAGGGGGGATTTAAACCTTGTCTTTATATCCCTATTTATCACAAACGTAATAAACATCCCACTGTCCAAGTGGATATCGATCTCTTGAGTCATACCTCCTGGTTTTCGATGTTCTACCTTGACTTTTGGCAATTGGGGCACTTACTCACATAATCTCTATAATCCTCCTCATTCCATTCCACCAAATGAGACTTCTCGCAGATCGCGGTACATCTTAATGGCCTGGCTGAATTGAATACCTAAGTTATGGGTTCTGCCAGAATATGCTTCTCACTCGCCTACTCACACACACAATCTACGCGGTAACGAAGTACACCATCTTCCCCTTGGGAAGAAACCCACTCTCTGTTATGGACGCACCCTTAAGTTCAAGCAAGATGGGTCACTGTCTTGCTTTTCCTACTCCATATTCAAAGACGATTCTTCCCCATCCCTGAACTTTTACACCGCTATCTGTATGCTCAGAATGCAATCCCAAGCGAACAAGCCTGTGAACATCTTTCACTAGTTTCCCTCTTTTTTCCTCAACAGGCTCAGCTACCTATAGAAATCTACTAAGAGCTCTGCTACTACATTCGCCTTACCACCAGGATGGTAATGCACGACTCATATCATAATCTTTAAAGGAATCAAGCCATCTCCTCTGGCGAAGATTCAACTCCTTCTGGGTGAATCCATACTAAAGGTTCTATGGTTAGTGAACACACTCAGTGAACACCATACAAGTAGTGTCTCCAGATCTTGAGTGCCAACACCCACTGGCTGCAAGCTTGAGGTCCTGAGTTAGGTAGTTCTTCTCATTATTTAAGTTGTCCTGAGAGGCATAAGCTATCACCTTAACCTCGCTGCATCCACACAACCTCTACGCCAACTCTGGATGCATCACAATAGATTAAATACAATGAACCCTCTGTAGATTCAATACATGGCTGTAGTCAATCTAAGTTTTCAATTCTGTAAAGCTTTTCTCACAATTATTGACCATTGAATTTGACCATCTTCTTGTCAACCTAGTCAATTGTAAGTATTAATGAAAATTCTTCCACAAACTTTTCTGTAAATAATCCACTAGACCTAAGAACACTTCTAATATCTATGCAGAGGTAGGTATGGGCATTGTTTCACGGCATCTTCTCTCGAATACACTCGATCCCTTCGCTACAATACATGTGACCAATAAAAGCAACAGATTACAAACCAGAACTTAAACATTTACAAACTTACAAATAAATGCGATCCCTTTGAGAGTCCTGCAGAACGATCTCAAAATACTTGCGTGTTTTTCTCACTCTAGAGTAAATAAGGATATCAATCAATAAAGACGATAACGAACAAGTCCAAGTACTATTTAAACACTCTGTTATCAATCCTGAAAGTTTGTATGAGCATTGGTTGTCCAAACGACATCACTACAAATTCATAATGACCATACCAAGTTCTGAAAGCTGGTTTAGAATGTCACTATCACTCAACTCCTAAGCTGATGATAACCCGAATCTTAGGTCCTATCTTTTGAGAAATGGCTAGCAACCCTGAGTTTTGGTAAACAAGTCAGTAATCCTGGGGATGGGATACTTATTCTTGATTGTGAACCTTATTCAACTGTCTATTGTCATGTACATTCTGAGAGAACCCTTTTCCCTTCCTTACAAAACAACATTGTGCAGCACCCCATGGTGAATACTAGGTGTTTTGATGAAGCCCTATCCTAGAGGTCTTTCCACTACTCTTTAAATTCTTTAAGATTTCAAGCCATTCTCTAAGGATGAAATAGAAATAGGCTAGGTATTTTGGACGAGATCAATTCCAAGTCGATTTTTCCTTTCGAGTGGGACTACGGAAGATCTTTCTGGAAACCTTCTTGAATTCACAGACTACTGGAACTGACTCAAGAGTGGGGTTTCAAGCTAAGAATTCCTTAACCTGAACTCGATGATAGATATAAAACCCGTAGAGAATCTCTTTTCTGGCCTTAATATAGAAAAATCGACCCAAGCGCCTAAGCTAACTACCTCCCTTCTAAGATTTGGTTCGTCTGGAAATTAAAACGAACAATCTTAGTTCTACAATCGCTTTGAGGATCCGAGTGTAACTATCCATGCCTAGATGACATCAAAGTCTAAACCATTTCTAACTCTACTACATCTTCTGAGGTGACTTTTTGAGAGCCCTGTGCCGGGAAATTTGTGTATACCCGTTTAGCTATGACTGGGTCACTGACTGGGTAGAGATTGAGGATGGTCAGAGAGTTTCTAGACTGAAATTTGAATTGGACTGCTATGTATGATTAAACAGAAAGATTAGCCCTGGATCTAACAATGCAAATATCAAGGTTCAAAGACACGTACAATACAGTTACGACATCAGTGAAAACTGTCCCGATCCCCCCCCCCCCCCCCGCCTGGGGGGGCCGAGCCTGAAGAGCAATACAACCTGTTCTGGCGGCTAAACCGCCCCCTATCCAGATGAAGTTACCCCTGCTGATTTGGCCACCTTGCTAGTTCTGGCTGAAGTTGTAGATTGAGCTCTACCATACCACCCCTCCTTGACCAATGCTAGAAGGACAATCCCTCAGCTTGTGATAAATTGACCGTACCCAAAACAATCCCGCTTTTTCATGCACAGACCTGCCGCCCGATGGTTTTAAACCACACTTAGGGCAAGTGGGTTAAGTCTTGGTGCCTGAAACACTTTCCTGAGATTAAGAGCTTGATGCTCTACCCTTCTAGTCATACCTGTTCTTGGAGGATGGAACACTAGTTGATGAAGAGGCTGGAGCTAAAAATTTCTACTGACCCTGCGAGCGATTTCCACCACCCGATTTCTACTGAGAATAGTCATAGTTCCCAGGCCTAGCCTTCTTATTTTCCTTAGCATGTTCTCTAAGCTTATCACCCTCAACCTGCTAAGCATGAGTCTTAAGCCTAGAGATGTTCATATCTCCAAGTAACATCGCATATCTGCACTCAATTTTCACCAAATCTAACACTCCATACAAAAACTTATTCATCTGCGCCCTGGAGTCAACAACTACGTGAGGAGCATACCTGGAGAGTTGGTTAAATTTGAGTCCATACTCTTGGACTGTCATGTTACCCTGCGTTAAGTTCATGAATTCTTGGGCTTTTGCTTCTCTCTACTCTATTGGGAAAAACCTGTCGAGAAAAGTCTCACTAAGGCAATCCCAAGTGATAGGAGCCGCATTTGCACCTTTATTCTCCTTCCACTGAGTGTACCAGATATGAGCAACATCCTTCAACCGGTATGATTCTACTCAACCCGATCACTCCCAATGGCTTGCATTACCTCAAAGATCTTCTTGATCTCATCCAAGAAATTCTGAGGATGCTCATTAGCTTACGATCCTAAGAACTCAGGAGGCTTCATCTTGACTGTTTTATTTTATAAATATACTATTTGTTTAAAATTGGAAAAAATTGACTATGTTTCGAAAAAAATCAATTAATCTTATTATTTAAGAAAAATCGACTTTCCAAATTACGGAGTCGCCACTTGATTTTTGATAAAATCAAGAATTTTTTTTTCAAAAGATTTAAAAACAGACTAAAAATCAATTGAAAAGGTTCGAAGTTCAATGTACATCCCGAGAAGGTGTTAGGCCCTCGCGATGCCCGCTAAGTTGCGATTGAACGGCGATTTGACTAGATGACTTTTAATATAAGATTTTTAACTAAGTAAAGAGAAAATTCGTTTTGCTATATTTATTTCATTTTTTATTCCTTATTATTTCTAAAGGAAAAACATTTAAAGGAAATTAACTTAAGGAAAATTAAATGGTGTTAAAAGTAAATAAAACAAAATAAGTAAATAAAATAGTAAAATTTAAAATAATGAAAATGGCTACCCTTTAGGAGATTATTAAAATTCTACCAAAACACTAATTCAAACAATTAATAAATAAAGAGGAAAAATATTTGAACGTGGGCTTGATTGCCCAAATTCATTCAATTGGGTTTTGTCCTACCTGTCCTATATTAAACCATTTAAGTTTGGGCCCTTTTCAATAATTCAAATCCTACAAAACAAATTGACCTTTAGTCCTATTAAAAACTTTTGCTGAAAAGGGCCCAGGCCCATTTTCTGTAAAAGAGTCAAGGTATACAAATGGTGTATACTGTTGTATACCGATTGTATATCAGTCTGTTTTTCAACTTTCGGAAGTTGAAAGTTCCTTTTTAGCAGTGTATCTGGACTGCTATCAACCCAGATTTCAAATTTGGATCCACTTGTGCATTTTTGACCTGTACATCAGTGTATACACTGTGTATATAGCTGGTATACAACTTTCTGCAACACCTGCAATGTAATTTTCATCAAATTTCCAGGTTCTGATGAACCTGTAATCAATTTCTAGCAGTTCATTTCAACCTGCTCTTCGACTTGTACATCAATTTACCGATTTCGGAGAGGTTGGACGAATCGAGAGTAGAGGTTTGAGCCTTTACGGCTCCACAAGAGAATGCAACGGAAAGAAATCCATCATGGATTCAGAGGGGTTCATACAACAAAGCAACAAAAGGAGAAAATTAGAAGTTACTTCAGCCATGGATGAGAGTAAACCAAGATAATGATTAGTATAAGTCTATGCAGGGCAGCCAAAACAAATGAAAGTAAATAAAGCCAACAATACATGGGTTTAATTTACTATTATTCATGCTATGCAGAACATCATAAGAAAAACCATTAAGCATAACCCAATTTATACTTAGTTCTGAAATGGAGTGATAAATGGCTTACTCCAGCTACCATAGATAAAAAAATCAATACATCAACTTATGAGTTGTTGTCAATGAAGAAGCCTTATCAGATAAGCTTAAACACAAGATTTCAAGAAGAACTAAGGTTGACGAATAGAACAAGGAGTACTTCGATTTTTGACAACTAGAAATAATGTAAATATAAACGAAGGAGGTGCGTTTTAACAAAACAACACAAAAAACCACAAGAACTCATAATGAATATTTAGCTAGACAGATTCAATATATTTGACACTCAAATAGTGATAGAAGATTATAGAAGTTAACAATCTATAACCGAGATAAGCACAAGTTGAGATGCATCCTATTCTACGCATTCAGAACCTCAAAGGAGTCAACTAGTGATTATAAACAACTATCAGAAGCCATATTCAATCATTTTATTAGAAAATTATACAAAGTGTGAGATAGAAAACAAACTATATCCAAAGGACCATAACTATGAATAACTCATTGAAGCAAAACAAGAAGTGAGAAATATCACTTTTTTCGGGCAGCGGCTGGGACGAGTGAGCCGGCTACGAGGACGATTCCACCAAAATGAGGCTGCAAAAACAAAGAAAAGAGCGCCTCCCCAAAAAAATCAAAACTAACATATATCCTATATTATTTGTCTACTTCGATTCCATTTTCTACCTCAAAACCTTTGTATCTTTTAAGTGGTGTTGTAGCTAATTTCTACATATCGAGTTTCTAACCTCTCTCTCAGTGAAGAACCCCACACCCCCCAAAGAATGAGAAAAAGGGTATTTATAAGAGATTTCTCAGATTTTTTTTTTAAAAAGGGGGAGAATGGAATGGATTTGAATTCAAAATTCAAAAATTCCTTAGAGGATTAGGCTGCTAGCTAATGAGTACTAATTCTCAACGGATATAGAAGGAGAGCCACTCTATTTGAGCGAATGACGATCTTGCAAGGAGATGCCTCCACCTTGAAGATTCGCGTACGGATGATAAGGTGAGGAGAGAGGACAACACGACTGGACTCGGATCGCTGGATTTCCTGAGATTTTTTGGTTTCGAATTGGATCAATTTGCTGGAGTTGTTATGGTTTTCGTGAAGAAAAAGGGTAGCAGGGGTTGGGTGATGTTACTATTTTGTTGGCATGGGTTTTGAGTTGAGAGTGGGCTGCTGATGATGGGACTGAATTATTTAATAGGAGATTGGGCTGAAGGGTTGAGCAATTAGGTAGGCTGGAATGGGAATGGGCTGGGAATTAAAGGTTGGGCCTGGGAATTAAAGTAGGTTGGGAATTGGGAATTAAAGGGAATTTGCGAGAATGACCCAAAATGAATTAAATTGGAAATTTAAGATAGGTTAAATTTAATAAATAGCCAAATTGAGTTAAGATGATAAATTTGGCTAAACCTTAAATAAAACGAATTTGTATTAATTAACCAACGAGCTTCTTTATTTTAGTAATATAATTATTTTAATTGTAAAATAGTGATTCAAAATATAACCATAATTTAAACTAAATTATTTAAATAGAATACTTACTAAAATTTAAAATATTTTGAGAAATAATCGTAAAATATACCAACTATATACATAATCTTGTAAAATATATATGCTATCTAAAAATTACAAGAAAATGACAAAGTATTCAAAAATAACGCAAAATTCATATATTATTATATTTTTTCCGCAAAATTTATAAACCTATTTATTTTAAACCGTTTGAAAAATTTAAGAAGCTCGAGGACTAATTTATACCGAGGAGGGTCAAAATTGGGTGTCAACACTGACAAAGTCACGGACCCTTGCTACCACTGATCCCCCATTTTCATTCACATGAGCATGAACCCGATTGTTCTGGTTAGTCATACTCTGAGCCAACATCTGTATGGCATTCCTAAACTCAGCATTAGAGACTTCCTGATCTGGGACTGGAGGAGTTGCGTTTGCATTCCTGGCGTTCGCATTCGTATCATTAGCTCTACGAGGAGGCATGATTTGAAATGTATAACTTCAATTTAGAATGGAATAAGATCAAACCTCACGCACGATAAGAATACCAAGAAAGTGAAGTTTTTCCTTAAACACTTCATAGCCTCCCTCTCATTATATGTGGTGAACTTCACACCCATGAAAATGACTCTACTTAGTGTGGCTTTTCAGACATCCTAGGACACCTAAACCTAGTGCTCTGATACCAAGTTTTGTCACGCTTTGAGTAACCCCAAGACGCGGACACGAAACCTAGGACCACAAGTGATTCCAAGCCAACCCTGCTGGCATGATCATGAGCATACTAAAGATAATAAACTAATGCGGAAGCTAAATTATGATTAAATCTGAAAAGATAGGGAATACCCATAATCTATAACTGAGATATTTGAAAACAATGAGTTTACTACAAAGGAAATATTAACTCAAAACTAAGCTAAATCTAATTATATCAAAAAATAGCCTCTAAACTGGACTAGAAAAACTGGGACAAGGCCCCAGCTAAGTCTAGCAAAAACAGAACCTAAATGACTAAAGACTGAAATGACATTCATGACTGTTGTCCTCAGAGAATGAGGACTCACCACTGAATCTACAGAATTGGAGATCAGAAAATCGATCTATGTGTGATCTAGATGCTGAGAACCTGAACCTACATCACGAGAAGATGTAGCGCACGTATGCGTCAGTACTTGAAAGATACTGAGCATGTAGGATAGAATAAAGCTTAAATAAAACATAACTAAACAAACAGCATAGCAAGTATAATAATCTTACATGATAAACTGAAATCTGAGCTAACTGGATGCATTGACCAATTTATAACATGCTAAAACTGAATACTGAATATACTGATAAATGGTCAATGCAGAGAGTCTGACTGAACTGTGGGAGCTACTAATAATCGATAATAAAACCACATGAGCTAAATGTAGAGTCCGATGTATACGCCACATCGAGAGGACCCAATATACCCTGCTAGAGGTATAAAGGCATGTTGGCGTGATTACTAGACTGATTGCCCATAGAGGGGACTTACAACCTACTTGGCTAGTAGTTTTGGGACTATTGAGTACACTAAACCATAGCCAACATCGGGTTTATGGCTACCCAAGAATAGGTAAAAGACTAAATTTCTTGTAAAAATACTAGATAGCTCGAAGTTGAAAATGCAAATTGCGATGCAATATTAATCTGGTAATTATGCATTTTATAACTGAGGCATGTATATCTGAAGGGTTGAAAATTCCCGACCTAGCATGTGTCATTCAAGAACTACGAAAATACAAAGTTTCGGTTCTAAAATTCATGTAATAAACTTAATAATAACATGATAAATTAATTGGAACATAAATAATAAATTCATGTAAAAGGTATATCCAAAATTCTAGAAACCCTAGATCTAATAATGATATGTGAACAAGCATCTGCTAAAAACTAGGCACCCAATGGGTGATGTGAAGGAACCCACTAGTAAATTCCAATACCTGGTGATGCAATCCACGGGAAAAGTACTTAAGTTTCGGGAGGCTGGAACAGCTGGTGGTGGAACGTGTGGGTCTTGAACTAGGGTTTTTGAGCTTTTTATCCTTTCTGTTGTAACGGGGGGGTTTTTTTTTCTAAAGTTTTTTTTTGGGGATTTTTTTTACATGATTGGACTTGGATATGCTTTAATTACGTTTCCAGGCTTAAATGACAAAAAAGTGAGTAATTTATGCGTTCAAAAACGATGTAACTTAGGGTTTAAAAGAGTGGAAAGGTCAAAAGACCCCTGGGAAAGTTGCTTGAGATCAAACGACGGCCAGGACGGAGAGCCATAGTTGGACCGACGCTCTCGTCGTTGGGTCCACGAGGGCCTGTTCGATATGTCTTTACTAAAATAGGCATAAATTTTAATCGGAGGGTCGATTTTTTGCACGAGCGGGTGTTGTATGATGGAACGGATAATTCAATTATCTATATATGGAATAGGTAGGGACACTAATTAATTTGCTTAAGATTTATAACCACTTGAAGTTGACCAAACTGCATTTCCCCTTAACTGTCTGCAAATTGTCCACGTACAAAAGGCGGTCCGTCTGGCGATTTCAAAGAATGAGCCAAATTTGTTCCCTGCTAAACATTTTTGGCGAGTTTCTGATACCATCGCCGGTTGTGCAGGACGGACCGTCGTCTGTCCTATGGACCGTCGATGCCATCGTTGGTTGCACCTGCAAATTTTTCTTAAAAAAAACTTATTTTTGGTCTATTTTTGCTACGGGGTGTTACAAATACAAAGAAGAAAGAAAGTTTTCTTGAAAAAGTACAAGGAAATCACAATTCTTTTTTATCTTTTTTGAAGAAACAAAGTCTTTCTTATCTTTCTTGAAGAAATACAGAGTCTCTTAAATTTTTCTTGAAAAAGAACTCCCAAAGATGAAGGGTTTCTCGAAATAAGTTTCATTTTTTATAAAATAAATTATATTTTTTATATTTAATATATTTTCTCTCTTCTTTAACAAATATTTTTAGTGGTACTTTATGCAATTGTTTAGTACTTAGTATGTATGGTATAATTCAATTTTAAATATATATAGATCCCACTTACTTGATTATAATATTTGATTATTCTAGATATATTGTTATTGATATAATTATTTTTCGATAAGGGCTTTATTCGACCAAGTGTCTCAACTTAGGGCTCTCCGATTTTATTTGTGAGAAATAAAGATGGTTCCCTTAGGATGTGTATAGATTACCGTCAGTTAAGCAAGGTTACCATCAATAACAAAAAACCTCTTCCAAAAATTGATGATCTGTTTTATTAGCTTCAGGGTGCTACTTGTTTCTCTAAGATAGACCTTAGAGAAGGCTATCATTAATTGAGGGTAAGGGAATATGATATTCTAAAGACAACTTTTAAAATCCTTTATGGTCATTATGAGTTTTTGGTCATGTCGTTCGATTTAACTAATGCACCTGCAGCGTTGATGAACCTTATTAATGGAGTATCAAAACCTAATTTAGATATGTTAAACATTGTCTTCATTTACGACTTACTAATCTATTCTAGAAATGAAGAAGATCATGTTAGTCATTTAAAATATTTCTCTAGAATCTAAGAATAGAGAGTTATATGCCAAGTTCTCTAAGTATGAGTTTTGGCTTGAGTTTGTGGTATTCTTAGGCCACATTATGTATGGAGAAGGAATTAAAGTTAATACTTAGAAAATATTTGCAATACAAAATTGGCCTAGACTCACATCTTCAACTGATATTAGGAGTTCCTTGGGTTTGACCAACTATTATAAAAGGTTCATAGAGGGGTTCTCATCTATTTTGTCCCTTTTGACCAAGTTAACTCAGAAGACAATGAAGTTTCGATGGTCTGAAGCTTGTGAAAAAAGCTTTCAAGAGTGAAGAAGAGGTTTACTATTGCCCTAGTTTTGACATTACCAGAAGGTATGCAAGGTTTTATTATTTATTTTGATGCGTATAGAGTTGGCATGGGTTTTGTATTGATGTATAATGCCAAAGTTATAACTTATGCCTCAAGAGAATTGAAAAATCATGAGAAGAATTACCCAACCCATGACTTAGACTTGGTTGTTATAGTATTTGCATTGAAAATATGGCGTCATTATTGTATGGCGTTCATGTTGATGTATTCACTGATCACAAGAGTCTTAAGTATGTGTTTACGTAGAAAGAGCTTAATCTCAGACAAAGAAGGTGGTTAGAATTACTTAAGGATTATGACATGAGTATTCTTTATCACCCATGTAAGGCTAATGTTATTTTTGATGCTTTAGGAAGGTTGTCTATGGATAGTACCACCTAAGTTAAGGAAGAATTGAGAGAGTTAGCAAAAGATGTGCATAGAATTACACGTTTGAGAGTATGATTAATGGATTGCATAGGAGGAGTGGTGGTGATGAATGGGATTGAATCATCATTAATGTCAAAAGTAAAAGAGAAGTAAGACCAAGATTCTATTTTGTGTGAATTTAAGGCAAATGTTCATAAGCAAAAAGTATTGGCTTTTGAATAAGGGGGAGATTGTCTATAAAGGTATCAAGGTAGATTATATGTACCAAGGATGGATGAATTTTAAAAGAGGATCATGGAGGAAGATCTTAGCTCCTGATATTTCATTCATCTAGTTTCCACAAGGATGTATCATGATTTGAGAGAAATTTATTGGTGGAGTAGTATGAAGAAAGGCATTGCAGAATTTGTTCTTAAGTATCCGAATTGCCAACAAGTTAAAAAAGAGCCCCGAAGGCTTGGTGGTATGGCTCAAAATATAGAACTTTCATAATGGAAGTGAGAGATGATTAATATGGACTTCGTCACAGGTTTACCAAAGTCTCACATATAGCATGACTCTATTTGGGTGATTGTCCACAGAATGACAAATCAACCTACTTTTTGCCGGTAAAGACTACCCATTCAGCATAGGATTATGCCAGGTTATATATTCAAGAGGTAGTAATACTTCATGAGGTTCTGGTTCCATTATTCGATACATAGATGCGCAATTTATTGAACAATTTCGGAAGTCATTCCAAAAGGATTTAGGTTCAAAGGTGATTTTAAGTACTGCCTTTCATCCTCAGACAGATGCGCAAGCATAACACACTATTCAGACCTTAGAGGGTATGTTCACAGCGTTGCATGATCAATTTAAAAAGTAATTAGGATGATCACCTACCTCTCATCGAGTTTGCTTACAACAATAGTTACCACTCTAGCATCCAAATGGCTCCTTATGAAGCTCTTTTTTGGGAAGAGATGCAGATCTCCTATTGGATGATTTAAAATTGGTGAACTTGGGTTGATTTAGTTCATCAATCTATGGATAAGGTTAAAATGATTCAAGAAAGGTTGAAAACAACAGTGAGTCATCAGAAATCCTACACTAATGTTACGATAAGGGAGTAAGAGTTTGAAGTAGATGATTGAGTATATATTAAAGTTTCACCCATGAAAGGTGTTTCGAGATTTGGTAAGAAAAGGAAACTTAGTCCCAGTATATTGGCCCTTACAGAATATCAAAAAGGGTTGATAATGTAGCTTACGAGTTGGAGCTACCACAAGAGTTGGCAGCGGTTCATCCAGTATTTCACATCTCCATATCGAAGAAGTGGATGGGCGATCCTTCATTTATCATACTAACTAAAGGTATTGGGATAAAATATAGCTCATATTATAAAGAGATTCCGGTTCAGATTGTAGATCGTCAAGTTCGCAAATTGAAAACTAAGAAAGTAGCATCAACTAAAGTTCTTTTGAGGAACCAGTTTTCTGAGGAAGCTAGTAGGGAATCTAAAGAAGATACGAAGAAGATGTATCCCCATTTCTTTGAAGCTTAAGAGATTTCAAATAAAGGTACTAATTCTCTTCTCAGTATTCTTTAATTTATGAGATAAAATGTTGTATTTTACATTGCTTGTTGGGTGTTTGAGCTGAATGTTAGATGTTATACCTTAGCCTACTAAGAATAAACTCATTCGAGGATGAATGTTCCCAAAGGGAAAGATATTGTAACATCAATAACTGAAAAGAACTAGAAAGAAGTTAAAAATTGGAAATAGTCATTTTTGGAAAGAATATAAAAATCTGGAAATTTGTTAAGTGTGTTAAAGTTGAGTCTTGATTAACTTAAAACGACTATATATCCTAGCTCGGGATAATTTAAATGTGTTTTCAGATATCTTAGGAAGATACTGCAGTGATCTTTCCAACGCCTCCGAGTTTACGCAGTTCCCAACTCGTATGAGTGAGATATGCCCATTGAAAGTTGGCTTGTTCAAATAAGAAAATGTCCAATCCAGATTTTAGAAGGGCATTATAGTGTTTTTCTTGAACAATTATTTTATTTCATTTTTGGGTAATTAATTAGGGTCAAATCAGATTTTAGTCAGTTCTGGAAAACTTGAAGTTCAAGCTAGGGCTTAGAGAAAAGAGAATAGAGGAGAAAGGAAAAAAAAGTTCAAGAGTCGACGTCTTCGTAAGGAATCACTTGTGAATTTTGTAAAGGGATAATCCCTACGAGGTATGTGAAATCACATAGCATTAGTTCCATTAACCCACGCGTCAAACATGTCTAGTTTAGTGTATTTCATCCTAAAAGAGTTAGAATTTGATGTTCTTGAATTATTTTCATTCTTGAACTTACATATGATTGATGGGTTTGCTTACGACGTTTTAGCAATGTTAAGAATTGTTTCAAGTTAGACTCTATTGTACATGATTTGGGTATCTGAGTCTAAGAAAGTATATAAAAAAAGGAATCAATTTAAAATGATTTAGAATTAGAAATCGAGTTGAAAAATTCGTTAGACGCACTTGGGGAGAGCCTCGTGTGTCGGGCCGATATAATGCCAGAGAGGCTGAGGTGGAGCACCTGCATTGCCCTAGAATAGAGCCCCAGTAAGTTGGACCTAGCGCAGCCCGCTCGGGATGCACCCAAATCGTCGTTTTTCACCACCTTTTTCTCATTCAACCGATTTAATTTTTTTTAGGTGTTTTAACAGTTCCTGTTGATTCTAACTACTCTAAATGACTTCTAAACATATAAAATCATCTAGAAAAATAAATCATAACCTTGAATCCATAACTTAAAATTCAAGGTAAGTTAAGAGCCAAGTCTAGAAAGTTCTTAGAGTCTTTTCAAAAGGTGTTTTGCAAATTCTTTTAATTTTTTTTAAGACTTAAACTTCAAGTTTAGTAAAGAGTAAAGTTTTAATTTCATTTCTTCAAAGAAGTATAGGGGGACTATGCATTCCCAAAGGGTTTAAAATGTTTTTACATTAAAAAAAGAAAAGGAAACCTTGATTTCTGAAGATTCTTTGTGATAGTTTTCAGTCAAGTGTATACATTTTCATGAATAAGTAAGAGGGCAAATTTTCATTTACAAGATAGACTTTAAGTTAAGTGTTTGAGATATTATCTCAAATCACAGAAAGAAGTATGTTTAAAAACATAAGAGCTAGTATCATATTTTTTGGAATAGTATTGAGCACCGATATGGGGAGAGTTAAGATAACTCATAGCCCTCATATGCTATGTAGCCACCATGGGTAGAAAAGGGTCATACTATTTAGATGATTCCTTTGTGCTTTTTAGCATAAACAAGTGGATCAACTTAGTAATTTAGGTTTTATATCGTCGTCAAGGTTTAGGACGGCCCTGGCAGCGTAAGGAAAATATTGTATCATCATATAGCTCGTAATGGTTGTCGGTTATA
This sequence comes from Solanum habrochaites, assembly GCA_027704765.1. Taxonomy (NCBI): domain Eukaryota; kingdom Viridiplantae; phylum Streptophyta; class Magnoliopsida; order Solanales; family Solanaceae; genus Solanum; species Solanum habrochaites. Next base: position 33,269,024 of record JAKWJA010002494.1, read on the forward strand.
GAAGCTCCCACAAATATAATTGTATTCTTATATACACTGTTTATTTATATTTTTACATATAATTTAGAGTTATATTGTATCTTTGCATACATACAGAGTTGACATCCATATTTTAAAAACTTTTTTTATATTGCATTCTAATGAAATTAGTTTAGTTAAGTTGAGCTGGGTAAGTTCTTCAGTTTCTTTGATCAAGCTTTTTTCTTGTTTTAGAATTCCCTTCACCACATTCAATGTACTGATGTCATTTGTCCTGCATTTTATTATTATGCAGACACAGGTAAATAGGATCATCATCCAGGGTCTCGTTGATCTAGTTGAGCATTCAGAGTCAGTTGGTGAGCCTTCTTGCTTTCCTAAGGGCTCCTTTGTTATAATTTTACTTTTAGTATTTCATTTTTTGAATGATTGAGGTCTTATTCCGACATCCATCTCACTTGTTTTAGAGGTTTCATAGACAGTTACTATTAGTTCTTTAGTCTTTTCATTGTTATTATCTTATGTCGAGACTTGAATTTGCCTTAATGGTCAGTTGAATGTTCCTTTACAACATTCTAGTTTATTATATAGATTTATCTTTGTTGAGTTAAATCTTCAGTTGAGAAAGTAAGTCAGACTAAGGGTTCTCTTGGGGCCAACAATAGTTCTTGAGTGTCAGTCCCGTCCAGGGTGTAGGTTCCGGCGTGACAGACTTGTCGTGTCGTGGAGAACGATGTTTTCCATAAAGGAGATCTCAAACACGCCTCCGCTTCATGCCCTTGGTGGCCATATTGGGCCATTTTAACTTTATTATAAATAGGCTCCAATTTTATTTTATTAAATATTCTTTTTCTGGATTCGAAGAACGGCGACTTAGATAGATATTTCATCATTTTTTAGGGTTCTTTCCTATACTCTTTTACTTTTAATCTCTTTATGATAATTAAACATTGTTTGATTAAAAGTATTGTTATGAGTATCTAAATACCCTAGTTCTAGGGTTGTGGCTACCACATGATTGTAATCTATTGAGTTTTCATTGGATTAATATTGATTATCATGTGAATCTTTCTTATCTTCTTATTTTTCGTATTTCGTTTTTGATCAACATAGAAATAAACACATTGTACAAATTAAAATTAGGAGAGGAATTAGAGGATAGAACGTGGTAGGGGTGGGCATAAATATCAAAAAATTAAAAAACCGAACTAAACTGAAAAAAATTTTATTCTTTGGTTTCAATTTTTTGGTGTTTCGATTCGGTGTCGATTTTTTTTAAAAAATCTTCGGTTCTTCGGTTCAGAGTTTGATGCAAGGATTGCGAAACTATGGTGCACCAAAGAACTGAAGTTTTATGTTATTAATTTGAAATATTTAAATTATATTGATTAAGCAGTAATTAGAATTATACACTTTTGAATTTTGACTCAAAAATATTTACATGACCATTTAAATTTTTAATTGTTAAATGACAACAAAGATAATCGTCAATAAGGGTTTGAACTATTGGTGTTTATGAACAATTGTATATTGTGAGTCCTTGTATTGGTTGTTCAAAGTTCATCATGGAATGTGGTTGTGGCTTCTTACTCTCTTCTGTATTCATTCAGCATCGGTATGAGAGAAAAGCCTTTAGGCTTTAGCAAAATTGGCGTCATTAGCTAAGAACAAAATAAACTCCTTGGCAACCTTTGCTAAAAAATCATCTATGCCCTTTTATTTTTATTAAATACATGATGAAAACTCTTAACACTTGATCATATGGCACTTGACTTTTATTCACACCAAAACCGACTTAATAAACACTGAATTGTACCCAACCCTAAAATAAATATGCTGAGTAATGCTACTGTGTCTAGAATGCCACGATTAATAGGGAGTGGTTCACATGGAATGATGCAAGTAGCACCAGACTTGAACCCTTGCGACATCCAAGCCAACTAACTGGGTTAGTTTATTGATCTAGGAAAGGTTGAGTCCAGCCAGGTAGGGCTCATGATCATGAATATTCACTCGGATGGATCTCGGGGGGTAAAACTGGTTCTTTCCGGAATAAGGTAGTATAGAATTACCCTAAAATTATAATTATTATTTAATTAATAAAGTGGCTGGTTATTTTGGGGAGAGAGGGATGAGGGGGACCGAAAGTGCTTTAGCCCCCAAAATCGGGCTCCACCAGGGTTCGAACCTAGGTGGGAGCAATGATTTGGATTTAAATTGTTTGATGTAAAGGGTAAATTAATTTAATTAATAATAGTTATTACAATTATTTAGAAAAAATTAAATTCATATTTATAAGATTTGAAAGTAGTCCTAGTTGACTAGGTCTAAACTGCTAACCGAATCCTAAACTACCCTTTCACGTTTGAACTCTCTCTCAAGTCAATATTTTTTTCTCTTTTTCTTTTTTTTCTTTTTCACGTTCTCTCTGACTAAACAAAGAACTGATTTAGCAACAAAAAGGTCTCACACTTGAAGAACTTAACGTTAAAAACATATACGAAACATAACCAAAAAACGTTAGGAAAAACGAGAGGGGTTTTTCCGTTAGTTGGAGTGAAGCTTTCGGGACTTGGACTGATTTTGGAAGAGGGTCTTGGGGCAGCCGTCAAGGTTTTGAACGTCAAAATAAGGTATGAGTTTTTGTTACTTTGGTCCCTTCACAAGCGACCCTTAAGACTCATATTGATCTATTTCAGAAAACTAGGGTTGGTCCAGTTGGGCATGTTCCAGTCACTAGCTCCCATAATTGTGGATTGGGCTATTTGCGTGGTAGAAAGAAATAGGGATTTGTAATGTTGTTTCGTGATGATTACGTCATGTATTATGTCGGAGGTATGGAATATTAAAGCAGTTGCTCCAAAACTATGTGTATGTGTGCAATGTGTAGCGTGACATATACTCTTGGTTGAAGTTAGAAAATTACATGTTAGGGTTGTATATTAGTGCCACAAAACTTGATAAAACCGTGATGTCATTAGGAAGTATAATGTGGCTGATTTGAATGGAAATATTAGCTAACTGAATCCATGAAAATTCACCTAAAGATGTAACTAAATGATCCATGAATAACTAAAAACTAAATGTGTTAAACTTGATTGAAAAGTGACCTTGAAAAACGTACATAATTTCCAGCATCTTGTTGATGAGTTTCGGCAAAGCTAAGTGGTGTATCATGCTATGTAAAATAAATTAAAAATAAGTAAGGTCACTGAGAATCGAAACTGTGACCTCACCATGTTAAAAAACTAGAAATAAAGTGATATAAAAAGAATGTGGCATGTGAGATTCGAACCCGTGTGCCTTGACCAAAACATGAAAAAGATGATAAAAAAATAAAAATGAGAGGTGTGGGTTCGAACCGATAACCTCTCTGTCAAACTTAAGGAAGAACTAACAGAAAAATAAAAGTTGAGGAATGTAAGAATCGAACCCACGACATCTCGACTGAATAAAGGAAATTAAGCAAAAAAACTAAAGTGGGGTTGTGGGGGTTCAATCCCACACCCTTTCGGTCAAACTAAGAGCCTATTTGGCTCAACTTAAAAGCTGGTCAAACTGACTTAAAAACTGGTTTTTGACTTATTTAGTTGTTTGGCAATACTCAAAATGTAACTTATTTTAAGTTTTAAAAAACTTATTTTAATTCAAAAGAGTTAAAAGTGGGTAGGGGTGCTTTTTTTTTTTTAGCTTATAAGCTGTTTTAAGTTGACCACATTTTTTACCTCGTTGCCTGCATATTTTATACAACTACCAAATTATCAACATTAACCCGAAACATCTCTTTCTTCCATTTTCCCGTTTCACGTTGGCATAGCTGCTGACTCTTCATGTTCTTCCAATTTTTGAAGTGAAGATAAACCTTGAATTGCGTTTTTTCGATTATTTTTGTATTAGCTTTCTTCCTTTTCTTCGATTGATGCCGATAATATGTGGAAAAATAAAGAAACATAAAATAAAATTTATATTTCTTCTTATAAATAATTGTGTAAAGAAATGTGAAGGATAGACAATTATTATAACCTATGGATGAAATAAAATAAATCTTAAATGTTCTTTTATCTATTCAAATTGTATATCTTTAAAATCTATATAAGTTTAATTTCTTCTTCATAAATAATTTGGATGAGAATAAATAGTGAATGATAACAAAAATAGAAGTATTTATGGCTGTATTGTTGTAAAATATAAATAATAACTTTTATTATGTAACATGTTTTAAGGGTATTTCAGACATTTTGAGTTTAAAAGCTGTTTATCAGCACTTATTTGCCAAACAACTCAACAACTTTTTTTTAACTTCAGCAGTTTATTCAAAGCATAAATGCTTATTTTAAACATAAGTTTCAACACTTTCAAAGTACTTTTTATTAAAAGTTGCGTTTATGAAGGCCCATACAAAGGGCCCCTAAAAATGGTTGAGGAAAAGAGAATAAAAGAAAATGAGGTTGTGGGGTCTCGATGCCCACATTTATCTTGGTCCCAAAATGAACGATAAATAAATACATAAGGGGAAAATGAAGAGAAGGCGTTCGGGTGGCGGATCTTGGGTTCCCAAAGCTGAGTGGATCCAAACTAAAACAAATAAAAAATTGTAAGTGTGTCCAAGTCGTTTCCCTTGATAATTTCCGTATGAACATAAGTCTATATGTGACGTAAATGTTTGAAAGAATCATACGCCCTACATAGATCAAAATCGATGTGATCTTTGCATACATAACAAGAGGCAATAAGTCTTTATCACAAAATCTTAGAAAGATACGAATCACTTAAGCGACCTAGAATGAGGCCTCATGACTTTGTAATGCTAGACCCATAAGTCTAGCATACGTTTAAAAAGTAATGAATCTCAAGGTATGTAATGAAACGATGTCACCCTGAGAAGGGTTATAGAGTGTGAAACAAACTAACTGGCCAAGTGCAGACAATATGATGAAAGAACATTCACGAAAAAAAGAGGTGAGAATTATGAACAGCCAATGGGCTAAAGTCATGAATGTGGTGACAAATGTAAAGGCCTATAATGTGAAGATGAGTGAGAGGGCTAATCTCAAATGTGAACTACGTTAAATGGTACCAAAACGTTTACTCACCTGATGGAGTGAGTAATGAAGAGACCAGTTCTATAAACACTCTAATGAAAGTATGGATTAAATGTATATTAATACTTATAATGAGATACGAAATCATCTAATGAGTATAAGTCCTATACTAGAAGCCAGCTTCCAAATGAGGTATGAGTTGATTGTAATGGAAACTCGTTAAAGAGCACCGATAGGCTAGTTTATGGAGGGATCTTCTTCGGCAAGGGCGTGGGTTCACGTTAAACTCTCATGCAGATGAGACTTCCGAATGTGGGTATGGGTATCCTCTATCTCCTAGTCTTGAAAATATACTGCCAATATAGGGATTAGCAGGGTTCAATTCCCTTTATACATAGGCAGGTTTGGTTTACCTGGCTATGAGTTCACCTTTTCGGACACTGTGGGGATGACACTGTATTTGCATGCTGCTAACTTATGATCTAGGTCGGTTAAGGTTAAAGTAACAAAGAAAGAAGAGGTCACCTCAAATTGATGCACATAATGAAATGAAGGAATACCAAAGGTGGAGATAGGTAACAAGAGGGAGTCGGACTCAAGTAATAACACTAGGTTATTCTTGAGTAAGCACAGCAAACCCGCTGAGAGCTCTAAAACTACATCCTGGTCTGATATGACCTAGTGGTTGCACTAGTATATGAATGAATGAAAGAGAGTATGACGACTGAATGATCAGATCTGGTTTGCTAAAGAAGGCTCCTGTTGAGGCGGCCCAATATTGAGCCCTCATATGGGAAGTCCTTAGGTTTTCAAAGTCCATCATTCCAACGGTCTCATGGGGGGGGCATAGATCAAATGATATGAAATATGTATGTGCGATATGTAATTATTGTTAGGTATTATATGTCATAGTTGTGGTGTGTTCAATATGATACGTTTGAGGATGCATGTTACTCTCAGGGATGAAACTTTTCTAATCCAAAATTTGGCAAAGTCCACAACTAATTTTCATAACCATGTTTTCGGAAGATCTATTACTTAGTCATGCTGTACCGTGATGTGTGCTGTGCAGATGCACATACTTAGTAAAGTGTGTACTAAATCCCACAAAATATCTACTTTAGGTGCAGGCACAGGTGGACGTTTAAAGCTTAAAAGTACGACGTTGCAGCTTCCGGACGTTGATCTTTTTTTATTTCTTTTTCTGGCTCTCATCGATTTGGTAGGACTCATGCTTTCGAGGAAGTCTACTATTATTTTCTCGCTTAATGTCGGCTTTATCTAGGGAGCAGTCCACTAGTGTTCATTCCACTTTTATTTAGACTTGGTAGTGGTGTCGTTTTGGGCAAAAATACGTTTTGAGGCAATTATGAAACTATTCTTTCATTTAATGATTTAATATTAGATGAGTGATTGTGAAAAACAAGTGAGAGTGTAAGTAGAAGTTGACTTACATGAATTTAAGTAACCAAAAGTTCAAATTTTCCGCTTTTTAAATTAAACCTGATGAGTAACAATGACGGATTAGGCTTGTTGCCGACATATGAGAGGTTCAAAATATGGGTCTTGTCTGGGGTCTAGATTTGGTCGTGACGAACACTTAAAAACGAATCGAAGGAGGAAGAAAAATCTAAATTAGTCCGCAAACACCGAAGAACCAAACCAAAATTTAACTAAACCAAACCGAAGAACCGAACGCCCACCCCTAGAACGTGGGGCATAATGAGCATGATTTTATTTTAACAATTAGGGTTAATTTATATGTAGGATAGGTATATACCTATAGACCATGCTTGGTCACTATACAGGGAGAAATCATTCTTTTCTGTACTTGGTCCAGCCTAATCCCGCTCCACGATGTAGTTAGGTTATCATTTATAGTAGGTGATTAGAGGTCGGAATACCATAATCATACATTTAACCTTGTGATCATTGATTCCATAGTTGATTATCACTCATTTAAACAATATAATTGCATGAATCATTATAAGAGTTGCATCCCTAAACTTTACCTAATCATTGTTTAAAACCCTTGAAATTGAATCGCGTTTGTTTAATTATGTTTAAATTTTAGATTATAAAATAAATCACTCTTGAAATCTTGACTTGTTATTAGCTAAAAATATTGGAACAATCAAGTTGTTCTAATCTTAAATCTCTGTGGGTACGATATCCAACCCTTTATAATAGTCACTTTAATACTTGAACGACGACGTACACTTACGTGTGCGATTTGGGTGCAACACCTACACTAGGGAAGTTAAGGACAGGTACTAAAGAGATGAAATGCGGGTAAGAATGGTGGGAGGAGACTCGAAAGCACTTCCTTGTGAAGACGGGACAACACTAGGGGTGAACTTTTACTCCATTTATATTTTACTAAGTGATGGATGTTTTGACACAATACTATCAAGATTAGTTATTGTGGTGTATGTTATTAGCAATATTATAATACTAACTGATGAGTTGAACAATTCTAAGGTTTGAGGTTGAATCGAAACAACACAGAATATGTGGAGAGCAAATTCAATGATGTAATGCACAAGGTATGTGTGGAGGTGAGGCTTGATACAAAAAATATCCCCAAGAGAGATAAATTCATGTATCATAAGTCTATAACATATTGGAGTGGAGACATCAATGATGATATCACATACCATATTTGTACGTGTGGATAAAGTAGAGGCTTGCCTCTATAGTCTTGTGATAAGAAGGTACCATCAAAATTCAGATGTAAGTTCTATAGAGTGATGGCTCAACCAACGTTTTTGTATGAGACATGTTCAAATGATATATACTGCCAAAATGGGGATGTTGTATTAGATGTGTGATTATAGTAACTAGGAGAAATAAAATTAGAAATATGGATATCAATGATAAGGTGGGAGTGGCCTCCATAGTGGATCAGATGAGGGAAAGGAGACTAGTATATATGATTTGAACATGTGAAGAGGAGATGCATAAACGCATCAGTGAAGAGGTGTCAGAGGTTGGGTATAGAGGGTACGAGTAGAGGCAGAGATAAGTCGAAGAAGTATTAATAGACGTGATAAGATAAGATGTGGCTCATATTCAGGTTATTGAGGGTATGACATTGCTTCACGTTACGGAGGATGTGACCCTAGATAAGAGAGTGAGAAGTGCATATATTAGGTTAGAAAGTTTGAAGGTACTGTAGTGTATTTGCATAAGGTGGTCGGGGTTTGCGATGGTACTATATGTATTATTGTAGTTCGTATTTTTTAAATTTTTATCATTGTTGATTCTTTATTTATGGAGTTTCGATTATTACATGATTTTATTGTTGTTTGGGCTCCTCTTTGGTAGACTTTTGCATTGTTTCCTTGTTATTTGTTATATTTTTTTCATTGTTTATTTTTTTATGGAGTTTTGACTATCACATCATTTTATTAATGTATGAGATCCTCTTTGATAGGTTTTTGCACTATTTTCTTGTTATTTTTTTTACTTTCTCCTTTTTCTTTATACTAGTATTTGTTATAGTTGAGCCAAGGGTCTTTCGAAAATAGTTTATTTACCTCCACGAGATAAAGTCTACGTGCATCCTACTATCTCAAATCTCACTTGTAAAATTTCACTAAATATATTGTTATGTCATGTGAAAAAAAGATCATTCATAAAGAATATAATTATAAATTGTAATTTCGTGTTTAGTATCTTCAGTTTTCTTATCCAAACATAAAAAGGAGCAAAATAGATATAACTAATATTGAAAGCAAATTTGATCTTTAAAAACATTGTAGGGTAATAAATTTGAAAATAATTTATTGTAATGAAATGGAAGAGGGTAGAATGTCCCCAAAATTGAACTAGTAGCTTTCTTTAGGTGGTAGCTTTAAGGTGACTCAACAATACAACTATACTACTTGTCTTTTTCTTTAGAAAGATAGCACTGAAATCCTCCTAAATTATATTATGTTTGCTTTTAATAGTATAAACTACATAAAATTATATTTATAGCCCCCCCCCCCCCCCCACCCCCCAAATATTATGTAATTCAAATTAAATATTATAATCACAGTTTGGTTTAATTGTACCCCGTAGCAAACTGTTGCTATTTCGCCTCTCCCTGATGATCTCGCTCACCACTCTCGGCAGTTTTTTCCTCGCCTCTCTCACTTTTATACAAACACAAATGTATAAAATGTATTTGTGTTTGTAGAAAGCGAGAGAAATTGTATATATACATATATTTTTGTCCCCTCTCTCCACTCTCCTAGATTTCGCTCGGCACTCTCCCAGATCTCGTCAGTCTCTCCCTCGCCATTCTCGCTTACACAAACAGATATGTATAAATTATGTTTCTATTTGTATAAAGCCAGATAATATTGTATATATACATGCAAATACATATATATCCATTCTGTACACTTATAATTATACAATACAAATATTCTCTGTCCAATTCTCTTTTGTCTTTCTCTAGTTCTTACGTTTTACAAACACGGATTATACAATATATTTTTATATATGTATAGCGAATTATACAATTGCTTTCTTTTGTATATGTATAGCAAAATATACATATTTATGTTTGTTATGGAGTGCAATTATGCAAACTATAGTTATATATGATTTTTTTGTTTGCTATATGTGGCAGTTGCTCTTTAAACTACCTACGTTTTAGACATTTGCTTATTAGGCGTTTACATATGCAATTCTGTTTCATGATTTGTAATGGGAATCAACGCTTAATTTAGACATGTAATTTTATTTCATAATTTCAAATTATGAGATGAAAATTTTAAATTATCAAAGAATTTGATTTGAAAATTTCATATCATGATTTCATATTTTTCAAATATCAAAATTGAACCACAAACTTATATTTTATTCAAAAACATCATTTTTAACCTACAAAGTACCGATCATTTATTTCATATATGTAAACAACTTTTATATTCCTAGTTAATATTATTATTCTAACCAACTTTTAAACCATTTCTATTGTATATAACGATTACTTTCACTAACCAAATTTATAATTACTAATATTATCACTCTTAACCTTTATATTATTTATATAGTATATAACCAGACAAATTGGCTTGAGCCATTGAATAAATAATACTCGTCTTTTCTGATCTAGTTATAGAATAGTATTATGCTAAGGCAGCATTGATCCTATAAAAATATCATTTTTGATGGTGTAAATATACCAAAAATACAAAATATTACAGCTGAAGATAAAATGACAAAATTAATAGGTAAATCTTTAGGCTGAGCTATGGATATCGTGCTCTCTTTAAGGATATTCAAATCCACTATAGCATAATTTATATCGATCCAGCAGTATATCTCTTGACTTGTCTCCTCCAGCATATAACAGTCCAACAACGTCGTACAACTCAAGCAACTCTGGATTAGTTCAAGAGTCTAAAGCTCCACATAAAAAAACCTTCCTTCAACATATAAATATTCTCTTTTGTAAAGTGAATATACTTGAAGATTAGAAAATTTTGTTTATTTCAACTCTCAATTTCACTACACTTACTCAATATAAACAATATATTAATTCTCATCTTTTCTTCCGCTGTCTCTCTTGTATATTTCTTACTCTACTCAACCCAACATAAGACCACACTATATATCGATGAGAAATTCTTACTTGCAATGAATAGAATATAATGGATAGTAAATTGAATAAATGAATGGTCTCTAGGATGCCGAAGTTACTAGAATAAAGAAAATATTGGTGAATTGAAGTGTTGGTGGTTACAAAAGTTACTATTACTAATGGCCACTTTCTTCCATAATGGATGAGGGTAAAGAGGCACAAATATAATCTCCATCATTGGACATAACATGATACATATAATGTGACATGTAATATATTTTTACAAATGTTAAAATATTACACCAACAGTCTCCAATTCGAAATTTTTTGTTAAAAGTATCGTATTGTCGAATATCACTAGAGGTAGTTAAATAGCTAGTGTTCCTTTATTTCACAGTTTATCATCCTTCACTTGTTCTTCGAGCTATAATAAACATAGTTGATCAAATTTTCCACGAGAACAGATATATTAATCCAACATTTTAATGTCTCGTGAGCAATTAAAAGCACGGGTGTTGTCGAAACAGGGGTAAGTGATGATCATGTCCATATCTGTGTTGTTCTTGTCAATAGAGTGCTAGCATGTGGTACTTCAACATCCTTTCTAGGTAAGGTGTTATCTCCATTTTGCTTTTTCTCATATCATTCTTTCAATGAATTATTTGGGGTCTATTGGTACAAAGATCAATAATATAGGGATTAGTAATGTAGAAATCATTTTAATCAAGTGTAAGGTTCATTGTTTTTTGATCTAGCTTTGTGTGGTTTACAACTCTACAAAAAAAAAATCTGACCAATTATATCCTTGAGTTATTATGGAATTTTCTATGTCATGTAATCGGGTCAAGATAGATAGTTGATGGACAATGTTATTTTTGTATAGCATTTTTAACTAGCTAGGAGAATAAAATTTTTACTGTCATGTTCACTAATTTCTCACTTATATTATTTGAGAGTAATAATTGTCATCTTAATAAATTGGAGTTGATATCTCAAAAGGTCACACAACTATAATAATTTATTGAGAAAATTTATTGAACTTTGTTCTTTATCAATAAATTTTTTAAAAAAACTCTTTATCATAAATTAAAATAAAATAAAAATTTAAAATAAATATAGCAAAATGAATCAAAGTATTTTTATATTCGAGATTCTTTTTTGTGTGTGCGCGCGCGTGTATACGTGTGTGCGCGTGCATGCTCGTGTGTGTTAGCATATTAGTCAGATTATAATATTTTATATTAATAATAAGTAGGTTAAATAACTCATATTTTAGAAATAAAAAATTATATCTAAATAATACAATTTGAGTGAATTATTTAAATTAAAATTATTAGTAATAAATATGAATTATAAAAGCAAGAAAAAATAAACAAGAAAAAAGGATTTGAGTGGTATTTTGTCTTACTGAGATTAGATCTCGTGTATTAGAGCTAATACACCTAGGGAAGGTATTAGTTAATAGCCTCGGATTACCAGGTAGGGGTATAACTATCCATTGAAATTGATTATACATAGACCCAAAATTTCTACCAAACATAGTACTAAATAATACCACACATAATACTTGGACTAATTCTCGTAATACGCCCTACCAAACGACCCCTTAGTGGTATATATGCTTATAATATTTGCAAAAGTTAAATTTAAAATATTAGCCTCCTCATGTGTGGGCTTGATTCTTTTTCAAAATATTTCGAGGAATGAATCTGTTACTCTCTCTATTTTAGAAAGAATGACAATTTTTTTTTTCCATTTGGTCAGTTTTAAAAAGAATGTTTCTTTGTTTTTTTCAGTAACATTTTAATTTTAATTTTCCATGTGACATGTTTTAGGCCATAAGATTAAAGGACATTTTTATACATTTTACATAACTTTAAATTAGAACCACAAAATTTAAGAATCTTCTTTAGTTTCTTAAATTTCAAAATCAAACTAGACCATTCTTTTTGAAACAGGGAGTATGTTATATTACTCCATCTGTTTCAGAAAAGATGACCTAGTTTGACTTGGAATGGAATTTAAGAAAAGAAAGAAGACATTTTAATCTTGTAGTTCTAAATTAAAGTTATGTTAAATGTACCAAAATATCATTTAATCTTGTGGTTTTAAACATGTCATGTGGAAAGTTAAAGTGTTATCATAAAAGAAAAAAAAATTATTTTTTTTAAACAAATTAAAAAGAAAATAGAAACATTCTTTTTTAAACGAAGAGAGTATATGTTTAGTATAACAACATTTACTTTATCAATAAAAAAAATGTTGAAACAAACAATGTTATTATCGAAAGATTTGATTATTGTACCAAATATCATATAAATATCTAATCAGCTTGCATCATGATGTGATCTTTTCCAATTCAACTGAAGCATCTTTGTAGTTTCAAGTTCCAATCTTTTTTTGTGACCACAAAATCTTAGGCCCGGATTCTGTGTTTATTTCGTCAAGACTCACAATCATTGTGTATCACTCTTCATTTTTCCTCTTTCAACCTATCACATGTGGTGCATTGGATGTGACTATTCCTTCTTTATCTAAGGATCTTGAGTTCAACTTCTGATCTTTGGGTTCGATTTGTTTTCTATAATAGTATTTCACTCGAAACCACCACATTAAGAATATATATATATATATGTTGTGTAGTGAATGCGATTGTTCTTTTTTAAACAGAGTTGAGTCCTACAGTCATGACTGATGACATCAGAAGTCGTATAATATATATTATATATAGATATATATATTAATATATATAACGATCTTCCTGAGTCATCAGTCATGACGGTAGGACTCAAACTCTGTTTAAAAAAGAAACAATCTCATCCACTACACCACATATTTTATCAAAGTATCACGAGTGTAACTAATGTCAACAAGTGTGTTTCCTGTTCCTACATGCATATGCCCAGGCTACTACTCTTTCAACAAGATGTCAAATTCCAATGCTGGAAATATCTTTTCGATGAGTTCTATTTTCTAGACAACTAATGCATAGTTCTACGATTGTAACAAAACAAAAGCTTTGTTTGATCGATGACCTTGTTGATGCAAAAGGTAACTTAAATTTAGAGCAACAAAACAATAATTATGACTATTTTTTATGATAAAATCACCGTGTGTGAAATCGATCAATCCAATAAGCAAATACCACGTCATCAAAATACCATATCCACATTAAATAGAATTGCTGATAGCCTAAACACACTCTATAACGATGGAAATTTCTAGCATAATGTTCCTAAATACAGTTTCATGATGTGCTAAACCCCTGCAACTATAGTTTATAGAGGGGACCTAGAATGGTTGTAGGTATCACTACGTACAACAAAAACAACTGTTAGCGGCACTAAATATTGACACTAATAAAGAGTGTTAAAGTCTTTACCGGCATTAGTTAAGTGCCATTAGAACCAATGTCGCTAAAGGTTTTAAGGATATATACAAAGAGTAACAATTGCCGCTAAAAATACATATTTAGCGGCAATTAAAAATTAAATGCCGCTAATGGTCATTTTTGTTGTATTGTATGTATGGCCTATGGGATATGATACTTTTTTAGTGTGACGGTATTTATTTGATCATTTTATTTTATGTAAAGCCAAGTGTTTGTATTTTGATGTTTTGATGAATTAACGAATTATGGAGCAATGGGATCTCTGGCAGAGGGATTTGATTTTTCGAGCGGTAACCATGCATCCGAGATAAGTTTGCAGTTGTAAAGGTGGCAACCCTGTTGTGGTAGGTGGACACGATAATAGAGGGGCAGAGCTCTCATCCAATGGCGTGTTACTAGGTTAATCTTGTTGATCATATATATAATTGCAGTTGTAGGTGATCTTTACAAAGTCGAGTCCATGGCTAGAGTTAGTTGTATTGTGTTTGGTTGAAGTCTATGTTAACTACAGGTAATTGATATAGTGGACAATAGGGTTATTGCTTTGAGTTTTTTAATAGAATTGTTACAAGGTGTAGGGTTAAGAGTTTAATCATTTGTGATTACTGAAATCTATATTCACATGTTCCTTGATGTTAGTGAAGTTGTTGAGCAATCTTGTAGCCCTTGAGAGATGAGCTAGGTTTTCACTTAAATTTCAGTGTTCCTTTACTTCAAGTATTTGATGTTCTTCCGATTATTTATATAGTCAAGGGATCAGGTCTCTTTACTCGTGATGGACTCATATAAGCTAACACCATTATTTTTACCATCGTGTGGATGAATTTTCTTCAACTTCATTTTACGGTAAATATCATGAGGGATGGTAAAATAATCCCATGAAATATGACTTGCTCAACGGTTCGTTTATTTATTAGTCAATTCATTTTAACCAAATTATTTTTAATTTAAATTTAGTTTAACCCGCTCATTTTGACAACCCTGCAAACTATAAAATAAAAAAAAATTAGTTGAGGTTATGTTCTAATTACAAGTTTTCACTACCTTAGCTATTGGGTCATTATAACGATTGTAAAGGACAACTAATGTTATAGTCAAAAGGAATGTATGATTGTCTACCAAAAAGGTAGTATGGGGGAAAAAAAGCTATGTTTCTCACTCAAGAAAAAATCTATATCTATCCTTCTCTTCAACTCCACCAAACAATGCTACTTAATTAGCTATTGGATCATTTCTATAAAAATAAAATTATACAATCACTTCACTATCAAGACACCCATAAAGTGTGATATTTTCTTTCATTTTAATTTGTTATTCTTACTTGTTCTTTATAGTCCATTTAGTTAAGCTTTTAAAATAATTTTACAGGATAATTGAATAAACATGTGCTATGTATTTACTATACACAACTATAATTTTAAAAAAGTTATTTTTTTTTGTTAATAACTGTGAATATTATCATTGACAATCGAAATATTTACAACTCTAAAACAAAACACAGAAATGAGCACCCTAGTATTACAACCACCTTTCCGAATAGTATTGCAATCACCTAGGTCTCCAACTAGAAAAAGAATCCAAAACCTACAACTAGTTATACAATTGTTGTTTTAGATATTGGCTATGTAAGACTCTCTTAGAATTACTCAACCCATCTGTTCTATTCCTCATCTCTTGTTAAATATTCCTAATAACAAAGATAGTATTTACACTTTTGTTCGCGAAAATTGTCCGATTCCTGGTTTGTCAAGTATGATATATTATAGCCCCCACAGTGCAGTAAGTAGTTCTTTCTTCATTTGACTCCAACGTTGTCTTTTCACCCACCTTATGCTCTGTGATACTCCTTGTTGCTTGTAATGAAACCTGTACAATTTGATAACCCATTTCTAACCTTAGTTATCCAAGAACATTCAGCAATCAGATGAGTCAGGGTCTCCAGTTAACCCCTGAAATGCATACCACATATGAGATTGTTTACTGGAATGTTTATCCCATCTTGTAACCTATTACATAAACATATATTGATTGATACATTTGATACAAAGTGAATAAATAAAGAATTGATACACGTGATATTCATTGATAACACAATTGTATTCATTGATAAAAATTGTATTCGATAATACACTTGATACAATTTAATTGCTTTCATGATAAAACTTGATAAAATGAATACATCATGTATTTATCCTCTCGCCCCTCTCTCTCAAATCTCGTGTGTGTCTCTTCTCTGTCTCTCTCTCTCTCAATCTTGTTCTAATCCCTCCTCTTTCTAATATGTAATTATGATTTCTAGTTATATAAATTATAGTTATAGATCTCTAATTAAATCCAAACTAAAGTTATTTTTTCTGAAAGTTGCTCCTCTAAGAAAAGGTTTTTTTAAAAAAAGAAATTGGTGAAAGTAATTTTTATTTGACTAAGAAATTTGAAAAGCATTGAGCATCGATTAATGTTAGACCAAGCTTTGTCAAAGTGTATTTTTCTCAGTAGTACTCTTGGGAAAAACTATTTTTTTAGCTTTTGCAAAAAAAAAAAAAAAAAAAATTCCCTGATCCCAAGTACACTTTTTTTTTTTATTTTTTTTTAGCTTTTGCAAAAAAAAACAAAAACTTTCCCTTATCCCAAATACACTTATTTTTCTATCATCAAAACTGTGGCAGACGATATTATGATTTTAATTGTATATAACTTATATCCGAAATTCTAAACTATAGAATGATTAGGATATGATAGTCGGACGCCCGCGACGAGTTACAAGAAGTACAGATATGTGTCTATTGCCCCTCGTCGTGAGCAACAGTATCATGTCGCAGCACCTTAATTGGATGGACCATATATATATCACTACTGCCTTTGTCCCATTTTCTTTAAAAATGTTATAATGAATCCAAAAATCAATAGTCCTTTCAAAGAAAACATCATGTCAATGTTTAAAATGTGAATGGTTAAATAAATTTGAATACCTATAAGAATTGCAAAAATAGTACAAAGTAAATGCTTTTTATGGACTAGTTCAAATATTTCGGCACGTGCCAAAAGAATGCAAGAGTCATTAGTCCAGCTATATTTGGTTAGCAAGTCTCATAGTTTCGTCCTGGAATGACTCAGTTGATTTGGAGTACTCACCCGAAAGGCAGAGTTGAGATGTTAGCCGCTGCCAAAAAAAGTCTCTTAGTCTCAATTCTATGTGTGTTCAACAAATTCGACCAACACACAAATTGGCAATAATCTTTTTTTTCCCTTTGATTTTTTGAATTTTATTCACAATTGGCAATATTTAGACAACAAAGGTGGAGCCAAGATTAAAAGTTCGAGGGTTCTAAATTATAGGACAATTTTTTAGGAAATTCACAAGTTAACATACATATATATTTATTTAATATCCTAATACAAATACATAATCTATCAAAAAATTATTAAATTTGTCCGAACTCACAAATCTCTACTTAACTCTGCCCCAACCTTTAGTTGGCAAAAATGGTTAAATTGCTATTGGTTGTGAACTCTTTATAATTTTTTGTGCCACTCCTGAAGTTCTCCTAGAAAATATATCATTGTCAATCTGGTCAAAGTTATTAGTCTGAAATGGACTAATTAGTTGAGATAAACTAAACAATAGTTACTAGTTTAATTCGTTCAACTAATATCAATTTATCTGTGGCGTTTGATAATGACATTTTTTTACCTTTTTTCCTTGGAATTCGACTTTGAAAAAATATGTTTTGATCTTAAAATTTTGAAAATTTAATTTCAAGTTGAATTTGAAAATTTTCATAAATTTAAAAAATACCCAATGTTTTCTCCTTTTTCACTTGATGTTACTTGTGAGACATTGTTTTAAACTATGACAAAGTTGCAAAGAACAGGTTGCGTAGAATAGGTAGTGACAAAGCGTCAACAAGTTTTAGCGAAGAATTTCGAGTTTGTATAGTAATATACATTTTCAAGAAATTCGAGTCTAAATGGGAATCGGACGTTAGTTCAACAAAGAAGTTATTACGCAACAAAGTTTTCTTATTTAATTAAGGAAATTTTTGTGGAAGGTTTTCTTATTTAATTAAGAAAATTTTGTGGAAGTTTTCTTATTTAATTAAGGAAAATTGAGTGTAAGTTTTCCTGGCAACTTATTTTAGGAAAACTAAGTATAAGTTTTTCTTGAGGCGGCAACAAGTTGAAGAAGAACGTATAAGTGGTTGCCGCAAAGACAATAAAGAATCTAAGTTGAACTTAACAAGATTTGTAGAGGCAAAGAAAAAGTTGATTCAGACAAGGAGTCATTGAACATGCGGCGAAGACAAGTTTGAGTTGAACTAAGAGTTCCACATAAAAGAGGAGTCCTACGTGAAGTAGGATTTCTAGTTGAAATAGGTTTTGGATTCAAGTCCAAATCTATAAATAGGGCGATAGTTTCGTTTGAGAAAAATTGCGCACTTACATAGAGAGAAGATCAAAACACAATTTACAGGTTTGAGAGTTACTTGGGAGTGTTGCCAGTTTGTAAGGAAAACGTTATAAGATTGTAATTAAGAGTTTTAATTACAATCGAGTTTGTGTGTAGGATTCGTATAACAAGTTTGAGAAACTTGATGGACGGTAGAAGACTTAAACCTTGGGGTTTTTGTCTTGGATAGCTAGGAATTAGAGTTTATGATTTATTAGCTAGGAATTAGAGTTTATAATTTATTAGGTTACATAGGTTTGTAATCTTGTGTTGAGACTTGAAGTTTAATAAAGTAAAGTTAAATCCTACAGAGGTGTAAGTCGTGGTTTTTACCCTTATGAGTTAGGGTTTACTACGAAAAAATATTATGTTATTATTTTATTTGTTTTACAAAACGTAACTGTTGTAATCTGCAAAGGAACATATAAAATATACTTGTTCCTTAGGCGAATTTGAGAATCAGAATTCCAACATTACTCACAAAAATTGAAAAACAATTCCAAATTCGCATTCATGCATGGCCAATACAATTTGGTTCAAATTCCAAACATGATCAAACGGCTACGTAATTTCTTTAGGCATAAGACATAAACATAACCCTTAACTTGGTTTCAGCGGATAATTATACCCTCCAACTTTGAGTATGCACAAGTAGACACTTAAACTTGTATAAATTGAATAAGTAGACACATGTGTCATACATGACATAATACATGTATACGGACGCCACGTTGAAAACAAATTTTTCATGTAGGGTGTCATGTAGGACGGATGTATTTATTTGTTCAATTTTATACAAGTTTAAATGTCTAGTTGTGCACATTCAAAGTTAAATGTCATAGTTGTCAACTGACGCCAAGTTAAGAATCATGTTTATGTATTACCAAACAAAAAAAAAAACTAATAAAAGTCTTTTTCTTCTTCTTTATAATAGTTAATATATAATATATCAAACAATAAAATCATTAATCAAATATTCTTTAACAGAGTTTCTCATGAGTTAGTTTAGTTTACATATCCTAAATACACATAAATTTCAAATAAACTGAATTTAGATAGATCAAGATGAATTGAGCTATTAAATGCACTGATTATAAATCAATTCAAGCTTAAACAAATTGAATGAGTCATATTTTCATAAAATAATTTTATCACATCTAATTTGTGAGAAGGGGAAAATAGCTAACTAGGCGTTTGTTTGAATTAAACAAAGATGCGAAAAAGATCACCATCCATTATTGATGATTTTTGTACGTCTTGCTAGTTGGTTGAAGAGATATTGGTGGTCCATTCGAGTTAATGTATAGCTTTGTGCTGGGGAAGTTTCTAACTAGTTCAGCTCGCACTTGATAAAAAAATGAATTTTTAATCTAATTATATAGTCTTAACAATCAGTTTTGGACACCTAACTTTTGTAGTCGTTCGATACTAGACATTTAAAGGGCAGATGTTGTCCTTTGAGTATCTGAACATAATTCACAGAGTATGAATATGTATAAAAATTTGCAAAAGTTTTAATAAATATTAGATAAAAAATTATAATGGTAAATTTAATATTATTACTATGAATAACAATTTTGTTCCTCCGATATATTTCTTTTCTCTTTTAATAATTCTTTGCATTATCTTGGTCCGTTGGATTGTGAACCAAAGAAAGGTAAAGAGAAAATAGGCAGGTGACCTAGATTTTGGGTTAGGGAGATGGGAGGTCTAAAGTCAAACTTCACAGCGAGATCTTAAGTCTTTTTCTTTTGAATGATATATAAATATTGAATAATATACCGTCAAAACTTATTGTATATATATTTATTTTGACATGTTATAAATCCAAATTCCTGAATTATCAAATATTATTCGGTCCCATATCATATATGGTTCACGTTTCGATTATTCACTTCTAAACTACATGAGATATCAAGTGTCCAACATTAATAGTTGAAGGCATGAGTTACGTTATCGTCTTCTTATTTGGCTTGGACAAATTCTCATTTCATAAACTTAATACTTATGAGAGTGAATTAGTTGAATGGAGGATGTAGCCTTTTGACTACAGTTTTATTTGAATCAATGACTTTTGATATAGCAGGGAGTATAAATGTGTAAAACATTAATAAAATTTTATTCCATTTGTCCTATTTATGTGATACATTTAAGATTTCGAGATCCAAACAAATTTATTTTTTATCAAAAAATTGTCATATATATTTTAAATATTTTTGAATTGTCAACTATTGTGGTTTATGATAATATACTTTTTACATAGTTTACAAATATGTAAATTTTCTTTCTAAAAAAATTAAAGATTGATTTAATGAGCAAATTCTCAATCAAACTTAAACTTTTTAATTGTCGAAAAATGAAATGTATCACATAAATTGAGATAGAGAGGAGTTATAGATCAAAATATAATAATAAAATCCTTTCATGAGATGAATATAATCATAAAAATAGAAGGACATGAATTGCACAAGCTCTTTCTATATCTATACCATGTAATATGTATGTATGTATATGGTGGGGCTTAAATATGAGGTTTCCCTCTTTGGCTTAGAAGAATTTACTCATTACTATCAATAATGTTGTGCAACTTTTATGTGTTGCTGTTTCCAGCTTCACGGGAAGATAAGGTGCATTTATACTATTAGGACTTAGGACCAATGGTTTTCCATGTCACCAATTAGTAGTGGAGAAAAAAATCGTAGTCTCCATGTGATTGTACTACTACTTTTCTTTTCGTGTTTTGCACATTAATTGATGAGACTTGGATTATGTCTCTGTCGTTTTTCATTAATAATTCATAGGATTAGAAGTAAGTTTATTAGTTAGTCCTATATGGTTATGCAAATAGAAAACATCAAATTCAGTTGATGGTCTGTTTATATGGATTTGAATAATTTTCTTCTAATGAGTTAATTTTTAAGGTTGAGTTCTATATATATTATATATATTATATATAATATATATATATGTCATATTTACAATTATTGCAATGGCCCACATGCTTCGGGGTTACTTACCAAGCGAAATGTTTGTTCAAAAAGAAAAAAGTTGTATTACAAATGGCACAATAGCAAGAGCTAAGGAAGGGCATCGAGAAGTGAGTAGTGGGAAGTATGGATCAAAACTAAACCATTTATATAAAGTAATTCATCAAAATAATATTGGTTTTTTTAAAAATTTAATTTTAAAACTAGTATAAAACGTATTTCACAGTAGTGTTAGGGTATATTGTTTTGGGTTTATGGGTACTTTTTCCCTTCCATGTGGATAAAATTAAAGGAAAAAAATTAGTTAAACTAGTCAAAATAAATAAACCATATTTAGTTTAAAAAATATCCATACTTTATAAATATAGCAAATAATGTCAAAATGTCATTTTTAAAAAGTTAGTGTCCCAATTTCTTCCTATTTTTATTCTATCTTTTTCAATTAATTCTATATATCCTTTTTTTTAAAAAAAAATCATTCTCTCTCATATTTATCTTTTCAAATTGTTAATTCTATCTCCCATTAATTTTTTTCATCATCTCATTGGTTATTTGTCTGATTTTCCTCCAAAATTTCAAGTTGGCACAAGATTTTCTTTTGCATATAATTTGTTATTGTTTTAATCCAATAATTGAATCAACAAGGAATCCTTTAGATTAATGTATCTCTTAATCTTTGTCCTATTTTCATATTTCTTTTCTAACTTGTATTTTTGTTTAAATCTTAAAAAAATATTGTCTTGTATTCTTTCAATTTCCATTATGATTTACTCCTAAATGGAGGCAACGCAAAGAGGAACTTATTTACGAGAACCTGTGGTAGTCATGACTGAACTGTTTAAACAAGGTATGGGGAGGTTGTCATAATCTTAATGTATTTATTACTTGAAAAATAGGGAATAATGTATGATCCGAGGCGAAAATGAGGGAAGAAGAAAGAGACAGGAAAGACGGTAAGAACATTTACAAAGAATCATTGGTGTTGCAAAAATCGTCCTCAAAATTCAGAAAGCAAATGTAGAATCTTTGTTAAGCGTGAGGGATCTTGACCCCAAAAAAAAGACGACGAAAGATCGGATAGTTGCGAAACCACTTTTATATTAGTTTGTTTTGTAATTTGTAGTTCTTTTTAGAATTTGGTTATGCGATCTTTAATTTGTATTCAAATCAAATATGTATACTATCAATATTGTATGTTATTAAAAATTTCATTTTGCATGGTTATGAAATATTGTATTTGTCCCGAATTTGTATTCATCCAAATGTATGTCAACTTAGTTATGTATTTTATTTATAAGAAGAACAACGTTCTATTAGTTATTTGTTTCGATACGACATACAAATAATAGAATATTGGAATGAATACGCTTAGAAAAGGAGGAGGGAAAAACAAGATTTGAAAAGAAAAAATAAATACACAGTGAAAAATATTACAAATACAAATGTATTCTTAAAATAGCTACATTTTATTTGACATACATAGAATATGAATACAAACTAATAAAGGTATGTCAACTGAATTGACCTATTGGACATTTTTTTTGTCTAATTTGTATTTAATTCTAAAGGTATGTCAACTAAGTATCCTATGTATTATTTTAAGATGAGCTACACCAAATATGCAATTATTTCTTCTTCAATTTTATATTTCATTCACTTTTTTCATCCATATAATTTTTTGTATTTTATATATTATTATACAAAAAGTCTAAGTAAAACCTAGAATAAAATAGAAATTACAAATTAAAAATACATATTGAAATGAATATATTACAGGGAATTTTGAAGAAAAAAAAAAACTATACTATAGGGAAAAAATAGGATGGAAACGACAAATATTTGCTTAAATAGATAATTCGGCATACCTATTGGCATGCAATAAACTAATAAAAAAAACTATAATAAATATAAATAGATATCATTGTGAATGAATATAATTTTAAAAAAGGTAAAAAAATTCTGGAGAAAGAAAAACAAAATTTTTAAAATTATTTGAAAATGTAAAAGGATGAGAAATTAAGGTGCTTTGCCTTTTTGTGAATATTATCACCCATTATTTGATCCTTTTTGTTATTAAATAATTATATTATTTCAATAAAAATAAATAATCAAAACATATTAAATAGATACAATAACAAACTAAAATGACCTATTTTTACAAATATGGACAGTGTGTTTGCTAATGAGTTCCTCTTAAATGCTAAAAATATTGACTTTGAAAAAATTTTCCATAAATAAAAGGCCCAATTTGGACCAACCCATTTTGCCATAGGCCCATTCTTATTAGGGCAATAGTAAGCCTATTTAGGTCTTATTTTCAATACACAAGAGGTTTTTTTCAGCAGCCAAAAAAGAGATGAGCAGTTTTTCTGCAGTAAAAAATTCAGCCCTAACAACCAACTTCAAATTGCGTTCCCGCTTCGTTATTGTCACATTGAGATGATTTTTGGGACATCATATTATCTTTCATCTCAATCTGTGATTGGACCCCTGACGGAGTTGGATTTGGTGGGACTGCAACTTCAGTTTTGCTGTCGTAAAAACAGTAGCTTGCAAAATTGGGTTGTGATTTGCTCCTTTAATTCTACTAGATTGGCACTGCAATATTATTTTGTTGTTGCTCGTGTTTGACACTTGTTGTTTTGTGCCAATTTTGGAGAACAATATTTTAAATTCTTGGTGATTATAGTGGAGCTTTTGGTGCCCGTGGTTTTTTACTCTTCACATCGAAGGGTTTTTTTCACGTAAATCTGGGTGTCTGTGGTGAGTGGTTTATATTGTCTTGTTCTATATTTGTTTGGTTGAATTAACTTGCTGCCTTACCTATCATATTTGCTTGTGCGTGTGTTGTTTTTCTTCTCTTGGTTTCAAATCGAAAAAAGGAAATGTATAGACTTGGGTATTCTTCGCTGTTCCTGCAGGCATTATTGGTAGGGCCTTGTCTTTCCCAACAAAAGTCTGGTTTATAGAGCATTGGTTATTGTTGATTTGTCGTTTTGAATGATGGAGGCAAGATGAGCAAAATGGGTGTTGTTTAAAATGTAGTAACGATTCCTATTTGGAAAGGGCAAGATGGAAAGATTCTTCTATTTGTCAGAAGATTGCATTTACCTGTGTTTGCTTCTAATAAGCCTAAAGTCTTGAATTGATGAAGAATGGGAATTTGACAGCTGTAGGTTTGTCACTGCTGGCTATATTAGGACAATGGGTTGAAGATAGATAAGTTTAGAATTCATATTTGTGAATGAGGACACAGGCCAAAAGTTCTGTGCGGATGGGACAAGCTCGAGCATATATGCTTCGAAGACGTGGGCAAAAACAAGTGTTCCTATTGAAACAATTAATGAATATCAGGTATATAAAGAGGGCATCCTATGTCTTTTTTTTTTGATCATATTAATGATTTTTCATGGGTGTGTTCTTGACCAGCTGTCCGGAAAGACCATGGTGTAAAGTTTGATGATGAGATACAGGACTTTGGCTTCTTAATACTCTTGCCAGATTTGGGAAAACTCTGAGAGTTTCTTTGACTAATCTGTCCCAGTGGGTGTTGTAACCAGGGAATATACTAGAGATGGTGTCTTGAATGAAGAAAGTGGAGAAGAAAATTTCAAGCCTCATCTTTCTTCAGCTCAAACTACGATGTTTGGTTACTGAAGATAGGGGGAGAAACAGGTCCAGGAGGTCAGAATGATAGAGGTAAAAAGTGAAGCAAGTCAACGTCTAAATACAAGATATTACATGTGACATTGCCACAAGAATGGGCATTATCATGAAAATATTGTTACAAGCACAAGAGAGATTTGAGACAACCAAAAGAGAGAAGGCGGTTAATGAAATCGTGTTGCTGTTTGTTGCTAATGATGATCTTCTTTTTTCTTTGTGATGCAAAATTCCCATTGCCTTGTTCGTGATGAGTCTAGCTGGTTTGTCTGATTCTGGTGCACTTTCTGTCACGCCAAAGAAGGAATTAGTTCTTCTTTTAATCCAGGGTAATTTGGAAACGTTGAAATTTGAAAGCGGGGCAATAATCATGAATGTTGAAGTTATTGGCATTGGAAAGTTTGTTTGGAAAGTAACAATGGTTCCAAACTAGTTCTCAATTAAATGTCAAGCATGCTCCAGAGTTCGCTGAATTTGATTTCTGTGGGATATCTTGATGATGAGGGTTAGGTTAATACCCACTTGGTGTTGGCCAGTGGAAGCTTACTAGAGGTTGCTGGTGGACCGTCGGTTGACAAGTTGTCTAACTGGTAGATTTAGGGCTCCATCTACGAGAGACTCAGTAAATTTGGGCGAGAATGATACTTCATCAGAGTTAGGCAAAGAAGGCTGGTCATATGACTGAGAAGGGGATTGATAGTTTGGCTAAGAAAAAAAATGCTTTATGGAGTGAAACAAGCAAAGTTGAAGAAAAGCAAATGTGCG
The DNA here is from genome assembly GCA_027704765.1 of Solanum habrochaites. Taxonomy (NCBI): domain Eukaryota; kingdom Viridiplantae; phylum Streptophyta; class Magnoliopsida; order Solanales; family Solanaceae; genus Solanum; species Solanum habrochaites. The sequence goes on from JAKWJA010002494.1 coordinate 33,294,876, forward strand.
ATGGGCACTCTTTTTGTTTTGCCTCTTTCGTAGGTCTTCTCGTGTCTGAGGCGTCGGGGGGGCTGCGGGGGGTGCTTATCTCTGTGGGACAAGCGTTCTAACAGTCTAAGGGGGGGACGGCGCGGTAGCTGTGTTAGGACAATCTTTCTTGGACAGGGATGATAACTGCATTTATGAGAATCATTTGCGTCGCTCTTATGGTTAAGGGCAAGGGCTGTTTACCTACAGCCGGGAATACGCGGCGTGTAGGTCGTATGTATTCCCACAGCAGCGCGTGTCAATCAGGCACCACACGGTCGCTACGGACCCAACTCCTAGAACGTGTCGACAGGATCGGCCCTGCTACGGCGGGCACTAGCCCGATGTTGCACCGAATAGGTCTTAGCGGGGGAGGCGCATTTTTTTCGTGATGTCGTGCTTGGTAGGGTTCTGCGGGGGGTGGCTCTTTCGATTGACGTGCGGGGAAGCCGTCGTATACACTCTCCCTATACTACAGCTGGCAACGAGGCTCCGAATTAAATCTCGGGTTTAGCGCGGCGTGTGTTTGCGGCTCTGGGCCAAATTATTCTTATGCCTCCGCCGAATAGTTTTGATTGGACATTAACTGATGCCATTGGGGTAATTTTATCCAACGTGTGCGCCTGAGTTGGTATCCGGCGAAAAACCGGTTACTTCCTCGGTGCGAAGTACAAGTGACATTATTTAGGGAGTCTCCCAGACCTCCTAGGCCTCTACCATTCCACTAATGCCCCACCCGCGGTGGCATCAGTGGGTGGGTGGTTCTACGGCGTGGACCGGTCTAGAATGTTCCTTCAAATGGCCATGGCAAAGGGTTATAGAACGGTCCCACGTACTGTGCGCTCATGTTACATCTCGGCAAGGTACATACGGGGCGGCGAATCGGGGTTAAGTATGTGGCCATGAGGCGAGCTCTAGTGCTGGTAGTCGTGCAGCATGATCTGCAATAGTCTCAGCTGTAAATACACACATCTGGAATGGGCTTCCCTTGGTTTTGGGGAAGCTGGTGGACTACTGAAGGGAAGTGGTCGCTGAGGGGGTATATTATTAGTAAATATGCGTAGTTAAGGGCCGGGGGGGAACGGAAATAGGTCATGGGTGAAACATGGGGTGCGGGGGCGCAAGTGGGGGGCCAAAAAGGTAGGGGGAACACAAATTCACCGGGGATAGATCAACGCAATACAGCGGAGGGAAGTATAGGAGCGGTAGAGGGGACCCCCGGTGAGATAGAGGGTAATGATAACTCGGTAACTATATCAACGGCGCGGGCTTAGAGATATTGGTCTAGAGAGATAAATATTCAAATTGCAGGTTAAATAGTGCTAGACAGGGTCGAGGTGGGAGGGGAAGCGTGTTAAGTAAACCAGAAAAGAGTTTCTTTTCAGAGTATCCGCCTTCAAGAAAGCTTGATTTGCTGGAGTTGGTTACATTTGATTTGTGTGGTCCTTTAGGTAAATCTCAATGTGGTGCACTTACTTGTGACTTTTATTAATGAATTCATTCTCGCAAACTCTGGTACCTTTCCTTTGAGTCAAGGATCAAGTACTGATGTGTTCAAGAGTTTTCAGGGCCTTGGTTGAAAACAAACAGGGAAGACATGAAATGCATCCCGCTCAGATAATGGTGGTAGTATATTGGTCCTTTTGATAGTTGGCAGAAGAGCAGGGTAATTAGGCATCAGAAAACTTCCTCCAAAGGACTCCTCAGGTTTTAAAATGGTTTTTTAGCAGAAGAGGGGAGGATGAAACATAAACTATAGTGGAGAGGGTTAGATGTATGCTCAGATGCTAAGCTGTCAGATTCCTTTTAGCAGAAGGCACGTAAATACTGCTGCTTATGTGAGCAATTTATATCCTGATGTTGATTAATGGTGATGTCCCTGACAGAGTGTGGACTGGTAAGAAGTGTCTTATGATAATATGAGAGGTCGTTGGGTGTGTGTGCTCTTGTTTGTATTTTTTGTGGTAAAAGCCTTGTAAAACATGTTACTAAGGATGATACAAGGGTCAAAGTTGAGTTAAAAACTAGCAGTGTTTTTATCTGCATTGGTTATGGTCAAGATGAATTTGGACTATCTTTCTATGATTCATGTTGAGAAGAAACTTGTTAGAAGAGTGATGTTGTGTTCTGTGAAGACCAAACAATTGAAGATTTGACCAAAGCTGCACAAGGCTGATTTTCAGAGTAGTGAGAGTTAGTTGATGTTGATTCCAGTTCCTTTGACTATTGCCACCGGAAGAAAATCTTTATAATGATGAAATCAAATGATAATGAAGATGGTGATCAGTGCAGAATGACCCCCCCACCGGCATAATGTTGTTGATGCTCCAGTGCCAGATTGATGTGGTTGTCCACAACCAATTATAGATGCTCCAGAGAGTTCTCGCGAGACGATTCTAGTAGAGAGGAGAATTCCTCATTATCGTTGGATTTTTTCTCCCAATGAGTATGTACTCTTGACTGACGGGTGAGAACCTATGAGAGTCTTGATGAGGCCATGGAAAAGTGAAGAAAAAGAAAGGTGGTTTGATTTGATGCTATGGAGATGAGATTAAGTCCTTGCATGATAAATTCATTACCTTTGGATTTGGCTTTTTTAAGTTACCTAAAGACAGAAAATCTTTTTTGAAAAAACAGGTGGGTTTTCGGGTGTGAAACATGAAGATGGTTTAATCCAGTTCCACCGGTACAAAGCTTAGATTAGTTGTCAAGGGAATTTAATCAGAAAAAGGGAGTTGATTTTGATTGAGATTTTTCTCTACCAAGTTGTGAAGATTGTCATCTCGTGTGGTTCTAGGCTTGGCTGCAAGTCTAGATTTAGAGGTTGAGCAAAATGGATGTTAAACCTGCTTTCCTCCATGGTGACTTAGATGAAGAAATTATATGGAGAAACAGAAGGTTTTGAGTCAAGGGTAAAGAGAAATTATGTTTGCCAAAATTGAAGAAGAAGAGCTGTATTGTTTGGAACAAGCTCCCAGGCAATGGTTGACAGGAAGTTTTGGTTCTTTATGAGTCAGCAAAAGGGCTTCAAGAGACTTCTTCAGACCATTGTGTTTTTCGTGCAAACAGTCTATGATGGTGGACTTTTATTATGTGGGCTTTATGTTGATGGACCATGCTGGTTTTGTTGGTCATAATTACTTGCAGGATTCAGAAGTTGAAGTTGAAGCAAAAAAGAGAGTTTTGAGTAAGCTTTGCCTATGAAAGGATTAGGACCAGCAAGGGGACAGATTCTGGCATGCAGATTGTCGGTTTAGAAAGCCAAGAATTGAGTATCTATCACAAGAGAAGTACATTTCAGAAAGTACTTCGCAGGATTCAGCATGGACAAAAGCTAAGGTCTGTCAGTAAACCTTTAGCTATGCACTTCAAATTGAGCACGAAACAGGGTTCCTTTCTAGTGATGATGAGGAAGAGATATGAAGAAAGTTCCTTATGCTTCCAGTGTTGGTAGTTTGAATATAGCGATGGTTTGTACAAGACCGGATTATTGCTCACGCTGTTGTTGGAGTTGTTAGCGTTTTATTTCTAATCCGGGAAGGGAGAACATTTTGGAATGCTGTGAAATGTGGGTTGGAGATATCTCCTGTGGCACTTCTAGTCTGAGTTTGTGTTTGGTACAGGAAAGCCTATTTTTGTGGTTATACTGATTCCGACATGGGGCTGGGGTGAGTTGATACTGCGCAAGTCTAACTCAGGGTGGTACATGGTTACTTTTGCAATGGGAGCTGTGTTTGTCTTGGCAATCTAGGTTGCAAAAATGTGTTGCTCTATCTAATACAGAAGCTGAGCTTATTGCTGTCGTTGAAGCTGTAAAGAATTGCTTTGGATGAAGAGTTCTTGGGCGGAAATTCGGGTGGTGATAAAGAGATGGGATGTGCTTTATGGTGGACAACAGTCAAAAGTGCTATACCCTATTGGCAAGAATTTAAGTTCCATGGTCGTCCTAAACACCCTTGAGTGGAGATACCATTGGATTCGAGATGTGTGGATTTAAGTTGCTGAGCGTGAAAGATTCATACCAAATGACAATGGTTCCGATATGATGACTAAAGGCTTTGCAAGAGGGAAGTTTGAAGAAAGTTGAAATTGTTGCATGGGTAGCTGGGATGAGCGCTCATCCACATAGAGTGAGGGGGAGAATTGTTGGGTTATGGGTTCTTGTTCCCTTCCTATGTGGATAAATAAAAAGCCCAAATTTTGACCAACCCATTTTTGCCCCTAGTAGGCCCATTCTTTCTTATGAGGCAAATATAAGCCATTTAGTCTTTATTTTCATATACACAAGAGGTTTTTTCAGCAGCCAAAAAGAGAGATTGAGCAGTTTAGAGTTAGAGTTTTTCGACAGCAATCCAAAAATTCAGCCCTAACAAACCAACTTCAATGCTATTCTTCCGCTTCGTTTCTTGCCGTTGAGCTGATTTTGGACAGCATAAGTATCCTTCATCTACAATATTTGGATTAGGAACTGACAGAGTGTATTGGTTGGCCTTCAGCTTAAGTTTTGCTACTGTCGTGAACAGTCGCTGCGAAAGTGTGTTGATTTGCGCTCATTTAATTCTCTAGATTTGGTTTTTCAATCTATTTTGTGGTTCTCGTGGTTTTTTTGGCCACTTGTTTGTGGCCAATTTGCTTGGAAGATAATCAATATTGTAACTCTTGGTGATATAGTGGAGATTTTGGTCCCAGTGAGTTTTTTACCTCTTAACATCGAAGGGTTTGTTTTTTCCACGTAAATCTTGGTTGTCTTGTGTTGATTGGTGGATATTGTCTTGTTATATTTTTTGGTTGATACTTGTTTGCCTTACTATATATTGCTTGTGGTTGTTGTCTTCTCTTTGTTCAAATCGAAGGCAAGTATTATAGATTGGGTATTCTTCCGACTCCTTATCCTGTAGGCATTCTTTGGTAGTGGCCCTTTCTTGTCTTCCCAACAATATGTTATTTTTTAAAAGTTTATGGCGTCAGATTGGATATACGTTACTCACAATAACGTTTTAATCCAAAATGATACTTGTGAGTAACGTTTACTCTTAAAACATTACTACAGTAAAGGATTTTTTTTAGGAGTAAAAAGTTTTTGTGACTCAAAAAAAAGGGTTTTAGGAGTTCTAAAACGTTACTCACATATTATAACTCTATATCAAAACCTAACGCTGTTTCGTTTTTAAAAATTGGAAATATATCCTAACACGTTAATGTGAAATAGTTTTCTATAGTTTTTAAGAATTTGAAAAAAAAATATATTATTTTGGTAAATCTAGTTTAATTCTAATGAATTAGTTTGGTTAAAAAAAATCAGAAGTTAAGTTAGGTTGTCTTGTTTGCTTTTGTATTAATTGCCTATTTGATTGTGAATTTGTGATCTACCACACACATGTATTCATTAACAACCACTAATATTTGTAGTTATACCCTTATTGGAGGGATATATTGTGGCATAACTAGTCATTGAGACGATATGATTGAGATTAAATCTTGTTAAATTGACAACAAAGTTATTCCTGTAGTGGAATAGATGAGATTTCTTCACCCTTAATCAAATGTCTGGAGTTTAAATTTGAGAATATTGAAAAAACTACAACTTAATATGAAGATGTTCATCTTAACTAGGTCCTAAGCGAGGCGAAGGATCTAAATTAATTGAGTCGGTAAATTCTGAAATCATACAAGGCAAAGGGTTTCCTCCTCTTTTTTCTTCTTGCAGTAAATTATAAGCACACAACTAGAATTGAAAACAAAAGAAATTAATTGAATTTTTTTAATGTAGAATATTGAAGGCCCACAGTTTTATAGGCTAGAATTGGGTGGGTAATGTTGAATTGAGCTTATATAGTATGCTCCTATAATGATTTAAATAATGGTATAATTGAAAATATTTGAAGATAGCATTAACTTTTTTTTTTTTTTTTTGAGTTTGAAAAAAACCTATTGAAGAAAGACAAAGTCATCAACCTATTAATTATTAAGGCTTGAATTGTTTTTGACAATGGAGAATTGTTGAATTTGATATCAGAACCGCGAAGATTAAATTTGGAGTCATTTAAAATTGATTGGAATCATTTTTTTCAAGTAAAAAACTGATGCCAAAATTTGTACAACCAACAATTATGATGATCACAAGGATTTGGAGCCAAATTGTGACGATTCATTTGGATTAATTGCCAAATTATAGATCCATTATCAAGCTTTGCGATCTTGACGAATTTTAAAATTTGTGATAAAACAAGTTTCATCAACTACTAATAAAATAACAATTCTTATTAACCGTCGTGTTTAATTTGTTGTTATGTTCTAACCACGAATTAAATAATTTAACAGACATTAAAAATTGAAATATCCACTTTATTAACATACTTTGTGGTGGTGCAGTTGCTGAACAGTTACAATCTTAATTAGAGATTTCAAATTTAAATTTGGGCATAAAAAAATCTTATTAAAATTTTTATCATCAAATAAACCCTACAATGTGAGATTCAAATTTAATGCACAGTTCAAATTTGAATAAAACTTTTATATATGAAATATACACCAAATGAGAAACAAATAAAAATCCACTTTGTACAAGTCATCGCACAACTTCAACAAAGACAGAAATTAAAGTTTCTCAGACAGTGGTTTGTAGTTATAATCTATATTATTATTAAGAAAAGGGAAAAGAACACTTATACTTAAAGTGTAAAATATTAATTACACTTAAATAAGTGACGCACGTAAAATTTTTATGTAAACAATATTGACTTTTTAATTATTAATATATAACACAATTCACGTATATTATTATATCTTTTCCAAAAAGTAATAAAAAATTTAAGCTTTTGATAAACTTTTATTTTGAAAATAATCTCATCATTAAATATAATAGTATTACATATTTATTTTATAATAGTGCTACATATTTATTTTTATATAAAATATCAAAAACCAAAAAAAGAAGGAAGAACACAAAGAAGAAAAACGAAGAAATTCTACATATTTATTTTATATGATAAAATACCAACCAAAATAAAAAAGCAAAGAGAACAGAAAAATGAAAAACGATGAAATGCTACATATTTATTTTTATATAAAATACCAAAAAAAGAGAAGAAAAAACAAAGAATAACAATAAAAAAAAAAAAGGAAGAAGAAGAAGAAGGAAATCAAGGTTGGTCCAGGTTCAAACTCACGACCATCATAATAATTGAGGTACGTAACCAACTGACTTGTGCGACAGTTTATATTAATTTAAATATTATTATGATATTATTTAGGTATATTTTAATTTTAAAAACTATAAAAATATATTCTTACTAATTTAAAGTTTAATTTGATAAAATTGTGACTTTAATAATTTTCTATATATTATTTCTTATTCACTTCTTCAAAAAAGAGTCCAACATATATAATACTGATAATATATCATGCTAACAGAATATCATACAGAATTAAGCCCAATCCTGATATTGATATGCTATCATTTAGCACCAATGGGGTATCATAGATGATTAATTCATAGTAGTAATATTGACATCATGCACAGAATAAGAAAGAAGAAAATGAGGTATTCAAGTAAATAATTTGGGTCATGAGTCCATTAAGAATAACTAATTTTGATTAAACCGAATTTGAATGTATAATTTCACAATTAAATCTATTTTGTGTAGTTTTTACTCGAAGAATAAAACTATCATTTCATGTTCCATACAATTAAGCTTTAATTTTTGTTAACACACTATTCACTCGTAAATTTAGCAGCTTAATTAATTCTATATAAAGTATAATCAGAAATTTGTGTAGTTATCTATTTTGTGTAGTTTTCTCTGGAAGAAAAAAACTATCATTTCATGTTTCATGCAATTAAACTTTAATTTTTGTTCACCTACCATTCACTCGTAAAATACGTATATTTTATTTAGCAGCTTAATTAGTTTTATCTAAAATATTATTTAGGATTTTTCACTTGGTTCAGTTATATTAGGATTTATGTAATTTTATCTAATTTTCTTAAATTTATCAAATAAAATTGACATAAAATTATGTTATTCTTAATAGTAAACTAACTTGATTGATGTGATAATGTCGAAATGAAAAATAACTTGTTATAATTAATTAAATTAAATTGTTGTTTTTGTAACTAGTAAAATAACTAATTCATATATTAAACTTTGTATAAGCTTACAACGTTGGGTAGTTATTGTTGGGAAAACGCGGACAAGCATAAAAATATATATGGTAAAAGTAATTGAAATAAAATGGAAAAATAACGACACTAAGAATTTTACGTGGAAACCCTTCTGAATAAGGAAAAAAACCACGGACTAAGAGGGAGCAATTGCATTTACTATAGTAAGCGAATTTTACACTGTGTATCAACGATACACAATACCAACGTGACTACTACACCTCAAAAGGAACAACACTCCTATTGTTTCCGTCTTCTAAAATATCGCTGCACACTCTTCCCTTTTCTTTTCAACAGACTATTGTCTTGTATATCTGTGGAATACCTCACTTTGCTCTCAAATGGTTTTTGCTCGGTCTAACTTGGTGTGTGGCTACAATGAGCAAGAATGCTCTATTTATAGAAGGATAAACCATACTATTTCACTAATGACATAATAAACATAGCAAAGTCAAATGGTTGCCATCTTATCATTTGCCACTACCAAATAAATCTTTCTTTTCCAACTTCAATTACTATTCCTTTTGTACAATTGCTTCGTTACAATTGAATAGTTACAGTTGACTAACAATGGGATGTATTCAACATTTTATATTAGTGTTAAATAAGTTATTCATGTATAGTATCACATATGTTTTTGAGTTTATAAATATAAATTCTACTGACCTATATATTAATCAAACATTAGTATATCTTATGCGATGTAAAAGATAAATGGCTACTAGCCACGTAATATATATAATTATAATTAATTAATTACTAATGTTTGCTTAATTTAATGCAGACGTTCAAAATAACTCTGATGTATATTGCTTAAAATCTTTATTTAATTATAATTCTACTTAATTAGATATCAAAAAGAGAAATGAGATCTATTGATTTGTCGTATATACGCATATAATATTCAAGTGTGGTTTACGCTGTTGTAGTGGGATTTAAAAGAGATATACCAGTTAGAATGGAGATAAGTTGCTATATTTAATTTGTTTGGCCAACTACAACTATATACATGATGAAATTATTGTTGGGCTTCTTATGTATATTTTGATTCTTTTTGCATTTTCCCATCATACTTCTTGGTCAATAACTCATGATTGAATCTATGGAATCAGAGTGAATTAATGGTGGGGATATTCTTTTAGAGTAACATCATTTGGATTCAGAAAGTTATGTCTGAGTGATCAGTTTTCTTTTTATTTATACATTTGAATACCAAAATTAAGGAAAAGAAATGAATCGAATTCAAAGATATTCAGATTGACTTTTTAAAAATAATTTATAAGCTAAAAATCATATATTGACTTGTAAATACTTAAAATAAGTCTATTTACATATCTTTTTACACATCTTTCCGATCATTTAATCTTAATTGTCCTATTCCTACGTATGTAGGTGGTGCCGATGATGTTTCAATATTAATGATCATAGTTTATGAGTTAATTTGCATAGATTGGATTTATTTATCCATATTGGTTCAATCCATGTCTCGTCCAAAGTTACAATTTACTAGTTAGTCAATATTTTAGCTTGTTCAAACCATCCATTTAACATCTCGGATCATAGATTTAATTTAAACACGAATTTTAAAATTGTGTTGAGCTAACTAAAAACATACCTACATAAGGTGTGGTAGAATACTCATGAATTATGACAGAGTATACCTAATATGGTTGCATCTTTCACCTCATATCTCTAGGATGACATATCTTCCAACCAACTGTTTCAATTTTAAATGACTATCACAAATTAAACATGCATCTATCTTTACTTGCAACATTTTAAATAAGCTCATTATTCTATAAAGAATTGATAAACAATACTCAAAATTAATTATAGAATAAAACTTTGTAGCTTGTCAAAAGTAAAATAAAGACCAGAGTTACCCTATATGATCGGTAAGACAGCTAAGTTGAGAGATCACGACACTTTGTTGGGGGGGGTTGTTTGCCCTACCAAAATTGTTCTCTATGCTCTGGGACAGTTGATTTGATTTTTTTATATTGTTTAACTGATGGTAACTATACTATAATCTATCATTATGTATATATATGAGTGAACAAAAAGTGAATTTTATTACGGTATATTGCATTATTGTTTTAAAATGAAATAAAGTGACTGATAGAATATTCTCATGACTTTCTTATCCTAAAACATTAGAGGGATAATACAATATTAGTATAATACTAAAATATGACATATGAGCATAACTCAACCCTAATAATATTAGCTCATGCGAGGAGGTTTGTCCAACTGCATATCAGGATACCAAATTTTCATCTCTTGTGAGACATCTTAACATATAATAATAGGGACAAGTATATATATATGGTCCATGTCATTGACATCTAGCTGTACAGTAGCACCATACATTGCCTACATATAGCCACCTCCTTAACTTCATTTCTTCAACAATTCCTTAATAGTATATTTATGTAATGGAAGCTAACAATGATTACACACAAGATGGCACCGTTGATCTTCGTGGTCACCCTGTCTTAGCCAACAAAACTGGCAAATGGAAAGCTTGTTCATTCCTTGTAGGTAATTAAACCTCCTTCTCTATCATTATTAATTATTAGCTATCTCATAAAAATATATATATATGTTGTTAGTTCTTGTATCTCGACCTGCGCCATAGCCATAAAATAACACTACACTAAAAGTTTTTTTTCACCCGATGTTCGAAGTCCACATTGGAGGTTCGATTAAATTCAAATCGCGCTCTGCAAGGTCCATTCGGCGTGGAGCTCCCAACAGGATTTTCTGCATACCCAAGGCTCGAACCCAAAAGTTCTGATTAAGGGTGAAACACTTTCATCAGTGTATCACAAGTCATGTTGGTCGCTAAAAGTTTTCTTTATGTAAAGGGGATTCAACATGTTACGTATAATTTCTTTATCAATATTATACCGTATAATTTTTCTGATGATATAGAATACTAATTCCACCCATTAGCTCCGACTGTCTACTTAAGGACCGAACGTCAACTGTCCATTGTTTCTTATAAAAACATATATGGAAGGATGACATATTGATTCTTAGAAAGAGGATAATAATATTAAGTAAAAAGTTTTGGAATATAAGATTTATTATAAGTCAAATCCATGTACTAGATTTTTCCCATCCGATAAAATTGGAACGACATAGAAAAGATTAGCATGGTTGTTACGCAATGATGACTGAATTGGTCCGATCCATGTATTAGATTTTAATTGTATGAATAATGAAGTGCAGGTTATGAAGCATTTGAGAGGATGGCTTTTTATGGAATAGCTTCAAACTTAGTGGTGTATTTAACAAGCCAACTACATGAAGATACAGTTTCATCAGTTAGGAATGTGAATAATTGGTCTGGTTCTGTTTGGATTACACCACTTCTTGGTGCTTATGTTTCTGATACTTACTTGGGCCGCTTCTGGACCTTCACATTCTCTTCAATTATTTACGTCATGGTACGCAAACACATGCTCCCTCTTTTATTTTATGCGACATCCTTTAACTAGACATGTACAATGTGTAAAAGAATTTTTTAAAACAATTTATGATCTAAAATAATTTTTAGATATTTAATTTGTGTTGTTGAGAATCATTTCATTAAAAATGAAAGAAAAATTTTAAAATTAAATTATTTCTAATTATAATAAATTAACGAAATGGACTAAAAAGAAAAAAGTATCACACCAATAAAAATTATACTTATGAAATTAATATAATCAGATAATCTACCATAATGGGGTAGAATTTCGAAAAACCTCCACCGGCTACTATAGATCCGTCCCTGGCTATGAGTATCTCCTTTCAGTCACGTGAGTGATATAAATACACTTTTTAATTTGTAAAATCTATAGCTAAGAAGCTACAAAAGGAACCTTTCAAACGATTTAGTCCAATTGCATATAATTAAATATAATCATTTCCGCACCACTAACGTCTATCTTTATTGGCCTACAATGAACTATAATTACCAATTAATTATTTAGACGATTTCTTTTACTTTCTTAAGTAGGGCCTGTAAGCATTAATTCCATTTTTCCCTGGCTAGAAAATGACCTGTGTGGTCTAAGAAGTAAGCCATACAATTCTTTGGTGGTTTGCCCTAGCCCTTACAACACCCACTAACTACCCTACTATATATTATATATATATATATATATATATATATATATATATATATATCTCTATCTCATATATATATATCTATATATATATAACTGCATTTTAGAATCATTCAATACTGGCTTTGAATGTTTTTAAATGCTCACTTAAATTTTAATAATTGATCCTGAGATATATGCTGCAATGATACAGCCAGTTGAGAAAACAATGAGACGGATCCACTAATTCTCCTTGCTCTTAACAATCTTTTCTCTCCCTTTTAAGAAACTTTTAGACTAATAAGGTGTTTGTTGTTTATCGTGATGTAATTCATAATTAAAAAAGAATTTTTTTGAAATTTATGATTTGAAACAAGTCAGAAATGTTTGTTTGACTGTAAATTGACTTGGAGTAAAATTTTCAATTATAATCAAATTTCGAAACGTGTTATTCTTTTAGGATCGACGAAAAAGAAAAGTATATCAAATAAACTGGACCGTGAATACTACCCTATTTAATTTGTAAAGTGAGAACAGTACTATACATAAATAATAGTATAAGCTTTGGTTTCAATATGAATTCCATATAACTAATGCAGTATTTGGTATCTGCTAATAACCTCTATATTAATTTTTTTTAATTCATTTTTTAAAAAATAAATTGGGGTAGGGGAATGGAAATTGGGAGGGGTTTGGACATCGCCAAGTAATCAATCAATTAAGCTATCGAAATTTTTTATAATTTATTTATTTTAATATGCTCAGAAAGTGAAATAAGAAACTATATGTTATTATCTTAAAAATAAAGTATCTTTGTAGTAGACTATCTCGATACTACAGTCCACATATTATTGTTAATTGAATGAAAATCCTTGCATTTTTAATACTCAGATAATTCAAGTATAACTAGTATGTGAAACATATAGGAGGATTTAATTTTATAATTCTCTGCAATATTTTTTTTTTAATAATAAGTCTTTTTAAAGATAAATTTGCATAAAAGATCTGAAAGTATTTTATTTTATTATTCAACATGTAAAAGATCAATTTCTCGAACATATTATGGGTAAGTGCTAGAACTTGTTTGAAATTTAAATTAATTGCCACCTGTATTTTTGTGTTAATTTAGTGATCAATTTTAGAGGAGATTTATGAGCGCTCTGCTGGAATGAAAATGAGATAGCTTTTTATTTCATTTTCAGAGTTTCGGTTTCATCACCAGTCAAATTTTGTCCCTTTTTAGTGCGATAGTGACTTAAATCTTTTTTCCATTTTATTTCTTTTTGTCATTTGGTTAGTACTACTCAGTTTCATATTAATCTATCATCTTAAGAAAAATATATATCCTAAATTACTTATACTTATCAAAATAAAGTTAATTTAAAATTTTCCATTTTATAATCCAACAACTAATACCCTTTGAAATTGCAAAAATTTCTTTTTTCGAGAGTTCACTAATTATTTTGTATCTATTCCAATGATATATATATATTCATGGCTTGTGCTATTGAGCATTTGTTCACAAATTATCTTGATATATATCAATATGGATATAAAAGGTAAATTAATTAGTAAAAATAATGACCGTTAGTTATATAATTTGAGTAGCATGTAAAATGAAAAATAATCAACGGAGAGAATTAATATTTAACTACACTTACTTATTTTCTGATTAATTATAATAAAATGGACTGATGGAACTATAATTTTCGACCAGGGAATGGTTCTTTTGACAATGGCCGTATCAATTAAAATTTTGAAGCCAAGTTGTGAAAATGGAGTATGCAACAAAGCTTCAACATCTCAAATTGGTTTCTTCTATGCATCGTTGTACATAATAGCCATTGGTGCTGGTGGAACTAAGCCTAATATATCAACATTTGGTGCTGACCAATTCGACGATTTTAATCCACATGAAAAAAAACTTAAAGTTTCCTTCTTCAATTGGTGGATGTTTAGTACATTTGGTGGTGCTTTACTTGCCACAATTGGACTTGTTTACATTCAAGAAAACATGAGTTGGGGATTAGGTTATGGAATTCCAACTGTTGGATTAATATTTTCACTAATCATTTTCTATATTGGGACACCAACTTACAGGCATAAAGTTAGAAAGTCTCAACATCCTGCTAAGGATCTATTTCGCGTTCCTATTGTTGCATTTGCCAACAGGAAAATGGAACTACCTAATGACTCTTTACAACTTCATGAACTTGATATGCAATATTATTTCACTACGGGGAAACGACAAGTCCATCACACTCCAGTATTTAGGTAAGTTTTTATCGGAAGATATCGCCTTTAATAAAGTTACTATGTTTTTACATGATCGATAACATTTGAATGTTTGTTTTTACGTGGTTTTTCATTTCTCAGATTTTTTCGAATCACTATTTGCTATGTGTAATACTTTCTCCTGTCCACTTTTGTTTGTCATGGTTTCCTTTATTAGAGTAAAATCATAAAAATTTTAATTAATATTTTTTCATCATATTGATAAGCAAAAGAATTGCAATTTATAATACTCTTTGTATAGTTTTTTGAATATCTAAATTTTTTGTTTAGAATATCAGATTAATATAATCTAATACAACTTTAAAAATTAATCAAATTAACATTAAAAAAGCATAACATAACAAATAAAAGTGAATAGAGAGACTATTATTTAAACTGCTCTACTGTTGGTTCTTTAAGCATGGTTGCTTTCCTTTTTGTCAAGTTGCATAAGAACAGCAGCTATCACTAGTTTCAACTTGGCAAACTGTTAATCGTCAATTTCAGTTTTAATTTATTTGTCTAACTTTCATTTTTCGTCAATTTCAAAAAAAATATGTCATCATTTTATTTCGTAACTCTTTAATTTTCACTTTTCCACATAAACATATTTAAAATTACAAATTAAAAGATACTCATTTTAGTTCATTTTGCATATATTTAGATTAAGACCATAATATTTTTGCCTTTTTTATTTTATTAAAATTTCGTGACAAGTCAAAATCAGACAAACAAATTAAAATAGATAATACATTACTCTGCTAGCTTAAATCAATAAGGATAAATGAGGGACCTAAGACACAACCAACCATAAAATTCGCTGTTACTGTAGTTACAATCAAATTGGACTTGGAATCTAGCCAACTGATCGATCCACATCATCATTAACCTAATCCCATGAGTTGCCTTTACCACAGGCAAGGCACAAAATCCCCATAATTAGCTGCCTTAATGTGACATAGATTGATTAATATTTTACTGGCATATACTTAATGACAAATTAAACCATAGTCCCAAATCATGGCAAAGAGTCAAAAAAATGAGCACCATATATAATTGAGCATTTATCTGATCTCAAAATCTCTTTCTGTTATGATAACATGATTAAGTGCGTGTGATAATCTTATCCAAAATCTTAAGATGTTAGAGAAAACACAATTTTATCATTTAATTATATACTCAACACTATCAAATAAGCCAAAATAACTCTGTTTTATTCAGGTTCTTGGACAAAGCGGCAATGAAACATGACAATGATACAGGGTCAAGGCTACCATGTACAGTGACTCAAGTGGAAGGAGCAAAGTTGATCACAGGAATGGCCATGATATGGCTTGTAACCTTAATCCCTAGCACCATATGGGCACAAATAAACACACTGTTTGTGAAACAAGGAACCACTTTGGACAGACATTTGGGTTCAACATTTCAGATTCCAGCAGCATCATTAGGAAGCTTTGTGACTCTAACTATGCTATTATCTGTGCCAATGTACGACCGATATTTTGTGCCTTTTATGCGCAAGAAAACAGGAAATCCAAGAGGAATCACATTGCTCCAGAGGTTAGGAACAGGGTTCTTCATTCAAATTCTAGCCATCATGTTTGCTTACGCGATGGAAGTGAGAAGGATGCACGTCATTAAAATGCATCACATCAACGGGCCTAAAGAAATAGTCCCTATGACAATATTTTGTTTGTTGCCTCAGTATGTGCTATTGGGTGTTGCTGATGTGTTTAATGCCATAGGTTTGCTTGAATTTTTCTATGATCAGTCACCAGAAGATATGCAAAGCCTCGGAACGACGTTTTTCACTAGTGGGATTGGGCTTGGAAATTTCTTGAATAGCTTTTTGGTGACTATGGTTGATAAAATTACAGGGAGTAATGGAGGGAAGAGCTGGATTGGAGACAATATGAATGATTCACACTTGGATTACTATTATGGTTTTCTCTTGGTCATGTCTGTCTTAAATTTGGGAGTTTTTCTGTGGGCGTCCAATAGATATATCTATAAAAGGGAATCCAGGGAAATGAAGGATGAATTTCCAGAGTTGGAAGGCAAAGTCATAGACCTTCTTCCTTAGATTTGGAAGATTATTTAAGGATTAAATTATGTTATATACATTAGTTGATTTAGGATTAATCTCAATCTGTTTTTATTAACTTCCTGTTGTATAAGTCAATTACATACCATAGCTAATTAATATAGTTGTTTTTGCATGGTATGTCATTTTTAAATAGTTATCACATAAATAAAAAAGCTTTAAGAATCTCATCTCCTCCATCCTTCCCAATTTTCATATTTTGATTTAATTAGAGTAATCTTGATACCTTTATAGTTGTTGCAGTTCTAACACTCTTCTTCTTGAAAACAACCTAGTTAGTCATTCCATACCTGCTCTATCTTAGGTTTTCCAATGTTTTATATAGGGGGACTCGCTTTGCCATGTTTTCGGGGGGTCTTTCTCTAGTAGCCACTCCACTGTTGGTATCGGTATATGGCGCCTGCGGGGTTCTCTTGCATCATCAATATTCCTTTTCTAGTTCTTTCCGTTACCCTGGTTTTGCTTTCTTTGTTCTCGCCTTGTCCACGCCTTTTTCCACTATCCTTTTCCTCCCCTTACACTCTCTTTCTTCGCTCCTCGCTTTCTCCTTTGTAATGTTCCTATCTGCCTTTTTCCTGCGTCGTTCATCGCTTGCTTTCTGAGGGGGATTTCTTCCGGGAGGAGGGAGGTCATTGCTCGTTGAGGCCGGCTTTCGGCCCCCCATTTTCTCTCCCCCTCCCTCGCTATCCTCGCTAGTTCCCGGATTCTAGCCCTCCATTCCTCCCTTGCGACCCCAGCCTTCCGGCCCCGATTTTCCGCGGGTTGCGTTATATCTTATCTTTCTGGTGTTGGCGCCTGATTATCCTCCCATTTAGTTCTCTGTAACAAAAAATACTCTGATTTATTACTATAAATAAGATACGCGATCGGACGCTCACCATACATAGACGAATGAAGGGGGGGTTCGGGCTACCGGATTGGGTAGAATGGTATGAGGGTACGCGGGCTGAGTGGGCGAGTGGGTGGCCGCTCCTTGTTCTGCTTGTTGATCCGGTAATGTGTGTGATTTCGCCAGATGTGCACCTGATGGGGGTGTTTTTAGTGTAGCGCCGGAGCTGCGTGTTTTGGTGTTGTTATTCCGTGCCTAAGAGCCTTCCTAGTGGTGTGTCTTTTTCTGGTGGATTGTGGTGAGGGTGTTCCTTGCTCTCCGGTGGTGGGGGTATGGTAGTTGGGGGGTGTAAGTGGGGTGTGGAAGGGGGGATGGGATTGGTTATGGGGGGTTGTGGGTGACGCTGTCGATAGGGTGGAAGAAAAGGTGGGTGTGTGGATAAAAAGGATGGGAACGTGACGGGGGGTGAGAGGGGGGGTAAGGGTGGGGGGGGTTGGAGGTAGGTCAGGGGGAGTTCTTTGTCATGGGGGTGGTCTGGGATCGGTCTTTCTAAGGGGGATCTGAGATTGGGAATTATAGTGGTTGGGTTGTGGTGGGGTTTGGTGTTGGTTCTAGAAGGTGAGTCTCTGCTTGTTGCTTCTTAAAGATCGATGGGCGCGTCTCGGATGGGCGTGCTCTGCCGGGGCGTGTTTGTTGTTTCTGGGTGGGGTTTTTTTTCTTCGTCCGTAAGTCACGATCAATGTTTGTTGTGCGTGAGTTCGAATCCTAACAACTGGTATCGGCTAAGCCCAGGAGATTCACAACAGATCACCTGAAGGATTGTATCTTCAAGAGCTTGAAATCGAGTTGGAAAGTTGGATGATTCCAATTTCATTTTCTCGAAGATGCAGATCGAGATTATCTGTACCCCCAAAAGATCTTCACGTACCCTGTTGCCCTGATTTTTAATCTTCAATGCCCACTACTGGTCTACTATGCGTACGACATTTTATCCGTTAAGCTGTATCTTCCGTGCTCTCTCTTTGTACTTCTGGTCGTCCGTGTTATCTCCTGGTTTTGTCCAGAAACGTGGCGTCAACATCCCCCCGTGAAGGAGAAGACTATACGCTCCGATCTGTTAAAGGCACGTGTCAAACATGTAAATGAAAAAACCATCGGCAATGAACAAGGTATATTTGTATGTGTAGATTGTTCAATTTACAGCTTTCTGATATGAGTCTGTTTCTGATCATATAAAACGAGTTCAATTGATTGTGATTCCAACTCACTTTTGTTGATAGTTCTTGTTCTACTCTGCCCTTCCGAGCGTTGCTTTTGCTGTCCTCTCTGCCCCGTCATTGTGTGTCTCACGCGTTTGCTGCTAATCGGCTTCTCCATTCTCCCAATTTTCTCTTCTCCCCACCTGAAGTTGTATGAAATCCGGGATGTTTTCTTAAGTGGACCGTATTCCGCCAACGGGCCGAATTGGGGATATTCATAGCTAGTTCTTGTCTTCAAGGAATTAGGCTTCGTTTTGGCCCGCTACTTGGAGTAAGTAAGCCGGAAGGCCCAAAATCAACATGTCGATCAAAACAAATAATCGATGAAAATGGCGGGGGAGCGCTGAGACAATCAAGCCATAAACTTTACTTGGTTTTGAACTGTGGAGAAAAGGGCACTAATGTTCGGCATAAGCCTACCACACACATTACAAATCCTGATGCCCTACCCGCCCCACTCATAACCTTTTTCTCTTACACTAGTCAATTCTTTCCTTCCTCATAGGCTTTCTTTTTCTTTATCTCCCGCTGGGCCTTACTGTTTCACCGCTGCGGGGGTCGGTTGAATCATTGGATTTGGGATCTGGTGCATCTTTCCATTCTTCTCCAAAGCAAGGATGTTTGTTTTCCAATCCAAATTTCAATCTAGAAATTTGGGAAATGTGTATCTTGCTGACACTAAGCCTATGTATATTGCAGGATGTGGATGTGGTTTGTCATAAGACCACCTCGTGAACCATTGGACATTGGAGGATTGTCATAATAAATTCCTTTTTCCGCTGGTCTCCAGAAAAATCTGATCTCTTTGGTCAGCGTTTTTCTAGCACTGGATATTCAGTCATAGTTTGCGAAAGGTTCGTGGAAGATTTTGACATAGTAAACTATTGTATGACAAGATCTTTGGGTTCAGCCACATCTTTGACACCTAACAATTTTACCTACCCCTGTGGCTCAGCTTGGTTTCTCACCCCCTGTCCGTTGTTGCGACGTGTGCTTCTTTGTTCAGTTTCTGTGTCCCAACAGCCTGTGACATAGAACGCTAATTATGGCTAAAGGAAGAATATGCTTGTTGCAAAAGGGATCATTTAGAGGGTCTGAGTCTGTTTGATATGGGTCTTTGGCGAGAGATTGTGTTATGGGAAAAAAAAGAGTAAGCTTCCCCAGGCTTCCTAGAAGCCAACGAAGAGTGCGGTTGGAAATGGTCACTAACAGGATTTTGGGGTCACCATCTCAAATTATCCATCCCTTTGTAGGATATCAATATTACTCTTGTTCCCTGTCATTCATGATTTCGCAAAAGTAATGGGTTTTACTTCTTGAGCATAGTCGATGATTGTTGTTGAAACTTTCAAGAAGTGGAAAGCGAAAGTTGAGACTCAGACCTGTTGAAAATCAATGCCCTACGGTCTGACAATGGGAGGAGAGTATGACACCTCAGAGTTCAAGGCATTCTGTGCAGCTGCGGGAATCACATTGATGAGAACAGTTAATTGGTAAGGCAGGCAGAATGGAAATTCTGATAGGATGAAATAGCACATTATGAGCGTGCAAAGGAGTATGAGGATACAACTGTGGTTTGCCCAAAACATTTGGGGCGGATGGTGTGAGCACAACTCATACTTTATCACAGGGCCCATCAGTTCCTTTAAAAGGGTTCAAGTTCCAGATGAGGTGTGGGATAGAAAGAACTCAGTACAATACTGCAGGACTTTTGGTTGCACCTGCTTATGTTCATGCTAATCCAGAAAAAGAGAGACAAGCTTGATGCCAAGGCCTTGTAAGTTTACTTCATAAGGCATATTTTGATTGTTTGGTTTACATGTTTTTGGGATGACAAGAACAAAAGATCCTGAGACATTGTGACTGATTTGATGAGTCGATCTGTCACACCCCCCGTTTACCTTTTCGCGCGGTTCGGGTAAGGGTTTTTTTTCCAATTTAAGTGACGTTATTACCTTAAGGGAGTATTTGATTTTTTCAGTAGTCGCCACTTTGGAATTGAGTTACTGTGTCCAAGTCACCGTTTTGTGTTTTAATCCCTAATCAAAAGGAAAATGACTCTTTTTGTTTTGGTCCTGCGGAACGAGTTCGGGAAGGGAATTCTGTTGACCAAGGGATGTTCTTAGGCATCCCTCGATCCCGTTGTTCTACGCACGGTGCTTTATGGACAGTTAATGACTTAACTAATTTATGAATATTGTATTATTAAGAAATATATTTTACCCTCATTCTTTGACTTATATAAATATATTAAAACTACCTTTTGTTATTAATCTAATGCCCTTTCATTAAAATGTCATATACACATTAAATTAAATCAATCAAACAGAATAAAATAAGATATTCTTTATTATTATTATTTCTTTGTTTTTTATTATTATTATTTGTTTTTAATTCTATTTTTTTCCATTTTTTTTACTTTCTCATCTTTTGCTCTTATTATTATTTATTTTATTATTATTTTTTTTATACTTTCAAGTTTATTTTTTTTGTTTTTTTTTTCACTTAATGTTTTTTTGTTTGGCAAGAAACTTTCAAAAACTAAATATAAAAAATTCTTTATCCATTCCTCTTCAATCGAATTTTTTTATATTATTTTTATACTTCTTTTCTATTATTTTTTTTGTTTTCTCTCTCTTCCCTTCTTCTGTTTGTAATGTTCTTTTTTCCACAGTTTAGTATTTTTACCGTTTTCCCTTTTTCCTTTTATTATTATATTATTATTAATATTTTTCATTTTTATTCGATTTTTTTTTTACTCACTAACATTAATAAAATTCTACTAACTAAAATTATAGATTTACATAATAGCTACACCTACAACTACATTTATCATTATAAACTAAATATTACAAATTACATGAATTGGACAATAATTTTACTTAAATAAAATAAACTAGGGTTCTTAAAGATCAAAACCTCATGGGTGATACTAATAATTTCACACTTCAATATCAATTCTACCACGGATCAACATAAAACTGATATGAACGTTTTGAACATACTTCATACAATAACATTAAATCAATTAATGGTTTAAACATACGCGAATTTAAACAACTTTAATATATATTGACAATTCATTCTCGCATTATCATGACAATAAAACTATAGAAAATTACTTAGTATTACACCATCTTGTGGAAATTATTTCACCAAAAGAAAACAATGCGAATAAGGAACCCGCGAAGTAAACCTCACTTTCAACCCTTTGTTTTTTGAAGTCCCAAGCCAATAATGTAAAATATTTCTGATTTTTGTTTGTAGAAGAGTCTCTTTTTTTTTATGTATATTTTTCTTTTCACGTCTTTTTCCTTCTTTTCTCTTCTTCTCGTGTCTTTTTCTTTTTTTCACCTTCTAACCTTTCTCCTCCTTTCTGATGTTTCTTTCTTTTTTTTTTTCGTTGATTTCTCTTTTCTTTTTGTTCTCTGATCCTCTCTTTTCTTTTTTTTTTTTCATTGTATGTATATAGTAGTAGTAGTAGTAGTGTACGTGTGTAGTGTGTACGTGGGGGTCGTGGGGGAAGTGGGGAAAATGGGAGTGGTTTCCCTTTTTTTTTTTTTTATAATTATATTTATGGTATATTATTATATATATATATAAATACCTTTTTTTTAAAATCAAAATAAACTTTTCTAAATAAAATTTATTTTTTTGTTATATTTAATATCTTTTCATAAATTAATGAAATATAAAAGTTCAAAATAATATTTAATTTAGATTGAGAAATTATTTATAAACTTAAATATTAGTGTTAAAATTAAATTTTGGTCAAAAATTACGTTGTCTACAGTTTTGCCCCTCTTTGACTTGAAACACGAAGAGTTTTTTCAGACAAAGAAGTAGACAAAGTGATAAGTTTACCGACCTCTTATTTGATCAGACTAAAAATTTGTGTGCCGAGTCTTGTTTACATCCTACTTCCGGGTGATAAGGGATCAGGACCCACTTTGTAGTTCAAGGAGAAAAGTGATGAGTTGGAAGTTAAGTGAGGTTCCCTCGAGGCTCCCAGATCGCGGCTCTTATCCTTACATACAAATTGAAAACTACTAGTCCAAAGCAAAACCAATGTTACAAGACTTCCATCCATGCGCGTTTCTGAATCTTTCCACTTGAATTTTGACTTAAGATGCACCAATTGATTTTTGAGTGAAAACTTAGAATTGGAATGGAGGCTGAACTTGCCACTTAGGCGAAACTTTCGACATTCTTCAAAATGACAACTTGAAAAAATGCTCCTTGAATACATCCGTGGTTGTCTTGATCAAAAGTTGACTAGCAAAAAGATGTGTGTAAATCAATGCTGCTACAATGCATGAAGAAGCTAATCTAACCATCATGGAATTGATTATTAAAAATTTAACTTTGTTCTTGAATTTCAAATCTCGGTTTCGCTTTGAGAAAACCTTAGAACCACCACAATCAATCAAAAATAAATAAATACAATTTTTGCCCCATTTTCACTGGGAAACTTTTTTGTGATTTTAGCAAATATAATATACCAACATAAACTTCGGCTAGGAAGTTTTATTTCAGAGAAATAAACTAAAAATCTAGACGAGGAAGTGTTAAATCCTAGGAAGAAAGCCAATCTAATCCATTATTCAGGAGGGCCTGCTAGTTCCCATATCCAGGAGGGTCCTGCTAGTCCCATATCCCAGGAGGTCCTGCTAGTCCCCATTAATCCAGAGGGGTCCCTGCTAATCCCATACCAGGAGGGTCCTGATAGTCCCATTTCCAGGAGGGTCCTCTGTCCCATTATCCAGGAGGTCCTCTAGTCCATATCCAGAGGTCCTATCTAATCCTTATCCCGGAGGGTCCTGCTAATCCCATTATCCAGGAGGGCCTGCTAGTCCCCTTACCGTAAGGGTCCTGCTAGCCCATTATCCACCGGAGGTCCTGCTAATTCCCTTATCTAGCGGGCCTGCTAATAAAGTTTTCACAAACTAATAATACCAACAGAACTTGTGACGTTCTATCTTCATTATTTGGAAGTTCCTTCAAGGAGAAAAATAAAATATATATAAATAAAATAAATATCCAACATTCAAATAATTGCTATTTTGATATATATTAGCCAACTTTCATATCTATTCCATCAAGTCTTTTATTGAGGGTTTTCCATTTCGCTTCGCTGCAGACTAGGTTGAACATCTATGTTCCCTCGAACCTTAATCTTGAAACAACTTGTGTCCTCCCTTCTTCAACAAAGAAATTTTGTGAGTTTGAAAATGTGGTTGTTGGTTTGTGGTTCCATCTTTCGACAAAGGCGGCTCAAACATTTAGACGCCATTGGTTGTTTCCACTTTCAATACTCTACGATTGATTGTTACTTTCATCCACATTGCTTATTTTGTGGACTAAATCCAATTCTCTTTATCTCATAACACTCATTGTTTAGCCTTCATAGGAGCAAGATTTTCGAATTCAACAACTTAAGACCGAGTACCTCATCAGCCGATGCTTTGTTATAACCGATTTAAGAGACTTGGAGCGAGTCTGAAATTCCTTCATAGTTTTTTTTTGTTTTGTTTTTTTTTGACAAAGAACCGACTCAAAATACATACCAAAAAAAGTGACAAAAAAAAGTATAGGAAAAGTTACGAACTATATGAGAATAAAAAAAAGATTCGATGAAGACTCTTTTTTTTGTAAGAAGAAGAAAGAAAAACTTATCTGAGTGTGGGAGCTGAGTCTATTATCATGGCCATGCCTTTGATTGATTTCCAGACTTGGCTTCCAATCGATTCAATCAACCATTATTGATAATTCAATCTTGGCTGTGGAATCCCAACACTTAAATAAAGCCATAAATAATCTATCCTTATAGACTTTGTGGTATTCACGAAGGTCTTTGGCCGCTAAACCAATCATGTTTAATTGCTCCAGCTCACGTCTGCCTATGGTGCGGGTCTCAATTTCAGGATTTTCAACACCAATAAGCGTCTCTTATATTCAACTCCTTCTTCGCCTCTATGGTGTGCCCCTTAGGGTTTTCACAATAAGACTCCTCTTTTTATTTCTTTTTTACTCCCTTTGTCTTATGGTGCCTCAACATTCAGGATGTTACCTACCCTTAACCAACTTATTCAGCATATCAGGTTGATTGCAAGACTTTTTTTTTTTTTTTTTTTTTGACTTTGGATGAAGGGGGTTGATTTTTGAGCTGTGAGATGATAGCCAATAAAAAAACAAATAACGACTTTTGCCCCAGTATACTACAATATGAATTTTGGATTTTTTTTGTTGAACCGAACCAATAGTAGGGCTGCCTACGTATCTTGCCGAGACCGAATCGGTAAACTAGTTCCGCAGCAATTTGTTTTTTTTTTTTTTTTTTGAAAGTCAAGTACAACCCATACCAAGAGATCCCTTGAATCAACCCTTGAATATCAACCCAAACATAAGGGTTTTTAATGTCCCGACACTCAATCAATGTATATCTTTTTCACATCATCAGCTTGGACTACCGTTTTCTGTCACTTTCCTTCTATATCTGCCTAAGTAAAGAGCACCATTGGGTAATACACTTTTAACAACGAATGGTCCCCCTCCAATTTGGAGAAATTTGCCCTTAAGGTTTCGGCACTGATGTGGCAAAAGCGTCTCAACACAATTGACCCTCTTCAAATGTCCTGGGACGGGCAACCGTTTGTTGTATGCCCGTGCCATTCTTTTCTGAAAAAAATTTTTTTAAATCATGTCCATGACATACTGATGTCAGACGCTTTTCTTCACATCAAACTTAATTGCTCTAACCGAGTTGATCCCATTCATCATCATCAATTCAGCCTCCACAACGATGCGTAAGATTGATCTCAATCTCTGCAGGTATAGACTGCTTCAGTCCCGTAACCAGTGAATATGGGATAGCGCCCACCTGACGTACGGACGTAGTGCGATAACCCAACAAGCGAAAGGCAAATTGTCTGCCATTGTCTAGAACTTTGCACCATCTTACGAAGATATTTGTTTATATTTTTTGTTAGCAGCTTCTACATCCGTTGCCTTTGGGCTATACGGAGTCGAATTTCGATGCTCAATCTTCAATCGGTAGCATCCTCTTGCATTAAGTGGCTGTTGAATTTGCGGCATTGTCAGTTATTCACTTTTGAGAATACCAAAAACGACAGAATGATGTTGAAATGGATAAATCCTACACGACCTTCTTGGTCACTGATTGAAGTTTTCCTCTACTACTAACTTACTGCTTCCACCACTTTTGTAATAATCATGGCCCCCAAGAGAACCTGTTGACCATTCGATGCGTTCGGTTCTAATCGGTCCAATCACATCCATCCCCCATGCCCACGAAAGGCATTGAGCATAAGACATTGCAATGAAACTCGAAGGGGAGAATGTCTCAAATCACCCATGTATTTGAACTTCCTGACATTTACGGAAATCGTATGAACCCTCTCCATGGTGATCCAATAATATCCTGCTCGAAGAAGTATCTTCTTAGCTAGAACATATCCTTCATATGGGTCCACAAACTCTGAGTGTACTTTCAATCATGATTGTGGAGGCCTCTTGAGCATTTACACACCTTAGCAAGACCTAATCGGGTTTCTTCTGTACAGTAGGGCCTTCCACTTAAAAAAACACCTTGCTAGTCGTCAAATAGTTCCTTTTTTGATTACTAGTTCATCTGACGGACATTCTCCAGACTGAAGATAAGTTTTGACATCATGAACCAAGGCTTAGCATCAAATCCTCCTCAATCACGTTGCAATCGACAGGTTGATCACGAAGTTTGTATGTATAGAAGGTCGATATAGCCGTCTCGAGGTGTTGGACATGAAGATACAGTGGCCATGCATTCTGCAATCTCATTGGCATTCTGGGAATGTTGTCTAAACAACTTTATCGACAACGACCGTTTGACAAAGACCTTGTAAACATGTTGATATGTATGGAGCTTGGGTCTCGAGTTTCCCATTCTCTTTGAAATTTGAAGTCTACCTCAGTCAGTCTGAGTCTCCTAACCCTAACAAGTCTGGATGCCCATTTCAACAGCTAACCTCAGACCCAAATCCCGCTGTCATACCAGACATATTAATTAGGACATAGAATGCTAAGTTTGGGCTGATATAGGGTAATATTCCTTGATTAACATAAGAACACCCTATTATTCAACTCCTTTCCTGTTAGAGTCATACACCATCAAAGAAAACTTCCCAACCCTTGATCGGTTATCGTGAATAGCTTCATCTAACAGATTCTCTTCATCTGGCAAATAGTTTTAATTGGGTTCATATTCTTCATCAATAGGGTCCTCTGCCAAATGATCTGCCAATGCTTGAGCTTCATTGCGGTCCGCGTTATATAGACTATGTCAACTCTGATGAGCATATTTGCCATTTTCGCAAGCCTGCCTGTGGGCATGGGCTTTGAAAATATCATTTCACACGGATCCATACGAGAGATGAGATAAGTAGTGAAGATAAAAGTATATGTTCACATCAACTTCTGCGCTACCCAAGTTGGCACAACACGTTCTTTCAAGAAGGGTGTACATCTCTCGTAAGCGGTAACTTCTTGCGAGGTGAATAAAATGGCCCCGCTCTTTCTTCCCCAGTGTTCATCATCGGACCCATTACACAACAAAGAGTTCCAGTACTGACCTATACAATATCAAAGGTCTTCCCGGCCGGGAGAACCAAACACATGGGGATTGATAGTACTCTTAATGTTTTTTTCAAAAGCTTGTCGACATTCTTCGGTCCCCTCGATGTGGCATTTCTTTTTTTCAAACAACTTAAAGATAGGCTCACCAGTGTTGTTTGTGAGTTGAGCATGAATCTGCTAGATGTAGTTTAACCTTTCCGAGAATGCTCATAACCTCAGTTTTGTTCTTTGGGAGGTGGCAATTCCTTGGATTGCTTTAATTTTTTGAGGATCTCACTCGATAACCTAGGTCTTCGACTACTATAAACCACCAAAAGCTTCTTCCCCGATGGTTACTACCAACTACACATTGTTGCAGGATTAAGCTTGAGATTCACTTCGGAGCCTTTCGAGATCTCCTAATCTTTTTCACATGATCTGACTGTTTCTTATATTTATATAACATCATCCACATAAACTTCTTCATTCTTTATGCATCCTATCATGAAACATGGTTGTCATTGCTCTCATCTAATTGCCCCTCCATTTTGAATCCAAAAGGCATAACCTATAACAATATGTACCCCATGGAAGTGTAAAAGATGTTTTTTCTTTACTGCATCTTCATCATCCATAATAATGTGAGGTAGCCCGCATAACAATCCACAAAAGATGAAACTCATGTTTAGGCCAATTAATCCAGTAAAATATGGATGTTAGGCAGGAAAATCATCTTTTGGACTGCCCTTATCAATCACGATCTCCACACCATTCAAACCTTGGCCGTCGTTTATAGGGACAGTACGATATTGGCTAACCAAGAAGGGTATTGAGCGACTTGAATGACTTTTGGCCTCAAGTTGTTTTGTTGATCTCTTCTTTAATTATTACCTACACTCATGCGGTTTTTCAGTTTTCCTCAACTTCTTCTTCTTTATCGGAGGAAAATTGGATCAATTGGACACTGTGAACAACATGTCAGTGCTTAATCCCGCATGTCATCATAAATGACGCAAAAACATCTTTGTAATAAACAGGGCTTCTGGATTATATTGTCTCCTTTTGATTCGACATGACCCTTACTTAGTCTCCTTGATAATTTCCTGATCCTTCCTCCAATTATCGTCTCAGTTTCACTCATGTTTGGATTTGACTTATTTTCAAAATGAGTTGAAATCCCCCGCCTTACTCTTCCAATACTCTGTCTTCATCATATTCGATTTCTTTTATTTATTATTCATATTAGGTCGAATATTAGATTGGATATTAGATCTTGCAAAAAATTCTTGCATGCTGCCGATCACTAGAATCGTCATAGAAAGAACCTATACAGAAATGAATCAAGATATTAGACTGAAATAAAGATGTCATTACATCTTATTGAAAAGTGAAATAGAATGTTTGAAAATAAAACGACAAGATAAAATCCGAATTAAATCTTGAATAATCGGATGCAAAATAAAAAACAGACAGACTACCAAGACTCGTCTTTAACGGGAGATGGTGCCCCCAATTGTTTAGCGTGACATCAGACCAATGAGGTGCACATCTCTGTCAGCTAGTGCCTTTCTCCGAGTTTCCACCATAATCAACCTCCGACAATTAAATCTTAAAATAGTTGAATCAATTTCTTCTTTCGCTACTTTCATCATTAGGGCTGGAAAAGATGATTGATAAGATCTGTGCGCGGATTTGATGAAATCTTTGGTAGATTGGTTTGTATAGCTGGTAAGTGACCATACATCTTTCTTCTGCTTCTTTGCTTCATTTTGTCCTCGAATCTAGGTGGTACCTAAGCCAAAAGTACCGATGTCTCTTTCGTAGACTCAACAGGGTAATCCTCATTCCCCTTGCAGGCAGATTCCTAAGCCTTTACCCGCTCGGGGAACCCATGTTTCACATTCATATTTCACCAACCCATTCCCTACGCTCATTGGCTATTTGGTTTTTTGAATGACACTTCCCTTCTGGACATGCTCAATCACCACTACCTCAAAGCTTGATAAACTAGTGCCTCATTCTCATGTATCCGCCTTATAAAAGGGAGTAGAACTTTGTAGATTGACAAATCCCCCCTCACCATGACAACAATCACTTCTTTGTCGGTCGTATTCAAACTTATCATTTGGATGCAACGTGAAGTGACGGCTCCAGCCCTTAGCACAATGGCCTCCCCAACAATAGATGTAGGACGCGTGAATCCAACACTTTACAATCACGCTAAATCCATAGTCCCTATGGTTAGTATGAGCTCTATCTCACCAATGCATCTGTTTTTTGCCCATCAAAAGCTCTAACCCATACAGTGTTTGGGTCGGAAAAAGGAGTATTCAACGTTAAGGAGACTATTAAAAGTTTTGGTGTTTTGGGTTGGCTGTGGGTGTACGCCTTTCAGTCCTGCTCTATTCAATTTCTGTAGGTTTGTTTTTAAAAAAGGACCAAATCGTTTCCTCCAAGATCCTCATCAATTACACGCGAAGTACTATGAAAGCTCAACTTTACAGTGATAGTAGGCCTGTTGGTATGTCCTGTACCTTCCTTTGGGTCGTTCATCATCTTAAAAGTGCTGCTGTTTACCCTCAATATTCCCCAGCAATCTTCTCTACTGCCTCACTGTAGACTTACTAGGCACATGGGCTTCATCAAAATTTTCATTACAAACAACACCACAACATCCCTTACGATGTTCATACAGATGTATTAGCAGAGACAACAAAGAGATTGGGCTGAGTTTTTCTTAATTTTCCACCACGGAGTAGTTGATGTTGCGATCTTCCTTAGAATTTCTCTGCCTCTCCTTCGTGACCGGATTCTTTATTTGTATTTGGTCTTTTTTAGTTTTCCTTTCCTTAATTCCATCGGGACATAACATCTTCCTGAACGGGGTTTCCTCCACTTCCATCTATTGCTTCATTAATTCTTTTCGCCTTGTATGATCCAATGAATAGGCTCATCTTCCAGGAACAACTTTGGGTTTATCATGGGAGCTGGATACTGGCCTAAATTCCAGGAGGAAATGGGCCCCTTGCACAATCAAGATTGTTTTTTGGCCTTTTTGGACAAACCTATTTTGCCTTACTCGGAACCTTGCCCCAATCATCTTCAGGCTCCTTTCAACCGTTTAAGATGGGTGTGTTTTGATGGACTCAACTTTTCAACACACTTTCGCCCTAAAGGCATATTTTTGTTTAATCACAACATTGGCTGACTTCTCATCCAGTGTCCCAACCCTAAGGATGGCTGATAACGAATGCAAATCTTCATGACCCGTCATCCATTCTCGCATGTTTTGTTTCTATGCCACTCCTGGCAATGGATCTTGATTATTTGGGTCGCACTCGGAACTTTCACACTATAATTCGATTAAGAATCGATATCCTGAATGGCCTTTTCACATACAAATCCAACATCTCTCTATTTGTCCCTGGCATAAACAATAATGCGCGAATCTTAGAGGATATCCAAATTTCTAGGGGGAGGATTCGACCATCTTTCTCTCAATAGGACCAAAACATTCAACTCCCTTAATTTTTGAAACAAGCTACATACACTCCCAATAGGAGTGAACTCACCTTAGCCATTTCCCTTTTTGTATCTGGTCTGGTCGAAAGGAATGTCTACGCCGTGGTTTGATGAACTTTGGGGGTGTTTGGGATGTTGTGGAGTATGGTGTCACGCCAGTAGTTTGTTTTAAGAAAGTGGGGTGCAATTGGTTGTTCTTAAAACATGATAGGGATGTATGGTACAGAATATTGTGAGCTTGGGAAGAAAATAGTGTTGTGGATTGAGGAATTACCTTTGCCCTGTTCTAGGCGCTGATCACAATATCGGCCACATCCCCTGCTCTTCTTCCCTTCCAATATTTGCCAGAACCATTTGAAGTCAACTTGTGTTTGGCTTTTAAGGCGGCTGACTTACAATCTTTCAACTTGATGCCATTTCCCCACACATTTCCCCTACCTTAATACTCACGAATGTCCTTCCCTACGGGCAGAAG
The DNA here is from genome assembly GCA_027704765.1 of Solanum habrochaites. Taxonomy (NCBI): domain Eukaryota; kingdom Viridiplantae; phylum Streptophyta; class Magnoliopsida; order Solanales; family Solanaceae; genus Solanum; species Solanum habrochaites. The sequence goes on from JAKWJA010002494.1 coordinate 33,326,228, forward strand.
CAATAGTGGAAAGTAATTCAGGTATCTATTTTGCCCTTGGGAGAAAACGTCGAATCATCTCTGACTTCCTTCATCGTGGTTAACCCCCTAGCAAGCTTGTTCCCTCCATCGAGAGCATATTCAAGGAAATTGTCCGTGGTCTTTTTCTCATGTTGGCTACCTGATGAGCGATCTGAACACATGTCAATATTATATTGGAATTGTGTACAAAAACATCGAGCCAAAATCATCCCATGTGTGCCGAGTTGGTGATATCCCTTATCTTGAATCCATTCAGATCAATCCCTATGAGCTTTCCCCAAAATAGGCCATAAATTAAGATCGCTGTGCCGTCTGCACACCCCTCAATTGTGGCAATATCTCTTTAGATGAGCTATGTGTCCCTCCGTTACCATCGTATTTTTCAAACTTTTGAGTTTAAAAATCCGGCAGGCAAATTGGACGTGAGGAAACATACACAATCACTGAACGAGATGCCTTTGTGCTCCTCAGTCATTGCAGATCTCTTATATCTGTTCAACCTCTTCATTTCTTAGTCTTTCTTGTGCTTCATGTTCCTCAATTCCTACCTCCTCACAAATTTCACAGGACAACTATATTGATGAATGTGGGGATGATAACTTGGAATTTTAATTGTCTCTTCAAAGAGTGTAACCCTGCTCACGTCGAACTTTGGGGGAGGATCGCTGTTGGATTTCACCATCGTGACTTGCGGGATGCTGTTTAGTCGGGCAGTTGACACAAGAGTGGATTAATTATTACATAGGCGATTCGAGGGCGCTGCCATATAGTTCCAGCGACATTGGATGTGTTAGCATAGGGGTTCGAATCCAGGGGGATATAATCGGAATCGCTTTCCGACACCTGGGGAGAGGTTTGAGACAATAATTTGTTTAGAATAGTCTCGTTGAGATGTGGGGTTGCTACTCATCCAAGCCTCGTACGCTCTGCCATGTGTTGTCTTAACACCCTATCTCTTCTGTTGTCCCCTTTCTTGTGAAGTCATCTGGTTTTGGATCTCCATCATCATTGTCCGATTCATTTCCCGTCCTCTGGGGCCATTTTCTGTTTCCCTTTTCGATCTGTTTGAAGGATGGATGCCAGTTTAACCACAAACAACCAACTTTAAGCGAGGATGAGTCCCTCCTCGTTCTCTCTCTATCTCTCTCTCTCTCTCCCTCTCTCTCTTTCTCCTCTTTCTCTGATAGAGTAACAAACCGATTAAGTGTTACAAGTTATGTCACATTGTAGCACATAAAATTACTTCAATATTGGAGGAGGGGACCTCCAAGGTGTCATCCCGGCTTACTAGGCATTCTTCTCTCATTAGTTTTGTTTATATTTTATTATTATTATTACTTATTTCTTTATTTATTATCATGCGGAATAGTATTTTTTAGGGACAAAAAAGAAAAGAACAAGAGAAGATATTAATAATAATAATTTTGATCGAACACCCTAGGTTTGCCTATGACCATGTTGGGCCATGAATCAGATCTTGCATAGTGTCGAGAAGATATTAATATAACTTTTTTTTTTCATAACATAGCCAACTAAGGAGACCAAGTAAATCTTTTTCATTCATTTTAAAATATTTGAACAATGATTGGAAAAAAAAAAATTAAAAAAACCCCCCCAAATTTTAAAACTACCAACAGAAAGCTTGGACTTATATTACTCAAATGCCCATAAATATCAAAACGAAAAAAGAAAAAAACTAAATAATAATAGACTGGGAAATAATCACTACTATATAAGAGCTTTAAAAGAAATCTGAATCCTCGAACTCTCAATCATCCCAAGGTCCAAGCGCTCTTATAAATCTTCGCCAACGTTTCGGTAGATATGACCAAAGCACGGGCCTGTTGGCCCAACCTCTCATCTTTCTGGTTTAACTATCTAGCAATAAACAAATATGTTGAGTTCACCCTGAGTTGTGTCTTCGGTCTCTGCTTTCAGCCATATGTCCATAACAATTCCTTGTAACCGTGGTGAGCAGTATTGACTTCATGTCGCCAATTCCCTTTGTTCTGGAGCTCTTCAATTTGAAGGTGAAGTGCATCTCGCTCGGCTATCCTTTGACCGCCTCTCAATCTCACAGTCTGCCTGATAAGCACTAAAACGCCTTCATTTCGCTTTCCCTCTTCCATAGTCGTTTTAACTTGAGTTTGAGTCTAGACTGTGCGCAGATAAGTTGGGCCTTTTCTTTCGTATAACTCCTCTTCCTGTTGCTTCATAGCGCCCGTGGCGAATTCCCAGTCTTTCTTGTAAGGTTAGGAATTGAGAGCGTTGTTTTCTAACTCTAACTTCAAATATCGCAGCACTTTGGGGCCAACTTCCTCTTTAGCGTTTTTCAGTCATTACTGTATATATCGCAGAGTAATTTGTAGCTTCTTCTTTCGACTTTGGGCGAGCTTGCTTAATCTTAACTCACGTCTGCTTTCTCGGATCTATAGGTCCTTTATTGACCTTCTTCTGGCTAACCTTAAAAGGGGCTGATGCACTGAACCCAGTCTAAAGTATGCTTGTCCCAACGCCGCCTCTTTGGGATCCTTCACCACTACTCGTGGGACTTAGAGTACGCATCCCCCACCAAATCTTACATCTCTCTGATGCCTAAAGTATCTGGTGATGAATCTCATACATGAATTCACGCATATCTTCCATTGGGGTTGTTAAAACTGCTGGCGTCGCCCATTGTCGCATGACGTCTAAGTGTCATGTAAGTTGGACACCTCGAAACCCATTAGAACAAATGAACGATCAAAGTAGACTGTATATCACCGCTCGGCCGATGGAAACCAATGATAATTCCACACAATCTTGTCACAATCAGATTATTGAGGTGTTTGCTGGTTGCGTTCCTTCCAAATCTTCAATACCATTCGGAAAACTGATGAGCGTTGATTCTTTCTTTGTGACCCCTCCAATATAATCATCACACTCTACTTTAAAGTCCATCTACATAAGGTGATGAAATGTTATGTTCAATAGCCATAGTTGTAATAATATTCATCCCTCAAATTAGGCTTGCCCATCTTATCCTTTTTGTTCAATAGTTTAAACACGATCGAGTCTGCCAGCAATCCTGGGACAGTGATATTAGGCGTTTTTCTCAAAGCTGTAAGGACTGCAGACCAAGTTCAAGCTAATCTTTCCTCCCTTTTTTGGAAATACCATTATCCCCAAAAAGCCACCACGAAAGCATCACTAACTGTGTGCGTCCGTCAAGAACGACACCCATTATTACGGAGGTTTCTTTCCATAGACTCGATCCAATCACTTTTGCCCATATCTTTTGTACAAAAAATTCTAAACGGGATAACACCCAGCCATTATTGAACAACCACCTATATCATTCTCATTTAATGCAGTAGATTCTAGACCTCCTCCCATTAGATATGTTTTGGTATCATATTCCGCTTCTTTTTTTGTGAATGATGGTGTACCTTTCCAATAATGCCCCTATATCCTCAAGGGTGGGGGTGAGTTCAATCAGAAAAAGGAACCATTCCGTAACGGGTCCCAAAATCAACGATGCTTCTATCAACATCCTCGTGGCTTCACATACCAAAAGACAGGGGTCGTAGAAAATTCCCCAAGCTTTTGAACACCATTCCTCGTCATGGTTTGTCATATTTTCATACATGTGCAAATATGTTTGGGCGCCTTATCCACTATCACTGAACTCGAGGGTGATGGTCCCTCGTTGTCTCTTATATGCCCCGTTCCATATGGGTTATATTTGCCCTATATTATGATAGTGGGTCAAACTGAGGCTTAATCAATACTACATTTTTTACGAAGAATAACGAAAAATTCAAACACACACAAAAAAATAAAAAATTATAAATAATATATTTTTTAAATAAGAATAAGTAAAATCATAAACACACAAAAGCAATTTTTTTTTATTTTATTATTTTTTTAATAAAATAATCATAATCAACCATACACACACACATAAAAGGTAATTTTTTTTATTCTTAGTATTATTATTTTTTTTTTACAAATAAGTTTTTTAAATAAGACTGAGCGAAACTATATATAGTCTCTTCTATACTAATCTATTATATCCTTAATAGCCCTACCCATTTTTCCAAAACGAAAATCTTATATACTCGATTGTATTTATTTTTGTTGATTAAGGTTCAATCTTCTTTTTTTTTTTTTTATCTGATTAAGAAAAGCTTGATGGTAAGAATAAGATTTTTTTCTATTTTTCAAAGCAAAAATGAATTTTGAATATAAAAACTATGTTTAATAACAAACTGATTACGTCAAACTTTAATTTTGGTATTTTTTGTTATAGTCATTTTTCATTATAATTCAATTTATCTAAGCCGACTCAACATTTTTATATCTTCCCCATAATGCAAGCAATAACACAAAATATGTACTGATTCTCAAGTTAGGGATACTTCTCCGAAGACGGCTCTACCCTTGTGTCGACTCCCGATTAATTCCACATTTCCCGATGCAGATAAATCGAATCTATGAGGGAGAGTCCGTGTTGAGGCTTGGGTTTACAGGTACACATCTAATATGGAAGGTGTCTATACTGGCCCATAAACTCGCGACTACTCGAGTCGAGAGGGATTAGCTTACCATAGCAGACCCTGTTCTGGCCTCAACGTTAGTCCTTCCCCACCTAAGACATCTGTTACTATAGAATCTTTCCCATTAGCGTTGCCGCCTCGATGGTATCTCATGGCTCGGGAGCGTAATCCGCATCTCGAAAGTATCTCAGAAACGCAGATGGATGCGCTAGAAAACGACAATTATATACTAGTTAACCTATTATCAAAAGGGTAATGAGGCAGTCAATAACATATTATGCAATTAACACAATCTTCACAAATCGATAGTACCTAAATACACAAAACAGTCATGGTAAAGTCCTGTTTACAAGCTCGCATTCTAGTTCCGCCCCCCCAGCAGAGTCGCCAGAGATGTCACAGCCACCCTTTTCGCGCGCGGCGTAAGGTTTTTTCTCCCATTTAAGTGACTTATATTAAAGGGATTATTTTTGATTTTTTCAGAGTCGCCGACTTGGAATTGAGTACGTTGTTCAAGTCCACCTTTTGGTGTTTAATCCCTACTCTCAAAGGAAATGGCCTCCTTTGTTGGTCTGTAAACGAGTTTCGGGTAAAGGAATTCTGTGTTGACAATGGAGGTATTAGGCATCCCTGCGCAGTCCCGTGGTTCACGTGGTTCGCGCACGGTCGCTTTAGGACTTTAAGTTGACTTAAACAATTTATTATATGTAATTATTACAAATATATTACCCTCATTCTTTGACTTATTAAATATCTGTAAAACTACCATTGTTTATATTAATACTATGCCCTTAATTAAAATGTATAATACACATCTAAATTAAATCAAAGCAAAACAGAATAACATAAGAGTTCTCTTTATGATTATTATGCTTTTGTTTTTAGTTATTAATTTTTGTTTTTATTATTGCTAGTTTTACATTTTTTTTTACCTTTCTCATCTTTTCTATTATTATATTTATTGGTTATTAGTATTTTGTTATTATACATTCAAGGTTTTATTTGTTTTTGTTTTTTGTGCAACTTATTTTTTTGTTTGGACAAAGAACTTTCAAAAAAACATAAATATAAAAATTCTTTCCTCTTCAAAAATGAATTTTTTTTATATTAGTTTTTTAACTTCTTTTCTATTTTTTTTTTTTGTGTATTCTCTCTTCCTTCTTTTTTTTTTTTGTATGTTCTTTTTTCACATTGTTAATTATTTTTGAACTTTTCTCCCTTTTTTTTCCTTTATATTATTATTATTATATTTTTTATTTTTTTATTCGATTTTTTTACCGTCACTAACATTAAATAAAATCACTAACTAAAATTTCAATATATGTACAGAATAGCTACACTTTTATCATTATATAACTTAAATATTAAAAATAATGACGGGGACAATACTTTTTACTTATAGAAAATAAACTGGGTTTATTTAAAATAGTAAAATCATCATGGTTTGATATAATAATTTCACACTAAATATAATTATACCCATGATCTGAACATAAACTGATATGCACGTTTTTTATGAAACATACTTCATAGCAATAACATATACATATTAGGGTTTTTAAACATACGCGAAATTTTTAACAACTTTCAATATATATTTGCCATTCAATTCTCGCATTATCATGCACATAAAACTAATATAAAATTAAATATGTATTACCGTTCTTGTGGAAATTATTTTCATCCAATAAAAAACATGCGAATAGGAACCGCGACTGTAAACCTCAACTTCACCTTTTGTTTTTGAGGTCCCAAGCACAATAGTAAATTAGTTCTGAGGTTGGTTTGGAGAAAGAGTCTCTGTTTGTTTATGTAGATTTTTCTTTTCAGCACATGCTTTCCTTCTGTCTCTTCTTCTCGTGGCTTGTGCCTTTTTTTTGGTTTGGGTTTTCACCTGCTACACCGTTGCGACTCCTTGCGGATTTTCGTTCTTTTTTTTTTGCGTGGAGTTCCTTTTTCGTTTTTGTTCTCTGATCCTCTCTGCTTCTTCTTCTGGCTTGTTTCAATTTCTTTATAGTATTACGTAGTTATAGTAGTGTACGTGTGTAAGTTTGTAACGTGGGGTCGTGGGGGGGAGTGGGGAAAATGGAGTGGTTTCCCTTTTTTTTTTTTTTAATTATTTATGATTACATAGAATATAGATATAGATATATATATCTATATATAATATATACATAGATATGATTTAGATATATCTTTTTTTTTCTTTTAAACAAGCAAAATAAACGTTTCTAAATAAAATTATATCTAGTTGTTTTTAATTTTATATCTTTAAAAATACAAATAATGAAAATATAAAAAGTCAAAATATATTACATTTAGATTGATAAATATTTATGCTTTAAATATTAGTGTTAAAATTAAATTTGGTAAAATTACGTGTCTACACTATCCTGTACAAGGACAAGAGCAGAAAGGTTCTAGAGATTACAAAGCAGTGGCGTTGAGGTTGAGTTGGAGAAGAGTAACCCCCTAGTGTCGAAACGATACTCAACCGACTCCTACTGAGTAATCTGAAGTGGGCAAGTTTACACCTGAGCAGGTGTTAAGGGAGATCATCCATTAACCATCAGGGCACCAGATAGGTATTCACCTTCATTACACTGATCTATTGCTGACTGATGAGAGAGCCAGAGTCTTTTGATGAGGCCCTACAGGTAAAGGATTTGATCAATTGGAACAAGTCCTGGATAATGGGATGAGGGCCACTTGAGAAGAATGATACATAGTGTTACTGAGTTACCAGGCAGGGAAGAAGCTTTGCTGAACCAGTTGGGTGTTCAAATCAAGACTGAACCAGATGGCACAGAAGGTCAGCTCGTTTAGTGGTTAAAGGATCTATTCACAAAGAAAGGTTAATTGATTTGCTGAAATATTTTCTCCTGTGTAAGTTAACCTCTATTCGATAAGGCTGTTGAGTATTGTTGCATCAGAGAAGTTGCTCTAGAGTCAATGGACTGTAAAAACAGCGTTTTAACATAGATCTGACAAAGAGATCTATATGCCGCAACCGGAAGGATTTGTGTTGCCATGCAAGGATACACATGGTGTGCAAGCTACAACCAAAGCTTGTAATTTATAAAATCAAGCACCAAGTAAGTGGTTAACAAGAAATTTGAGCTCCCTTCATGACCAAGAGTGATTCTGCAAAGCTTGAAAAGGATCCTTGTTGTTACTTTAAGAAATACAACTACTTCATATGTTCTTTCTACTCTTGTATGTGGAATGAATGTTGCCTTGCCGGATCTAGTATGAGGGAGATTTAACAATCTGAAGACAAGGTTTTGTCTAGGCATTTGAGATGAAATGGATTTGGGTCAGCGAATCAGTTTGGGAATGAAGATTCTCGGGATAGATCTGTTGGCCACTTTTAACTCATCTTAGAGTTGTACATTGAGAAGGTGCTGAGCAGATTCAGGGTTAATGATGCGAAACCCTACTACTTCCATTGGCAAAATCACTTTAAAAATTGTCAAGGTGCATCACCCAAACTGCCGATGTAGCGTGTCACTGGCCTTGTTCCCCATGCTTTACAGTTGTAGTTTGATGTAGGCTATGGTCTGCACTAGACCGATATAGCACAATGCAGTGGAGTTGTTAGGAAGGTACAATGCGAACCCTGGGAAAGAGCATTGGGAATCTGAGAAGTTTCTTCTGATATATATGACAAGTACAATCCCGGACTTCACTTTGTTTTTGGCAAAAGCCCAAGTGACCTAAAGGGTTGTTTGTGTGGATTCTGATCCTTGGTTGGTATGTGACTCGAGCAAGAGTAAATCCGGGTACATTACACCATAGGTGGAACAGTAGTGGAGTTGGATGTCCGGCTTTCAGAAGTGGTGTTTCTCTTTTCATCTACTGCAGCTGAGTATGGGGCAATATTGAAGCTGAGAAAGAGATGATATGGCTTGCAGGAATATCTTGAGGAATCCGGAAGAAGCAGACGAGGAAGATTTTTTTACGCATAAGCTAAGTCATGCCAGATTCCATACAGTTGGTAAAAAATCCAGGTATAATCAGTTCGAAGTAACAAAGGCATCATCAAAGGCGATACCATTTCACTTCACTCGCAGGGCAGTGGAGGATTGTTATATGGACTTGGAAAGATAGAGGGGTGTGCAAAGAACCCGACAGACTGATTTGATCGAAATTTTGTTTGATGTTGGAAACTGGGGGTTTATCAACAACCTCTGTTGGTCTTTTGTAGTTGTTTGCTACAGATGTTCGGTCGGAAAGATGTTGATGATTAAGATATTTTTTTTAGAATGTACTTTATTGGATTACTTGTAATCATCTCCAAGTGGAGAAATTGTTAGGTTGTTGAGCCCTGATTATTCTCCAATTTATTCTCGTGTACAAAGAACTCTATTTTATTTAATATAAGAACCCCACCGGCCCTGACAAGTTTATCACGAAAGAGGTATTTACCTACAAAAATAATTGGTTTTCTGTTTCTCTCTCTGAGATCTCTCATCTCTTTCTCTTGAAAGTTTTTGTGTTCTTCATTCATCAAGTGTGTGCGCGTGAATTCGATCCTAACAATGAGTTCACAAGTTAGATCTTGCTAAAAAATAAACAGTTTTACGTTGTAGGATTACCAAGTGTTTAAGATAATTAGAAATAAAAACAGGAAACCAAACTCTAAGTCAAAGTAGTTTATATACAAAATGGTATAAGTATAATTATTTAATTATGTTGAGTCAAGTAGTTAAGTATAACTCAATGACAACTGTCATTGATCTTATTCTGCTTAGTGTAACAGAATACTATTCAGTTGTTAGGAAGATAGATGTAGTCAAATATAGCAGGTGTGTATATATAATGTAATCTACGTAGTGTAAAGTCAGTTAGTGAAATAATAATGCTCAATTCCTAATTCATTTTCTCCAATTACTCTCTATCTTCTAACTGCTTAATATGAAGAAGTTCATGGAGTTTAACATGGTATTAGAGCTCTACGCTTTCTAACTCCATTATTAATCAATCATTTTTTTTCAAACAATTGGAGTGCATTCAGGTTCAATTGCGAAGATGTCGATTGAGAGTGATAACACAGGCAATGGCACGACTAAAAGTGTGGTAATCGATCAACATTACCCTTTGTTTCTTCAATCGTGTGATACGCCAGGAAGTTCATTGATCTCGATCAAATTAACTGGTCCAAAAACTGTGCGTTGTGGAGCAGCACCATGCGCATCAGTTTGCTTGGTAAAAGCAAATTAGGCTTTGTCAATGACCGACATCCAATCAAAAAGTTTGATTCATCATTGCATCAACTTTAGGGAAAATGCAATGCTATTGTGCTCTCGTGGATCATGAATTTAATAAGCACGGAATTACTCAGCGGGATCATCTACACATCCAGTGCATACAAGGTATGGTTGGATCTATAAGAGAGATTCGATAAGGTTAATGACTCTAGAATATTTCATCTTCATAAGCTACTGTCCTATCTATTTCAAGGCACATCTTCAGTTTCAAGTTATTTCTCAAAGATGAAGGAGATCTGGGCTGAATTTGATACCTTAATCCCTGTCCTTGCTTCAACTGCATTAAATTGAGGAAATACAGTGAGCACTTCGAATACTAATGCCTTCTACAGTTCCTCATGGGTCTCAATGAATCCTAATCTCAAATATGTGGCTAAATTATGTTGATGACTCCTACACCATCTATAAACAAGGTGTATGCTATGATCATTTCTGAGCAGAGTAGAAGATCTATAAATTCTCCTATTCTATCTGATAATCCAGAAGGAATTACGTTATTGAGTAACAGTAAAGGTAACATTCGTCTAGGACATGGTGGTGGTCGAGGCGGTGTCTCGAGAACAATTATCCAGGTGGAGGTCGTGGTGGATCTGGTACTCCAAACCATTACTCTGATAGTTATGCTAATACACCTCGCAGATTTGATGTAGTGTGTGAGTAATGCCATATTCGAGGTCATTCCAAAAATGCTTGCTACAAACTTGTTGTTTATCTTTCAGATTACAAGCAGAAGAAGAAGTACAACAATTCTTTTGCAAGAGACAATCCATCTGTTGTGGACAAAATGGTAACAAGTTTTGTTCTATGACTGGCGGCAATTTTGGTGTTTCTCTCAATTTTGCAGGACCTTCAAAGATGCAGCAACATGATGAATCTAACCAGCCTGAGAAAGCTAATGAAATCCTCACTAAGCTACCACAATTCATTAAGGAACAATATGATAAGATCCTATTGATGCTTGGCTCTAAACCTAAAGACACTCACTCATCTATGGCAGCAGGTATGTCACTGTGGTACACTTACTGAGAGAAACTCAATGGATAATTGACTCTAATTCATCCAGTCACATGGTTGAGTTATTACAGTTGTTAACCAACATTAGAAGTGTTTCACACCTTAAGGAGACTCAAGTACTTCTACCCACTGGAAATGTATCCAGTGTAAGTCATATAGGTTTCTCTTGTGTATTCGCCAACCAGATGTAGTCCACAATGTTATCAAATCCCGGATTTCAAGATAAATCTATTATCTTCCAAAACGGACCCAAAGAATTGCAGGGGGCAGGCAATCTCCCCCAATTTTGTATTTTCAGGACCTTTTCACTGGTCAGGTGAAGGGGATTGGTAGGGAGAAGGGTGACCTATACATTCTTACAAATCACTACAGTAAGAAGCATATTACTGAGGAAGTTCCAAGAAGCAATTCAGTACAAACTTGTGCAGTTCAATCAATGCAAACCAGTGAGATAGATGTTGGCCTTTGGCAAGAAGCCTGGTCATGTTTATTGCTGGGGGAGTATGAAGACACTAGGAGTTATGGGTCAGGTAAAAACTTTTTTGTGAGTCCAAGGTTGGCTCTTGCAGTGTTTGTCCTCTAGCTAAACAAAGTAGACGTCCATTTCTTTTAAAAACTACTAGATCTAATTCATTTTTTGATCTCATTCATGGAGATGTATTGAATCCATTCCCACTTACAATGGCAAAAGATACTTCTTAACGCTTGTAGATTATCACTCCAAGTATATGTGGATTTTTCTTTTACCTACTAAGTCTGATGTAATTACTGCTATTACTTCCTTCCTACTCATAGTGAAGAATGTATATACTTTCTCTGTCAAGTTTCTCAGTATTGACAATGGATGTGAGTTTTTTAAATCTTCCATGAAACAGTTGCTACAATCCTTAGGGATTATCCACCAGAGTTCTTGTGTGTTCACTCCTCAGCAGAATGGAGTAGCTGATAGGCGACATAGAAAATATTGGAGGTTGCCAGGGCCCTCAGATTTCAAGGAAAGGTTGCACTCAAATTTTGGGGATAATGTGTTAATACTGTCACCTACATCTTCAATAGGCTTCCCACTCCAGTACTTTAGGTTCAGTCCCCGTTTGAAATACTTCATAAGTTTTCCCCTTTCTTGGCTCATATGAGAACATTTGGTTGCCTGGGGTATGTTACACAGGTCAAAAGTTGGACAAGTTCACTCCAAGATCTTATCTTGCTGTTTTCCTAGGTTATTCATCAACACAAAAGGGCTACATCATGTATGGTCTAAGTTCAAAGATATTTTGTGTTAGCAGAGATGTTGTATTCAAAGGACGATATTTACCCTTTTAAGCATGTCACTGCCGAGCTACCTCCTTTATTTCCTTCTCTAGATATACCCCATCCAATATTGCTCCTCCGAATAACTTAGTTGTACCTGTTGATACCTCCATACACACTCGTGCCTCTTGTTCTTTCGATCCCTGATTCTCCAAATGTGTCTACAGTTGAACCTCCTCCAGTTGTGGTTAGGAAATCATCCAGAACATCTAAGCCTACGGTATGTATGAATGATTAATTATCAGAGACGCATGGAATGCAAATTGTTTGTTTTTTTTAAAGTCTATACACACACGCTTATCAGCGGCGCGTATAATCAAGTCTCTTCCTCATTCAATACTGCATTATTTTCTTATTCAGCTATTATAGACCCTGCTACTTATTATGAGTCTTTGCATGATCCTAAGTGGATTGCAGCCATGAAAACCGAGACTCAAGCTCTATAAGACAATCTACATGGAGCATAGTTCCCTTACCACCTGGTAAACATCCAATCGGATGCAAATGGATATTCAAGATAAAGTACACTGCCTCAGTATCTATGGAGAGATATAAAGCCAGATTGGTGGCAAAGGGGTTTAGTCAACAAGAGGGGTTATATTATACTGAGAGCTTTTTTCTTGTGGCCAAGATTGTCGCAGTTAGGTCTGTGGTTTCTATAGCTGTTGCAAAAGAGTGGTCTATCTTGCATATGGATGTTCACAATGTGTTTATTCATGGAGACTTATTGGAGGAGGTGTATATGGAGGTTCCACCTGGGTTTGCTAGCCAGGGAGGAACACACAATGTCTGCAAACTCCATAAATCACTGAATGGCCTCAAGAAGGCTCCAAGACAGTGAAACAGGAAACTTATAGATACCTTGGTCCAGCTGGGCTTCTCTCAAAGTCACTATTACTACTCTCTATTCATTAAGGGGTCTGGTGGGGACTTAGTAATTGTCTTAGTGTATGTGGATGACCTTCTTATAACTGGTAGTAGAGATCATCTAATACAGTAGAACAGAAATGATTTGAAGCTTAAGTTCAAGATGAAGGACTTAGGAAAATTAAAGTTCTTCTTAGGTATTGAGTTTGCTAGGTCCAAAAGAGGCACTGTGACAATCCAAAGAAAATATGCATTAGAGCTGGTATCCGAGATGTGATTAAGTGGCACCAAACCATTCACTTCACCCTTGGAAACAAACCTAAAACTTACATCTACTGAGTATGACACATTCATAAATGAGGAATCTATTGAAGAAAAGGACAAGTTACTGACTGATCCTAGTCAATATCAAAAGTTAGTAGGAAGATTACTCTACTTAACCATGACCAGGATTGACATTTCCTATGTGGTTCAAGTGTTGAGTCAGTTTATGCACAAGCCCAAACAGTCACATATGGAGGTTTCCCTAAGAGTGGTCAAGTACATTAAGGGAGCACCTAGACTTGGTCTGTTAATGCCAGTAGACGTTCCAACAAACTTGAAGCTTATTGTGATTCAGACTGGGGTGGATGTCTACAAATCAGGAGATCAGTTACAGGTTACCTGGTCAAGTTTGGGATTGCAGTGGTGTCATGGGAATCCAAGAAGCAAGGCTCAAGCTGAGTTCAGGAACATGTCATCTGTAGTTGCATAGTTAACATGGTTAATTGGCCTGTACAAGGATCTAGGAATTTTAGTTGAAACTCCAATACATTTTTATAGTGACAGCAAGGCTGCGATTCAAATTGCAGCAAATCCTATATTTCATGAGAGAACAAGCACATCGATATTGACTGTCACCTTGTTAGAAGAAAAATTGTACAAGGTACTATCCATACTCATCATGTTTCCACAAAAGAACAACTAGCACACTTGTTGACCAAGATCTTAGGAAGACAACAACATGAGTATTTATGTCAACCTGGTTGTAAAGTATATTCAACCATAGCTTGAGGGAAGGTTGTTGAGTCAAAAAGTTAGTAAACAATTGAAACGGCTCATTGACTTATTCTGCTTAGTGTAACAGAATACTGTTAAATTTTTAGGAAGATACCTGTAGTCAAGATAGAGGTGATGTGGTGGGTATAGATTAATATATAAATATATATATATATATATATATATATACATGATGTATTTCGGTCCAAACTGAGTTTGAAAGATATCTTCCAACCATAGCTTGAGGGAGGGTGTTGAGTCACAAGTTAAGTATAATCAATGACCAACTGTCCATTGATCTATTCTGCTTAGTGTTGTAACTAATCATGTTTAAGTGTTTAGGAAGAAACTGTAGTCAAAGCTAGCAGGTGTGTGTGTGTGTGTATATCTAAATCATATATATCTTATATATTATATATATATATATAGATATATATATATATATGTTATCTATCTAGTGTAAAGTTAGTTAGTGAAAATAATAAGCGCTCAAAATTAACCTAATGACACCTTTTATAATAAACAACTCAAAAAGCAATTTCTTTTTTTTTTAAATGGAAAAACCCTAAAAAAAGTTCAAAAATATGCTTGCTCACTTTTTTTTTTGAAAAAAAAGAAAGAATGTGATGAGAGTCAAATCTTGACTACAATTGGTACCAACAGTTACGATTGAAGGTAAATCTCTCATTCCCTTTTTTTCTTTTAAGATTAAATTCAAGGTTATTCCTACAGATTCAGGTGATGCCTCAAATATACTTAAGGATCAACAAGATCTGTTCATCTTGCTTCAAACAAAGGTTTTGAATTGTACCAATCTTCATGTTTCAAGTGTACTCGCGACAAAGAATGATCCTATATCACACATATTTGAAACATTTGATTATAGGACATTTTTCAATATGCACTCACTCTCACACTCTCAAGAATGTTCAATGCACTGTTGTCTACCATACGCCTTGGACCCTTATGTAAATCTCCCACTAATATCGAACATTTGAAATGCAGATTATGTAGGGCGCTTGTCATTGGCTTGTACTGTAGGTTTAGGGATGGGTCGGATATTATCTGGAATAAAAGTGACTAAATTCCTCCTTGAGCGTTACACAGAATTTGTACTGTTAATGATTGGTACGCCTTTGGCGTTAGATCCTTTTCATTGTTCTCCACCCTTTCAACTTCTTTTGAAATTTCATTTTTTGACGCTTTTCCCTTCTTTTTTTTTTCCGTTTATTTCGACTTCTTTTGACTTCTCATTTTTTGGAGCTTTTCCCTTTTTATTTTTTTTTCTCTCTTTGTTTTGACTTCTTTTGAGCCCTTATTTCTTGGAGCTTTTCTTATATTTCACCTCTTTATTATAATTTTTTCTCCTTTTTGTTGGAGTATTTTCCTTCCCACCTTTCATTGACCCTGTAAGGGTATATTTTTTGTCTTTCTTTATTTCTTTCTCCTTTTCTTTGTTCCTTTCTTTATTTTTTGCTCTAAAAGTCTTTGCTTCTTTGATTTTGAGAGGCTCGATATCTTTGCTTTAAAAGATTTCAAACATGGATCTCCTCTTATAATTTGCACATTTTTGGTGCACTCAAGAAGGTTGGGCCAAGAGAGGATAGTACTTGTAAGCACTCAAAAGGGTAGTGATTAAGATGTAGTTGTCCAAAGAAAGGTTTCAGGCTCAAAGTGGGAAAACTAGGGATTAATGTAATTTGGTAGGATTTGAAAGGCATTATCGGGTCAAAAAAAGGCCTACAATTCTTTCTCAAACCAAATATTACTTACGATTTCGCCTCGAAAAACATTCAGGTCAAGTTCTAGATCAACCGTGTAATACAATTGAACTTTGATCAAAAGCTCACCACACAATGCATATGAAACATAGGGTTGGTTTTATTCTTATCTTGATTGCATGCAAGAAAATTTTGAAGTATCACAAAAGTACAGATAAGAGGTACCACAAGAATCTATAGTTTATCACAAAGTCGGTCTTTTCCATCATATCAAATATATTTACATGCTCTTAACTGCATAGATTCCAACCGAGCGGAAGACATGACCCTTACATTATGTACAAGTTATTTTATTTTTTGAAAGAATGATTACCGAACCCAAGAAGAGCTGCCTATGTATCTCATTAATATGAGAATCAGGTGTGTGTAGTTCATGCAGATATGACTTTAAAAATGTTAACAAATTATTTTATTCTTACTTTTTTTTTTTGGAAAAAATAATACCAAACCCAAGAGGGGTTGCCTACGTATCTCACCGAAATGAGAATCAGGTTCACGTAGTTCCTTTAGATAAGGCGTATAATAATTTAAAGTTTTAGACAAACTCAAAGAAATTTCCATGTCTAGCGCCACTAAAATTTTTAGTCATGAAGTGTTTTTCGACCCCCTTTTTTTTCCGTACTAATATGTTTTATATCCACTTAGCTATCAATCTTTGTATTGCCTGTAAAATGTGGTTTATCATCATATACTTTTTTACAGTAATCACGTGTCTTCTCTGAATGTCTTTTGAATTGTGTCTTTTCTCAATTTTCATAATATCCTGACATTGTGATGACCATTCCCGACTATATGGTCTTCCTGGAAAAAAAAAGAAGAGAAATTTGTGAAAGAAAGACCATTATAATAAAAAAAAGAAGGAAATATAACATCATAGTCAACAACTCCCCTGCTTTGTCTTTTGACTTGATATTGATGTCTTGTGAAATACAAAGGATGAGATTTCGCGAGTCTTCTTGTCCGTTGCAATTTCGGAGGAACAATGATTCTCAAATTTTAACGTAAATCAGCCTTTAACTTAAAAGGAAGAAAAGCTCAAAAGGTAAAAGTGTTAGCTTGTGTTCATAATGGGCAATGCAAATATTACATAGCAAACAAACAATTATTACGTGTCCTATACAAATATGTGACCCTTTGATGCCAAAACACTTAGTACAATTTTATGAATAATACAAAATAAAAAAGAAAATAAAGGATACAAATAATCAGTCTCACGCAGGCGAATAATCATAAACTAAGCCTTTGTCGAAGATACTTCTTCTTGAACTTGTTGTCATCTTCGATTGCCAACACTTTTGGATGGAATGATAGCTTGTGAAGAACTGAGTTTGAAAAAAACAGACTATTAAAATAACCCTCTAATCAGATGGACAATGGTTTGTCAAATGTCGTATATATCCTTCAAATGACACAAAATTATGATTGTCCGTTTAGGCCGGAGGCCATTATGGACTGAAGATGGTCTTTCTAATGGACCCAACACGCCTTGGATGTTTGAGTCATCTTAGGTCAATGCGTTAAATTCAGGGTTTGGTTTCGCTCTAAGCTAGTTTGACTAAGAGTGACTTTTGAATGACCGGAAACCCAAGTGGACAACTTAGGCTGAAATTCACGTCAACTATTGGACTCATGACGAACCAATAAATTATCGATCATTTCGAAAAAGGGCTGAGCATAAAAAAGTTTGGTTGCGATCTCACAAAATCATTCTTTAATATACTATACATAAACCGAAAAAAGCCATGAAATGCAATAACAATATACATACAATAAAATGAATAATGAATGAACAACAAATATAATATACAAATAATAACAAAAATATACAAAATACAAAGTATAACACAATAAAAGAAGATTTTCCTCAATTTGAAAAAATAATTCATATTGGTTAGAACCTCTGCCTCCCCAGCGGAGTCGTCATTCTGTTTACATCTCTACTCTATTCGAATAGAGCGAAATGTCGTGGTGACTCAAAAAATAATCAATTGATTCAATTTTAAAAGAGTTTTAAGAAATAAATGAGTTTTAAAGGAGTCGCCACCTAATTTTAGAAAAAAAAAAGGAAATCAATGAAATATCTACAAAACCGAGAAATTCTAGGTAAGGATTCAGGTTATTCCAAAGGGAAGGTGTTGGGCACCTTTCAAAATTTACAAATGTGGATCCTGACTGAATTCATTTTTTTCAAATCGAGGAGAAAATAAATAATATAAAGTATAATAAACATGCAATATACAGAAATAATATGATAAAATAATAATATAGAAATCGGCCTATGTTTGCTTATCGCCAATAATATACGCAATAATAAATAAAATTACGATTTGAATTTTGTTCGAATAGCTTCGATGGAAAGTAACTCGATGTACCTGTAAAGACACTTAGTAAAAGAGTTAGTACTAAATAGATATAAATAATAAAATAAATAATTAAATAATAACTTAAAAATAAAAATTCGTTTTATTAACATGAAAGACGTTAGAAACCGACGATAATTTCTTCACGGCCAATTTCAACATATAAAATATATAAACTTAAACTAAAATTTCGTCTTTTTAAAATGGGGAGGCTTTCATTGGCCAATTTAACAAATAAATAATATAAACTTCATTAAATTTTCATCTTTTAAAATGTGGAGGCCTCTAAACCCGACGGATAGATTTTTCATTGGCCAATTTAACAAATAAATAATATAAACTTCATTAAATTTTCGTTTTTTAAAATGTGAAGGCCTCTAAACCCTACAGAGAGATTTTTCGTTGGCCATTTTTTGTAAAATATCTTATACTATTGTAACAAAATAAGTAGTCCAAAAAAAAAGTAATACTACTAGTGATTAACAAATCACAATGAACAAAAAATACGGAAAAATTACTACACAAAACCAACTCAAACAAAATTATTAACACTAATGACTAAAGCATAACAAAACAATAAAATATATATATTGAAAAGATGAAACGACAAAAACGAAATAAAACTTTCAACAAATAATAAAGAAATAAAGAAAATATGGGTCACTGCCTAACTCTAAACAAAAACGACAATAACATACTAGATAAAATGTAAAACTTAAGCAAAAGCAAATAAAAGCAAACTAAAAGAAAATGGATGCTTTCGATTCTGTTTTCGATCCCCTTAGAGAGTTTGCCAAATACAACGTTAGGCTTGTTAAGAGGTGCCACAAGCCAGATCGCAAAGAATTCAATGAAGTTGCCACTCGTACTGCAATCGATTTCGTTGTGATGAAATTTGTAGGATTTTTTGTCAAATGGATCTTCATTCCTATCAGCACATCATCGTTGGTGCTTCTTAATCGTCCATGTGAAGGAGAAACTAAATTGAGACATTAGGAAAAGGTTGTTCGTTCATACGTCTTGAGATCTGGGTTTGATTTGTGGCTTTATGAGCTTCATAGTCATTTTCAAAGAAGAAAAAAATAAGGATAAAGGAGACCATTAAAAATAATTCTTGTTCTTTTATGTTGTATCTGCTGTAGCCGTTGACAAATTTTGAGTTTGCCCAAATATATTTTTCAGTTGAAGTTCAAGGAAGAAGGAAAGTGATTCGTCATTTGGGAGATTAATTTTGGATTTTCATTTTTTTTATATGTTTTGTGACTTGTGGACTTACGGAGGCTGGGAGGAAACGTGAGAGACTTCTTATTTTTTTTGTTTTAATTTTTTCATCGCCATCTTATAATTTTCCTCTTTTCTTGGCGTGCTCTTTTTGTTCCTCCTTTCCCGCCTCTTTCCGCCGAACTCCTTATGATATGACATAATTAATATACTGATGAGGATATGCATGTCCTTTTGTTATGGAGACTGAGTTTACACACCCACATGGTTGGAGGGGTGTCAGAATCTTCATTTTAACCGAGTGGTAAGGGTTTAGTTGCCACAAGAATAAGTAAAAAAGGTTATAGAATCAAATCCGTACAAGTATTATGGTCCATCAGACCCCTTTCGCCTTTAGACAAACAGAAAATCTATACCCAACTCGGTCACACGTCTAGAACGTTTATGCACTCATTGGGAAACTCATTTCCATTTAAATAATCAATGTAAAGCTCTATTTGAGGCTTTTCAAAAAAATGTCAAGTTTCTGCAAACGGAAAATACGTGATAACTGTAATTAAGAACCTGGGCGCCCAAATAAAAGCTCCACATAAAACATTTTATTATTTCTCGTTATTGGCTGAAAAAATTTTATTCTCTTTTTACTCACATAAGGGGCCCAAGCTAATATGTGGATTTCCAATACCTATCTTGACTAGTGTTTGAGTGAAGGGGAGAGTAAAAGGTCCCCTTCGTACATGAATAGTGCATGTCCAAACATGTGCTAAAAATGATAGAAAAATTTCTTCTCACTCTTGATATACTATGGCATTTAGTTCCTTGAAAAGGATGAGAAAAATGAAAGAGACGAGAAAACAAAAAGGTTGAAGAAGGACCATTATATCAAACATCTTTGATGATGCAATTTAGGGAGCTTGCATTGAACCTGTTTTCACTCTTACAATTCATTGATGCCCTGAAAGATGAATTCTGTACTAACCGAATGGTCTTTGGAGATTGGGGAATATAGAGCAATATGACAGTTAGAGTATTGTACAATCAAATCCTTCAGGGGGAACTTTGTTTGTGTGAACTTGTCCTTGGTTATTCATTAGCAAGTTATGTGAAAATTTATAGGGTGTTCTCTGTGAGGAATTATTATGATGCAAACATACTCATGAAGGCCTTGATATGAGAGCCTTGGGAAAAATCACCAAAGCCTGGGCCTAGTCGAACAAGATGTTGCATATCATATTTATTTTAAAAATTTGCTAGTAACAAATAATCTTATGCTTGAAGTGATTATACAATGCATTATCTGCTACTCAATCCGTACTTAACATGTACACACTCCAGTTATCATCTCAAATTATGTTAAAGGTCTGCGGATTTTAACTCTATCTTTGGCTAACACCATTAAGTAAATCTGAGGAACACAAAAAGGGGGAACCTGTTTTCTCTGTAATACTTCAGGTAGTACCATCCTTTTTTCAATGCATGACATTTCCTGATTTTAGGTTCAAACCTAAGCACTAAGGAACCTGGTCGATCATAAAAAATCAAACTTCTAAAAATCACCAGAACCCGCTTTGACAATAGTTCATTCATTCTCAACGCTCCGCTATGAAAATCTCAGTATGAAGACACTCATGCTATAATTTAGGGTGGAACCTTGCCTTACTACTCCAAACTCTGAATCAGTTTCACAACTCAATTTGATATTTCATCCATTCCAAGTGTATAATCTGTCTAGCTCTTAGGGGAACAATTCTCATAGAAATAATGTTGGCTTGCTTTATTATTGATAAATATCTCTTTGTGCAACTAAAGAATGTGGTGATTCTCTTACTGTAGTTTGGTACTACTACTTGACTTTCAAAATGTCATCAAAAAAGGCATAAAGAAATTCATGAGGAATGAAAAGCTATAGAGTGAGGTTTAAAACAAATAAAGATTAATGTGTACCTCATGTTTCTCTTGATGAAATTTCACATTTACGAAATTGATCAGAATGAAAGGAGCAGGTGCACAATGGGAAATACTGAATTTTTTTTATGGCGGTAAACATCCCTTTCTTCCTCACTGTTAGTAATCTTGTCCCAATCCTTCATCCTCACATTTTAGAAGACTCTTTGAATCTTTGATGTCGGGCGGGGGGGGGGGAGGGGGGGGAGGGAGGGGGGGGGGAGGAATTCTCCTGTTTTCATATAAGTTGATGGACTTACTGGAAGAAAAAAAACGTGGGAACTAGATTCTGTAGAAGGTTCACCTAAAAAAATAGTAGGAAGGGTTCAAAATGATGTCGTCGAGGGTTAGGGGTGGGGGGTCGAAAATTACGCAAGAAAACATTAGAAGAGAGGAGGGGTGCGTGAATGGCGTATCGGAGAAAGGGAGAAGGAGTGAGGCTAACTATTTACGGGCGTAAAGGTGGGGTAGAGAGGGTAATCGCTCACCCCCCCTGTAATCGCACCACCAGGGAGGGGGAAATGTTTAAAGAGTTATAGAATTATAAAACGGCCTGGGGGAGGAGTACGGATCAGACATGGAGTAAGTGCGATGGGGAGTGGATGGCGAAGTGGAATTTGTTACATCAAGGGGACGGGGGTGGTGAACTCAAAGTGGGGGTAAGTGGTTCGTGGCAGGGGGAAAAAGGTGCGGGGAGGGATTGGTGTTTGGCTCTCTCTGCTTTGTGAGGAAGGGCTGAACTAGTACATAGGGGTGGGATAGGTTTCGCATTGAAGATTCTTAAGTGTGTACAGGAATAGGACTAATAGCCTCGGATAACTACTTTCTTGTTATCAGAAGTGTACTTAAAGTGTTTGGCCCAATGCTATGATTTAAAAATGATATTGCATCATTGAATGTTTTCGGTTCTTTGGGTTATTGATTTCACAATGATGCCAAAAGTGGAATATCTGAACATATAGCATAGTTTGTCCATCACTAAAAGGAAACACTGTTGGGTCATGAGCAAACATGAATTTTTTTAAAGTTTTGCCTGGATGACAAACGCGTTGTAGTACCATGTTGGAAATAGAGAACATATAAAGTATTTTGAATGATTGATCAAGGAAGACCATGGTTCAAATACTTTTTTGCGTATGTGTACTCTATCTTAAGATGAAGATGACCTATAAAAATTATGAGAGATTGCGGCAAAAGAAGAAAAAGTGCAGAAAAAAGAAGGAAACAATATGGAAAGAAAATAAAGCAGGAAAGATACCAAAAGTATCAATTTCAAGTCAAAAAGGAAAGTAAATAAGTAGTTACATTCCAAGTCAAACAAGGAAAGAGTAAATATAGAAAAATTTCAAGAAGAAAATGATTTGTAATATCCTTTCTTGTAAAAGTTGCAGACCAATCAACTCTTTAAAGGATTTCAGAAATTTACGTAAAAAGTTTTTTGCAAATTAACAAAAATCGAAGATTTTTCCAGGCAAAGCCATAACGAAGCCATTGCATATTCACGAAATACCTAATCTTGAAGCCGTATTTATTGGAGAAAAAATGCAGGTCTTCTCACAGCACGTAAGGACCAGGTCCACACGAAATCTGTTCCAACACTGAACAATTGAATCTGAGGTCTGATCAAGTAAAGTCCTAGGGGTGTTCATTATCATTGTTGATTTTGTTCTATGTTTATTATTGACGTTGTAACAATTCCTAGATTGTGTAAAAGAAGTGGGTTTGACTTCTTTCTTTGGAGTATAGTTTTGAGAGAATTGGAACAAGAAGTGGGTTTGACTTCTTGGAGACGAGGTTGTGAGAATGTAAACAGAAAGTGGTTTGACTTCTGGGTAGTTAGATTTCAGAAAGCTGAGAGTTTTTGTACAAACAAGAAGTGAGTTTGACTTCTTGTTGAGTGGAGATTTTTTTATTACAGTTAATCGAAAAGGGTGGAAGGTTAGAGTTACATTCATAAATTAACTGAGTTGTAAATCTTGAATTAATATAAAACTTCGGTGTGGATTTTCCCTTTCTTGAGTTAGGAAGGTTTCCACGATAAATATTTTTTTAATTGTGTTGTGACAGAATTACAAGAACCTGGTTCTTGTATCAGGGTAAGGTTTCTTCAAGGATAAATGACAGTAACCCCATGTTCTTTGACTTGGGAGGTCCTGGCGTTGTTCTTCATGATTACCTAATGACTCCACAAATATTCCTTTTTTAGATGAGGACCTGCCTATTCCAACTGAGTTGCCTGTACCAGTTGAATTACAATTGCCTGTACCAACTGAATTACCTCCCATTCCACTACTTGATCCTGCTATCTCAATAGTATCATCTCAACCTCAGTTGAGAAAGTCTACTAGAGGGTCGAAGCCTCCAATTTGGCTTCAGCACTTCATTCATCCAGTGAAAAGAAAATGTTTCTTGTGCTTATTCTATATGCAAGTTTGTGAATTATTCCTCTCTTTCTCTGAAGTGGTTATATGTTTTTAGCTTTGCTGTTTTCCTTCTTCCTGAGTAGCCTTACTCTTATGAAGAATCCTTTAAAAAGGAAATCCTGGATGGATTTCTGCCGTGCAATCATACAATGATGCATGCCTATTAGATGTAGATGGGTAACAAGATCAAATATTAGTCTAATGGGGGAGGTTGAGAGATTCAATGTTAGACTTGTGGCTAAGGTATTCAACCAACAAGATGGCTTGGATTATCAAGAAAAATTTTCTCCTGTAGTTAAGACAGTAACTGTGAGAGTTGTTATTGCTTTACCTGCTATGAACCAATGGCCTCTATTTCAAATGGATGTATATAATGCTTTCCTACAGGGTCATCTTTAAAATGAGGTGTATATGCAGTTTCCCCCGGAATTTAGTAGCCAAGGGGGGCATTAGGCATGCAGACTCCTCAAATCCCTATATGATCTTAAACAAACATCTAGATAGTGGAATCTAAAGCTCACAAATGCCTTATTATCATCTGGTTTTGTTCAGAATCAATATGACCACTCCTTGTTTATTTTGAAGGGACATTCTAATCAGGTGATCATTCTTGTCTATGTTGATGATTTTTTAATTACTGGAGATGACAAAGCATTCATACAAGAGGCAAAAGATGTGTTACATGCAACCTTCAACATTAATGATCTTGGACCATTGAAGTATTTCCTAGGAATGAAATCTGCAGACATCAGAAAGGAATTCTGTTGTGCCAACGGAAATATGCCTTAGAACTTATAGATGAGATTCGTTTAGGTGGATGAAAACCAGGAATTACACCTCTTGAACAAAATATAAAACTAACAAGCTTGGAGTATGATCAACAGTTTGGTCTCCAAGAAGATCCACGACTACAAGATGTGAGGGGTTATCAAAAGTTGATAGGAAAGCTGCTTTATTTGACACTAACTAGGCCTGACATTGCCTATAGCCTTCAAACTCTAAGACAGTTCATGAAGGCACCTAAGAAGTCTCATTTAGAGGCAGCATATACGGTGTAGTCATATACATAAAAAATGAGCAGGAGTTGGAACTTTAATGCATGTAGAAGGCAAGGGTGTATTGACAACATTTTGTTATGCTGATTGGGCAAGTTGCCCAAACTCAAGAAGGTCTATAACTGGCTACATAGTGAAGTTTGGACAAACCCTGATATCATGGGAGTCTAGAAAACAAAATACAATAGCTAGAAGTTCAGCACAGAGTATAGGATCATGGCCTTGACAATATCTGAACTAATCTGGCTGGTTGGGTTGTTTAAGTGTCTGGGAATTAAAATTCCCACACCTATTCAGTTGTTTACAGATAGTAAGTCAGCTATACAGATAGCAAGAAATCATGTGTTTCATGAGAGGACAAAGCACATAGATGTAGATTGTCACTTCATTAGAGATAAGATACAACAAGGCTGATACACCCAGAGCATGTTTCAACAACTGGGCAGGAAGCAAATTTGTTGACAAAAGGGCTTGGAGGCTATCAACACTATCATTTATTGTCCAAGCTAGGAGTCTTGAATGTGTTTATGTCACCTAGCTTGAAGGGGGATGTTGAGATGATCATAGAGAAAGGTTAATTAGACTATAAGCTAAAAATGTACAGTTGATATTCTTTAATAACAGAATGTCACTAGTTAATTAGAATGTTAACTGATTAGTTAAATGTAGTTAGAGCCTGTTTGGCTCAGCTTAAAAGCTGGTCAAACTGACTTAAAAGCTGATTTTTGACTTATTTAGCTGTTTGGGCATATTCAAACTAACTTATTTTAAGTTAAAAAAAACCTATTTTAAAGCCAAAGTTAAAAGCTTGGGTAAAGGTGCTTTTTTTTTTTAGCTTATAAGCCGTTTATAGTTGAACACAATTTTATCTTTTTTGTTATCTTTTGCCCTTTAATAATGTTTGATACATCTCCAAATTACAACGTAACCCTAACAATCTCTTTCTCCATTTGTGTTTGCCCTTTTCACGTTTGCCATAGCAACTTCAGCACTTTTTATCCAAAACACATTACTACTGCTTATTTTAAAATAGTGTTCAATCAGCACTTTCAAAAAAAGTACGTTTTTCAAGCTGCTTTTTAAGTAAATCCATCCAAACGGTCCCCTAGTTTCCTAATAAATTATTAGCTAGTAACTCACATGTAAATAGCATTCTGAATTCATCCCTTTTTTTTTGTTAAGTCACATAACAAAACATTATTTACTCTCTCTGTTCTATCTCCTAGTACTTGCTGAAAATCTCATATCCATCTCAACGGTGAATTTTTTTAGGACCCGCAAATCGCAGGTGTAATGCGAGAAGCTAGCAATGCCAACTCGAATAAACCACGTAGTAAGAAGACAACCGAGAAATAACCCAACTGAAACACAACATTTACAAAAACGTGCTTCGGTTATCGACCTAATGTCCACAACGGAGATGAGCCCAATCCACTATAATACGAGAAGTAACAATTTACAGAGGGAAAACAACCCAACAAATTCACTCAGAATACATGGGAGTTTCACACAGTGATAACATCAAGCTTTGTGACCGGGCACACTTTCTCCCCCTAACCAAAACTCTCAAGTCATTAAGACTGACTTGTTGGAATTGCTGATTAAGTTAGAAAGGAAACAATGCCTCTATTTATAGAGTCCTAAACCTTTTCCTACAAATAAGGACTAGTCCAGTCCCAACCTTTCCTAAAGGAAAAACTATTTATTGTAAATAAATTTTAGGGCAAATAAAACCCAACAAATTTATGAAAAGGCAAATAATGTACGCTGACATCTTCTAATCATTTTTAGTTTTCATAAGAACCAGTGTCTAATATTTTTTATATTTTTCACGAACTTTTTGTAGAAAGTAATGAAATTATGCAGAACAACTTTTGTTGATAATCATGTTATTGCTCTTTTTTTTTGTAAGATCCCTTAGTTTTTTGATAATATCTAGCAAAAAGATGAAAGTTGTTCACTTACAAATATTTGAAGGACGTTTTCTGCTAAAAATGATATTTTAAGAATGTCTTTAAGTTTGAGGTATAGTTAAATGATGTTTTTAGCTAAAAATGATACTTAAAAGATGAAGTTGCGGTGTAGTTGAAGGATGTTTTTGACCAAAAACTCAATTATTGAATGTCAAATAAATAAAATAAAATATTTTTTTGCTAATAAATTAAAAATCCATTATTTATGTCAGATTCACGACAACTTCAATATGAAAAATGTTGTAGTCTTACCTCATTTAAGTAACAACACTTTGTGGTTTATGGAAGAAAGTAATTGATTTTATGCCTAATTTGTGATTCATTTTCTTAATTAACTAAGGCAGTCATAGTACTTGCTAATATATGGTACTTAATTGACTGAAACACCTTTGTATATATAGTTTTTGTTTCTTACACGATTGTTTCCTTTCCATCTTTGTGACTTGGTTTAATTATATGACATCTTTTACAGTTTTACTTTTATATTTGTTGGAGAGCTCGAATGCCTTGTGCCTTTTTTGCAAGACCATACAGTACGTTGCTTTAATCTTGTTGCTATAAATGGGATTGTTGAATTTCTCATCTTTTATGATAGTAATTCATGAGTTTTGAATAATGAATTCTGGTATTTAATGTTGCAATTGAATCTGTCTCCTTTGTGTTGTTGGTTGTATCGCTAAATATGCCTTATAATACATGGGTTTAAATTCGTGTTTGTAGTAATATATGAATCTGAAATATGTATTGCATTAACAGAAATTTAGTTTGGATGTGGATCGTCTTAAATAGTTGCCAGGGACTTTGGAGTGGTTGGAGGCTATTTAATTTATAAGAGTTTTCAAGCTTTGTTCAAGCATGCTTCTTATTATTTAGCCTGTAATATTTTGTTATAAACACACTAGAATAATAAGGATTCGGGGCTTCTATTGTGTGAGGTGGGGAAATTATATGCTGGCGTGTTCTTTACTTCTTTTTCCATGTCTCACTTTCTTATTTTCCTTTTACTTATTCTTATTTAACTATTTAACTCACTTTATTGTTTGAGTTTCCTCCTATTTCCTTTTTCTCAATTCATATTGTTTTCACTCCTGCTTTTTCGATATTTGGGAATCAGACATGACATTTTCATTATATATATATATATAGTTACTCGGAAAGTAAAGGAAATTATGAGGTCTAATTTCAAAATTTCTAATTAAGCCAACACTTCCCTAGGTATCACCTACATATATAAATCAAATATTTCATCTATCGTTTGACCTTAAATAAAAATGTTTTTTTATGATGGAAGAGTACGGTTGATTATATCGATATCGTTGATATCATTCCTATAGAGGAACAAATATTTGTAGCCTCCTTGAATTTTTTTACATACGGATTGGTTTGAATTATAAAGTTTTAAATACTTACAAATCAACTTTTATAATTACGTTTTATTTTTTTGGGTAGATCAGTTTACAATTCGATCTTTCTTATAAATCCATTGTATTATGCATGTGGATTATCCATTGGATTTATCCAAACAAATTGGATTCATGAATTGTGTTGGGTTCTACTATGATAAGAGCTAAATAATGTGCTATGAAATAATAGATGACTTTTTTTGGGAGTGACATCTCAATCTCAAACTAAAATAGAGATATCACTCCACCATTTTGTAAACAGATCACTTGAAAAGAAGAAAGTCTTTCTCCTTCAATCTGTATTTCTCTCGTCTTTTTTCTCTTGTATGATATCTCATTATAAAGCTGATTTTTACAACACTTTATCGCACGAGACTCTAGCCAGTTGGGATTGAGTGTTTTGGTTTTCTTTTGCCTCATATTTTGGTTGATCGCATTATGAGAAATCAAGATATAGATTCACAAAATCATGTAATGTGTTTCTAAAATCTTTTTATTTAATTTAGAAATAACAATATGCGTTTCGGGGCCACTGACAATTGATTAAGGAACCAAAGGCAATACTACTATGGTTGCCCTAGACAACAATATCTTTCCAATGAGAAGAAGGGTATAAAGGTTTTTTTAAATTAGCATGAGTTTTGTTGAAATAATTATTTTGGATTGTGTTTAAAACTCAAAGGCTAAGTCAATGTGTAATTTTTGGGTCTGTCATGACCATTGGTAAGGGAAACGGATGGATTCAAGTTTCAATCGCACCAAAAGGTAATCCAATTCAGTTTTTAAAGTTCTGGATGCACCCTTTCAAAAAAATTTTGAAAAAACGTTTTAAGGGTAAGCAGACGGTAAAGATTCCAATGTTCGTATCGCACCAATAGGGGTAAGAACCTCAATCTGAGTTTTAAAGAATGCACCATAATGTACAAGTATTGAGTTTCGAGTCTCAACAGATATGACCTAACTTTGCTTGTATGGATAAGCACATGAGCTTGAAAAGGTCTCATCACCATATTGATGATAAAATGATGACTGAGGCAAAAATAATCAATTTTTTTAATGACAAAGTTTTTTGATTCGATCATATTGAATTTTTTCTCCATCCTTGAAAAAAAATGTGGTAGCAACATATATAACTTTAAAATCCGCCTGTTGACAATTGCTCCATTCAATCAATGAATGTATATAATGAATAAATTATTTTTTTAAAGATTAGCAAATAATTAATGATATGGAAAAGAGCGTGGAGGGGAACGAAAATTATAATAGTCAGCATTGTGCGGTAAATATAAAAAAAGAAAGAAAACATTAAAATGAGTTCTTTTCAAATAGTCCCTTCAAATGTGTGTAAGACATTTTTAATCATCAAAATGATATGACGAGGGTCCATTGGCCCACAATGGTTCTGTCGTGCGGCCTTTATTGTGGTAAAGTTTTTTAATAAATTTTCCCATCAAAATAAAGAATATAAGTGTTGGTGCCTTTATCTTCAAATGATGTTGAGGTGGATCAATGTAAAATATCAATATAAAGTAAGACATGTATAAATGGTTCTGGTAACCTCATAATAGATTATGACCTTGTGTAAAAAGCATGTGAAATGTTTGGTCATTCTTGAAAAAGTTAATGGAGTCCCCAAAATAAAGGAAGAAAAATATGTATAAGAGTATATTCGTGTATGGTTGGAATTATGCCACAAATCACCTCTACGGAAGGTTTGAGATAAATAACAATTTTTATTTGGAAGGAATGATCAATGGTCGTGTACGTTTATACGTCATAAATATTGTTGTATGTTAATTATGAACTACGGAAAGAGCAAAAGAAATAAATAATTTTTGCCTAAAAAGTTTGCGACCATTTTTGTGTGGCAATACAACTTTATCATTGGTTGTGTACCTATGGTACAACAAAAGTACAACAAGAAACATGTCTTGCTCGTATGTTTTGACAATGACAATAATAATATAATTTCCTCCTTGAAGGATATTCTCACCATAGGGATGATGTCATTCAATAATAGTACACAAAATTAATAGCAAGCTTTAACAAGTTGTGTTATTTCCAGAGGAATAATAAGTGAATTGTAGTAAGTCTCAAAAGAGTTTTTTTAAGTTTCGGATGAATTGATTGAGACTATAAATTATGACAAAATTTATTATCTTCAGATTACTACAACCGAAGTGGGTTATAAATATTTATGTAAAAGGTTACTTATTGTTTCCTCTTGTGCTGATGAAATCACATGTAAAAGTAAATTATAAGTGTACTAAAATAAAGATCAGTTGGCATGACCTGTTGAACATTCTGTTTTAAATGTGATGGAAATCTAATTGACATTTCATATGGATTATATGATGAAGAAATAAAAGATTTTTCAAGAATTCTCTAGTGTTGCTTGTTCTCTTGATAAAATGATCACTGTACCAGCTAAGGTTTGGATTGTAATCCCCTTAAGTTTTTGGAACATATAAAAAGGTGAATATGAGTCCATTTACCTGCCATGTGGATCATTTGCAACTATATGATAGATGCATCTATGTGATGATCACATGTGCTTTGGTGTCAACTTACAAATTGGTGTTTCTAAGGTTGTTTGCTATAATTGTTAATTTTAAGAGCACAATTCCACATTATGAAATTATATTGATAATGTTAGTTGATTTAGTAGAAATTGTAAGCCTCCAATTATAGCTAAATCATGGTTATGAGAACAAAACTCTCAAATAAATTTGATTTGAGATAATTTTATTTAACATGTAGCAACACATGTATACATCAAGCTAACAAGGTTTCCCCATTGAAATTGGTTCAGGGTCAGGACCAAATAATTTTCATCTAAAATGTTGAATGTGCGGTTATGATTTTAATTGTTCCACCACGCACAAAGATGAATTACCAAATAAAGTTGAGACGAATTTTCGACTTTATAACATTAGGGGAAGAGATGATTAATAGCTGAAAATTATGTGTGAGGTTAATTATGAATTATCTAGATCCTCATTAAATAAATATATGAACATAAAGTTCAAGGGATAATTCATTGGCATAATGTAGACTAATCTATTTCAAATATAAAATTCCTTGAAGAAGGAGATGAGCAAATTATCAATATGGTCGTGATAATAAGGCAAGTGCTATAAGAGAGCACCATGACATAACACTTCATAAAACCTCAAAAATGGTTCAAGTACCTAAAAATAATAAAAAATGAAGAGATCTTAATAAGTTATGTCTTGTTGGAATCGATATCAAATAACCGTCGACAATATCTTTGATATGAGATATCATAGATTGTCCAAGTAAAATGTATAATTCAAGTATATTTTGTTTCACTTAGAGAAGTGGTGTTTTGGATTGATATTCCATAAACTAAGGTATAATATCAGTGGGTAAAAAAATAAATTATTATGTGATGGTGTAATCGTAATATATCCAGTACATTTTGTGCCTTGGGGCATAAAGGTTTGTCGCAAAATTTCTGAGATTATTGGAAATGTTTTCTCCTAAGGTGGATGCGATGAGGTTTGTTTGATCTGACAACATAGGAAAAACTTGAATGCATATAATGAATAATTATCATGTTAGCTAGACAACAATGAAGATTAAATAAAAATCCTTGAACTAATTGAGGTGTCTGAAGCATATAAGAGTTTGAAAGAAACTTTTTCAATAAAGTTTCAAGAATCCTTATATGGATTGAAATAGTCAAGGAATAAAATGATACAAAAGAATGACCTTAATAATCCTTGTATTTTTATGAAAAGGTCTTGGTAAGACAGAATTTTTTCTTGACCTATAGGTTGATAATTTGACAAACAAAATATTTGTCTATCAGTGCACATACACAGGAAAGTGTTGATGCGATTTTAAATGGATTATTCACATTCATTGAGTACCCCAATGATTATGAGATTGGTTGAAATAAATACAGATTCACTTTGATCTCAAAAAGAAGAATGAAGAGCTTCTTGGTGGTGAAACTCCATATCCTAGTGTAATCAGGGAAATATTGTATTTTGCTAGCAATACTCGATCAGATATTTGTTTTGCAGTAAATTTACTAGCAAGATTCAGTTCATCCCCAACAAAAGAACATTGAATTGGTGCTAAACACATACTTGAATATATTTGAAGGACCATAGACATGAGTTTATCCTATTTTGAGAAATTCAAGTCAAAGCTGGCTGGTTATGCAGATGCAGAATATTTATCTGATCCGCATAAAGCTAGGTCTCAAACACGTTAGTTGTTTGCATGTGGAGGTACAATGATATCTTGACGATTAATGAAGCACATGTTGGTGATCACTTCTTCAAACAATGTAGAAATAAAATCCTCCATGAAACAAGTTGAGAGTGCGTCTGGTTGAGATTAATGACACACCATATTCAGAAAATGAGTGATTTTTCTTTGAAAAGGAATACACCAACCAATGTATGAAGACAATTAACTACAAATGAATGTGTCCACAAGATGATTATTGTTGTGAACAAGTTGAATAAGCAATTTACTTGCAATTACGAGGTCATGACAAATAGAATGATATTCAAGATGTATTCGGCTAAGATTAAAGCCTCGTCATATCCATGAAATCAGATAATGATATATCAGAATGGGTTCAACGATGCAACATCTTTGAAAATGCTATTTGATCACAAAGACACTGTGAATATCAACATCTGAAGAGTTGGTATATAAGATTGGATGAGATCATCATAAGAAATAAAGTGATGTTTTGATTAGGGGGAGTATGATACGCCTTGCACTCTTTTTTCCTTGACCAAGGTTTTGTCCGACTGGGTTTTCCTCGCAATATTTTTAATGTGGCAACGAATATTGCATATCAAAAGATATGTGTACTCTTTTACCTTTACTAGAATTTTTTCCAACATGATTTTTTCTAGTAAGGTTTTAACGAGGCACATTATCTATGGATATCCATGGGGGAGTGTTATAAATCCATTGTATTATACATGTGGACTGTCCATTAGATTTATCCAAACAAATTGGATTCATGTATTATTGCTTCCAATATGATAAGAACCGACAAGATAATTATGTATCTATTAATTAGATGACTTTTGGGAGTGATATATGA
Source organism: Solanum habrochaites (assembly GCA_027704765.1). Classification (NCBI taxonomy): domain Eukaryota; kingdom Viridiplantae; phylum Streptophyta; class Magnoliopsida; order Solanales; family Solanaceae; genus Solanum; species Solanum habrochaites. The sequence continues at coordinate 33,359,542 of JAKWJA010002494.1, forward strand.
ACACTATAAATAGATATATTACTCACCATTTGAAACACACTTGAAACGAAGAAAAGTTTTCCCCTTCATCTACTTCTCTTGTCTTTTTGTCTTTATGATTATATTATTATGAGCTTGCTTTTATAACAATATTATTTTTGTATCTTTTGGTGTTAAGTCTCTTCTCCCGCTTATCTATTTTATAATAAATATTGCCTTACGATTGCGATGTTTAAAAAAATTAGCCTTACATTTCATTTTTATTAAGAAATTAAGTTTATCTTTGTCTTATCATCTTATAACCCAAAAAATTAATTTGCCTGTCTCGCGTTGTGTTTTAATTAATAAATTTTAGAAATCAAATACTTTTAATATGAGCTCGAATCCCTCTTTAGTTTGTAATCACATTAATCTCTTAAAAATTAACACAAATCGAATACATAATATGTAGCTTGAATATATTAAAGAGTATCTTGGGTACATTACAATATTAATCGAATACATAATATGCAGTTAAGATATATAATATGTAGCTCGGATACTTTATAAAATAAACTGGATACCTGATATGTAGCTCGGATACATTAAATGTTGGCTCGGATACATTAATATGTAGTTCGAATACATTAAAATAAGGAATTTTAGAGTTTTTTTAGAAATAGAAGGACATATTGGAAATAAGAAAAATATAGGACGTGTATTTTAGTAATTTTTCTAATACTTAGTGACCTTAGGTTATTTGTTTTTAAATTTATCGTCTATGTGATAAAAATGTAAGTTTATTTTAATGATCTAATCATCTATATCTGTCAATTGGATTTAAATAAATTTTTCTTATTTTATCGCATAATCTGTTTTTATCAATTAGATAATTAATGCTCTTTGGTTGTCTCTATTATTATTTATCGCGTTAAATAATAGCATGATAACTTGTTAAAATCACCTAGACTTATGATAGTATATTAAAAATCAACTCTTATGTGCTTATTTTTTAAGTAAAAGTTTCTTGTTCTTTATCACTTAGTTTTTCTTAAATTAATTAATTAGAGACCTGATTTACCAAATTGTAACCTCCACATTTGATATATGAATGGATCCACATTTGTGGACCTCGAGGGGTGTTTGACATTGTTCTCTCAAGATATTTTGATCCCTTACTTGAATCTATGGTTTCACAGATCCTTTAGTTAAAAGTAGTTAGTTTAGATAGGTGCCCTAATGCGTCTTTAATTCGTTAGATAATAACTCTTCTTTTCAAACAAACCTAAAAAAATTGTTAGGTCTTGCAATAAACCTGTTTTGATAAAAAAAAAAAGGGTGCCACATAATGGTCTTGATAGGGTTAAAGTCCAATTGTTGATGGCGGTCTTTGCTTCCTTGTCTCCTCTGGGGTCCCTTTCTCCTCTTTGTTGATCATGACATTGCAGGTTTTCTTCCTCATTAATCAAAGACAAACTCTTCATGCCCTCTATAACATCACCGATGATACTACTCATGAACCCAAAAAATCGAAATGACTGGTGCAGCGGGTGAATGGGTTTTCTTAATGAGTAATAGTATTCTTCTGTAAGTAATTGCCAATCAAGCCATTCTTCGGTATATATATTCTAAACAAAAGGTGGTTGAATGACTAGTGGATTATATGAGTTCAACTATATTTTTGTAATCTGGCTCCCAAACCTTCACCAAGTTCAAAACCAAATTTGACCATCATGTTTATGATCTTCTGGCTATACCATGGTTGCACTTCAATATTGCTGAAAAGCTCTGCCATATGAAACATCTCTTCATGTTGATAATCTCACCCTTTGACCGCATGGATAAGATATTCTCTTTCCTCAACGACTACCAGTTCTTCTTGATCCCATTCAAATTTCAAGCACTAATGAAAAGTAGAATAAACTGCTCCTACTATGTAATCTAGGGGCAACCCAACAATAGATTGTATTAGGTTGGAATGTCCATGACTAACAAAAATAATGGAAAAAGTAGCAGGACCAATGAAATTGTACAATGTTACCTCTCCAATAGTACCCCTTTGAGAACCATCAAATGCTCTCACACTCATCGTCCAAGCTTGGACCTTCGAACTATCCATATCTAGTTTATTAGCTTGCTCAGAAGACATCAGATGCTTAAACTAGAACCTGGATCAACCAAAGATTTGGTGACTACCTTATTTTGATATTGGGTAGAAATATACAAAGTTTTGTTGTGACGTTTCTTTAAGTGATATCTCATCTTCATGAAAGGATATCATGTATGCTTCGAATACTTAGCCAACCATTTGGCCGACCTCCCATGAGTTTTTCTAGCAGGGACATACGCTTCACCCAGAACCTTCATAAGAGCACTCCGATGAGTTTCTGAAGATTGCATCAAAGACATTATGAATATTTGGAATGAAATTTTACTCAATTAATCAACAATAAAGTAGTCCTTGGCTGGAATTTCTTTCGGAAACTTTGTTCTTCCAACTCTATAATCGGTGGCTTAGATTTTCTTGAGCTACCTTGAACCAAGTTCTCAGAAGTGTATATTCTCCCAAATCTAGTCACTCATTTCACATCTAATTTTTCCACCTTTGCTTTTACTTTTCAATAATCCAAAGGAACAACATGAGGATCATACTTGATAGGATGAGGAGCTCTATGAACAATAAAGAGAGGCTTAGGCATGACGACATTAACCTCAAAAGGAGCACAACTTTGCACTACAACATGTGTTTGGGTGGCATAAGTCATCGTCTCTTCTGGCTCGAGGAACTAAATAATCCCTCAAAATTCACCATATCACTAGTTTCTACCATATTAACCTGGTGGTTAGGAAGAGGATTTCTTGCCACATCTGGCGCGAGATTCTTAAGTTGTATGACCTTTGCATCAATAAGCTTTTGAATCGTATCTTTCAAAAATTTGTAAGATTTGGTGGTATGACCCTTCATTCTTGAATGATATGCCCAAAATAGGGTCGTACCACATGGCATGTACATCTTTGGGTAAAGTAGGGATTGGGGTGACATAGTCAACTTCTTCTACCTTTTGTAAAGTTAAGTATGGGTTCAGCTAAAGGAGTTGAGGTTTTTATGGGTCTTCTTAAAAAGAGATGTTTGTTTCTATAGCTTGGTGGTTGAGTAGGTGGTGGGGATTGGAAGTATGCTGGTTCGGTACTGTAGATAGGATAGTTGGTTTATTAATAGTGGGGGAGGATTTTGATAGTATAAAGGCATAGGATAGGGAGATGCTAGATATTAACATGGAGGTGGGGTTGTCATTTGATATTTAGAGGGGATTTTGATTCCCCGAGCTATCATCACTGAACATGTTTCCCTTTTCTTCTGATTCCCATCATTCCATCGGATTGCAAAGCTTTATTGGCGGTTTGGAAAGCCTTCAAGTTAATTATGGTTCCATTCTTAATGCCTTCTTCAATATTCCCCCAACTGATGAGTTGCTAAAACATTTTCTAGCCAGCTCATCATTATTACATGTACTATGGTTCTTGGGCATGCATGAAGTAATCCTCCATGTGAGAGTCCTCTAATCCTCCATAGGAGGTATAACTCTAGTTGCCTCGAACTCCATATAATGGCATAATCCCGGAAGGATTTGCTATGCTTTTTCTTCAGATTTTGGATGTAGAAACAGTCAGGCGCATTTTTCGCGTTGAATCCAAACCTATCCATTATAAGGCTTCCCTAGTAAGAATCCTCATGAAAAACTTCATTTGTATTTTTTCATTCCTTCCCACTCCTACAATTTTCACAATACCTGCAAAAGTGGGTTTTGATATCTCTGATACCGTTGAATATCTCAAACTTTGGGGTTTTATAATTATGTAATTCCATGTCTAAGTGCATGCATACATTTTAATAGCTCAACCCTCCTAGCCTTTTGCTTCCCACTACATGTTGAACTCTATTATCAAACTGATACAATCTCTCTAACATAACTTTTATTAGAATATCCTTTTGGGAGGATTCTGACTCATGGTTATAATGGGTTAAGGGAGTGTCTTCAACATATATAGGGTTAAGACTGTGATTTAGAGGAGTATTATATTAAGGGGATCGTAGGGGGTACATTATGGTTTAAAATTGGTTTAGACATGTTTGACTTGCTTTGTTGGTGGTAGTGATGAGGTGGGAATTGGGTATTTGGAAGAGGCATATATATGGATGGAGCTTTGTTGCGTTTGGGTGTGAGGTGGTGGGAAATTATTTGAATGAGTGGATTTTTGTCGGATGATATTAGGTGGAGGATTATTCGATGAGGTTATTTGACTGGTGAGGGGTAGGTAATCTGGTCTTTCCCCAAAAGGGTACGTAGAGAAATGGATAATTTGGTCAAATCCCCCATGTTAACCAACTCTTCCTCTAAGTGCATAATTTGTGTTCAAGTCTCATATTCAGATCATTAGAGAGTTGTCCACCCTCAGATTTTTCAACCCTTTCATTGGTACTATTTTTATCAACTATTTTTCCTTTGTATTTTTAACTTGCTCTTTGAGGAGGATGAGAAGGAGGGGTCCCTTTTGATCTTGAATAGGCCAGAATGAAAGACAGATCAACCTAAGGGAATCTGAAAACAATAAGAATTAGTAGAAAAATGATGTTAGGAGATTAGAATAATATATATTAGTAACATATTGTTTGAAGTAAATGCCCAAAATGCAAATGATCTCGTTGAGTAGAGGTAAGACGACACATAAGTGATGCACAATGATTAATTCAAGGATCATTTTTCAATTTGGAGCTTAGAGTAAGGAATGAAGGAAAACAAACTTTATTTATTGAATAAGATTTAATTTATAACATCACGTTAAAAAAGATCAAAATTTGAAATAAATTAAAGGAGCAAAGCATAGATAACATGGGGAAGCAAAGCCCAAAAAAGAAATTCAATGAGGTTGGTCTCCAATGTTGGGCACAATCAACTCTCTCATCTCTAGAGTGATATCATAGTGTTAGTAACGGATATTGCGAGCCCATTTTCTCTCCCTTTCATCACTAAAACCAGGAAGACCCTCTTCGTTCAACTCTCTATGTTTTGCATAATCCAAGATATTCACATAACACTCGGGTCTACAAGAAATTTGTTGCTCTCGAACACCAATAATTGCTACCTTTTTCCACTTTCTTTGTATAAAGTCCACTTGTTTGATGTTGGGCCCAAAATGATACTCGTAATGACCTATAGGAGATCGCAAGGGTATCAATTAAATTTGCCCGAACTGATGAAGAACTCAGAGGGGCGCGTATGGTTGAACACCATTCAAACCAATAATCTCAATGAAGTAAAGCTCATTACCTCTTATGATTTCATGTCGGGATCTCAACCAACAATATTCCATTGAATTTAAACACCTGAAATCCCTCTCAAATACACGAACCAGACTTCCGTTCCAATAGGGGCATGATAAAATTTCATCCTTTTGGAATGATTATGAATTTCCCCCCTACACTTTTCAATAAGAAATTGCATCCTTCGAAGTATATCTTACCCTTGGTGTATGCAGACAATGCCCTTATTATATTTGCTAGTATCATGTGCACTATAGTCTTTTTGTGTTGGAACGTGTCTCGAGCCATCAAGTGAACAATATAAATTAGGCTAGTGTGGATTTACCCCTTTAAAATAGGGAAAACCAATGAACCTATTACTGCAATAGCAAAAAACATTAAGACTATATATTTCCCACTTGGCAGCGGATCAAGCAAATTCCATGTTAAAGCTTTCATGGACCCTTCATCTCCAAAACGTGAATATAGGAATTCTATAGAAATCCATTCATCCTTTAAACGACTTAAATCCGTATTTTGGTGCATTCCCATTTGCTTAAAATGACATCAGAGATGGTTTTTTTGGTACAATCATCTCACACTGCTAGTAACGAAGGTCGAGAAACCTGCCAACCTCCTCAATTTTCAAGGTTAGTTTAAAATCCTTAAATTGAAAACAACCTTTTGGGATCCAAAATTTTTTACAAAGCCTTGATCGAATGATGATCAAACTCGACGGAGATGAGGGAAGTAAGGGCGCCTGCTAATTCACACGCCTCTAGTTCTCAAGTTCTGTCAATATCTTTCTACTAGTTCCTTAGGATACGACTCACTTCGATCACCATTTGTGTGTTGGGGAAATGAGGATAAGCCATGACTACAAAAAAACAACACACAAATTTTAAACTCCATTTTAACTTAATTTGTCTTTATTTAATTATTATGATCAGTTTGACACGTAATATGACAAATTGCATGTTACGTGCTAATGTGATCATAAGAACTGAATTATGCCAAAAATAGAGTTTTGAATTTGTTTGTTGTTTGTTTTAGAGTAATGAGTTTTCCTCATTTCCCAAACACACAAATGGTGATTGGAGTGAGTCATATCCTATGGAACTGGTGAAAGGATATTGAGAGAAATAAAAAACTAGAGGCTTGTGAATTACTTGCATCTTTACTTTTCACATCTTTGTTGAGTTTGATAATCATTTGATCAAGGCTTTGTTAAAATTATGGGACCCCAAAAGGTTGGTTTTAAAATTTAGGAATTTTGAACTAACCGTGACAATTGAGGAGGTTGGCCATATTCATGACCTATCTTACAAGGAGTGTCAGATGATTGTACCACATAAACCATCCCCGAGGTCTTTTCTAAATCAAATGGGAATGTCACAACCGGAGTCTAGAACCAAGACGAGACCGACATTGTTGACCTCTCAGAGGTCGCAGACAAGCCTACATACGTCATTCTTACTTCATCTAAATAAATTTTAGCGGAAAATTTGAAACTTTTTGTTTCCTAACATGCTTACTAAACATTCTATTACATGTATAATTGTTCACCATCTAACATTAAGATTATCAAATGAATGAAATAGTTCATAGCTTCATTAAATGTGTACTTGCCAAAACGACACCAACAAAAAGTATGAAATAAAATGGGAAATGAAACACTAGTGGAAACACGCTCCACTAGCTAAAGCTTACATCTAATCTAGATAATTATAGTAGACAACCTCAAAATCATGAGGGCCTACCAAGTCCGAGTGAAAGCTCCACTTTCGGATAGCTGCAACGTCAAACTGTGAGCTCTAGCGTCCACCTGTGCCTGCACCTAAAAATATAGACTTGTATGGAATTAGTACACATTTGTACTAAGTATGGGTATATGCAAGCACACACCAAGGACATGCATGAGAAAGGATAAATCTTTCCTAACAACATGATTATGGAAAGTCAAGTTAGTGGACTTGCCAAACTGAGATTAGGAAAGTGAGTGATCTTTCCAAATTTCAAAGCGAAAGTTTATGAGTTTCCAAAAACTGGATTAGTTAAAGTTATGCACATGAGGAGTAAACATGCATCATCATACTGACATTTTGAACACAGACACACAACGCACACATAGAACATATCATAATCATATAACACAGTAACGTTGTTCATATCGTTCATTAGTATGCCATGAGACCTTGGAATCAGGGACTTGATATTAAGGCTTGCCAAAAATGAGGCTCAACATATGGAACCCTGCTAGGGGTCTGACTTTAGCAAAAACGAGTCTGCTTCATTACTTCATACGTATTCAGGTCATTTCATTCATGGGCAAGTTTGTAAACACCAGCGTACTAGGAATGTAGTTGTTGTTTAAGACTTTTATCGGTTTCATTGTGTAATGACCAGAATGAATATGTAATTAATTGGAATCTAACTCAACCTTTGATTATTCTTATCCTACACCTATTTGGTATCATTCATTTCATTATTGCAATCATTTGAGGTGGCCTTCTCATTCAAAGGGACTTTAACTTAACCGACATAGATCCTGTGAGCATCATGAATCCAGTTGAATGAAACACACACCGAAAAGAGGGTGGAATCACCGGTCAAAGTGACCCAAAACATGCTAGCGTACATGGGATTGAATTCCCGCCAGATTCCCTATATTAGTGTATAAGGTTCGAAGATAGGAAGATATAATGAGACCCTACCGGCATGACCGACAGTTCATCTAAGAGAGTTACGTGGAACATCCGCCCTTCACGAAAAGAAAGGCATCACCGCTCATAGCTAGTTTATCGTGCTAGTATAAAGTCCATTACATTCACTCATAAATCATGGAAGCGGTTTTCTAGTATGAGGACATCATAGCTCAATAGATGATTTCTAATCTCATCATTAGTATAAGTGAGTAATATCAATACTTTCATTAGCGGTTCATAGAGATGGTTCTCTTCATTAACTTTACACTCTCAATAGGTTGAGTAACGTTTGGTAAATTTAATTAGGCTAAATTTGAGATTGCTCTCATCTTTCCATTTAGCCTCATATCATTTTGTTCCACATCATTATCATTACACATTGGCTCATTTTATAGTTACTCCCCCTTTTTTAACGTGAATGTCCATTTCAACATATGCCAATGCATTTGGCCATTTGGTGTGGCTCAACTCTTCTTAACCCTATGGGTTTAATCATTCATTGTTCATTTCTCATTTCATCATTTCGTGTTTCATTTAATCATATGCCCCCAAAAGCACTTGGCCATTTAGTGCATTTTACACGTACTTAACCCGTAGGGTTTCATCATTCATTGCATACATCTTATGTTCACTACTTTTCAACGTTGCTAGACGTACGGGTCATACATGTGAGCAGGGGCTTCATTACTAGTTTGTCGAAGTGATGGCATATTTACCCAAGCTTATGTGGTACAGACTTATGCATCTTTAGATATCCTTAGATATGATTTTGATATAGTAGAGGAAACATTCATTAAATATTTACTGTACGATGACTTAGTGTCAATACGGAATTGGTCAAGGGAACCGATTTCGACAAAATACCTTGGACAACACTTAATCTTATTTTTAAACTTGATTTAATAACATTTTCAGATTGGGGGAGACCCTAGTTCGATCCCCATCAAACCCCATAATATTGCCGTCTTTTCTCCTCTCATTTTTCGTTTAAGTCAAGGAGGTTGTGGGTTTCAATCCCCAACAAGCTCATGATTTTCTTTTATTTTATCTATTACCTTACACTTATCTAAGAGGTTGTGGTGTTCTCAATTCCCACTTCCACATTTATTTTCTTCTTTATTTTCTCCTAACTCTTTTTTCCATCCATTCAAGAGGTTGTGGGTTTCAATCACCACTCACCAAATCTATTTTCCTTGCATTTTTCTCACGAAAATTTTATGAATTTTCATTTAATGAGGCATGGTTTCAATATCAAGACCCACACTTAAAAACTTTTCTTTAAACGAAGACTCATTTTTTGAAAAGTCTGCCGGCTGAAATTATAGTCTCGTCCATCAATTTTTCTTAATATTTGTTAATTTTTTTTGTTGCTTTTTCATTGTAATGATGTCTTGGGTTCAATCCTAGTGATATAACTTCATTTCACATTCATCTTCAACTCATTTTGTACCTTTGTTTGGCCTGAACCCCAAACCTACGAAATACTGGAAATTTGTTCACTATTTTCGCTTCTTTTATCATCAATACGTTATTTCTTAAGGCATTGCGTGGATCATTTGGTGCATAGTTAGTGTAATATTTTATGATTATATCAGCAATAATTACATTTCATCCGCAACCTTAAACAATTTACCACCTCATGATTTACACAAAGCTTCACACATTAAAAATTCAAACCAAAAAATATTTTCACATACGTTCGGGTTGACATTAACTTAACATGCGTACAATTTCAAACCACATAACAAGAACAAAAAATATGAAGAAAATCAAAACTAAATTTATCCTTAAACACTAGAAAACCATACCAACAACATGATCGCTAACTATTTCACATTTAGATCAAAGGAATACTACGGACAAGGATAGTTCGACAAGAACGGGGAACAAACTAGTTTCGAGAGAATCCGAAGCTTAAGGGTCTCATAGGAAAGGGACCAGGAGTATTAAAACCCTAACTGTTATGAGTTCAAACCTCGACTTTCTGCCCAAAATCTTCTCCCAAAAAATCACGTCATATCCCCCCTCAAAGTCAACAACCAACTCGACGGAACAAACATCTCTTGGACTACTGATTGATTCGTTTGTTGTCTTTTATTTTTCGTGGTGTGAGTTATTCAAGTGTGAATAAAATTTAGTTAAACTACTGTTTTTGAGTTATTGGCAGAGATAATCGTGGAGTGAGAGTGATAGAGAAGTGCAGAGAGAGCCATGAGCGTGGGAGAGGAAGATTTTTTTAGGATTAGGAGTCTACTTAGGATTTAGTCAATAGGGTTTTATTTAATTAATTAAAAATATCATTCCTTTTATGTTAAAATCAGTTAATAAATAGTAATTATTAATTAATTACAATAACGTCAATAACTTAAAGGCAAAAAATCACTTTAATTCAATGCTTCCACCTAGGTTCCAACCCGGGGGTTGAAGCAAAGAGTCACTTCAAAAGCCCAATTCGTCACTTATCCCCCACACATACCCCTACACCTTATGAATTATATAATTAATATATATACGGGTAACTTACAATACTACCATTATCCTATAAAAGACTTAATTTACCCCGAGACCTCCCAAAACTAAGGATTTCCCCTTTTTAAGTCTGGTAAAGACTCCTTACAAGTAAAATCTTCTGTATTGAGAGGCCCTTACTGGTTGGAACCAATCTTCCAAAGCTCAAATAACTCCCAGTTTGTGTCTTGTATGTTAGCAAGGGTTCCGAGGTTGGGTCTACGCGCATAAATCCGTGGTGAAACCCTGGCCGCCTAATCTAGGATTCTTGACACATTAAGCATTTCTTATCTTATCCATTTTTAGGGTAGTTACAGGGGATGAACCATAATACGAATTTAGGTTGTTTAAAGGAGATATGGATTTCTCTATAATTCTTATATTCTTATTTTGGAGACGAATGGGACATGAAGACCTTAATATGGTGTTTCCTTACTCCGTTTCAAAGTGGGAAATATATCATCTCAATGCACTTGCTATTTAAGTGCTAGGTTCATTAGTTTTCCCTATGAAAAAAGGAAAAATCCACACTAGCCTAAGTTATGTCGTTCAAACGACGGCTCAAGGCAGGCTCCGGGCAGGCTCCAAAACATAATAAGAACTATAGTGGAGGACATGATACAATAAATAAACGGTCAGGGTCGAAATGCACCAAGCGTAAGAGATACGTCAAAAAGGTTCAATTTCTTATTGCAACTCTGGCTGTTGAACACGTTTACAAAAGGGACGAATTTGTAAACATTTTGAAAGGTGTAGGGAATAAAATTCTTAGTCATCCCGAATGGATGAATTTTTTCCTACCCAATAGAAATGGAAGACAGTTCGTGTATTCAAGAGGGTTTTTAAGTGTTCAAATTCAGTGGAAGTATTATTGGTTGAGGCCTTGTTGTGGCATCATAAGAGGTAATGAACTTTAATTCATCGAGATTGTTGGTTTCAATTGTGTTCAACCATACACGGCTGGCTCTCCAAGTTGTTTGTCAGTTCAAACAATTTAAAATTATACCCTTTCAATCTCATATGGGCCCAATATCACATTAGTGGACATTATACTTCGAAGGTGGTAACTATTGATGTTCGAGAGCAACAACCATTCTGTACATCCAAGTATTATATGTATATCTTTGAGGATTCAGAACATGGAGATTTGTGCGAAAAGGGTCAACCTGGTTTTGGTGGTAAAACAAGATAAAATGAGCTCTCAATGTCCTCAACTACAACTATGATATCAATCTAGAGATGATACAAAATATTGTGCCAAACATTGGAGACCAACTTCATTGATGTTTTTAATGGCATTGCTTTCCCTATGTTATCCCTTCCCCCTTTAGTTTATTTCCAATTTTTCTCTTTCTTAATTATGATGTAATAAATTGAATCGTATTCAATAAAAAAAGTTGTTTTCCTTTATTTTCTAACTCTAAGATTCAAATTGGAAAATAAGTTTTGAATTAATGATTGCGCATCACATATATATCGTCTTAGGCTTACCTCTAGCTAAATTAAGTCCTTTGCATTTAGGGCATCTTTATCAATATGTTATTATTATAATATTGTTCTAATCCCCAAACATCCTTTTTCATTTGATTCTAGTGTTTTCTCATTCCCTAAGGTTGATATATTTTTCATTTTGGCCCATACAATATCTAAATGGACCTCTCCTCCTCACACTCCTCATATAGCAAGTTACAAAAACAAAGGAAAAATGGTTGATAACAATAGTGCCGATAAAGGGTTGAAACTTATGAGGGTGTGAAACTCTCTAATAATCTGGCTTCGAATCGTGAACGCAAAATTATGGAGTAAGAGAAAGGTGGCCAACCTGCGCTATTCGCCAAATTATCTATTTATCTTGGCACCCCTTTTGGGGAAAACATGGACAACCTACCCCTGACCAATCAAATAACCTTACCAGATAATCCTCCACCTAATATTTCCCGACCTAACTCTACTAATCCAAATGATTTCCCACCACCTCTCACACAAACACAACTAAGATCCACTATATGACTCTTCCAATTACCCAATTCCCACCTCACCACTACCACAAGAAAATCAAGCCCAAACATGCTGAACTAATTTTAAACCATAATGCACTTACTACAAGCCCCTCATATGACCATTGTTATTTGCAGTTTTGATGATTTGACAAACTCAGGGACTTTGTAAAGGTACCAAGTTTCTTACTTAAGTATTGAAGATGAAACAAACTCAGGGACCTTGTAAAGGTACCATGCTCCTAATATGACGAGCCAGTTGACTGCCAGCTGGAGAAGTACAGAACGTAGGGTGCACTCTTCCCAACCGGCCGCAGAAAGTAGAATTCTCCAACCATGGCAAAAAGAGTTAATGAAAGTGACTGTCCCATTATAAAGTCACTTTCCTAAACATATTTTCAGTTTTTGCAAAACTTGATTAAAGAATTTTCAAGAACACGGCAAAAGGCTATCAGCAAAAAACGACAGAATTATTCAAACAACATCAGAAATCTCTGAAAGAAGTTTAGTGTTGTAGTTGCTTCAGATATATCTTTGTCTCAAATTGTACACTTTGTGAAACTATAAAGGCATCAGTGGGTAGTATTGACAATATAAGTGTCTAGGGGGATAGCTAGTGGGTATATTTATTTCTACTTAGGCTTGTTAAGCAATAGAGAATATTGCTTGAACGTGAGATTAAAAAACTTCTTCTCAACATTTGTTGTAATGTGTTTCACTTTTGCTGTAGAATTAGTGAAAAATGATTGAAAATCATTGGTGAGACAGTCGTGGTTTCTCCCTTAGCAAGGAGTTTCAACGTTAAAATCGTTGTGTTGTTTAAACTGAATTTATTTATGTCATAATTCTTAGCTGTTGTCAAGGGGACCTGTTCATTACTGAATAAGTGACAGGCAAATATTCTAATCAAGTGGTATTAGAGCAAAACACCTCTCTATTTGGTTAACACCAAGGAAAATGATATTGCTCAGAATGGCTGCTCCCACTTAATCTAGAAGAAGGTCAGTCCCTCAACAAGGGACCTCTCGTTTCAATGGACCTTTCTATAGTTGGTGAATGAAATGGAAACCAGTTAGAATAGAATGCATGATTCCTCATGCCCTGAAGAACAGTGAGCTCTGGGATATCGTACTAAGGGACCATTTATTTCGAGGATAAAAGAACAGGATGGTGGAGAGAAAACATGGCTTGTTCCTAAGCCTAGACAAAAAATATGATGAAGCTGCTAGGAAAGAAGAAGAAAAGGGTTATTTTAAGCGGCAAAAACTCTTCTTTTCTGTGGGATAGGGCCTGATGAGATTCAACGTCGTCTCGCCATGTGAGTCTGCAACGGAAATCTGGGGATTGTTTAAAAACTGCTCATGCGGAAACTGAACAAGTCAAAGAATCAAAGATTGATATGCTCACCTCTTGTCGAAAACTTCGAGATGAAAGAAGGAGAAGAAAAAACCATTCATGGATGTTTACAAATTGTCGTCTATAACCAAATGAGTGAGAAGCCTTGGGGAACATATCAGTATGAGCAAGCAAGTCAGGAGGGGAAAGGTGCTTCGAATTCTTCCAAAGTCTTGGGAAAGCAAGGCTTTGATTATATCACTGAAGCTATAAGATCTGAAGGTTGCTGGAAATGGATGATCTCATGGAATCTAAAGACTCATGAGACGAATCGAAATCTTGATTTGTCAAAGAAGGAAGTCAAAAAGGATAAATCTTTGATGATAAAATACAAATCTGATGAAGACTCCAGTGATGATGATATGGCTTATCTGATCAATAGGTTCCAAAAAATTGTTAAAAAGAACAAAGGTTTTAGAAGAGGAACAAGTGGTCCTCGAAATGCTACTCAAAATGATACTTGATACAAGTGTGGAAAAGCTGGGCACTTTATTAGAGAGTGTCCTTTACTCAAAACTGAAAACAAGGAATATCAAAAACCAAGAAGTGACAAAGAGAAGAGAAGGGACCTGGTACTCAGCAAAAATGATCGCAAAGCTGCTGCTGACTATGTGGTAAAAAAGGCTCTTGCTGCATAGGGAGACTCTTCAAGTGACTCAGAAGATCTTGATAAATCAAATTATGTGTCTATGGTGGCGGTTCATGAAGAGGAAACAATATTCAATGAAATGTTTGCTTTCATGGCTCATACAGAAAATAAAGAAGAATATGACAAGGTAACTCTTCCTGATATGAAACAGGATCTAAATAATTATTCTCTTAAAAAATTGAGAACATTAGCAAATTTTATGATTGATTCAGTAATTAAGTTAACCTCTGAAAGAGTCATTATGAATGTTGAACTTGACAGTTTAACTGAAAAAGGTAAAATTGGAGGAGAAAATGTTGAAAATTGAAGTTAAAATGGTGTCTCTAGAGTCTGACAACAATGAACTTAAAAAGCAGTTGACTCAGATAACTGAAGAAGATGAAAAGCTAAATGGAAGGTCAAATGGTTTACAAGTCGAAACTGAAGAAAAACTGAAAACCATTGAGAAAAATCTGGGACTGGCTTTGGAGAAAAGCAACAACTTAGAAAAGGATATTGTCATACTTAGGAAATAACTTGAAAATCTCTTAAGTGACGAAATCATCTAAGTTATGTCAAGAGAGTGCAACAAATCAGAGTATTTCAATAAGAAGTTTCTAGGAAGTTTGAATATCTCTCCTCCCTTTACCCCTCACAGTAAGTATGTTGTTTTGTATCGGACAATCTGCTTTGTCTTCACTGTGGTAAAAATGGGCATCAAGAGGGGACAGTGTGCTGGGTAGAGAAATTCTCATGAAAGAATCTCTTAATTATCTGAAATGCAAAGAGTACAAAATAGAGCCCTGTTCCTCCCAACATTTCTCAACGATAGAATTTTTCAAAGAAAAAAAATTGTTTCTTCCCCAAATTCTTCCTTTGTAGAAAGATTCAAACGGCCCTATTGACGAGATATAACCTTCATCACATCTTTATCTGCTTTCTGGGAAATCAAATTGAAATGGTTTTCCCAAGCTTACAAGCTTTTCTTAGCGCATGGTGAGTTAAGAGGACCGCGTCAATGTTGGTATATGACAGTGGACGCCTAAACATATGACTTGTGACATCAAAAATTTCCTCTCACTCAAGACACTTCAGGGAGAGTGTCCGCTTTTGGTGATGGAAAGAACGGGGTACATTTTTGATAGTGGTAAAGTGGGAAAGTCTTTTGAAGAATCCATTGACAATGTGGGTATCAGTTGATGGGTTGAAGTAACAGTCTTTTGAGTGTATCTCAAATTTGTGACAGGGAAAGGAATCAGTTTCTTCTAAAAGTGCAACTGTGATCATCTGACTTCAAAGATGCGATTCTCACTGCTTTCAGAAGTAAAACAGTACGTGGAACAATTTAGAAACCTCATGGCGATGATTGACATGTCTTAGTGCTCAAATGAAAATGCTGATCTTGGCATGCAGGCTAGGGCAGTAAGGCTCCTCTCTATTGAATAACGGATTCTACGGTCTAAGGTACCTGGTGTGAGGTCTGCCAAATTTGAAGTTTTGCTGAAAATAAAATATGTAAGCTTGTGTCAAAGGAAAATAAATCAGATCAATCCTTTAAGCCAAAGAAGCAAAGTACATCATCAAGAATACTGGGAGCTGTTGCACATGGACTTATGTGCCCCTCTGCAGTTTCAAGCAGAAATGGCACGAAATACATTCTGGTGATAGTTTGATGATTACTCAGATTATACATGGACAAGCTTCTAAGATTCAACAGCAAAACCCTGAAGAATTGGTGGTGTTGCTTCAACATGATTTCAACTAAATGATCAGTGATTTGTGGGATTAGATCTGATGATGGAACTGAGTTTGAGAACTCACAACTGGATCAATTTTTGTCATGGAAAAGAATGGTACTAGTCATAACTTTTCCTCTCCAGAACTCCTCAACAAGATGGAGTGGTGGAAAGAAAAAATATAACTTGGTCCTAGTGCCATAAAAATGGCCGAACCAGACCATTGAGTCAAATCTTCCTTTAAGTTTCTGGGCTGAAGTTTGTTAACACAATTTTTTCATGTTAGCAATGTGGTCTGATAAGAGCTGTGTAATAAGACCCCCTATGATCTGCTCAACAACAGAAAGCCATACTGAGTCTATCTTAGGGCTTGGGTGTAGATGTTTTGTGCTGACATGGAAAAGATGATGCTGGTAATATTTGTAATCCTAGAAGTGATTAACGAGTGTTTGTTGGATATTTTCATCGGTAAGCATATCACAGTATTTCACCAAAAGAACTCAATGCACTTGAAAGAAAGCATTCAATGTTGTAATTTGATGAAGATTGAAACTTGAAAACATGGAGTCAAAATGATGACGATGAAGTTATCAAGTTGTTCAATTTCCAGAAAATTGAAGGAAGTGAAGCTGATGCAAACAACAGTTGAAAAATGAGTATGATTAATCCATAATCATATCTACCCTAGAAAAAGGCTGAATGAAAAGTGGAAAAGGTGATAAGGTACCCATTAATACTCTGACTTCCAGTCAAAAAAAAAAATAGTACATTCAAACTCTCGCAGAAAATGATGACACCCCCCTTGACGAAGAAGAACAGGCTGATCAGCTCACAGTCCTTCTTTAAGACGCATGATGGAAACATATCTCAATCACATCCTCTTGATATCTTATCTCTCCTTTGAACTCTGGAATTCACTAAACTAGGTTCAAAAACAAGAACTCTGTTGCATTTTCAGTATTCATAATCATCTATTGAGCCTAATAATGTGAAAGAGGCATTAAGGTGATACAATTTGGATCACCTCAATGCAATAAGAACTTCACCATTTGAAAGAAGCAAGGTAGGTACCTGGTCCTCGACCTGCAGGCAGAACAGTAATAGGAACTAGATGGGTTTTAAGAAAGGAAGCTCGATGAAAATTGATTGCTCACGAGAAAATTAAATCCAGTTGTGTGGTAATCAAGGATACATCAATAAGAAATAGAACTATGATGAGAACTTTGGCACCTAATTGCTAGGATGGAGGCCATTAGATTTAAATAGCTTTTGTTGCCTTCATGGGGGTTCAAGCTGTATCAAATGGATGTCAAAAGTGCATTTTTTGAATGGATATCTGAAGAGGAGGGTATTTGTTAAACACCTCCAGGGTTTTGAAGATGCTGAACTACTAGATCATGTGTCAGATTGAATACGGCTCTATTGGTTTGAAACAATCTCCTAGGAGCATGGTGATGAAAGACTGTCAAAGTTTCTGCTGAAGATGTGCTTCAAAAAGAGGAAATAGACAATACCTCTTTCTTTTAAAAGAGAACAAGAATTGCTTATTATTCAGTTTATTGGATGATATAATTTTTGGGAGCTACTCAAGAACATTTTTGTGAAGAATCTCTCATCATTACTGGGAAAGGAATTTGAAGGAGAATGAATGGACGAACTGACATTTTTCCTTGCCTACAATCAAGCAATCATCAAACGGATTTCATCTGTCAGGAGAAGTACCTTAAAGGAGCTACTGAGAAATTACATATGTTTTGACTCGCAAACCTATTGATACTCCTATGGGAACAAATTCCCAAGCTTGTAGTAGAGTAATCTGATCCTCACCTCTTTGTGACGCAAACCATGTATAGGGGAATCATTGGATCTTCTATAATCGACTGCTAGAAGACCTGATATTGTTTATATGTTGGATATGTGCCAGCTGTTTCAATCATGTCCTCGTGATTACACCACCTGAAAGGCTGGCAAAATGTATTCTAAGATACTTGAAGAAGACGGGACTTGTTCTCTTCTATCTCAGCAGGTACACTTTTTATCTAGTTGGTTTTTGCAGATGCGATTTTGCCTGGTTATCAAGTTGACAGGAAGAGTTTTTCTGGAATGGCTCATTTCCTCCTCCTTGGATCTTCACTCATTTCTAGGGCACAAGAAACAGAATTATGGTGTCTCCTTTTTCAACAGCTGAAGCTGAGTATGTAGAACACAGGCATGCGTTCACAGTTGTATGGATCAAGCCACACTTAGAGGATTAACTTGTATCATCATCACAGATTCCTTTTATGTGTGACAATCTAGTGCAGTTATATAGGAAAAAAATCCATTCATCCATCAGAGAACAAAACATTATTGATGTAGACTTCACTTTCTAGAGACAATGTTGAAGAAAGGAATATTGTGCTTACATATTGCCTACTGAAGTTGAAAATTTGCCGAATTTCACATGCTCTCCATAAATATCCATTGAGAGAAATATACTGAATTGGGTTATGATGACTCTAAGTGATATCCAATAGTTCCACCGTTGAATTCCTTGATGGCTAAATTTGCAGTACATGTATCCTTTGGTAAATAATTTAATATCTGGATTTATCATCTTTGTACCTATTGTAGGTATCTTTCAAGAAGGACTCGCTTAGGAAAGACATGGCTAAACAACTAGTAATGAGGATAAAACTGTGTTATGGTAACTCATGCCATCCATGGAGCATTTGTACATTAATTTTAAAACTGAAAAATATAACTGTTGATTAATGCCACCGTGTCAGTCATATCGCATTCTGTACCGTTAGTCCCCTGCTTATCCCTCAACGTGAAACGTCAAATCAATGACCCCTGACACAGTTTCCAATCCTTTTTATAGACCCTCTTTACTCCTTTTTGATATCCTCATCTGTATTTCCACATTCCTTCTTTTTAAAAAAAGGAACAAGGGAAAGTTTAAAAGACAAAATTTTTCTTTCCTTCTTCCTTTTTCTCTTCAAAAATCTAATGTTTGTTCTTATTTCAGGTTAATATTGTCCTACTCCTTCTTCCACCATCTAAAACAAAAATGCCTCACTGTGCAATTAACCTATTGTCTTTTACCTCATTCAGTAGTAGAGTCCAGATCTAGTGCCCCTTCAAGTTCTCAGAAAGATACTCCTGACAATCCCTTCTATTCCATAGATCTGAATAGCACTAGTATACCTACTGGACCTGGTCCTTGCCATGAAATGTTGCCTGATAATCTTTTTGAAGGAGACTTGCCAAGAAATTAATCATCTGAGTCAAACATATTGGCAGCAAGTGAAGAACTGGTTATTGAAAGTCTTGCAATGATGAAAAAGAAGCTCGTTCTGAGCAAACTGAGGCTTTACAAAGGGAAGAGGTAAGATACACTCAACCCATCTTTGATAAAACTCCAGATTTTAGGAGGTATCCTTCTTCCATCTCCTAAGATTCTGAAAGTTATGAGGAACATATTAAATGGAAGGTTGAAATAAGGGAGGTTGAGGTTTCTCGGAAGGGAAAAGAAAAGGTGTGGAAGAGGCTTCCTAGAAGAATACCTACTACTAGGTCCTTATGCCTCGAGAAGTTGCTGGCTGCTGCCTTACAAAGGCTAAGAATGCAAGTTGTACGGCTGAAATTATGAGTGCCAGAACCTTAAAGTATCAAACTTTAAATGCTGATTCTGATGTTTGATTGGTTGGTCTGCGAAGAAGTTGAAATAACAGCAAGAAAGAAAAGTTTCACGGAACCACAAAGTCAAGGATTCAAAGAAGTGTTTAAACAAAACCCAAAAGGTAAGAGTTTTTCGCAGGAAAACCGGAAGAGATCACAACAGGGACCCTGGTGCCCAAAAATGGAGTGAAGATGAGGTGAACAATGCAGGAGGTTGTTGAAACCTTGATAAGAGCAAGTTCTGGTGTCTGGAAGAGTCCCTTTGCTATGGAAAATCAGAATCATTTCCCAATCTTCCCGGCATGGTCCTCGTCTTCATTACATGGTGGAGAATTCAATCATTGGATGCATCTATTCAACAGGAAATTTCTTATTCTCTATGAATAAGAGTGCGCGAATTCTATTACAAAAACTTCCAACTCAAGAAGATGGGAGTATCCTCACAAGAGTAAATGCATTGCCAGTGCTCTTGATGAGTTTCCTGTTGGGCAAAATTCTCAGGGTTCCTAGAGAGGGACGGGGTCTGTGACTGGAAAAACTTGTTCGATTGAGTTTGGTGTCCTGGTTTCTAAGATCCCACAACAAAGGTTTCTGGTGTTTTTAAGCAGGTCATTATGAGCTAGTACTCATTGTTGTTCGAATTTGTTAACACGTTCTCCCTCCTCCCTCCGGCCTGAAAAGAGACTTCAACATTTCTGCTGACTTATTTTGTGAATTGGAGATGTTTGCAGATTCGAATCTCTGAATCTCCCAGGTCTTATGCTTGAGCACATGACAAAACCTGTCGTCTAGAGGAAAGACATTCCATTGGGAATGGATATGGAGATATTTTCTCACTGAAGTATTCAAACATTGTTAAATTCCTCTCAGTGTTGGCAGGGTTTGGGAGTGTGAAACAATTGTTTCAAGAGATTACCTTGTTCGAATGGATGTATTGAGGAGGCAGAGGCAATCCAAAGCAAGATGGCTCACTCATAGAATAGCAGGATCAACTCAGCATGATATTGAGAGCTAACTGTGCGTTTGAGTGGTAAAGATGCTGAAATTGCATACTCAAAGCTGAAGTACTTACTGCACAGATTGAGGGACCTGGTACTTCCGTGGTTCAAGCCCTGGAGAGAGAAAATGCTGATTTGAAGGCCAAGATTACTGCCTTTAAAGAGAAGGCAATTAAAGATAACGATGTTGTCAATGCTCGACTCACTCTCATTATCCAGTCCCTTTCTCATCAACCTCCTCCTTCCTAGACTGTTAAAATCTTTCCCTGTGTCTTCTTTTTGTGGCTTATCTTTGTGTCGTTGGGTTATCAGTTTGATTTCAATGTACTAAATGTTATTGTGGAATGCTGTTTAACTTATTCTTCTGGTGTTCTAGTTTTTATCTATTGTTAATGTTTTTCCGTTTCTGTGTTATTACTTTGTAGATTTGATCTTATCTGGTATTACTTTTGACATCATTGGTTTACTGTACATCTTTTTTATGATGCCAAAAGGGGGAAGTAAAACTGGTAAGTAGCTGAGTTATATGTGTGAGGAGGAATACAGTGAGGGGGAACAAAGCTGGAGTGGTGCCTGAGAGCATTGTTTGTCATCATCAAAAAGGGGGAAAATGTTATTTGCAATTTTGATGATTTGACAAACTCAGGGACCTTGTAAAGGTACCAGGTTTCTTACTTGAGTATTGAAGATGAAACAAACTCAGGGACCTTGTAAAGGTACCAGGCTCCTAATGTGACGAGCCAGTTGACTGCCAGCTCGAGAAGGTAAAGAAAGTAGGTTCTCTCTTCTCAACGGCGTCAGAAAGTCAGACTTCTCCAACCAATGACAAAGAGTTTAAGGAAAGTGACTTGTCCATATAAAAGTCACTTTCCTAAACATCATTTTCAGTTTTTGCAACTTGATAAAAAAATTTTCAAGAACACTTGCAAAGACTATTAGCAAACAAACGGAAAAATTATTCAAACAATAGCAGAAATCTCTGGAGCATTTAGTGTAGTTGTTTAAAAATATATTCTCTTGGTCTTACATTGTAAACTATTCTTAAAACTATAAAGGAATCAATGGTTAGTATTGAAATTCTAAGTTGTCTAGGTGGGATAGAGTAGTGGGTAGATTTATTTCTACTTAGTCTTGTTAAGAAATAGAGATTATTGCTTGAACGTGAGATTAAAAACTTCTTCTCACATTTGTTGTAATCGTGTTTCACTTTTGCTTATGAAGATTAGTGAAAACGATTGAAAATACTGTGAGACAGGTAGTGGTTTTACTACCTTAAGCAAGGAGGTTTCCACGTAAAATCGTTGTGTTGTTTAAACTGCATTTACTTTCTGTTCATACTTATTAGTGTGTCAAGGGACCTGGTCCATTGACTAATAAGTGAAGGCACATATTCTATCAACCATACTCCTAGATATGTTAAAGCGACATTCTTAACCCATGATTACCATGAGTCAGGCTCCTTTCAAAGGATATTCAGCTAAAAATCATGTCTGATAGATTGGATAAGTTGTCTAGTAGAGTGGTACATGTAAAGGAAACCAAAATCTAGGGGGGTTGAGGCATGGATATCTATGCATGGACCTAGACTTGGAATTAGTTGAAGGGTATAAACCTCCAAAGTTTGAGATGTGTAATGATATCAGAGACCCCAAAGAACACTTGCTTACGTATTGTGACAAACTTGTACGAGTGGAAAAGGTTCGAAAAAATATGAATGAATCTTTTCACGAGGAGTCTAAATAGGAAGCCTTATTATGGTACATTGAATAAGACCATCGCTATTGGGTGGTTATGGCTACATATTTCAGGAATAGGTTTGGATTCAATATGGAAAATGTGTATGACTGATTCTATATCAGAAATCTGAAGAAAAAGTCTAGAGGATTCTTTCCAGATTTATGCCATTAAATGGAGGTCTGAGGCGACTAGAGCTAGACCTCACATGGAGGTTAGGAGGAATCTCAGATGAAAGATTTCTTCATCCATGCCTAGGAACTGCAGTACTGTGATAGAATGTTGCTCGTGGTTGAGAAAAGTTTTTTGCAGAAATTATCAAGTTACGTGAAAGAATTTAAGAAGACATTAAGAATGGAAACATCATAAACCTAGAGGCTTTTAAGCAACCAATAAAGCCTTGCTTGCAATCCGGTGGAGTTGCGAAGGAACATAAGAAAAAGGAAACAAGTTCTGTGATGATGTCTTAGTGTATCAAAACTCTATTTAAATATCAAATGAAAACCCCACCTATATATCGTTCATCTCTTCATCCCATCCTTCGTAAGAGTCTACAATGTCCAACCTCATACTTGCACTCTCTACTGAACCGCCAAGCTACAAAAATAAACCTCATTTTGAAATAAGACCAATTAAAACTTATACCTCTTAAGTCAAACCCATAACTCACCTTTATTAAATGTTGAAAGAAGTTGGCCACGTTACCCCAATCCTTTCTTTGCCTGTAGATATCTATGACAAGTGATACTACCCTAACAAATCTTGGGCTTGTCATTCAAAATGAAGGGACATACCATTAAAGTTGGGAGATCTTTGAAAGATATGATTCAAAAACTTTTTGATACAAAGGCCATCCACCTTAATGATCCTTTTCCAAACGTGGAAAAGAAATCCTCTTCCGAACCACCAGGTTAATATGGTAGAAATTGGTGATATGGTGTGGCTCCTTGAGCCAGAAGAAACAATTATTGATGCCTACAAGACACTTGTTTTAGTGCAAAGGCGTGCTCATTTTGACATCTCCATAGATAGACCTCCATTTATTGTTCATAAAGCTCTCATCCTATTAAGTATGATGTCCATGTTGTTCCGTGTAGAGCAAAGGTGGAAGAATCACATGTTGCGATAGGAGTGATCAGATCTGGGAGAATATACACTTCCGAGAACTTGGTTCAAGGTAGCGCTAGCAAATCTAAGCCATCGATTGTACAGTTAAAACAAGAAGGTGTCTGGATTCTTCAGAAACTCATCAGAAAATTCTGTTATAAAGATTGTACTTAAAAAGTATGTCCCTGCTAGCATCACTCATGGTAAGTAGCCTAAATGGTTTTTCAAGTATTCGAAGCATACAAGATATCCTTTAATGAATATAAGCTACCGCTTGAAGGAATGTCCCACAACAAATCTTTGTATATTTCTACCCATTGTCATAATAAGGTAGTCACTAATGTTTTGGTTCCCCCAGGTTCTGGTTTTAACATTTGTCCTTTAGGCATATACTAACAAGACTAGATATGGATAGTAGGTCCAAACTTGGAACATGAGTGTGAGAGCATTTGATGGTTCTCAAAGGGGTACTAATGGAGAGGTAATCTTGGACATGCTCAATGGTTATGCCACCTTCCCCATAATTTTCTAAGTCATAGATATTCTAGACTCGTACAATCTATTACTAGGTTTCCCATAGATTCACATGGTTTGAGTAGTTTCTTATATTTTTTTTATTGGTTCTTGAAATTCAAATGAGACCATGAAGAAGTGGTAGTCCAAGGGGAAATAGTACATCTTATATATGAGGTCGAAGGGAAAGTTTATCTAGATGGACAGATTTTTTATACAATGGAGCTTGTCGGCAATATTAAAGTAGAACCATGGTATAGCCAGAAGATCATTGACATGATGCTCTATTTTGGTTTTGAACTAGGGAAAGTTTTGTAGGCCAGATCACAAGGAATAGTCGAACCCATCAACACACTCATCATCCAATCACTTTTAGTTTACATATTGGCAACCACTTACGGAAGGATAGTATTACCCACAAAGAGAACCTATATCCCCGTTGCTCCAGTCATTTCAATCTGTCATGTTCAAGAGTAGTAACACTTGATGAGTTTCAAGCAGACATGAAGGGTTTGTCTTTGACCAATGAAGAATATAAAAGCTGCAATGTTGTGATCAATAAGGGGGAGAATGGGGACCCTAGAAAATGCAAGAAAGTAGAGGTCACCATCAACAATTGGACTTCAACTTCATCCTGACCTCATTGGCATCTAGGTAGAATTGGAATATGATTCTTCTAACAACTTCTAAAAAGTTTTCAATAAAATAATTTTCAAGTACATTTCCTTTTTAAATGTTTCAGGTACTAGCATTTTTTACCTTTTAAGGTTTAGTTTTGAGCAATAAAGTTATTTTTTCCAATTTATTTATTTGTGTTATTTTTCTTCCAATAAAATTTGATATAAAAATATTGCATATGAGACTATGGAAAATAAATGGTTTTGAAGAGGTTGAAGAAAATGAAGTACCTAAAGAGTTAACTAGAAAAATTATGGAAATCGAGGAAAAGCTCAATCTAAACTTAGCAGAAACAGAAGTGGTGAATATGGGAAATTCGTAGGTAAACCAAGAAACATGAATAAACATCCATATTATCGAAGATGAGAAGAAACAACATATCAAGAGTCTCATAGAGAACAAGGATATTTTTTACTTGTCCTATGTATAACATGTTAGACTAAGCACTTCGATAGTCGCTCATCGATTTCCCATTGATACATCTTGTCCCCTAGGGTAGCAGAAGCATAGAAAATACAAGCCTGAGTTGAGTTTGAAAATCAAGGAGCAATAAGAGGCCCGGATGCTTCAACTGACAGAGTATCCAATCGTGTTTGCAAATGTTGTTCCAATCCCAATGATAATTTTCCATTGCCTAATATACACATTCATATTGACAATTGTGCTAAGCATGAAAATCATTTGTGGATTCCTTTGTTGGTTGTTGGAATGTATGCTTCCACGTAACTAAGATGGGACCTGGTCCCCGTAAAACTACTAAGCGGTAAATAACAATAGAAACACAAAAGTAAAAGAGACAATCACTTTTACGTGGAAGCCTCCTTGCTCAAGGGAGTAAAACCACGACCTGTTCTCAACAGGACTTTTCAAACCACTTTCACTAATCTTCTCACAAGCAAAAGTAAAATCCGGTTACAAAACAAGAGACTAACCGTTTAGCCACTTTAGTAAGCAATACACTCTATTACATAGTGGAGCACGAGCAGTTACAACACTGCTCAGTAAGAACCTAAGTTACCTGTAAGTAAATATCTTACAATAAAACACCTAATGTTTGATACGTTTCTAATCCCTTCGAAATTACACCTGTAATTTTAGATTAATTACAAGAAAATATAAAAACAACAAATCACAGGTTGAACTTAAAGCCCTTGATTTATTATCTAGCTGTTTTGATCCTTGCTAGTATTTTTTTTTAATGAATGATTAATGTGTGATGTTTTGGCTTTTCTTTGTCAACATGATGGTTAGACTCTAGTATCCCTATCCTTCTACTCATTTCAAAAATATGTGTTAGAAAAGCTGCCTTTTCATTTTCAAATAGACTCAATTCTTCATTTAGCCTCAAGTTTTCAGTAGATCTTTCATCTACCGAATCAATTAGCAAAGCAGCAAGTTTCCCAAGACTTTCAGTAGACATATTTCCTAAATCATCTTTTAATTCAAAAATAGTTACCTCAGGTGAATCATCCTCATCATCTGATCTTGCCATCAACGAAAACATTTGATTGAAAATGCTTTCATTATCTTCGACAACCAACATCGAGACATCTTCTTGTTCTTCAGTTTATTCTCAAATCATCAACCCATACAACAAATGCATTCTTCACCATCTGATCAGCATGTGTCTTCCTTCAAAAGTTCTACAGGAACAGGTCCTTCTTACGATACCTCACTTCATGAGACTCTTGCTTTTGACTTGTACATTCTATCATAAAGTGACCTGTTTTACCACATCTGTGACATAGGTCATTTGTTGCTGCCACTCTGCTAGTAGTTCCCCTTTTTTTGAAAGCCATCCTATTCTTTAATGATTTGTTGAAATCTTTTTGTCTAGTATGCCATCTCAACTTCTTCCTCTAACATTTCACTTTGTGAAGATTTCAAAGCGATGTTCATTTCCTTCTTTGATTCCTTTCCAACAGCTCCTTGCTTCCTATTCATCTCACAGTTTTGCAAATTTCCTATGAGCTCATCCATAGAAAATGTCATTAAATATTTTGCCTCAGTAATTGCATCCACAATGCTTTCCCAAGATTTTGGAAGAACCTTGAGGATTTTCCTTACTTGCTTGTACATAGGAATTGGTTCTCCAAGTACTCTAGGCTTATTTGTGATAGCCATGAAAAGAGATTTCATTTCAAAAAAGGTTTCACCTTCCTTCATCACAAAATTCTCATATTAAGTAGTAAGCATGTCCACCTTTAATTCTTTTACCCTTTTTGAAGGCAATCCCAAATTTCTTTTTCGGATTCACAAGATGAGATCCGATTATATTCCTCACCACCAATAATACATACCAGAATCTTTTTCGCCTTAAATTTCTTTTCAATCTTCTTTTGATAAGCCTTGGTGTACTCCTTTCTAGTCTTCACTTCATAGATGGTAAGTTCTCCATCCTTTACATCTTTCAAGGGGATGTAAGGTCTATCCAGAATAATGTCCCACAATTTAGAGTCTTCAACATTTATATAGTCATGCATTCGATTTTTCCACCACACATAGTAGTGACCATTGAAGCGAGGTGGCCTTTGTTGATGATTGACCTTCTTCCAAATTTAGTGGAGCAGCCATTCCTTTAGGATCTTTCTTTTCTTGGTGTTAACGAAAGTGAAAAGTCAAGCTCTTATACCACTTGTTGGAATGTATGTGTCCACGTGACTAAGATGGGACCTGGTCTCCGTAAAACTACAAAGCAGTAAATAACAATACAAACACAAAATTAAAAGGGACAATCACTTTTACATGGAAACCTCCTTGCTCAAGGGAGTAAAACCACGACCTGTTCTCAACAGGACTTTTCAAATCACTTTCACTAATCTTCTCACAAGCAAAAGTAAAAGTCGGTTACACAACAAAAGACTAACCATTTAGACTCTTCACTAAGCAATACACCCTATTACTTAGTTGAGCACGAGCAGATGCAACACTGCTCTATAAGAAACTAAGTCACCCGTAACTAAAGCTTTTACAAGGAAACACCTAACGTTTGATATGTTTCTAATCACTTCAAAACGAATCCTACAATTTAAGAACAATTACAAGAAAATATAAAAACAACAAATGACAAGAAGAACTGAAAGCACTTGATTCAATATCTTGTTGTTTTGATCATTGCTGGTATTTTTGAATTTAATGAATGAGTAATGTGTGATGTTTTGTTTGATATATACTATGAGATTTGTTGTCCATCAAACAAAACATCCTAAGCGATTCTTATTGGAGAAGTACAGTGCGCCCTACCAACTTCTCGGACATGGACATATTTTACAACTGTGTGTACTTTTACAATTTGGACAAGTTCTTAAACTCTCTAGAGGACTGGGTCCCTATACTGGTGAGGAATCATGAAAACACCTTTAAAGAGGCCTACTGTCATTGGTTATCATCAAATCGAGCTTCACATGGACGATGTAGAGAAAACTTCTTTCATCACACTGTGTGGTGTTTACAACTACAAGGTGATGCCTTTTAGGTTAATAAATGTTAGGGCTACGTACGTGAGAACAATGACCAATTTAAAGTTTATGAGGATGACATCATTATCAAGTCAAAGAAGTGTCTAAATTATTGGGATGATCTATGAAAGTTCTTTTCGATATTGTGCAAGTATAATATGAAGTTTAATCATGTAAAATGTGTCTTTGGTTGTCATTTTGAAAAGATACATGATTGTTAGGAGCTGAGGTAGAAAATTGGATCCATCAGAGATCAAAGAAATTTTTATCTTCCTCTGTCGAAGAGTAAGACAAAGGTAATGATTTTCTTGGGACAACTTGCTACATCAGTCATTACCTAGCCCAGTCTGCTATCATATATGAGCCAATTTTAGAACTTTTGAAGGACACCGATGTAAAATAGACGGACAAATGTCAAAAGCTTTCGACAAGATCAAAGAGTATTTATTAATCAAACCTTTCTCTTTAAGTTTTCTCGAATCTGGTAGATCATTGTTGTTATACATATTAATATTAGACAATGTATTTAGCTTCATCTTAGGTACCAGACATGATAAAGATAGGAAATCAAAGGGAGTATAGCAAATATACTGACCATGAGCAAGACAGTTCACATTAATATTGAAGCAACGATATTCCTATATTGGAACGTAACATGTTTGTGTTAATGGGGATACCACAAAGAGCAACACTACCTGTTCAAACCATGACTTATTCTAATCTATGAACGGAACCCGTTCTTAAGTATATTTTTTAAAAGCCCACGTCTACATGTAAATTGGCTAAATGATAGATACTATTGTGAGAGTTTGACATATTATATGTCATACAAAAAGAAGCGAAGTCACATACACTTGTAGATCATATGGCAGAGAACCAGGAGATGAATAGTATAGAACTTTGAAAACTTACTTTCCATATAAAGAAGTAGCTTTTGTTGGGGGGGGGGGGAAGATAACTCTAAAAAATACGATGGTTGGAGTTGTTCTTTGATGGAGCTAAAATATAAGCGGATGTGGCATCAGAGTTGTTCTAATCTCAAGAATTGGTAAACATTATATGGTATCAACAAAACACAGATTCCTTTACTAAAATAATATGGTTGAATATGAAGATTGCATTTGAGGTTAGCGTGTGACCAAGAATCAGAAGTTCTTTGAATATTTGGAGTGTGTTCATAAGTTGTAAAAATGGTTCATCAAGACGGAATTCAAGCATATACCAAAAATCCAAAATAATTTTGCAGGTGCATTAGCCACTTTATCTATTATTCAGCATCCTAATCATAATCACATTGATCCCATTTACACTGATCTACATATATGAGCAAACAACATATTACTTTCTTGTAGATAGGGAGCCTTATGGAAAGCCTTAGTACAATGAAATTCAAGAATATTTAAAGAACAATGAATATACAGAAGATGCAACAAATGCACAAAAATGCATGGTTCAAAGGTTAATAAATAATTTTTTTCTAAGTGGAGAAGTCCTTTATATAAGGACTTTCGATTTGGGTTTGCTATGGTGCGTCGATGCTAAAGAACTAGTAGGGTGCGATTGAGAAAAGATACTATAGCAGGATAATGTAGATCCTTCACATGAATGGCTTTTAATCTAAAAACTGCTTCCGAGATTAGGATAATCCTGGTTAACCATCGACACAAACTGTATTCGCTATATTCAGAAATTTCATCAATGTTAGATTCATACATATATGATCCGAGTTCATCCCAACAAACTGTATCTTACAAGTTCACCTTGTCCATTTGAAGATTGGGGCTTGGATATCATTGATCAAGTCAAAACAGTAACATCCAATGAACATAAATTCACTGTTGTTGCAATTGACTACTTCACAAAGTGGGTCGAAGCCACCTCTCACAAGTCGGTGATTAAGGAAGTTGTAGATGATTTTGTCAAGAATTACATTATTTGTAGGTCTAGAATTATTGAGTCAATCATAACTAACAACGAACCAGCCTAAATATTGATTTGATGAGAGCATTGTGTGAGAAGCTTAAGACCAATCATTGAAACTTGACAACGTATAGACCTCAAATGAGTGGAGCAATTAAGGATGAAAATAAAAACATCAAGATGATACTGTGAATGATGGTCAATAATTACAAGTATTGGCATGAAAAGTTTCCCTTTGCTTTGTTGGGGTATTTTACTACCATTAGAACTTTTACCATGGCTACACCTTATTTTCTAGTATAGATGGTAAGAAAGTTGTCATGCCTGTTGATGAAGAGATACCATATCTGAGAATCATTCAAGAGGTAGAGCTAAGCGATACTAAATGGGTGTAAATAAGGTCAGGCAATTTTGCATTAATTGATGAAAGAAGAATTAAAGTCGTCTATCATGGTCAACTCTATCAAAATAGAACGGTCACAGTTTTCCACAAGAAGGTCATATCTTGAAACTTCTCACCCGAATTGGTTTTGAAGCGGATCTTCCCAAATCAAGACTAAAAAATGGTAAATTTTCACCAAATTGACAATGTTAAAATGTAGTCTTTCGGGTGTTGACAGCTGGAGCACTCATATTGGCATAAATGGACAGGGAAATTTAGCCCAAATCTATCAATTTAGATGTTGTGAAGAGATACTACATCTAAGTCTGTTTCATGTTCTTTGTTTTATAATTTGAAACTAAGGTTAACCTAATTTCCATTTAGGGGAGATAAGTAGGCACTCCTATGGAGTTTAGTCTATTCCTAATAAAAATTATCATTGTCCCTTGATCATGAAAATCGGCAGAATTTTTTAGAGAGTCTCAAAAATTCTGTCAAAGAGTATTTTTCGTACAAATAAAGATTTGACCTCTAAAAAATTCATAGCAATCAAGCTACAATCTACAAAACATATCAGAATAACAGAAGTTTTATGCAGGACATAAATTTTTTAAATGATTTTCCAAAATTTTATGGTGTGTATCAGAATTGGAAGAACCCTTCCCTTGTAAAGTCTCAAATTGTGCCATGGTCAAAGGTACAACAAAACTTTACACAGCCTAAATAATTTTATGCTTTCAAAAACCTTTTCAAACTTTATTTTTCCTATTTATACTTTACATCAAAGCAAATTCCCAGAAAAGTTGTGGATGTCAAGTCAAACAGAGCACATTGATCAAAGTAGATCAACCTCCCGCATTTATAAACTCACAATTTTTCTTTGAATGAAGAAAAGACAAGTACATATACAAGAATTAATTTCAACATCGCTTGAAGACTCAAGCTACCTTATACACAGCTCGACAATCACCAACAAGTGGCACACTATTATTCAGATAAGATGAAAGGTCAAGTTACATTATTTTGAGCGAAACAATCACCAAAAAAAGCATATGTGCCCCTACAAAAAGACGAGCCACAAGATACTCTATACTACAATTTCTAATAATGGCAATTGATACTTTCAATATAAAGAGGAGGAGTAAGCTACTTAATGCTCTCAACTATCATATCATGCCCAAAAAATTCACGAGTCTGAGATTGAATATGCCCCGGAATTGCATGTGTCGAAGATTGCATTGCTCCCAAGAACTGCATGTGCCAGAGCATTGTGCCCGGATATTGTATTGCACCTAAGTTTGCATTATGCCCGAGATTGCATGTTCCCGAGAATTACATGCGCTCGATATTTTCATCAGCCCAAAAAATTGTATTGTTTCCAAGATTGTGTGTGCCTAAGATTGCATTGTGCTGGTGATTGAATGTGCCAGAGAATTGCATGTTCTTGAGAATTTCAAGTGCCCCAGAAATGCATATCCCTAAAGAATGCATTGAGGCCAAGATTTACATGAGACCAAGATATTGCATTTGCCCGAAGAATAAATCAGATGGAGATATTACATGTGCCTGAAGAGTGCATTATGGTAGAACTTCATGCGCCCAAGAGTTGCATCTACATTGAGCTCTTGAACTATTGGAGCTATTGTTGATTCAAGTCATATGGAGCTCAAAAAGAAATACATCTACAGGGAGTTTC
This sequence comes from Solanum habrochaites, assembly GCA_027704765.1. Lineage (NCBI taxonomy): Eukaryota > Viridiplantae > Streptophyta > Magnoliopsida > Solanales > Solanaceae > Solanum > Solanum habrochaites. The sequence continues at coordinate 33,391,920 of JAKWJA010002494.1, forward strand.
TATCGAATCAAGTCATAAGTATCACTAAATGGACGAAGTACATTAGAACAGATAAACTATTTTTACTCACTATTTATATCTGAAGGTGTCATTGTCCAAACACATTATATTTCATGGCCTACAGACATTATTTCATGGCCTAAATATTTAATTTATGTTTATCATTATCCTAATGTGTACGAGTTACATATTAGCAGAGACTGATATATTGTAGACAAGATCAATAACCCTTTCCGATATGACTATTGACTAATATAGACCGCAATAAAGGTCTTCTCAACTCTTTGCTACTCATACGATATCTTCTCTTCCGGTCCTTTGAGTTATTCATTCCACCTCGCTGCTCTAATCTTATCCATTGAAGCCGTTATCGTTTCCACTCAAATCTTGTACGGTTATTTCAGTTTTAAGAGCTTTATTTGTTGCTAAATCTAGAATACAAACTACCTGATTCTCATAATATTGAAGATATGTAGGCAAATTAATATCAAAGTCTAGGCCATATATTTTTCAACTCTATATAATTTCAATTAATCCCATCGACACCTTTTGTTGGTCGGATAAAATCGGTTACTCAGTCAACATTGGTTACCCGACAATTCATTTTTCACTCTCAAGCAACCAAGGACAGCTGTTGACATCCAATATTGACCGACTTAGAGACATTCCTGAATTGCTATTTTACAGAATATTTAATGCAAAATCTTTTCCCTTCATTTTACAGGTTCAAAATTGAAAGTAATTTTATGTAAATAATTATATTTTACTATTCATAATTTAAAAAATTTATTGTAATTATTTTCCTTATCAAAATAATAATTATACTTATCAGCTGACAAAACTTTGAAAAAATTATTGTAGTTATCGATTTAAGGTCTTAAAAAGTATTTTTATATAGAAAATATTATTTATGTGTAGTACATTATTAATTAAATATCAATTCAAATAATCTTCCCTTAAATTATTTAAATTCTAACCCTTTTTATCCAATTTGATTTCAATTCTAGCCTCCTCAAGTTAGATTTCATTTCAAATCTAGCCAAATTCCATACAAGTCATTTCAATTATAGCCATATTTGATCCCATTAAAATTTCCATCTGTCAATCTCACTCGTTCATCTATCCGATCAACCCCAACCTTAAATCATGATCGTCCATCAAATTCCATTCAATGTCAAAGATCGATCAAAGCTTTATCTTTTTATTCAAATCCCAAAATACCAACCCTAACTTGTTTCACCTCATTTCTTCTCTCTCTTTGAGATATAGCCGCACCCTTTGGCTTTTTTCTCGACACTGTTGTTCTCCTCTATCAATGAGAGACGGTGAGAGCTCCACCGCCAAAAATCGAGCCCCTTTCTTCTCCCTCTTCTCGTGAACTGACGAGAACCATCAAGGAAACCACCGACGAGAAGAGAGTTGTTGGGCATCCCCTTTCTAGAAAGAACGAGCCAAAAGCCACCAAACGGAGCCCTCACGCACAACGACCACTGGAAAAACCAAAACTCCCCACCCCACGCCTCCTTTTTTTCTTCTCTCTACTCTAACGAGGTCGAGGGAAACAAAAAAAATCTAAGAAATGCAAGATTACGAGTAGTAGCGTATTGCCCGACAGCGACCTCGATCCAGCTCGTGAAGAATCGTAAGCTGACAAACTACATTAACCATGAAGTTATAACTTTTGAGAGGCATATAGCAGTGGAAAAAGCTTGTAAACATTCCTTTCGTGAAATAATACTTGATTATTACAAACGCCATATCGCGAGACTTATATGACGAAACTGTTAAAGCTATAGGTGTACTATCACTAGGATACTCATTATGAATGTAATAACAGATAGTTAGAATAATTCATAAATATGGACTATGGGTTTATTTTTGTTAAATTTATATTCATTCTTATAGCATGTTGAGTATTGATTTTTGAAATAAAGTACCTGAACAAGTCAGAAGTTGATCTCTCACACTATATCGCATCTTGCATCGATGGAATATAAGGTAGAGATGTTCAGCGGTCTTGCATTGATGGAGATCCCAAAGGGGAAAGAACTTATGGGAATAGCCATGAGTATTCACCAATGCCTCGTAGGTATAGGAAAGCCTTGAATAGAACCAATAGATTCGAGTAGGAAAAGGAAGAGATTGAAAAATTGAACAATATAACCTTAGAGACACAGTCAATCATACCACTGAAGGTGATTGCGATTAAAATTTAAACTTGAACTCGGGTCATTTGTCTAAGATGATGGGGATCGATAAGAACTAGGAAGTAGTGAAAGAAGATGGGTATTATGAGAATAGTGCCTCAATTACTAGTGAAATTATTCCATATGCGATTGAATTCTTGTACGAAACATGTAAAAGCTAATAGGTTAGCTCTGATACTGCACCGACCTTCATGGAACTGTTTACATATGAAATTGGGTGACAGATGAGGCCCAAATGTCTTGGATTCTATAGACAATGAGATGTCATGAATGGGACCCAAATAAAACTAATATGGACATGAGGTTTAGGGATAAGTGCTGAAAGATATGAAGTAATTTAATGGTCTGTTATTATAAAAAAAAATTATAAATCTTTGAGTAGGGCAGCAAAATTCCCCCTCAAACACTAAATAAAAAAAAACAGGCTTGGCCAAGGCAGTGGGAATGCAAAAATTAATAAATATTAAGACAAAACGTGCTCGGCAGCGATTCCATGAGATTGGTTTAAAAAATCTAGAAAGGCCAAAATGATTCGCGATTTAGGGGGACAGGAGAATGTTATTTTTTGAAGAAAATTGGCTTCTCGGCGAAGCAATTTTTTAATTTCACGTGGAAAATGTCTCGTATGTGTCAGAGAAACACGCTTTGGACAGTAGCCCTTTGGTTTTAATAAAAATAGATGATGTGAAATTTTGTAATTTTTTAATCCTTAACTTCGAACTCGATAAAAAAGATAGAACGTGAAAGTTAGGTCATGGATAAGAAGGATTTAAAATGTATTTTTTTTTTTTGTTTTTTTTTTTTGGTTTCTTCTCTTTTTTTTTTTTTTTTTTTAACGAATGATCTATATTGTTTATAAGGGTGTCGTATTAAAAGGGTGAGAGAAATAACGTAAATCATGGAGACATGGAAAAATGAATTTGCTGAAGGTGTTAGAGGATTTTCTCATCACAGCAATGTACTTGACCTTTTCAAAGCATGGGTAAATACGTTATTGTCCTTGTGATTGATGCAACCATATGCAGTTTTTTTAAACACGAAAACAATGAAGGATTTGTTTATTGTAATGATACTAAAACAAAAATAAAAAAATTTCAAAGATATCGTTGATATTGTTACAATAATCTTTTTGATATCTCTTCTCTCATCTGGTGTATGAATTATATATATATATATATATAGATATTTAAAATTATAGGCGTCATCCAATCAACATTGTATCAAAATATATTGGTGATATTCTGGGCGAGTCGAACTGTCGCTCTTCATGAAAAAGAATTTTCCTAGTGTGGACGGACCATGATAAAAGCAAAATGAGGTCAGATGTAAGGAACCGTAAGTCATGGGTTTTTGTATGACTTAACTTCTTTAAAGAGATGGGTGCATACTTCAACATTGATTCAGCATAGGCAACTTCTAATCCTAATTTCGAGCTCGCTCCCCCCCTACAATTATTAAGGTGTTGGAACCATCATAGGAAATTAGGCGCAAGATGAAAAGACGGGTAGATTCTTGTGAACACATTATTTAATTAAAAAAAAAAATCGTAGTTCCATAATATCTTAAGCGATAAAACAAAATAGTGCAATTATAACTAGTGGAAAATATTCTATCTCCAAAAAGCTCATACCACATGAGTGAAATGTCCGGTTGAAACAGGATATGTAATAAATTAAAAATTATGGATAGTATCAGTTCAAACATATTATTAAAGACCTTGTCACACGCTTACATTTCAAAAAAAAAATATATGTTTTAATTAGGAAGTTAGAATTAAAATTGATCAAATGTTGAAAAAATAAATTAAAGATGGGGTTAACCTATAGCATAAAACTAAGCATACATTCCAAAAAAAACACTGTTTGAAAAACTAATTATTGGGGGGCAAGTGAAATTGTTATGACTTCTTTACCTTCACACTATATATATATCCTTCTCAAGTATTTATTACACCAAATCTCCCATTTCTCACTTTAATTTGTTTTCTCTATCATTATTTTCTTCTCTTCAGCGGCCAAATATTCTGATAAGCTGTCCCCCCTTAAAAGAAAAAAGCTATTAACGAAGAGAACTAGTACCTTAAGGCTATTCAAGTACCTAAAATGTCCAATGGCGACTAAAAAAAATATGGTCGCTTTCCGCCCTATATGTTCTTAGCTAAAAGACAATTAAGGACAAGTTATTTGTTACTGGTCCCTAAAAGTGTGGTTGACAAGGTTTGTACAATTTTATATGGTATATACAAACTTATTAGCGCAGGGGGGGGGGTGTGGGGGGGGGGGGGGGTTGGGGGGGGGGGTGTGGTGTGGGGGGTGGGGGGGGTGGTGGGTGGGGACAGGGGTGGGGGGGGGGGGGGGGTGGGGGGTGGGGGGGGGGGGGGGGGATTTTTCTGGTCCCTAAAAGACCTATTAGTGACAAGGACATTGCCCAGTTACAAGTTTATAACGTAGAAAGAAATATATGTTTATAATATTCAAAAATAACCGTGATAAAAAGAAAGAAACATCTAATCGGTACATTGTAGCATGCTATAAATAATATTTAGTCAATACATTTACATACCAAAGTTGAGAAGTTGTCCAACTGTCTCGGGCCCAGAATGATAATTCATATTCTCTTTTGGTCGGGACTGTAAGATATCAAATCATTAAATCCGGTAAAAGACGTCCATAATATTGTCAGAATACTAAAAATGGTTACTAGAGAATCTAAAAATTTGGAATAGGTTAGATCGAAATTTCATGCTTACCTATTTAAAATGCTTACACTCAATTTCTAAGCCAAAGCTCTAGAAATTACATAATCTTGTCATCTATAGCTTGAGCGTTTGTAGCTGCCATTTATGGAACACAATCAATGAAAAAACTCAGAGTATAATTTTAAGTTGTTAAGTCATAAAAAAACATACGTACAACAATAGTAAGCTAGAAAAGTCACAAGTCTAACTATAATCGAAAAAAGAGAAGGGCAGCGGCCACAACTTGATATTGCCTGAAGGGAAAAGAAACATAATTTCTAGCTGAGAAGAACGCAGGGATCTCTATCTTTTGGAGGTTTTTATGAATGCCCGCTTGAAAGCTTTACCTCGTTGTACTGAAACCATGGGATCTTTTAATGATTCAAGTAATCTACTCTGTAAAGAAAGAGAAAATAGAAGATGTAATGTTGTTTCAGGAATACACTGACCTTCAAAAATCAAGAGCAAAGTCATTTAGACCAAGTAGAACCCCGAGCGCGATCAATTGGGTCTGCCTAAAGATTTAATGGGTATGCGTCCCTCCTAAAACATAAAAAACACACCAACAAAGTCGTAAGGTGTAAAGTTATTCTTATTGTACATGTAAGTGCTAAATATCAAACTATTCTAATCGGATTGTGTCCTTGCAGAATGGCAGAATAAGTTATAGTATCTGTTTTTTGGAAAATTTTGGTGGTTAGCTTAATTAGTATCCAAAGTATAAAAAAATATTTTGAAAACGTTGTGTTTTAAATAAAGAAACAACAAGAAGATCATTACGTTCATACACATACAAAGGCCTATCTTTTAACGGCGCTGTAGATCTAGAGGTAAAATATCATATCATCATACCTTTTTCCTAATCGAGCAACACATTTGTATGTTTTTTGCCGCCTTTTTTCTGCAAAAGTGTCGAACTTGGACAACATGCAGGAACTAAACACGTTAGAAGAACAAAAAGTAAACATCGTAGATATAATATAATATATATATATATATATATATATATATATATCCGATATATATATAAATTAATATAGTTACAACTCCCATGAGGCAGTGTGTACCAAAGAGTTCCTAACAAGGAGATGAACTATATGTATATTTGTTTACAAATGGATTCTCGCCACAACCACGAACTTCACAGAGTTTAAGTTGCGTTGAAGTTGCTGGCACGGATAGTTCTAGTAACCGTTCGTAGAAAGGGATTTAGAGAAATATTTTTACCTTAGATGAGAACTATAATTGACTTGTTCACAAAACCTTTGATCTGAAAGATGAAAATGAGTGGACAACTACTTTGGAGAAGAAATAATAAAACAACCAAAAAAGGTTTTTTTCTTTAAAATAGTTAACTTTCAAAGCCAACAACATATTATTTCAACCAAAAAACCCATATAGAACTAATTCGACGTCGTACGTATAAATTTTGAAGCACACATAAAAATCATAACAACCAAGCAAAGTCAAAAAAATTGTAGATTTTACACCATGGCCAATACAGGATATCAAAGTGAATGAAGTACTGAAATCGATAATGAAAGTAATAATTCAAGCAATGAAGTTTTCACTTCAAAACGACACATCACTACACAACTTCTAAGACAACCTATTCAAAGATCTATGTGTTGGATGAGTGATGATGCAATACGAAGTTCATAGAACGAGAAATTATTTCACATCTTTAGAGGCATTCAATCGAATATATTAAAAGACAAGAACTTGAGTTTAAATATCAAGTAAAAGAAACAAACAACCAAGTTAATCATGTATATATGGCTTCAGACGTGTGATCACAATTAACCTTGAAACTTGAGAGGGCATGAAAAAGATAGCCCTGCTAGGACTGAGCTAGGATTGAAAGAGTGGGTAACAGATAACACATTTATGTAATTCATAAACATACAGAGGATTAGTACAATCAAGAATGACATAAGCTATTCAATATTGATGACTTCTTCTGACCACACCCCTTGGTAACAACACATAAAAAGGACTAAAAAGTCCAATAGTGGGAACAATGACATTCGAATTGAGAAAAGGAACTCAATTATGTGATTTCAAAACAAAGATAAAGCGGATATGAAAAAACTACTAAATTGATTAATTGAATTTTAATAGCGAAGATCATTCACTAAGTGATGTTGTGAAACAGAAAAATTACCCCCATTTAAATGATATTTATGGTGTTGGAGCGGACCAACATAATCTCTGTCGTCATACGAAAGAGCACCAATGAAGGTGGGTTAACATGAAGGGAAAGAAAAGGAAAATTAGCTTCATTGGTTCTTAATTATTGCTCTATCAAAGAATTTGAGGTTGGGATGTTGGTAAGAGGCAACTTTAGGCGACGAAGGATGATGAACAAGAGAGGTGTGGTAGTCACTGTGATGACGCTGAGGGAGTAAATAGGGTTTTAGGGTTACTATGTCCCAAAGAAAGAATAATATATTTTAAAGTGAGGTCGGTGCTGGTTGACGCACAATTTTTGTTTTGTTTGACAGAGTTTTATCATCTTGAGAGACCAGATTTAATCTCTTGTTGTAAACGCAAAATAAAATAAAAGAGATGAGAGCAAAACCGTCCTCATACGGATACTAGTAAGGACCAACATTTTTCAACTCCTCATAAATGTGTCTCTTAAAAACTGCTGTTAATGGTATGGTGCCCCCCTCCCCTTATCCTTCTCCCTCGTCCCCGGATCCTTTTCCTCATCGTTTCACGAGACAGCTACACCAATGAGGAAACTTGAGATCTTAGGGGTGTTATGGGAGTAGTGCATCCCATCACACTAAGTCAATGCTCCCCATAGAAAGAAGGGAAACAGGTGAAGTATGGAATGTAACATTTGAGGTTCGTCCAAACAAGGTCCCAAGGTTAAACTTGAATACCTTGCATTCTGCGTTGTGCCAGCACCAGAATAACCAGGAGTGTCCAAAGATCATAGAACCTTATGTATGTGAATGTGTTTGATCGCTGACATATTGAGTCTTCACATGCAATAAATCTCATCAGGAGGGAGTTTAGATGTTCATGACGGGAATGGGGGATTTTGACAGGTAATATGTTCCATATTTGAAACTTACACCTAATAAAAACTTCCAGCAATCAATATGCTGATGGCGTTTCGTCACTGATGCTTCTCCAAAAGCGTCAACATTTGGTCCTTTTTCCTTATACATGTTGACTTGTTGGGCAGGAATACATGTGGTTCTATTTTGGGTTTGGGGAAAAAAGACTAATGTGAAGTTTTTTGGTTAGCTAGCAATATTAGACGGTGCATCACCCTTGAGTGATCTGTGGAGTTTCATCAGTGTAAGAAGTCAATGATGGGAAGTCCGCTGACTAGTTAGAATCTATGTCTACTGTCAGGAATAATACACACTCACTTACGAATGAGAATGCAGCTGGAGATTACCGATGTTTAGATATCAAACACAATGGTACATACAGGAGGGTTCTCATCTCGTCTGACAGCTCTGATTGGATTATAGACATTGGGTGTTGTAAGGTGCAGGTTGAGCAGACAACAAAGCGCCAAACGCAGGTGCAACACATTCAATATGAGCTTTGGACCGAGACCCACATATGTTACCGTCGCCAAATTCCAACGTCGTTCCCTTTTTATAGGAGGGATCCGGACTGTGTATAGGAGCGCACTCCCATAACCCCTAAGGTCTTATTGTTAGAGTTGGTGTGCCTTTGCGCTAAAACGATGAGGAGAAGGGAAAGGGAAGAGGGAGGGGAAGGGGGGGGGAGATGGTAATGGGGAGCGGTAAGAGGGGGAGGGAGGGTACATTCTTAGCAGGGATGGTTGGTCCATATGAAGGAGAAACAAAAAAAAAAAAAAATAAAAAAAAAAGAAAAAAAAATACAAAAACAAAAAAAAAAAAAATAAAAAACTCAAAGGAAAAAATATAAAAAAATAAAAAAAAAATTGAAAAAAAAAAAAACAAAAAAAACAAAATAAAAAAAAAAAAAAAAATAAAAAAAAAGAAAAAAAAAAAAAAAAAGAAAAAAAAATAAAAACAAAGCAAATTAAAGGGAGAAAGTGGAGATTGGTGGAATAAAGTCGTAGAAGAAGGAGTAGATGATGATCATTTGAAAGGTAGGAAAAAGTGTAAGATAAATTTTTAAAATTTCCCACCAATATGTTGGATTCGCAAAGGTTGCCTGTACAGATATTACAAGCTAAGTTTGAGTAGATATAGTGAACCATCACCGTTAATTTATCTCTGTCTTGAGATGTCAATTTGGGGAATTCTACTTCTAATAAAAACATTATGGTTTTCTTTTTGAAAAGGTGTGCGAGCGTATTGACACGCATTAAAATTTCAGTTGACCGATTTTATAAACAATACATATTTAGATTTACTAATGATGTTTTGAACTCCACACATTCTTCACATGTGGCTGATCGTTGGAGGAGACAGAAAGATTTTAACAGAATGATAGTGTTCGTATCTCTAATACCAGTTGATAAAGTGTGTGTTTCGAGTTTCTCCCCCTTCTAAGCAACGCAACGGCTAGGAATGAATATTCATAAACCCTAAGCTAAACTATGAAAAAAAATAATTGATAATTAGCATAGTTATATGGAGAGATAGGGAAGCAGAACATCATGATTAGGTGCCAAATAAAAGCAACAGTAGAAAAAATGGGCCATGGGAACTGAACCGCTAATGGCGAACAACCTTTGACCAACCACTATGTCATCTAAGCTACCAATGATAGTACAACAAAGGTATCATTTGTCATCAATTATCATTGATTAGAGACCACTATTAAACAAACATATCGCAAAACACTATTGAAACTAGTTACCACTCCAAATACAAAAAGTTATTTATTTTTCAGTATTTAAATTGTTTTCCAAGCAGACCACATTAACAAAACAACAAACATGGGAGTGATTCAAAACATGGGACTTGTGTCCATTGGAAGCCGTTTTTACTACGCTATGGCTCATGTTGTAGTCAGGTGCTCAAAATACGTAATATATCAAATCAAGTAGAGATTTTGACCCGAACAGTAAAAGAGGGAGGAATTTACCACATATGAAAAAACAACGCTCAAGAAAAATTATTCTATAAAAAGATCAGTAGGAAGCAGAAAAATGATACTTAGGTTATGGAAAACCTGCAGGGGAGATAGATTACTATACATTATGGAAGAAGAAAGATAAATTATGGAACCATACAACTTCAAAGGCAACAGTCATACAGGGAAGGAAGGAAAGTATGCTATGTAGATGGCTGGTATTATGCTTGTTATAGTTAATTCGACGCGTCACAAGAATAAAAGCCGTTTGAAAACTACAAGATAATTGCAGAAGAGTCCTAAAGCATGACACAAAGCACAATAGCAAGTTGAGAATCAAACAAGAAAGATAAAAGGACATAAAACTCAGTATACAAACAGTACATTATCAAGAAGTGGTGAGTACAAGATTGTATATGTACACCTCAAGTTTTGTCAATACAGTGCTCGAAAATAGTGAGGACTAAAGAGTTACCTTCTCTAAACTATGTCTTACAAAAGAGGAAAATCGCCAAACTCCAGTAATATTATACATTCAAAGCACATTGCTTATTGGTATAACGAGGGCAGATCGCGAAGCAACCCATTTTTTGGGGGGCCTCCCCCACACTAGGCAATGATGTTTAGCTCCATAAATACGAATGATATAAACCAAGGATAAAGAAAAAAATAAGAGATGAGGAAGATAAGGAGGAGAAGTACCTACTAAAGCTGTTGAAGACGTGTAGTGGTACACCACCATAGTTGAATGCTGATAATCTATGGAGACAAAGGAGAATCATGAAGGAGGCGCAGAGAAGAATATGAAAGAGGAGGATTCGGAAACAAATAGCGAAAATGTTTAAAATAGGGCAAGAAATACAAAAGGTATTGATATATTTGGGCTAACTTTCCTTTTTAAAGTTGGACCGAACATACATGTATTTCTTATATTTATGATTGAATAAACGAGCTTCGAGATCAAATTTGATATTAAAATAGTAATATTTGACCTACATATATATCATGTAATTTTTTGGTGAAGGTTGTTCAATTCATAGTTCCGGCCATGTTGGTCAGATCAATTTAAATAATTAATTAACAATGCAAACAAAAATTAGAGTACTATTAAAAAAAGGTCAACACAATAATTATGGACTATTGGAGATTGCAATGTTATTTATTTTATCGTATGTGGCACTTCACATATTAATGTAGATATGCTAAAATAATAGTTCATTGTAATGATCTAATCATGTAGTTAAATGTTTGGAGGCCTTAAAAATAATTTTCTATTCAATAGAGTTTTATTTTTGTAACACCTTTAGTAATTTAAAGAGCACTAAAACGAAAGAACACAAGAACTAAATTTCACAACACTACCCCAAATCAAACTCCCAATCTCCTTCTCCAAGAACAAAACGTCTACTTAAGTTGTGAGTATTTGAGTCAAACTATTCAAATATCAAATAACTTCAGTACACAATCCAAAAATAAAGAGTCGGGTGAACCATAAGATCTCAAATGAAAGATCTCTGGGAATCCCATTTCCAACTCCATCGAGTTTGCTAAATTTCGGCTCGTATGAGGAAAGATATGCCCATGTTGAAGTTCTGTCTGTCTGTATAAAGTTACCCAACCCCCGAAATTTGAGGAGTAAATTTAGTTTTTTCCTCACCCAATATTAAAACAATCATTATAATGCTTAGGTTACAATATGATTTTATTCAGTTTTCATTATCCCAAAATAACGCTTATGGTTTTAGAATGAAAGGGTCAGAGAAAGATAAAAAAAGAGAAAGAGGGGAAAGGTTCAAAGTGTACACAAGATTTCTTATGGATCGAGGGTGTTGTTTTCTCAAGAGTTTGATCCTAACAGGTGTGATTCTCATAGGTTTGGTTTCGTTAACCCACACACCAATCATGTTATTTTTTATGCATTTCAATATTTGAGTTTGAAGGATTTTTGAGTTCTTGATTAGTTGTTCTTTCTTTTCTTCAATTTCATTTGTAATCTTGATTTTGTTGGGGTTTTGATGAATTCTTAAGATGATTATTCGTAATTGAAGGTCGTTTTGAGTAGATTATTGTACATATGTTGGGTTATTGAATCTAAGTGAGTGTGAAAGAAACAATTCAATTCTAGGCTAGTTAGGATTAGAAAACGAGAAAGAAATTAGTCAGGGGTTTTCTATACCAGGGTCGCTTGTCCCAACCCGTTCTCCGTAAGTTCCAGTTATGAGTGAGTTTCCATATGTCTTTCTCAGATGATACTTCCGATTTCCCCCGCTCCTGAATTTTGTCTGCTCCATACATACATACATACATACATACATACATACATACATACATCATACATACATACATACTACTACTACTAATATATAGATAGCATCATCTATATAGTATATATATCACAGATATCTATATAATATAGTAATATATATATATATGTATATATATATCTATATATATATATATACTATATATATATATAATAGATCTAATATTTTTAAAAACATCTTAATGAAATTAATGTCTTCAATTCCTTCATTGGGAATCTATTTGTATAGAAATATCATTGTTGTTTTCACTGTAGAATAAATATTAGAATCTCACCATTATTAATAGCTAAATTAATTTGTCTCAATTATGCTAAATTACTTTTTATAGACAACATTAGATTATTATCAAATTAATCTTTTTTATTTCTTACAATCCCAAAACTAATGTGTTATGTTCGATGAACAATTGTTACATGAAAATAAAACGGGGAAAAGTGGTCAAAATCACCTCAAATTTTATTTATTATTTGATTTCTCCCCTTGCCGTTAAATGAAACTAAATTTACCCCCTACCATTACATTTCACTACCATATACCCCTATTTGACCAAATCAACAAATTTTTATTTAACTGACTCATTTAATCGAACCACCGACCATAATATAACATCATTTTTTTCTATCTTTGTTCACATTAAATCCTTTGAAACTTTGGGTTCCTTTTCAAACAACTCCTGTAACAACATCATTCGAAGTTAACGACCGTTTAGTTCTTTTGATCAACAGATTTTTTTTTTTATTCTGGAAAAATCTGGCAGAGGTGACGGAGCCACTGGCGACGGACCGTCACTGGCACGCGGACCGCGTGGAGTTCTTGCAACCTTCTAAAAAATCTGAAATTTTGGTACTGAAATCCGACTCTTCTCTGACCGTCCACGACAAATGGCAGGACGGACCGTCACGGGCGTGACGGACCGTCTAGACCTCTTTGATGGTAAATTGGTCTCTGACGGTTGCGACGGGACAGCAGGACGGACCATCGCAGGCGACGACGGCCCGTCACGGGCTGCGTATTCCCCGGCGGGGTAGGTGATTTCCTGATTAATTAATTTAAGGGGCGTTTTGGACTATTTCCGGCTTTAATTATAAAATAATGGGTTAATGTTTATAAGTCTAATTACTTGGGGGTTAAAGAGGTAACCTTAAGTTAATTAGTGTTTTATTATTGCCATCGTTTCCATTCTTAATTATATACTATTAGGGTAAAAGAAAAGAGGGTTTGAAATAGAAAGAAAAGAACAGAAAGAGTAGGGAAATCGAGGCAGAGAGGAGAAAATGAAGAGACAAACAAGGGATTTTGAGGAATTTGCTTGCTTGATCCCGAATCTTCGTGGAGGTGAGGGTTAGGGTGTTTACAAACTATTCGATCAAAACCTCCCCTTAATAGCGAATGATATGATGAGAGTTTATTGAAGTCTTCTATATGCTTAACTTGCCGTGTATGTGATGTGATCTATATATATACATGATTGTGATAAAATAAGCATGATGAAGCTATTGAATCTTAATCTTGAAGAAACCCTAATCCTACTTTTGTTAAATGATGATGGCGCCTTGGTATAAAGAAGACTTAATGAACGAAATTAGTGAGATTAGGGGATCGGGTGTCACGTTCCTACACCAGGATAGAGAATGAGGATCGGAGTGTACGTTTCGACAACCATGATTAGAATTGGGATCGGAGGTGTCCACGTTCGACACCAATGTATAGTATATGGATCGGTGCCACGTTTCCGGTACCGGGATAGAAATAGAGGCTCGAGTGTCACTTGCCCACACCAGGGAGTAGTTTTTATATGGATCGGGTTTCCAACGTTCCGGTCCCAGATCGAATAGAGGATCGGAGTGTCACTTTCCGACACAGGATAGTAAAATATGGATCGTTTGCCACGTTCCGTTACCAAAGATAGAATGAGATCGGAGTTCCCACTTACCGACACTAGTGATAAAATATTATGAATCTTGAGAGTCTCATATACGACTCATCTAAAGACTTTTCCCAAACGGCGTATGATGAGGAGGCTTGAGTCCTCATTGATGGTCTTGGTGTTTTAACCAAGGATTATGGTAATTGTAAATGCTGCATGCTAAGGATATTAGTTGATTTATGATGACTACGTTATATATATTTTTTTTTCTAGTTCAGTTTGGCCGATGATAACTCTCAGTAACTTGTGTGTAGCTGACCCCCCTACTTTATGTTTTCCTTTGTTTTGTGGAGTGCAGCAAACGCGTGCCGTCATCCCCGACTCCATAGAGGTTTCAAGCCATTCTTCGGCACAACATAGCCGGATCTTTCAGGGTGATTCTAATGCTTCTAGCTTTGACTGGATCTCCTCTCATGTCCCTGATGCCTTGAAGTTTCTCGGCATAGACTATGGCTTTAAATGTTTTTAAAGCTTCTTTAGAATACTCTTATTTAGTAAAATTGCTCATAGATGTTCTTGGTGATGATACTTTCCAGATTTGGGGGAATTAATAGAATTTGAATCAATAGAAGTTATTGAATTGTCTTTTAATTATGAATTTTAAGTCTTTCCGCATTGCTTTATGTTTGATATTAAATTAATGATAAGGTTTAGGGGTGATGGGATAGGTTTGGAAACAATGTGGTTGGGGGGGTGAAGCGGAAATAAGAGTAGGATAATTGGGGTTGCGACGGGGAGATGGTCGAGAAGAGGGGAAGGGATATATTGCAGGGGTGGATATGGAGTGTGAGTAGGTATGGGAGGGCGTGTTTTAGGGCAAGGTGAAGTAGACAAGTTCAAAGATATGGTGGTGGGTGGATTTGGGGTGTCAAGGAGCTGCAGAGGTCGTTTTTTTTTTCTGCTGGTCACTAGGAGGGTAGAGATGTGGGTGCCATTCGCGGCTCGGTTTTGGGTCGTGACAGAACTTGGTATTCAGAGCATAGGTTCGTTGGTCTCATCACCCAAGAACAGGTCTAGTAGAGTCGTAAAGAACGGTAGGGGCCGCCTTTACTTTTCTTTGAAGAGGCTATAGACTTTAGGAAAATTCCATTCTTTCTTTCTTTCTTTCGTGCTAAGTACTGGATCCAATTGTATCTAGGTGAACCAAAGTGGTATCCGACCATCTTTCACTCATTTCGCAGACTGGTTAAACTGAGCAACGACTACGCCACATCAACAATAAGGCCAAGACGAGATGCCATCTGAGCCAAGCCACTTGGGGCCTGTAGCTCGAATGGCCAGTGGCAAGGGCCTGGTAGAGGTCGTGGGAGGACGTCCCTCTAGGGGGAAGTAGGACGAGCACCTAGCCCATCGTTACCTTATGCAGTACTTCCTCACGGCGTGTACTGAAGAAGTATAAGAGAAGTGGGAGGATGGGATAATGAACATACAGAATGAGGAAAGCCACCCCAACCTACCCCGAGATGATATCAGGTCTCGCTTAGCTAGGGGTTGGTCTGATCAGGGTCAGGCACACCAAGTGTTTTCCTGCACACAACACCGCCGGTTCCAGAGGTACAAACCATGCAGCCACTATGGCTCCCTCGTTGGTGCCCTTTCGACATAGGCACGTTTCCACGTCTGACTATCTGGGCCTATGAAACACATGATCAGCATGAACTTTTGAGTAAGTTCTTGAAATTAAAACCTCAATCTTCAAGGGTGCAGAATCTGAGGATGCTTACGATTTTTCTGTTGACGTGTCATGAGATACTCACACAAGAGGTGAATAGTAAACGGTTTGGTGTTTGAGTTCGTGAGTTACCTTTAACCATTTTCAAGGGAACGCCAAAAATGGGGTGTGCGGTCACTGTTGAATTTCAACCCACATATGCACCACCTATGACTTGGCCTCATTCTCTATTTGTTTATGGAAAGGTATATCCCCCCCCCGTACTTTGAGGGATCGGAAAAGCGATGAGTTTTTTTTGAGCCTAGCAAGGTAGGATGGTCGGTCAATCATATGAGGCTAGTTTCACGTGGCCTAATCAAAGATATGCCACCCACTTTTTTCAGTCCAACAAGAGCGGATTCGCCGTTTGTGAGGGGTTGAGATCAGAGTCGGAAATTTCAGCCTTACAATTATCGGCCACAGCGAAATCTTTTCAGAAGGTGGTAGACTTTCGTGGGAGAGGTGAAGGAGTGAAGCCAGTGATTCACACGGCCGTCGCCAAATCAAAGAGGTTTCGAAATGGAGGTGATTTAATGGTTCTACTCTAGAGGACAGGGTGTCCGGAGGTTATCCCGTTCGACCCAGCAGTCCTTCACACTAAGCGACTGTAGTTGGGGGTTGGTTCCAATCCTACGTGTGAAAGGGCTCCCTGTAGTTCTCCCCCCTTCCTCTTAGAGGCCCTATGCGTGTATCTAGAGAGGTGTTATTGGTGTGGGGAGAACTGGTCATATCAGAGGTAATGTCCAAACAGAGTGATAAGACCCCCAACAGCTAGAGGTAGAGGTGGTCATGGCAGAGGCCGTTATTCCGGAGGATGAGGTGGTCGAGGTAATGTGGGTCCCCAAACGGCCGGGTGATGGGCAAACTGGAGCCACTTACAAAATCACAGACATGATGGGGCACGGAAAACAAACGAAAGGGCCCATTGTTATGCTTTCTCCCTGGATATCATAGGCTGAGACACTGTATTCTGTCATCACAAGGTAATCTTCTGGTTTGTGATCTGCAGCTTCCGTATTGTTTGATCCTGACCACATTTTTCTTATTTATCTTCCCTCAATTTGCTAATGGTTCTAAATTTACACATTGTGAATTACTATGATATACGCCTAGTCCGTGTTTCTACTCCGTTGGGTGAGGCTGTGGTAGGTTTGAAAAGGTATATTAGGTCTTGTTTTGGTGAACTTTTGTGGTGAGCAAACCTTAGTTAGATTGGTATCTAGAAATGGGTTTGATTTTGATGTAATTCTCTGGTATGACTTGGCTTCCTCCGCATTTGCTATCTTGGGCAGTTGTAATGCTAAAACGGTTACGTTCGCCAAGTCCGGGACAAAGACCGTTAGTGTGGGAGGTGACTACACTGCCAATCCGTTGGCGTATAATCCCCTTGTCTTTCGTCTAAAAAATGGGTATTAAAGGTTGTTTATCTTCTTGTCCACTCTCACGGATTACCTACCCAATACCTTCGATTGGAGTCGGTTTTCGTGTTTCGTGAGTTCTTGATGTTTCCCTGCAGATCTTTCTTCCGGGTATGCCACCAGATAGTATATTGACTTCTTTAGTTGACTTGAACCGTACGTCGCCCCATTTCTATACCCCTTATAGAATGGCCCCTGGCCCCCCCCCGCGGAGTTAGAGAGTTCAAAAGCCCAACTTCAAAGAGTTGTTTTGAGCAAAGGCTTTCATTAGACCAGTGCACTTCTTGGTGTGCTCTCCGGTTTCTTTTTTGTTGTAAGGAAGATGGGGAGTTTTTCCGATGTGCAAGACTACCGGCAGTTGAATAAGGTGAGCCATAAAGAACAGTATCCTCGTCCTCGCATTGATTACGTGTTTGATCATTTACAAGGTGCTTGTGTTCTTCTCTAAGATTGACGTTAGGTCCGGTTATCATCAATTTAAATACGGGCAACGATGTGCCAAAGACTGCTTTAGAACAGGTATGGGCATTTACTATTTATAGTGGATGTTCTTTTGGGTCTTATGAAGCCCCTCTCTTGCGTTTGATTTTGATGAACGGGAATTTTTAATCATATTTAGATCTCTTTGTGATCGTATTTATTGCTGATAGATACTGATATACTCCAAGAGTAAGAAGTGAACATGAGACATTTGATAATGGTATTGGAAATGTTAGGGAGAAAAAGCTTTATGCCAATCTCTAAGTGTGAGTTTTGGCTAGATGCAGCGTCCTTCTATGGTGCACGTGGTTTCTAAGGATGGAGTTATGGTGGAAAGCCTTCTGAAGGATCAAGTAGTGAAAGAATTGGAAGAACCACTAATGTGTCAGAAATAAGGATGCTTTTTTGGGTTAGCTAGCTACTACTACCAGCCGATTTTGTCAGGATTCCTCTTCTATTGCTTCCCAACTGTACGAACTTGACAATCAAAATGTTCCATTGTATGGTCGACAGTGTGAGGGAAAGCTTTCAGAAGCCCAAGACTCTGTTGACCTACTGCAAACGCACTTCTCACGCTTGCCAGTGGAAGGCAAAAAACTTCATTTGTATGTGGTGATATGGTCATCTTATTCGGTTTTTGGGTGCATGGCTAAGCAATATAAAGAATGTGATTGCTTATGCTGCAAGACAATTAAAGGTTGCATGATACGTAACTTCCGACCCGATGATTTAGAGTTGGCTGGCATGTGGTGTTTTCCATTAAAGCCAATGATGCACTATTTAATATGGGTTAAGTGTGAGGTCTATACTGATCACATCGTATCTACAGTATGTCCGTGCAACTCACAGAGAATTTGATTTGAGACAAGAGGAGATGGATGGAACTACTAAGGACTACGACATCACTATTTTGTATCAATCATACGGAGGAAGGCGATGTTGTAAGCGGATGCTTTAAGTAGAAAGGCGGGAACATGGGAAGTCTTAGCTTCCTTGGCAAGCTTCTTGACGCCCATATAGCTGGGAGGTTTCATGATTCTGTGCTAACGACCTTATGATAATTAGAAGTAATTGAGAAGGAGGATTTTAGTCTTGTTGTGTAGGCCAAGATCTTCCTTCCTTGACAAGATTAGGGAAAGCCAGTTTTAATGATGATAAATTGATCCGATCCGAGATAAGTGTTGTCAAAGGAGAGGCTAAAAAGAATCGAAAAATCCGTGGCGGTGTTTTAATAAAAAATTTAAAGGATAGGGAAGGGGTAATGTGACCCCGCCTCGCTGATTTGATCAACACTATTCTGACAAGGCCATAGTTTCCAGGTATTACGATAGCATCCAAGTGCACCAATATGTACCGTGACTAAAGCAAACACTTTTGGTGGAGAAGAATTTAAGCGTGATGATTGGGGATTTTATTGCCAAAATGGTCCAAACTGTCAAAAAGTAAAGTATGAACACCAAGGCCCGGAGGAACACATTCAGAGAATAGTGCCTTAGTCCGGAATGGAATTGGGAGAGAATTGGTCCATGGGACCTTTCGTGTTGGTTCTTCCAAGGACATTGGGCAGTTCGACTCCCATTTGGGTGATTGTTGGAAAGATTAACTAAGTCGCTCATTTCATTCCGGTTTAAAGGTACTTGAGAATGCAGACAGTTGAGCCAACTTTACATCTCAGAAGTTGTTCGAATTGCATGAGTTCCCCACTATCCATCATATCAGATAGAGGTACGCAGTTTACTCTAGTTTTGGGAAAACATGGCAATGCGGAATTGGGTACAGTTGGATCTTAGTACTACTACTTGCGTTCCATCCTCAACCTACGGTCAGTCCTGAGCGGAACTTCAAGTGTTGGAGGATATTCTTTGTTGCGCAGTTGATAAAATTCGGTGGGCCATAGGGATAGCTTTTAACCCTTAGCGTGATTTACCAATACAATAATATAAGTATCACTCAATGCATTGATATGGCCCATTTTGAAGCATTGTATGGTAGGACGATGTAGGTCCCCCCGCCATTGTTGGTTTGATGCATTCGAGTTAGGACCTTGTGTGGTGGTTGTGACTGGAGGTCTGTTTGAGTATTCGATAGAAAGTGAAATCTATTTCAATAGAAAGCTCTAGAGCGGCGCAAATAGCAAAAGAGAATATGCAGATCGTAAAGGTTATAGACTTAGAGTTCACATGTATGGTGAACAAGTCCTTGCTGGAAAGTTCGCCAATTAAATGGGTGATCGGTGTTGGTAAAAGAGGAAATCTAGCCCAATGTACATTGGTCCCTTTGAAGTACTTAAGCGAGTAGTGGAGGTGGCTTATGGAGTTATCCTTGCCTCCAGGGCCTGTCCGAGTACATCCGGTCTTCCATGTTCGATGTTGAAAAAACCGATGGGGGATGAAAACTACATTATCCGTTGGGATTCAGTTTTTGCTTGATGAGAATTTGTCTTATGAGGCTGAGGCCGTTTTCATTTAAGACATAGAGAGATTTGTAGTTGAGGGTCACAGTGGAGATTGCATCTATCAAAGTTCAAATCGAAGAATCGACCCGTTGTAAGCCACTTGGAGAAGGAGCGATATGCGAAGAAAGATACCCACATCTTTACAAGATTCATGTATTCCTTTCGGGGCCCTTGTTTTTTCCTCTTCGTATCGTTCGGGGACGAACGATGAGTAAATTGGGTATCTTTGTAACGACCTAGTTAGTCTTTTTGAGCAACATATTTTTATCTGAAAAACTGGCAAGTGCGGAGGCCAACACGGCCGTTCACGGGCACGACGGACCGTCTTGGGAGGTCGTTTGCAAAACCTTGAAAAATCCCGAAATTTGGTACTGAAATCGACTGCTCGACTGACCGTCCACACGCGACGAAATGTGCTTTACTGTACCGTCGACTACTATTCTTGACGTACCGTCATATGACTCTTTGATGGAAATTGAGTCTCTGACGGTGTGCGACGGACAGCAACGAACGGACCGTCTCATGCCACGACGGCGCCTCACGGCTTGCGGTAGTCTCCATTGGGCGGGGTCATTTCTGATTAATAATTTAAGGGGCGTTTTGGACTAGTGGTGTTCCTGCTTTTAATTATAAAATAATGGGTTCATTTTGATAAGTCTAATTACTTGGGGGGGTTAAATAGGTACCTTAAGTTATTCGTGGGTTTAATTCTTGGGCCCCCTCCCCCCCCCATCTTTCGTCTTTAATTATATACTAATTAGGGGGACAAGAAGAGGGTTTGAATAAGAAAAAGAAAATAAACAGAACGATAGGGAAATCTAGCAAGAGAGAAGAAGAATGAATATACAACAAGGATTTGAGAGAATTTTGCCTTTCTTGATCACGAATCTTCGGTGTAGGTAGGTTATGTTTTTTTTACAGAACACTATTCTATAGACTAAACTCTTAATAGCGATGATATTGTTGAGTAGTATTTTAAGTCCTTTCTATGCTTAATTTTGCGTTATGCATGATGTGATCTTATATATATACATGATGTGATAAACTAAGCATGATAATCTATTGAATCTTAAATCGTGAAGAAGACCCTAATCTACTTTGTTATGAATGATCCGTTGGTATAAAAAAAAAGAAGACTTACTGAACTAAAGTAGTGAGATTATGGGATCGGGTGGTCACGTTCACACCAGGATAGGAATTGAGGATCGGAGTGTCCACGTTTCCTACACCAGATAGAATATGATGATCGGAGTGTCACGTTCCCGACTCCATGGGATATTATAAATGGATCGGGTGCCCACGTTCCGTTACCAGGATAGATATGAGGATCGGAGTGTCCACGTTCCGACAGCCATGGATAGTATATGGTATCTGGTTCCACGTTCCGTACCGAATACCAAGGATAAATAGTATGGATCCGATTGTCACGTTCTGACACCCAGGATAGTCTCTGGTCGTGTTGCCACTTCCGTACCCAGGATAGAATGAGAGCGGAGTTCACGTTACCGACCTAGAGTAAAATAATAGATATGATCTTGAAATATCTAATATACTCAATCTAAAGAACTGACACTTTTCCCAATGAGTATGATGATGAGGCCTGAGTCCCTCATTGATGTCGTGGTGTTGTAACCAAGGATTAATGGTCATTTTAAATCTGCATGCTAAGGATTTAGTTGATTTTATGTATGTTACTTACTTGATATATACTATTTTCCTATTTTGGGAGTGGCCGATGATACCTACTCAGACTTGTGGTTTGTACTTCCCCTCTACTTTTATGTTTTCCTTTTGTTTATTTGTGGAGTGCAGCAAACGTGGCCGTCATCCTCGACTCCACAGTAGTTCCAATGCCCAGTCTTCGTCCCAACCCCTGGATCTTCAGGTGATCGAATGCTTCTAGCTTGGACTGGATATCTTCCTCATTTCCTGATGGCGCTTGATGGTTTGTCTTCCTATACTAGCTTTTAATTGTTTATCTTCTTAGCAATAACTCCTTTAGTTTATAAATTTGATTATAAGATGTTCGTGTGATGATGACTTCCAGATTTTGGGGAATTAATAGAAGTTGAATCTTAGAAAGTTATTGAATTGTCTGTTTTATTTATGAGTTTAAGTCTTCCGCCTTGTTTTATGTTGATATTAAATTGAAATGATAAGGTTTAGATTTTTTGGTCGCTCACATGAGGGGGTAAATGTGGGTGCCAGTCGCTGCGGCTCGGTTTTTGGTGCTACACGAAATACCCATCAAACAATTAGCACAATTCAACGAACTCTAGCGAATAGAGACTACCACCGCCATTAAACCTCCTCCTTTTTCTCCTCGTTACGTTTATTGTATATGTGTTTTTAAACGCTCCAACTCCTGTTAAGAACGACCATCAATTTCGCGAGGTCTGCAAATCGAAAACCACCTAGCCCTCTTTCTACCAAGGCCAAAATCGCAACCCTTTCTCGAACCAATTAACACCACCACAAGCATGCTTTCACTTCACAATCAATTTTCATCCCATTTTATGGGACCTTCTATTTGGCTTCCATTCTACATCTTGTTAATGATTATTTGCTTTTTTCTTACATTTTTTCATTATTATTTCCTCTGTGTTTTTCAGATTTAGTTAGAGATTTCAATCTCTAATATTTTTCATTATTTTACGTATTACCTTGTTCAGGGTAGTTTGTTTGTCAGTTGATTGTAATGCTATTAACTTTGTTATGGGATTATTTTGTTTTTTGGTTTGTATTAATGTTTTTTTGTTTTTTGGCAGTTGTTCAGGCTGGTATAATATTTCCGGGGCAACATTTTTGCTTATAATTTGCCAAAAAAAATCAATACGTAAAAATTTCAGTAATAATATGTTCGAAACCCAAAATCAAAAGAGAATCAGAGTTGTAAGTATGAACTCATCAATTGTCCCACTTTATATCAGCGACGTTACATTTTATTACTTTTGTTCAAAAAAATATTTTAAAGATGAAGATGAACTTTTATGAAGATAAACAAAAATAGGTGATCTTATGTGGGCTTCGAGTTGGGTTAAAATTTCAAAGTTAAGTAAAATTTGTTAATTTTAGTCAATTTGGGGTTTTTCGTCAATGAGGGGTATAGGATGGGGAAATTAGCATGGGTATGTGGTAAATCCTACATCATTGAACAACAAGGGCAAAGTCAAACAATAAAATAAATTTGAGGGTATTTTTTACCCTATTCCTTTTGTAAAAAATTAAACTATGATGATTTTTAAAGAAGTACAAACAAGTTTTATGATGAAATGAATCTAAGCGGCCTTTCCCGAAAAAAAGCAACAACAAGTTTATAAACATGAATAAATATAACCAGGCATTTTCAAAATGGAAACTTTTACCCTATTCTCACTTTAAAAACAATTAATTACTGTCCATAGATATCGTTTTGATAAGTTACAATTTTGGTACTACAGTTTATATGGAGGAGAGAGTGAGTGATCTGGGGAGAGAGGAGGATCGCGATAGAATGGAAAAAGCCTGAGAGAAAGGTGAATTGTGTATTATATTGGTTGAAAACATGGTATATTATATATATTTATTTGTGTTATATGACAAGGATATTGGAGAGGAAGGAGAGAAGGCCGGCGAGACTTGTGAGAGAGGAGAGAGGCGAGCGAGAGACGACAGAGAGTGGGAGAGAGGTGAATTGCACCCACACTTAAACTCCTAGGTGGGCTAATCAATGAATTCAATCTCAATATATACTAATAATTCAACTATAAATAACAAAATAATGTGGAAGTTAGCTATCATCTTCCAAAACCTAAAAGTTATCACAACAAGGACTTCTAATCTTCATTTACTAAGTCTAAGAGTATCAAAGACAACAAAATAAATGAAATAAAGTAATTTGTGTCCGAAAACTAAGGACATCAAGTAACGATCGAGAGAATCCAACCCAAGCTCCAATAAATAGCTCACCTTTGAACCTAATCTCCCCGAGACTCGTAGAGTTAAAGCGAGTCACATTGCCTGTACGTTTGCGGCACTCTCCATCAAATTAAACCAAAGAAAATCAAGTAGGGTTGTCTCAATAGGAGGCCAAAATCTTTGAGTATGTATTCATCATCATGCCTCCAAAATAGTAACTAATAAGCAAATAATAATAGTCTAAAATCAACTATAGCTCTTACTAGGTGATAAGAAAAAAAGAACATGAACAAGTGACAACTGAAGCAAGTACGTAATCAATCACAATATCAAACACACATGATGACTCATGCCTCCACACCACGTTTGTTGGAAAATGGGTTCTTTGAGATTGATTACATTAAATTATTTCAATATCATTTTCCTTTAATGTTACTATGTCGAAACATGACACTCCGATCCAATTATACCGTGACGGAACGTGACATTCCGATCCAATTATACCGTGTCAAAACGTGACACTTGGATCCAATTATCCCGTGTCAGAACCTGACACTACGATCCAATAATGTCATTAATTTATCATTTGTTATCACCACTTTAAATTCATTGATAATATTTTATCAATCCTACTTTATTCAAGGCATCACTTCGATAAGGAGGGTTCAAGATTATAAATTTTACGGTCTCAGGATTTCAGACCAATCAAAAAACACACAACAAAGTCACACAATCACAATCAAGTACATAGAAAACTTTGCAATATCATTCAATGCATATCAATCACTATTAAGAGTGTACTATCAAATAACATAAATCATAACCTACCTCCACCGAAGAATCAGAGTCAAACAAGTCCATTCCCAATATTCTTAGTTTCCTCGTGCTTCGCTATATTTCCAACCTAACAAGTATACAATATTTGTAAGTAGACACACTCTATTGTATATCAAGTTTCAACTTTGATCTCAATTAATAGGTCAAATCCTATATTTCTTGACTTCAAGCCTAAGGTTAAGACTATATTCCTCCAAACAACTTAATCCAATGATATTCATATTATATAATGCACTTAATATTTAATTACTTATCTCAATATACTAAAACTCAATTTAGTATATGATAATAAAATAATAATATAAGAACAAAAATATGAAATGCAAGCCACTGGGTTACGAAAACCAGTGGCACGCTAGCGTCCACCTAAACTTCAATTATAACCTTAGTAATCAAATTGATTAACAGTTCCAACCAACATTTTAGTTGATGATCATTAATGGTTGGTCATAACTTTTCAATTACAGTGCACTTCAAATAGATTTCAATTCCATAATATAATCTACTATTACATTCGGCCATTAATATGTATATTAAAATACAGACCCATAGAAAAGAAACACCGCAATCTTCTTATCCCTAACATTATAATAATAACAATATAAATTCATGCCTAACAATTACACCCTCAACCCAAATTCCAATCTTAATATCACTAATGAAATCAATGCCTCAATCATTTGGTAATCATTACCTATGATTGCTGGCAGATTATTGCGGCAGTAACATATAGCCAAACGTATAAACACTTTCGCCAATATCATTTTTCTCTTTATTAAAAATATTACATTAATAAAGCATGATTTGAGGCTTTCCTCTGCCTCTCGCCTAGGTCTTCTATTTAGTCGTCTCGCCTCTTTTTATTTCTACACTTCTACAAATTATTATTATCCTAATTATAATACATGCTGAATTATAAAAATAGGGAAAGTGGTCCACTACCAATTTTAATATTATCTTCTTTAACCACCAACTAACTCAAATATTAAAACTTCCCTACTAATTTCATAAATGTAATTATGAATAGTTCAAAATATTCATTTAGAGTCTATCAAAAAGTATTTTATGAAAAAAATATTTTAGTACTCGAAAAGACTTGAAGGGTTGTTATGATAGATACCAATTCACCAATCGTTCGTCCTTGAACGATTTAAGAAACACAAGGATAAGAAAGATTCATTCAAAAGAGTAGTACCCAAGGTCTTATATCAAAAGTACTAAACCAATCAATTGGAGTTCTACACCTTCTCTCATACAATGCCTTATATGGGGTCATCTCAATACTCTAATGGTAACTATTATTGTATCTAAACTCGACTAACAACAAAACAATATCCACTAACCACCAGTGTTAACCGTATTCACATCTTCAACATGTTCTCAAGAACTTTGGCACAACCATTTGGTGAAATCTTTTTTTTCCCCACATAACCATGACAAAATCTCAAAACCAATACGGGCTATAATAAGTAGTGAAGTTGAAACAACCACCACACACTCATAGTGAACAAACCATAATAAATCTTATCAATATTGTCTTCTCACAACATAAACATTCCACGAGCTTAAGTTATACAAATTTATTCTTTAGACATCAGATACTCATCAAGGGAGAACCAAACTTATCTAACCCAATGAAAAAGAAAATTAAAAAAATAAAGTAACCATCCATCGAGCGATGCACCCAAGCATACATAACCTCTAACTACATAGTCAAAATGTTAAATTATTAGCAATTGTAAACAAACTTTAAGAATGATAAACTACAATGGTCCTCACATTCTATCTACATAGCAAAAACATAATACCAATGATGAGATAAATCTTAAGTCTATCGAAAAGGGGGGGCGGGAAAAAAAACTAATAAATTTCATGGTAGCTCTCGTTATAAATTCTCAACATAAGGCAAAGTCTACTGGAACATGCTAGAACCCTCCAAATACTTCAACTCCACCAAGACAAACACTAACTATGTGATATAGAAAATAACCCAAGGTGGATAACTATAAATACTCCTTCCTAGACTGTCCCATGGATCAAACCATTTTACATTCAACTGACTTCTATCTTCATTGATTTTCTACCACCCATAATACCATATTTGTCCACTTTAAACCCCAAATCCACTTAAGTCAACCCTCTTAATACTAAAAAAGTATCATGACTTCATCGATAATCTACCGCCTACTCCCAAAACTATCATTAGTATCAAAGTATTCTTATAAAATATATGTTCAGACTAGACCTATATCCTCTTCTATTTAGGATTTAAAATGACAATTACGAGTCTCAAACAATGCTAAAAAGACTAATTTAAAATTTGATAGTACCTTTCCACCGTGATAAAATTATTAAATCAAACCCAAAGTCAACTTCACAGCACTTCCACATACTACATTTTATCTATCCTTCTAGACCATAACATACCTCATGCCAACACTTAGGAAAATTCTTGGTTACTAAAATTATTATATATACTCTAAGATAAAACAAAATTACAAACTCAGAACCGCCTATTAGATCCTCAATAAATCTTATGGACACACATAATATTTCTATTTAGTGCTTGTATCAATAGAAAAGAGCCTATTATTACACTCAAACGTCTAAATAAGGTTATAGCATTCATGTAGAATTATATCACACCTTGTGCATTATTCTCAAGTCATATATTTAATTTGAGCAATCTAACCCCACATAAAACTCTAAATTTTACATACCTCATTGTTTGTCACCCAAATCAAAACTCACTCTTTATAAAAGTTGATGATAAGTTCCTAGTAAGTAATTACCGAACTACCTCACATCTCACAGTCATATCTAAGCTTATAAGAGAAAATTCATACAACATTCAACTTTGATCCATGGGTCTATATGATAGGTTTAATTACTTTACCTTTCTTAAATTCTACGCATGACAAAAATTTCAAATACGTTGAATGCTTTAATACGCCATATTGTTGTTCATTTCACTAACTCGCTTAGCAATCTTATTTTTTTGAACAATAATCTATAATGTTTTACCTTATACTCTTAACTAGTGCTTTAAAGTGAAATCCTCCTTCGGTTCTTTAATAATCGAACGTAACAATTTTTTTCAATCAAAAATATACATCAGTCCTTCCATATGTTTAATATCTGATGTAAAGAATACATTATTTATTTTTATTTTACCTCACAGCACCCTGTAACAGACAAATTCATACCTTTATAAATGCATAACCACCCAAACAAAAGTAATTTCTAAATGCAATGTTTGAATTGTTAAATCGAACAAGTAACTCATCTCCTATCTATCAGTGACTGATATCTTGAAGATTTTTATGAATTCCATATCTTACTGGGGGAATTCATGTCCCTCGTCATCAGGTCAGCGACCTCGACGAGTATTGGATGTATTAGACGTGTCCATTAATCCTAAGTTGAGGACCGAAGAGTGCGCAGGGGTGTGTCCCGTACAGAAACATGCGCGAATAATAGGAGATGCACGCCTAATCGAATCCCAGACATAGAGCGATAGCCCATTAACTAGTCCTAGTAATAACCAAGATCGCAACAACAAGCGAGGAATGCAGCGCACACAATGGCGGCGGAGAACCCGCATCAGCAGCGTTGCTAAGGCTCGAGTAGAGTGAAACACTCCCCGGTTAGTAATAACTCAAAATCAAAGAGAACTTATCATCAAGCTCGGTTGAGGAGT
This sequence comes from Solanum habrochaites, assembly GCA_027704765.1. Lineage (NCBI taxonomy): Eukaryota > Viridiplantae > Streptophyta > Magnoliopsida > Solanales > Solanaceae > Solanum > Solanum habrochaites. The sequence goes on from JAKWJA010002494.1 coordinate 33,420,653, forward strand.
ATGTACACTCCTTTTAAGTTTATCGAAGCTTTTAACAAATTTAATAAACATTTGATGCTAAAAACCATTGGACCTATTAAAATATACGCAATACACATATATAAAATCCGCTTCTTGACATCCAACAGGATAACATAGTTATTCCCTTGCAATTAGAACAAAAAACATTCTTGTTATAACCTCTCTGAAGATTGATTATATCCCACAAATGAATTTTTCCATTATGACTCTGAAACACTTTAAAATTAATTCAAGTGGTGTCCCCACAATCTCCTTAACTTTCCAATACCACCTCTTAATCATCAAAGATGAAAAACCACAACATAGATGCTCGCAATTCGGTAGTACATACAAAACTCGTTTAACCAAACAAGCCTGGATGTAGAATTGCATCGCTAACCACATTCATCACACCCGGATCATCAGTACGAACTTTAATCACCTCTATTTTCTTAAATTAATATTCCTCTGATTAATTTTTATATTAAAACACTTCATAATACACACTATAAATGCAATTTCTTTACAATTTTAATGCAAGCACCACATAAATACAGCTGTTGTCCAAAACCCAAAAAAATCATCTTGCGGACATTCGAATTCAATCTCCACCGTCCAAATCAAACAACAAGATGAGAGGGCAACACGTCTCGTCAGGGAGGGAAAACACCAAGGCCCTACCCACCTATTAAATCACTACCCTCATTTCTCTTATGTTCCACTATTTTATCCCGATCCAACGGATATATAATTGAAAAAATCTATCTGAAGGGTGCTAGTCGGAGAAAAAAAAATGCAGCAAAATAAATCTTTTTTCTTATCTCTTCTCTCTTTTTAAACACTCTCAAACCTCCTATTATGACCTATGTCTTTGAATGGAGAATTACTAATGAGTAAGTCTAAATTTGTGGTTCTCTTAAGACCATCCTCTATATTTATACAATGTGTTTTTCCTTACAAAGTCAAAATCAACTAAAAATATGATTACAAATTCCCAATTCTTTCTAATAGAATTGGAAAAAAATAAAATAATAATTCACTGCTTTGAAAGTTGGATTAGCCTAGTGTCAACTCTTAAGCAAATACTAAATTCCATATCAGGACCGCGGTTGAAACCACTTTCCAGACTTTGGTTAACACTAAAAAACTAATTATATTATAAATGAGAATTTTTGATAATAGTACAACAAAAATACATCATATATGTCATATATCACTTCTATTTTACCATCATGATCCAGTAGACTTTTAATCATCAAGACTGTGAATATTTCCTCGAATTGAAACCTTAAACTTAGTATTACAATCAAATTTAAGGCAACAAAACTATTTTAATAAGGAATGTTCTAAACTAAAAATCTTCTATTTATTTCACCCATGTATACTCAATAAGACTTTCTTTCCCTATAAGTTTGTCATTTTAGTATCAATCTACCTTTTAAAGCTTAAGATAAAATCATCAATCCTCATTCAGAAACCTAAAGATACATTTCACAACCTAAATGTATTAATACTATACCAAAGATCCACCACTAAAAATTTCCTTCAAAAAAATGCTCAATCTAAGCGCCTGTAGTAATAAACTAGTTGGTTTCTCAAATGTGAATGCAACACTAAATCTTATTATCAGACCATGTCATACAATTGATAACTCCTTTAGTAGTTAATGTTCTTACTTGACAATCAACGTACCCGTTTCCACATAACCCTAGTACTGTCACGCCGTAAAAGTCCGTTAGATACCTCGCTAGAACACATGATACCTATCCATAAGATTGTACCCAAATAGCCTTCATATTTCTACCTATTGAATAATTGCAAAACATTATCAAATCTGTTCTCTTACAGAACTTCTTGAATAATGTAACATTAGCAAGGGAATCTAGCTTTACCCTCTCTACCTCTTATCCTTCAATGTTTAGGGTATATAATTAATCATAAAGACGCTAGAAAAATGCGTCACAGGTAGTGTCATTACTAATCGACGCTCAACATGAGACTATCACCACATTGTGTGTATCCTCAAAACTAGTATGTCAAATACTCAATACTAAGGCTTTCTGCTATATTTATTTTATGAAGAAGCTCATAACAATAAATAATGAAGGCATACAGATCTTAATAATACCAATGAAAGATCAACTTCTAATACTCGAATACTTACCATATTTGAGATAGAATGAAGAAGTTCAGATACCAACTGGTATCACCTAGATACCAATTAGATTCAACTACTACCACGAAAGAAAGAAAGAATGAAGTTTTCCCAAAAGTCTTATAGTCTCTCAAAGATAATTAAAGGTGTTCCCGTACCGTTCCGCAAGACTCTACTAGACTTGTCCTTGTGTGATGATATCAACGAACCTAACGCTCTGATACCAAATTTGTCACGATCCAAAATGAGTCGTGAGCGGCACCCACACTTAAACTTCTAGGTGGGCGAACCAAGGAATCCAATCCCAATATATACCAATAATTCAACTATAAATAACAAAATAATGCAAAAGCTCAAAAACTTATTAACTATCATTTCCCAAAACCTGAAAGTCATCACAACAAGGACATCTAATCTTCATTTACTAAGTCTAAGAGTATCATACACAACAAAATAAATGAAATTAAACGTAAGGAGCTCGTAAGAAAACTAAGGACATCAGGTATATGGACCAACAGAATCCAACCCAAGCTCGTAAAATAGCTCACCCTTGAAACCTGATATGCGCGAAGAGACCTAGATAGAGTTAAAGGCGAGGTAGAATTCGATTGTACACTTGTTGCACTCTATAAAAGGATAATAAAAAAAAGAAATACAGAAAAGAAAGACACTTATTGGGAGAAGGGAAGAGTTGGGTTTGTTGTTCTGGCAAAAGGGGACGGCGGAGTGGAACATGGCCAAGACCCAAAAGATGAACAACGAGACCAATAAGGTAGGAGGAAAGCAAACCCATATAGCAATTACATTAGTGAGAAGCAACAAACAACATGAACACAGTGAATAATTAAAGCAAGACGTAATAATAATTCAATAATATTCAAGAACCCCAACGAGAGAACTAATGACCTCCACACCCCGTTCGTTGGAGAAAATCGGTTCTTTGAGATTGAGTAAATAAATGAGTTCAAGTATCCTTTTCTTTTAATGTTACTATGTTGAACGTGACACTATGATTCCAATTATACTGATGTCGGAACATGGCACTCAGTCCACTCATATCGTGTCAGAACATGTGACACTCCGATCCTAAGCAATACCGTATCAAAACTGTGGACACGACGATTAAGACTATGTGTCGAACGTGACACTCCAAACCAATTATACCTTGGATAAAAGTGACACTCCGAATCCAATAATAAACATGTCTAAAACGTGAGGCCTCCAATTCCAATACTGGTCATTAATTTACATGTAGTATAAAACACTTTCAATGCATTGAAATACATCTCAAGCGTCTTTTATTCAAGGCATCACTTCTATAAGGAGGGTTTCACGATATAAATTTAACCGGTCTAAGGATTTCAGACAATCAGAAAACCACATAACAAAGTCCACACATCAATAATTCAGTATACCATAGAAAACTCACAAATCAGTCACTATTAAGGAGTTTACTATCAAATAACATAAATATTAACCCTTACCTTCACCAAAGAACCGTAGTAAAAAAGTCCATTCTCAATGTTTTTTGTTTCATGTGCTTCGCAACGTTTCCACTCAACAAGTATTACAATATTTTGTAAACGACACTCAATTTATATCAAGTTTCATCTTGATCTCAATGAATAGGTCAAATCTCAGAGGGCGGGACTGCAAGCCTAAGGTGACGACGAGAGTCCGCCCAAACACTGAATACAAGGCAGGCAGAGGATAGAGGCCCACGGAATAGTGAAGACGGAGCGGCGAAAGATAAAAAAACGCAGAGCCGAGAGTGAGAAGAAAAGAAGAAGAGCAAGAACAAAATATGCAATGCAAGCCATTGAGCTTACGAAAACCCGTGGCCAACACTAGCGTCGACCTCTCCAAACGTCAAATTATAAACTTAGTAATCAAATTGATTAACACGTTTAACAAATATTTTTAGGATGATCATTAATGGTTGGTCATAACTTTTCAATACAGTGAACTTTCAAATAGTTTTCAATTTCAATAATATAATCTACTTATTATTTTCGGCCATAATTTTCATATTAATATGCAGACCCATATCAACGAAACACCTCAATCTTCATATCCCTAAAAAGGGTTGGACGAATGAAGAGAAAGGCAGGCCGAAAACAAGGACACCCGCATACCCAAAGGCCCAAGCGGAAACAGCAACGAAGCAAAGCAAGGACTCAATCATTAAGGAGGGTAATCAATTACCCATGATTGGCAGGCAGGATTATTGCGGCATAAACATAGAGCCAAATGTGAGAACACTGGCGCACAAGAGGACGGGGCCGGAGGTGGGACCCAGCGAAGTAATATAGTAATTAAAATATTACATAATCCAATACATGAATTACGTAATAATATTTACCTAATGAAGGATGGTCAAGGTTTTCCTATGCCTCTCGCGTAGGTATTTATTTAGTCGTCTAGAATCTTTTTTTTTACACTTCTACTGGTTATATTACCTAATTATGAATACATGCTTAATTATAAATTAGGGAAAGTGGTCCAATACCAATTTTACTTTATCTTCGTTAATCAACATAAACTAACCAAATAAAAAACTTCCCTCTGATTTCATAATTGCATTAGAAAGAGTTAAAAGCTATTTCATAGAGGTCTCATCAAAAAGCATTCTTATGAAACAAAATATTGTAGCACTCGAAAAAGACACAAAAGGGTCGTGTTGCGATAGAGATTCCATGCACCCATCGTGCGTCTTGTACGATTTTAAAGACAGAGAAACACAAGAGAAGAAAGGGTAAATATCCCAACAATTTATTAAACAAATAGTATTTACCCAATGTTATTATATCAAAGTACTAAACCACACCAATTGGATGCCGATCTCACCTCTCTCATACAATGCCTCATATGGGGGTGTCCATTCTCCAATACTTAATTATAATATTATTGTATCCAAAACGCGAACTAACAAGAAAAACAATTTGCCACTAACCACAAGTCTTAGTAACTGTATCACATCTTCAACAGTTCTCAAGAAACCTTGGAAAACCATTTGGTTGTTGAATCTTTTTTTTCCCCACATAACCATGATAAGTATCTCAAAACCAATATGGCGCTGATTAATAAGTATGTGAAATTGTGAAAACAACCAACCGCACACTCATAGTGCACACGCCATAACAATCGTATCAATATTGTCTCTCTCACAACATAAAATTCCACGGCGTAAGTTATACCAAAATTTAATCTTTAACATTTAGATACCTATCAATAGGAAAACTAAACTTATCTAAACCAAAGAAACAAAAAAGAAAAACAAAGAAAATGAAAGAGAAATAGAGAGACTAAACAAAAGCACATAGAAAGCGCGTAAAAGAAATTGTATAACAAAGTTCATAGATTATGTAGCGATTTAAAACAACTTTTAAAGAACTGAGAAAACTACAATGAGTTCCTTACATTCCATCACACATAGCCAAAACATAATACCAAAGATGAGATAAATCTTAAGTCGATCAGACAACTATAAATTTTCATTGTAGCTCTCGTATAAACTCTCATAAGCAAAGTGGTACATGTAGAACTACTCAAATACTTCAACTACACCAAGACAAAACTAAATATGTCGTATCGAAAATAACCAAGGTGGAGTAACTCTAAATACTCCTTCTGTAGTGTCCATGTCAAACATTTTCATTCAACTGATTCTATCTCATTGATTTTCTAGCAACACATAATCCCATATTCAGTCCCTATTAACCCCACATCCACTTAAGTCAACCCTCTTAATACTAACAAAGTATCATAATCACATCGATCATCTACCCTACTTCCAAACTATCATTAGTATCAAAGTATTCTCATAAAATATATGTTCAGACTATGAATATATCTCTCTCTTTCTATTTAAGCATTTCATGACAATTACGAGTCCCAAACAATGCTAAAAACACTAATTTAAAATTTGATAGTACCTTTCCACGTGTGATATAAAATTATAAATCCAACCCAAAAAATCAACTTCAGGACCACTTCCGCCATATCATGTTTTAGCTATCCTGGCTAGGACCATAACATACTGCTGCCAACACGTAGGAAAAATTCTTGGCACTGAAAAAGGGAGGGAGGAGGCGGAAGGCGCAGAACCGCGAAGAAGCAGCAAGACTCTATGTCCCCATTCTCCTCTCATGTGTCCCCTCCCTCCGCGTCTTATTCATCCAATCCCAGACCGAAGGAAGGAACCCAGCAAAAAAATTAGGGAAGGCGAACACGAAGGAGATCGTAAAACAGACCGCGCGGAGAAAAGAGGAGAAAGTGCTAATGCAGAGATGTGATCCTGAGCCGCTCCGCGCTGAAAGGTCTGATAAGAGGGGATCATCCATACCGGAGAAGAATGGGGCAACTTATCGACAAGGGGACGCCGACGAAGGCCGGGGGGGGAATTTCGTGCCGTGAGGGCACGTTGAAGACCAGGAAAACTAACTCTTAGAACCAGTTGATGATACAGTTTCTTTGGCGCTTTCTTAATGTAAAGTATTTACCGAACTACTTCACATCTCACAGTATCTCTAAGATTATACAGAGAAAATTCATACAACATTCAAAACTTTGATCTATGTGGCTATATGAGAGGTTTAATTACTTACCTTTCTACATTCTACGCCAATGACAAAAAAAAATTTCAAAATACGTGAATGCTTCAATACCGCCATATGGTGCTCACATTTCACTAACTGATTAGCAATCTTATTCCTTGAACAATAATCATAATTTTTTTACCGTATACTCGAACTAGCGCGGTAAAGTGAAATCCTCCTTCGGTTTGCTTTAATATCGAACGTAACAATTTTTTTCAATCAAAACTATTACATTCAGTCCTTCCATATGTTTAATACTGAGTGTAAAGAATACATTATTTTATTTATTTTTTACCACATAAAATCCTACCTTGAGAATGCATACCCCACAAAAAGTAGATTCAAATGAAATGTTGAATTGTTAAAATCAAACAATGTAAACTTAATCTACTTATATTGTCAACATGACTGATATCTGAAGATTTTTATGAATCACATAACTTCTTTACAACTATGTTGATCGCCTCTTCACGATCTAATCATATCATCCTTCCCTAAAAGTTTGACCGCGGTTATTAATAAAAATCAAAATCACAAGAGAATATTCATCACATCGATTTGGAGATGTACACTCCTTTCTTAAGTTCTTATTCGAATAGACTTTTACAAGATTTAGTAAACATTGCTCTTAAAACCATGACCCATATCTAAAAAATAGAATCACATGTTAATAAAATCCGAGTCTGACCTCCAAAAAAATACATTCATCATCCCTTGCAATTAGAAAAAAAACTTCATGTTCCCCTTTCTCTGAAGATTTGCAATTGTTATATTCCACAAATTATAATGTTTTCCATCTATGACCTCTAAATGTTTATATTCAATCAAGTGGTGTCCCACAGCTCCTTAAAACTGTTCCATTACAACCTCATTACCCATCAAATAAGAAAAAACCACAACATTAGAGCTCGCAATTCGTTAGTACCGTACACTAACTCATTAACAAAAATCCTTATTTATTATTAATTCCATCTAACCACAAGCCCTCCCACCAATCCCTAATCACCATTACGAACTATAATCACCTCCATTTTCTTAAATTAAGATTCCTCTTATTAATTTTTATATTAAAACACTTCATAATACACAATATAAATACAATGTCTCTACAATTTTAATGCAAGCACCACCTAAATACAGGTGTTGTCCAAAACCTAAAAAAATTATCTTGCAGACATTCAAATTCAATCTCCATCATTCAAATCAAACACCAAGATATCAAGAATACGTACTTCAAATTTTAGCCCGATCCAACGGTTATTTAATAGAGAAAAATATCGAAGGGTGCCTGGTTGGAAGAAAAAATAGTAGCAAAAATAAAATCTTTTTCTTATCTCTTTTTATCTGGGAAGGGACTATTTTCAAAAACCTTCTTATGTTTATATTGTCTTTGAAGAAGGATACTAATGAGTAGTCAATTTTCTCTTCAGACCATCTCTATTTATACAATTGGTTTTTCCTTACTAAGTCCAAAAGTACCATACAAATATGATTCAATTCCAATGATTTTTCACTCATTACAAAGGTCCCAAGTGAACCCGCCTCATGAGGCCAAAGACGCCCGGTCCCGGGACGTAAACAAACGATGACTCTCATCTCCATCGCGAAGGGGACAATCGTAATGAACGGACAGGCAGCAGAGACGCCAGCTATCGCACGATACTGAACTGTCATCAGCACCCCCTTCGCTCTCCGGAAATTCCCAGGACTAAAACCCGGGATTCACGCGACACCGGCGATACTATAGCTACTCCGCTGCCCGAGTCACGGTCTCCCGCACAAAGCACGCACGCTGCCAACCCCTGCCGGCGCAATGCCACAGGATCTTTATGGATCGGCAGCCCACCGGCCGACACCAGAGCACCAACTGCGCCATGCAAGGAGACGCATTGCGCGCACCGGCACAATACGCGAGCGAGTAGGCGTCATCGACGCCTGCGACCAGCGTAGGCACGCCTTGAGGACAAAAGCAAACGGCTCTTACCCCGATTACAACACTGGACGCAAATGAGCTTCGCCAGCGCACTGAGCGCCAAACGCCACCAGATGCACTCGGTCCGACGCCTCACGGCGATTAGGCGAAGGGAAACTCCATGCCCCTCAGGGACCGCGAGCTGAGCCGCGTGCCACTGCGGAGGACATCCGCCCACAATTCGGGCAATGGTACCCGGTCGGACTCTATTGCGGATCGGACCACTCCAACCCCCTATCCTCCCGTCCAAGCGCTGCGCGCGAACTACTCAACCCGACAGGCCAGTCAGGCCAAGAGTGCAGCTCGGGACGCTGGGCAGCGGCGCGGGGTCGGAACTAGAATGCACAGGGACTCCTTAGGCCAGTCCCCCGACGGAGCGAGGGAACAAAACAGTGTCAGCGCCTAGAGACAAGGGATGGAGCCATAAAAACGAGATTGATAACAGGTGTAGCAATAAATCTTGGCTGAGAAATAGTACGCAAGATAACTCACAAACTCGAAGTACGAACCAGGAAACACAAAACAAAAAAACTGTGAAAGCTAAATGAGAGGGGCAGGAGAGTACCTGTAGAGGGGGAGGGCTCGGTGAAGGTAAGAAAGGCCTAGACGAGAACGAACGGGGGAAGAATAAATAGATCGTGAACCTTTTCTACGACCCAAGACAACCTTCTTTTAAACTTAGGCTCACCAATTTCAAAAATAGAAGGGAATAAAAAATCAATGTGATAAGAAAATTCGGAAACTAAAAGTTCAATTTATTTCACCCAAGTATCTCAAATAAGACTTTCTTCCCCTCATAATTTGTCATTTTAGTATAAATCTACCTTTGAGCTTAAGATAAATTGTTATCCTCATTCAGAACTCAAAGATAATTTCACAACCTAAATGTATTAATATTGTACCAAAGATCCAACTCTAAGATTTTCCTTCAAAATAATGTTCAATATAAGCGCTTGTAGTAATAAACTAGTTGGTTTCTTAAATGTGAAGCAACACTAAATCTTATTATCTAGCCATGTCATACAATTGATAACTCCTTTAGTAGTTTGTGTTCTTACTTGATAATCGATGTACCCGTTTCCATATAACCCTAGTACTGCCATGCAGTGGAAGTCCGTTAGATACCTCACTAGAACACATGATACCTATCCATAAGATTGTACCCAAATAGCCCACATATTAATACCCATTGAAAAATTGCAAAATATTATCGAATATGTTCTCTTACGAAACTTCTTTAATCTTGTGACATTAGCAAGGTAATCTAGATTTACCCCCCTCTACCTGTTATCCTTCAAAGTTTACGGTATATAATTCATCATAAAGATGCTAGAAAAATGTGTCATAGGTAGTGTCATTACTAATCGACACTCAACATGAGACTATCACCACATTGTGTGTATCCTCAAAACTAGTATGTCACAAACTCAATACTAAGACTTTCCACTATATTCATTTAATGAAGCAGATCATAACAATTAATAATGAAGGCATAAACATCTTAATAATACCAATGAAGGATGAGAATTTCAACTTCTAATACTCGAATACTAACCATATTTGAGATAGAATGAAGAAGATCATATACCAATTTGTATCGCTTGGATACCAATTAGATTCAACTACTAGCACGAAAGAAAGAAGGAATAAAGTTTTCCTGAACTCTTATAGTCTCTCGAAGAAAAGTAAAGGTGTCCCCATACCGTTCCGCAAGACTCTACTAGACTTGTCCTTGTGTGATGAGATCACCGAACCTAACGCTTTGATACCAAGTTTGTCACGACCCAAAATGATTCGTGAGAGGCACCCACACTTAAACTTCTAGGTGGGCGAACCAAGGAATCCAATCTCAATATATACCAATAATTCAACTATAAATAACAAAATAATGTGGAACCTCTAAAACATATTAACTATCATTTCCCAAAACATGAAATTGATAACAACAAGGACATCTAATCTTCATCTACTAAGTCTAAGAGTATCAAAGACAACAAAATAAATGAAATAAAGTAATTCGTGTCAAAAAACTAAGGACATCAGGTAATGACCAAGAGAATCCAACCCAAGCTCGAATAAATAGCTCACCCTTGAACCTGATATGCCGAGACTAGATAGAGTTAAAGGCGAGTAGAACTCGATTGTACACTTGTTGCACTCCATAAAAGGAAAACAAAGAAAAATACAAGCAAGGTCTCAGTACGAGGCAACATGTACTGAGTAGGTAACATCGGCCAACCCAAAATATTAACAACTATACCAATAATAATAGTATGAAATCAACTATAGCACTTACTAGGTGATAAGCAACAAACAACATAAACAAGTGATAATTAAAGCAAGTACGTAATAAATCATAATATCAAGCACACATGAGGACTCATGCGTCCACACCCCGTTCGTTGGAAAATCGGTTCTTTGAGATTGAGTAAATTAAATTAGTTCAATATCCTTTTCTTTTAATGTTACTATGTTGAAACGTGACACTCTGATCCAATTATACTGTGTCGGAACATGGCACTCCGATCCAATCATATCGTGTCAGAATGTGACACTCCGATCCTAAAATACCGTATCAGAACGTGACACGCCGATTCAAGAATATCGTGTCGAAACGTGACACTCCAATCCAATTATACCTTGTATAAACGTGACACTACGATCCAATAATATCGTGTCTAAACGTGATGCTCCGATCCAATAATGTCATTAATTTATCATTTATTATAACCACTTTCAATTCATTGATAATATTTCATCAAGCCTTCTTTATTCTAGGCATCACTTTGATAAAGACGGTTTAAGATTAAAAATTTCACGGTCTCAGAATTTCAGGCCAATCACAAAACACACAACAAAGCCAAACAATCACACAACAAGTACATTGAAAACTTCACAATATCATTTAATGCATATCGATCACTATTAAGATTTTACTATCAAATAGCATAAACCATTACCTATCTCCAATGAAGAACCGGAGTCAAACAAGTCCAATGTTTTTCATTTCTCGTGCCTCGCAGTGTTTCCAACCTAACAAGTATACAATAATTGTAAGTAGACACACTCAATTGTATATCAAGTTTCAACCTTGATCTCAATTAATAGGTCAAATCCTATATTTCTTGACTTCAACCCTAAGGTTAATACTATATTCCTCTAAACAACTTAATTCAATGATATTCATATCATATAATGCACTTAATATTTAATTACTGATATCAATTATACTCAAAACCTCAATTTGTATAGATAATAAAATATAATATAAGAACAAAAAATATGGAAATGCAAGAATTGGGTACGAAAACCAGTGGCACGCTAGCGTCCACCCATTAAACTTCCATTATAACTTAGTAATCAAATGATTAATAGTTTCCAACCAACATTTAGTTGATGATATAATGGATTGGGTCATAACTTTTAAATTACAGTTTTTTTTTTTTTGCACTTCAAATAGTTTTCATTGCAAATATAATCTTCTACTATACATTCTGTCATTAATTTTTATATTAATATGTAGACCCATATAAAAGCAACATCGCAATGTTCTTATCCTTAACATTATAATAATAATAATATAAATTCATGCCTAACAATTACACCCTCAACCCAAGTTACAATCTTAACATCTCTAATCAAATCAATACCTCAATCATTTCGTAATCATTACCCATGACTGCAGGCAGATTATTGTTGCAGTAACATATAGCCAAACGTATAAACACTTTCGCGGATATCATTTTTCCCTTTTCCCCATCTAATTAATATAGTAATTAAATTATTAAATCAGCCTATACATGAATTAAACGTAATAATATTTTACCTAATGAAGGATGATTTGAGGCTTTTCGCTGCCTCTCGCGTAGGTCTTCTATTTAGTTGTTTCGCCTCTTTTTATTTTTACACTTCTACAGATCATTATTACTCTAATCTATATACAGGCTCAATATAAAAAATAGGGAAGTGTCCATACCAACTTTAATATTATATCTTTAACCACCACTAACTCAAATATTAAAACTTTCCTACTAATTATTAATTGTAATTAGGGATAATGCCCAATACCCTTCAACTATGCCTGAATTCTAAGAGACCATATACTAAGGTCCCTATTACCCCCTGAACTTATTTGATTAAATTTTTTTACCCTTTTTAGCTACGTGTCCATCGTGTGGGTCCACGATGGTTGACTTTTTTTTCAAACTAGTGCCACGTGGCTTAAAAAGTGTTAGAAATACTTAGTTAATAAGTTTCCGGGGGGTTAATAGGGACCTTAGTATAGTATAAGTTTGGATCTCTGAGATTTCGGGCATAGGTTGAGGGGGGGTACTTGTGCATTTTTCCTTTGTAATTCAGAATGTTTAAAATATTCATGTAGAGTATTATCGAAAAGGATTTTACGAAAAAAAATATTTTAGCACTCGAAATGACCAAAAGGGTCGTTACAATATAATTGTATATTATAAATATACACTTGTATATAGGGCGAGGGAGATTGGCAGAGGGAGGAGAAAGGCGAGCAAGAGAGGTCAAAGAGTGGGAGAGAGGTGAATTGTATATGTATATATGTTAAATAATTGTATATAACACACATGTATTTGTATACTCTGGTGAATTATACGTAGGGTGCGCTGTGCAAAAAAACCGAATACCGACAAATAAACCGAACGATAAAAATGTTATTGGGTTATTGTATGGGTTATTGAGTATTGGGTTTTTTTTAATGAGTTTAGAAAAAATAAATTATTGGGTTGTTGGGTCGTTTTCGTTTTCCTATTGGTTATTGGGTAAACGAAACCCAAAAGACTATAATTTTTACACTTTACCATTCCTCAATATAAATATACATAATTTAATACTAAATAGATTCAATATTAGTTTTAAGGTTATTTGGTTTTTTGCGTTAGGGAAATTGGGAGGAATTTGTTGCTTATCTGGTTGGATCAAGCAACAGTTCAAGATTGTCTACATTGAAATATTTTATTTTAGTTTTTATTCTAGTCGTAATGTAGGCGATAAGCTTTTGCAAGTTTGTGAATGTTAGGTAATTTGAATCATATTCAAAGTTTTCTATATTTTGGCGGTAAGTTGTTAACATGGAATGAGAACATAAGTACTATTATATAGTATTTGATCAACAATTTCTTATGGGGTTAACCGAAACGAACCGATAACATCAAAAAAATCGATAAACCGATAAACCGATAAAAATTTCTACTGGGTTTGTTAGTGGTTAGCATATTTTAAAACTGAAAAAAACCGATAACGAAAACCGATATACGTAAAACCGAACCGAACCGACCCGATGCAACCCCTATTATACGTATACAAACATGACTAATTAACAAATTGAAGTAGTCAGGCCACGAATTCATGTATAAGAGTTGAAGTTGATAAGTATGCAAAACCTATAAACTATGATGAGTAATTAAATAGTATAACTTTGCTTTGTTGAGTAATTTTCCCTTGTTATATTGGGAATTGTTTAGTGGACTGATATTTGGGTCTGGAAATTGGAAGGAAATGGGCTTTGAAAATTAATTCAAGAAGGAAAAATTAGCAAACTAGTCAAAAACAACTTAATTAGTAAAAAAGTCACTACATTAAAACTTTTAGTTAAAATGTCGTAAATGTCATTATTTTGAAAAAATAATATAATCCTAAGAACCCCATTATCTCCTAAAAACAATAATTATTTACATTCCCATGTATATCCACTAGTTCACGTTTTCCCAATTCTTGTTATTAAAAAGAATGAAATCTGCCAATTTTTTCCATTCTCTCTTCTTCCATATTTATTTCATAGTAAAAAAAAATTAAACATTCTCTTATCCATATTGCGAATGCCTATTCAACCTTCAAATTCTTCTTCTCTTCAACCCTAATTTTATTAGCTTCTACCAGAAAAGTGGTTTGTTTTTTAATCTTCAAAATATGGATTCACACCAATTCCTCCTAATTAAGGTATTTTCATGTATCCTTTTTTTTTAGATTTATTTTTTGATTTTATGTTTTTAAATCATATTATTTTGGTGAATGAAAGTAGGATAATTCTCGTTTAGAACTATAGAACGCTCTTCAATTTATGATTCTAAGAGACACTATTCATATTAATAAAATGATTTCCAGTGATTTTCCAATTTAATCTATGTATTACTCAAGAAATAACGGATATTGTAGGATCTGCTTCTAATATGAGGGAAGAGAGACGACACAAACAAAGTCTTCATCAAATTCAGATTGAAAACGTAACTCGTAGGGTACAAGAAAATGATGGAGAAGACCACATGTGATGAAGAGGTATTGAAATATATTTTCATGTTTAGATTTCTGGTTGAGTTGAAGTTTAAAAGATAATTTGTTCAACAATGTGATGATATTTTGTAAATTTCTTGTTATGTACATGTGCAATATTTATTAGTTTGTATTTTGTATTCAGTTGTATTTTATTGTGTATTTTGGGTCAGTTTTTGTTTAATGTAGATAAAGTATCGTTTTTATTCATTCCTTTATATTTTTTCACATTTGTCGATATTCAATAATTTATGAATACATTATACATTGATATGATATTTCAGAGATTTTATTAATGGAACTTTTGTGGATTTTGTTGTTATGCTATGACATGTTTATGTATTTGTGTTATATGATTATTTGTCATAATTCAATGTTGGTGTGTGGGTGATTTGGAATTTCAGTTGTGTTATAATATTGTTCTTTGTGTGACCCTTGTTTGTATCCTTAATGTAAATATACACATTGGAATGCTATTTGTATGTTTCTAAAGTAAATACATTTTAGTAGTATTTAGTGTACTCCTAGTGTATTTTGGATTCAGATGTGTTTATTCAGTGTATTCTTATTGTATTAACACTAAAAAAGAACTTCCACAGTCGTTAATAAAGTCAGGAGTAGAGTTGTTAACAAAGTCAAGATTAAGTAACTAATATATGTATTCACAATTGTACTTGCATCATGTTACGAACAAAACTTTATTCAAGTAATATCACTTATTGAATACATAACAATCATCAGGTTATGAACAAAACTATATATTATGCATTCACAATAGTAATTCTTCATATTTCATAGAAGTCTCTTAACATATACGTATACAAAACAAATATTGTAACTGAATCCATTTCAGAACAAATGTTTACAACATACATTACGTTGATCATATTTAATTCGTTAAAGAATACAACTTATTCATATAGTCATACGTTATCCATAGTTCATACAATTTACAACAAAAACAGAATAAGGACGAAGATAGAAAACAGATTACTTGTTTACAATTATACGAAACCTGTTTATTTTCAATTCCAGAACAAAAAAATTTCGTACTATTCAATTCAAATATACAAAAATAAATACGATTAACAATTATAAACAATTAGAAAAAAGAATAAGAAGAAGAATTATCTCGGTCGAATTTGTATGGAAATCTGAAAATTAAGTTAAGAGAATTCAAAGATTTGGGAGGAGGAGTGTCAGTTGATTTTTTTAAATGTTTGATTTTTGTAACAATGTACTTTTAAGGCAATATGCATCTTCGATTTTACATCCCTTTAATTCTCCTTTCGGGTAAGTATTTGTATTCTTTTTCAATTTAAATTAATTAGAAAATAGATTAAAAAAAGATACATTAAAAAATAAATGTGCACTTTTATAAATAATGAAAGTATTGAACAATTGAGTCTCTTAAATAACTAAATAATGACATTTTGAAATATTTCCCATTCAAGAATGTGGTCTATTTGACTTAAGAAAATAATCACATCAATTGCAATTTCGACCAAGTTCAAGCAATTAGTTGAATTCGGCCAAAATTAAAGGAAGATGAATTAATATAATTAATTAACAAGCTTCTTAATCTTAATGAAGATAAAATAATTAATTTAATTGTACACAAATTAACTAAAAAAAATAAAGTATAAATTAGCTAAACTAATTAACCAAATATTTGGGTAAAACTAAAATCTTTTTAGACGGTTTTTGAATATTTATAAAATGTAGTAAATATATATGTATATAAAAATTATTAGAATATATAAATTGTCTTTAAAATTATAAAAATGAAAAAATTACTTCAAATGATTTGAAAAGTATAATTTTATAAAGTCAGTTATTTTAAATCGTTTGGAATTTACCTTCCATATGAAGAAGTAGCTTTTATGGGGGAAATATATCTCTGACGAATACGGTGGTTGGAGGTGTTCTTTGATGGAGCTAAAAATCTAAGCAGATGTGGAATCAAAATTGTTCTAATCTCACAAATCGGCAAACATTATCCGGTATCAACAAAACTCAAATTTCTTTGCTCAAATAATATGGCTAAATATGAAGAGTGCATTTTGGGACTCTGACAGGCAATTGACCTCGATGTCCAATAAATGTTTATAATAGGAGATTCATACCTATCGATTCATCATGTTTGAGGCGAGTGGGTGACCAAGAATCAGAAGTTCTTCGCATATTTGGAGTGTGTGCATAAGTTGTAAAAAAGGTTCATCAAGACGGAATTCAAGCATGTATCAAAGATCCAAAAGATAATTTGCAAATGCGTTAGCCACTTTATCTATGATTCAACATCCTGATCATAATCACATTGATTCCATTTACATTCATGTATATATATGAGCAATCAACATATTGCTTTCATGTTGATAAGGAGCCTGATAGCCTTGGTACCATGATATTCAAGGATATTTAAAGAACAATGAATATCCAGAAGATGCAACTAGTGCACAAAAATACATGGTTTGAAGGTGAAACAAATCAATTTTTTCTATTTAGAGAATTCCTTTATAGAAGGACTCTCGATTTTGGTTTGTTGTGGTGCATTGATGCTGGAGAACTAGTAGGTTTGTTAAAAGATACTTGCAGTATAATGTGATCCTCACATGAACGGTTGTACTCTAAAAGAATGATTCTAAGATTAGGATAATCCTGGTTAACCATCGAGACAAACAATATTCGCTATGTTCAAAAACCTTATCAATGTCAGACTCATTTTTACAGATATGATCCGACTTCACCCAGCAAAACTCCACTTCGAGTTCAAGTTGTCCCTTGCAGTTACGAACGGCATATCATTGAGTCCAGTTGAACAAGTAAAAATCCAATGAAAAAATAGATTCATTCTTATGCAATTGACTCTCAAAAGGGGGTCGAAGGAACCTCTCACACAGTTGGAGATGAAGGAAGTCTGTAGATGATTTGTCAAAAATCACATTAGTTGTAGGTTTAGAAGAATTTTTGGGTCAATTCATCAACAATTGAAACCACTAAATATGATTGATGACGAGCATGTTGAGAGCCAGATTAATCATCTAAACTTGGACAAACGTAAGAACCACAATGAGTGGAGCTGGGTGGAGACTGGAAACATATAAACTCAAGATGATAATGCGCACATGACGAATCATAATTACAAAAATGCATGAAAAGCTACCCATTCGCTTGTTGAGGTATGTAATACAATCAGAAACTTTTTACAGTTCGAAAAACCTATTTTATGGTATATGGTAACAAATTTTTCATACCTGTTTATATAGAGATACCTAATCTTGGAATTATTCAAGATGTAGAGCTAAGTGATGCTAAATGGGTGCAAATGCAGTCTGAGAATTTGGCATTAATTGACGAAAGGAGAATTAGCGTCGTCTATCATGGTCAACTCAATCAAAATAGAATGGTCATAGTTTTCAACAATAAGGTCATACCTTGAAATTGCTCATCCGAATTGATTTTGAAGTGGATCTTCCCAAATCAAGATGAAGAAAAAGGTAAATTTTCACCAAACAGACAGTGTTAAATGTAGTCTCTCGGGTGTTGACAGGTGGAGTAATCATAATGGCACAAATGGACGGGGAAATTTGTCCCAAATCTATCAATTTATATGTTGTGAAGAGATACTACATCTAAGTCTGTTTCATGTTCTTTCTTTTGTAATTTGGGACTACGTTACACGTAATTTCCATTTCAGATGAGATAAGTAGGTGATCCTATGGAGTTTAATCTAATCCTGATAAAAATTATTATTATAACTTATTCATGAAACTGGGCAGAACTTTTTATTGTCTCAAAAATTCTATCAAAGAGTATTTCTGCAAATATCAAGAATCGGCCTCTCAAAAATTCATAGAAATCAAGCTAAAATCTACAAAAACATATCAGAATAACGGAAGTTTTATACGGGACATAAATCTTTTGAGTGATTTTCCAAAATTTTATGATGCGTATCAGAATAGGAAGGACCTTTCCCTTGTAAAGTCTCAAATTGTGCCATGCTCAAAGGTTCTACAAAATTTTACACAACCTAAATACTTTTATTCTTTCAAAAACCTTTCCAAACTTTATTTTTTCTATTTATACTTTTTGTCAAAGCAAATGCCCAGAAAAGTTTTGAATGTTAAGTAAATTAGAGCACATCGATCAAAGTAAATCAACCTCCGCCATTTATAAACTCGCAATTTTTCTTTGAATGAAGAAAAGACAAGTACAGACACAAGAATTAATTTCAACATCTCTTGAAGAATCAAGCTACCTTATACAGATCCCAACAATCACCAACAAG
Source organism: Solanum habrochaites (assembly GCA_027704765.1). Lineage (NCBI taxonomy): Eukaryota > Viridiplantae > Streptophyta > Magnoliopsida > Solanales > Solanaceae > Solanum > Solanum habrochaites. Next base: position 33,439,963 of record JAKWJA010002494.1, read on the forward strand.
TGGCACACTATCCTTTAGATAAGACGAAAGGTCAAGCAACATTATTTTCAGCGAAATAATCACCAAAAAAAAACATATCTGCCCTCCAAAAAGATGAGGACCAAGATACTCTATACTACAATTGCTAATAATGGCAATCAATCCTTCCAACACAAGGCGGAGATCTAAACTACTTAATGCTATCAACTATCATATCGTGCCAAAAAAATTCACGAGTCTGAGATTGCATATGCCCATGAATTGAATGTATCTGAAGATTGCATTGCGCCCAAGAACTACGTGTGTCAGAGAATGACATTTTGCCCAGATATTACATTGCGCCTAAGTTTGAATTGTGCTCAAGATTGAATGTTCCCGAGAATTACACGCTCCCGAGATTTGCATCATCCTAGAAAATTGTATTGTGTCCTAGATTGTGTCTGCCTAAGATGCATGTGCTAGTGATGAGTGCCAGAGAATTCTGTTCTGAGGAATCACAGTGCCCGAGAAAAAGGCATTCTTCTAGAATGCCATTTGAGCCGATATTTACATAAGACCAAGATATTGCATTTGCCCCAAGAATAAATGAGATCGAGATATTACATGTGCTTGGAAATTTCATTGTGCCTAGAACTTCACGCGCCCAAGAGTTGCTTCTACATTGAGCTCGGAAATTATATTGAGCCCGAGAACTATTGGATCTAATGTTGATTCAAGTCACATGGAGCTCAAAAAGGGAAACCTCTGTAGGGAGTTTCTATCAAATCAAGTCACAAGTATCACTAAATGCCCGAAGTACATCAGAACAAATACTCTCTTTACTCACTATTTATATTCTGAAGGTGTCATCGTCCAAAGACATTATATTTCATGGCCTACAGACATCATTTCATGGCCTAAAGATTCAATTTTCTTTATCATTATTCGAATGAGTCATAATCTAAGACATCATCTTCATAGTCTTAAGGCAAATATCTTGATCTATCTGAGAAATTCTATCATGCTTACATTTTCCGTTTACTTGATATATATTCCCAAATCACTTTGTTTAGTGATATTACAAGATACATATTATCATAGGCTTGTATATCGTAGACAAGATCAATGGCCCTTTCTGATATGACTACTGACTAATATAGACCGCAATAAAGGGCTTCTCAACTCTTTTCTACTCATACAATTTCTTCTTTTTGATCCTTTGTGTTATTTATTCCACCTCGCTTCTCTAATCTTATCAATTTAACCCGTTATCGTTTCCATTTGAATCTTGTACCGTTATTTTAGTTTTAAGAGATCCATTTGTTCCTAAATCTAGAATACAAACTACTTGCTGATTCTCGTACAATGAAGATATGTAGGCGAATTAATATCAAAGTCTACGCCATATATTTATCAACTCTATATAATTTCAATTGATCCCTCTGACACCTTTTGTTGGTCCGATAAAATCGGTTACTCAGTCAACATTGGTTACCCGACAATTTATCATTCATTCCCAAGCAACCAAAAGGCAGCTGTTTGACACCCAATTTCGACCGACATAGAGGCATTCTTGAATTGCTATTTGATTGAATAGTTATTGCAAAATCTTTTCCCTTCATATTACGGGTTCAAAATTGAAATTTATTTTATGTAAATAATTATATTTTACTCTTCATAATTTACAAAGTTTATTGTTATTATTTTCCTTATGAAAATAATAATTATACTTATCAGCTGTCAAAACTTTGAAAAAATTGTTTTAGTTATCAGTTTAAGGTCTTAAAAAGTATGTTAATATATATGAAAAAATATTATTTATGTGTAGTACATTATTAATTAAATAGCAGTTCAATTGATCTTCCCTTAAATTATTTAAGTATGTTTATATATATGAAAAAATATTATTTATGTGTAGTACATTATTAATTAAATAGCAGTTCAATTGATCTTCCCTTAAATTATTTAAATTCTAATCCTTTTCATCCAATTTGATTTCATTCTAGCCTCCTCAAGTTAGATTTCATTTCAAATGTATCCAGATTCCATACAAGTCATTTCAATTATACCCATATTTGATCCCTTTTAAAAAATTCCATCTTTCAATCTCACTCGATCATCTATCCGATCAGCCCCAACCTTAAATCATGATCGTCCATCAAATTCCATTCAATGTCAAAGATCGATCAAGACTTTATCTTTTTATTCAAATCCCAAAAGACCAACCCTAACTTGTTTCACCTAATTTCTCCTCTCTCTTTGATATAGAAGCCACACCCCTTGGCTTTTTTCTCGACGCCGCTTCTCTCCTCTATCATTGAGAATCTGGTGAGAGATCCACCACCAAAACTCGAGCCCCTTTCTTCTCCTCTCCTCCGTGACCGACGGAGCCATCAGGCACCACTGACAGAAGAGAGTTTATCATAGGAGGCCCCTTGCTCATTTTCTCAAACATCCGAAGCCCATATTTTTTTGCCATCTCGTGTCAAGACAAGCCAGAAGCCAGCAAACTTAGCCTTCACGCATAAAGACGTGAGGACCACCGCAAACCCAAATTTTCCCATGACTTCCTTTTTTTTTTTATATACTCAAACCTGGCGATGTCAGGAAAACACAAAAATCTAAGAACCCCGCGAAGCTTCGAGAAGCAGCGATTGCTTCGACTTCGACCACGTCCTCGACATCCAGATCCCAAGCGTGAACAGCGTAACCGACAAATACCATTAACATCAGTATAACTTTTTTGAGAGACATAGTAGCAAATGGAAATTAAAGTTTTGTAATCCATTCCTTCACATGAAATGATAGTTGATCCTTTACAAAACCAATTGAGAGACTTTATAGGAGAAACATGTTAAGCTGATAGGTTTATGTATATTGATAAATTTAATTACTGTAATAAAAATCGATAGTTTATAAAATTTCCATCATATAGACTAATTTTTGAATTTTTATCTCATATCTTATATACAATGGATCTTGATTTTAGACATAGAGTAAGCTGAACAGTCCGAAGATTGACTCTCCTCTCACACTAGCAAATCGCCTCTTACGTCGAGGAATATAAATAGAAAGAGTTTCAACCACCCATGTTATTGACTTGTTTTGTTTCAGATAGAGTCTCTCTACGAAATGAATTTGAGGATCATGAAAATAAAATATCAGTTAGACATCAAGAGATGTGTCAAACCAAGATTTGTACTAGTTTGGATTATTACAACCATGAGACACACACCATATAGATGAGACATCGTCACTGTTTATACCAACGTGTAATTAAGTATCAATGGACTAATGAAAGCAAATGAACATCCGTCAGTAGTAATGTATATTCTACAATCAATATTTAGTCATTCATTCAACATACAAAATCTAAAAGTTGTCTCCATTGTCTCGGTAATATGATAATTCATCTTCTCTTTTGGTCGGAAATAGTTTTGTAAATTCATCCAATCATTAAACCTGTAAAATACATAATATATTGTTCAGTCCTACTAAAAGTTTCACTAAGAGAACTAAAATTAGACATCGTTTTAGATCTAAATTTCAACGTACCATTTAACGTTGCAATCTAAAGCAAGTCTAAAGAAATACCTATCTTTCATTCATCTATAGTATAACTGTAGCTGCAAATTATGGAAAAATATCAAGATAAACTAGAGTGAATTACTTTCTAAGTTGTTAAGTCTACAAAAAACATAAAAAAAAACGACAACAAGTAGTTAAGATAGTAAATCTCCAAGTCAAGTAGAATATAAAGAGAATGGCAGCACACCTTGAATCTTGCTTTCCTCGAATTTCATCCAAGCCCACTTGACTTGAAGGAAAAGAAAAAAGTTTTTTATACAAGAAAATAAACGGCAGATCTCTATCTTTTGGAGCTGTTTTTCATACATTCTCTCGTAAGCTAGCCTCATTGTACTGAATCCGTAGGTTCTTTAATGATTTCATAGTAACATACACTGTAAAAGAAATAGATAAAATGTAATTGGTTTAAGAATCTGGACTTCAAAATCAAAGCAAATCGTAAGACAATAGAACCTCAGCGCTATCAACTGTGTTTTTTGCAAGGTTTAATGGGTATTTGTCCCGCCCAACATCAAAAAACACACCAACAAAGTAGTAATAGTTAAATTTATTTCTGTATTGCACATGTACGGCTATATATCAAACTCACTCTAATAGAGGATTGTGTCCCTTTGGCCATAATAATGTCAAGACATAAGTTCTAGTCTAAGCTTTTTTGGCAATTTTGTATGTTTATGACATTACCTTATAGTAACCAAATAAATCATTAATAATTAAGTTGTGCTTTTAAATAATAAACTACGACAAGAGAAGATCCATATGCCTACTACCTACAGGTCCTATCCTTTAACTCCATTTTAATCTAAGGTAAAATATTATTCATCGATATGTTTTCCTATCGATAACACATTTGTAAGTTTTGTCCCCCTTTTTTGTTCTACAATAGTATAGACTTGGACAACATGCAATGTAATAAAACGTAGCAGAAAAAAATAGATAAAATATCCGTCAAGTTTTTGATGATTTTGAAAACTCAATTGAAAGCTTAAACAGGAACAAAGTGGACATAAACCTCATTCCTTAAATCTCTGTTGGATAGTTGATTGCAATATTGAATGTTCATAAAATTAGAAATATTTCACATCTTTAGACGCATTCAATCAAATATATAAAAAGACAGGAACTTGAGTTTATATATCAAGTAAAACAAACAAACAACAAAGTTAATCATGTATATATGTCTCCAGACATGTGATCACAATTAACCGTGAAACTTGAGAGGGCATGGAAAAGATAGCCCTGCTAGTACTGAGCTCGGATTGAAAGAGTGGGTAACATATAACACATTTTTATGTGATTCACAAACATGCAGGATCATACAATCCAAGAAGACTACTATATTATATAATATGATTTTACTTTCCTGCCACAGTCCTTGATCAACCACCCTATAGTAAAAGGAAAAATAAGTACCAATAGTGTGACTCAATTGAGTATTCAAAGTGAGAAAAGAAATCAATTAGGTATTCAAAACGAGATAAGAGGAATTTGAAAAAAAATACTAAATTGATAATTGAATTTCATAAATCTAAGATCATCAAATAAGTGAAACAGAAAATTACCCCCATTTCAGTTATTATTAATGTTGTTGCAGAGACCAACTGTAATCTTCTTCGTCATATCGAAAAAGCATCACTTGAAGGTGGGTTAAACATGAAGGGAAGGAAATTAGATTCATTGGTTTCTTAATTTTGCGCTATCAAATAATTTTGATGTAGATGATGTTGGAAGAGGCAACTTTAGTCGACAGATTTGAACTAGAAGAGGTGTATTCAATGTGGGAGGAAACTTGAAGGTGAGCAAATTAGGGTTTAGGGATTTTACTATGTCCCAAAAAGAAAGAGTAATATATTTTAATTTAGTGAGGATCAGTGCCTTTTGACCTACTAAATTTTTTTTTGGGGACCAGTTATTCATTACTATAGAGACCAGATTTAATCTCTTCGTTGTAACGAAAAATAAAGAGACTAGAAGGAAAACTCGTCCCTATAAGGATACTTTTAAGGACCACATTTTCAAATCCTCCCTAAATGTTGGTCTCTAAAAATGCTTTTTCATGTAGTGGCCCCCCTCCCCATTCTCCCTCTCCCTTTACCCCTGCCCCTTTCACTCATCGTGATCACGAGAAGGCTACACCAACTGATAACACTGAGATCATAGGGGTTTATGGGAGTAGTGTCCCCATCTACTAATTCAATGCTCCCCCTAGAAAGAAAGGAAACATGTTGAATATTGGGGAAGGAACATTTGAGGTTCGGTCCAAAAGACCCAATGTTGAACTTGATGCACCTGCATTCGGCACTTGTGCAAGCACTAGCACCAGAATAACCAGAGTTGTCAAAGAGCATAAGAACCTGTTATGTATGTGAAATTGGGTTTAATACGCTGACAGCATTGAGCATTCACATGCAATCTCATAAGGAGGTGAGTTCATATGTTCCTGACTGGGACGGGGATTCTAACAGGTCACTATGTTCACCACTATTTGAACCACTTACACCTAATAAAAGCTTCAGCAATCTCAATGTTGATGCGTTTGTCGCTGCTGCTGCTCCAAAAGCTTCAACATTGGGTCTTTTTTCCTGAACCACAAACGTTCCTCTCTATGAATTCATTATCTTCCCTCATACATGTTGAATGTTGGGGAAGGAATACATGTGGTTTGGGAAAAAAGGCCTAATGTTGAAGATTTTGGAGCAGCAACAGCAGCGGATGCATCATCATTGAGATCGTTGGAGTTTTCATCAAGTGTATGTGGTTCAAATGATGGTGAACGGGATGACCAGTCAGAATCTATGTTCCATTCATAAACATACAACTCACTTCCGAATGAGCATGTATGTAGATGATTAACGATGTTAGTGTATCAAACACAATTACACATACATGGAGGGTTCTCATTATCTCTGACAACTCTGATGATTCTAGTATTGGTGTTGGAATAGGTGCAGGTTGAGGCACAAGCGCAAACGCAGGTGCAACACATTCAATATTGAAACTTTTGGACCGAACCCACATATGTTACTTCCTAAAATTCAACCTGTGTTTTCCCTTTTTCCTAGGAGGATCACTGATTAAGTGTAATGGGGTGCTGCACCCATAAACCCCTAAGATCTCAGTGTCAGTAGTTTGTGTAGCCTTCTCTCAAACACGATTAGGAGAATTGGCAGGGGAGGAGGGAGGGGAGATTTGTGATGGGGAGTGGTAAGAGGGGGAGGGTACATTCTTAGCATGATGGTTGGCCATATGAAGAGAACAAAAAATAGAGAAAGCAATTAAAAGAGCAATATGGATTTTGTAAATCAAATACTTATAGAAGGATATAGATGTAGTGGGAAGGTGAGTAAAAGTTTTAAATTTGGCATTTTTTCACTTCCCACAATAGTGTTGTTCGCAAAGGCTTTTGTTAACGGATTTTCTTCTAGTTATGTGTATATGTTTGACCCATCTTTAATTTATGTTCTCATGAGTTTTTTTTCAATTTAAATGCTTTCCTTCCTAATCTACAACTTTATGTTTTTTCTTTTGAAAGTTTTGTAGTCGTATGCCAATGTCATTTACAATTTGTTTGAATTGATAACAACACATATTTAGTTATTTTACTTAATAATGTTTTCCACTCACTATTTCTCCCATTGGCGTGATTCGTTTTTTGAGATAGAAATATATTTAACAACAATTATACTGTTTCTCTCATCTCTAATACCAAATGTTGAAAAGTTTGGGTGTTTCGAGTCTTTTCCATCCTTCAGGAAAGCAAAGGGTTAGGGAATTAATTATTCATACCTTAAAGCTAAACTCATGTAAAATACTGAAATTGCACAATTTTGTTGTGAGAAGTGGGTAGCAGAAAATTTTTATGAAGGGTGTTCCAAATCAAGCCAACATAGAAAAAAATGTGGCCCCCATGGGGACTGAGCTATAATGGAAAACAACCTTTATCCACACTACTGCCACTGAAGCTACCACTCTAGATACGACAAAGATTAATTTGTCTTTAATTAATCATTTTACAACAAGCAGACCACTATTGCAACTAAGTTACACTAAATATACAAAAAAAGTAATATTCGTTGTTATTTAAGTAACTGTTTTATAGCGACACATTTAAAACAAACACATACAAAAATAGATGTGTGATTTTAATGGGGGGTATGTGATAAATTGATATACTTTTCCACTGACCTATGACCCATTGTGTTAGTTTAGGGTGTTCAAAATATTAATTATCGAATATTAAGTAAATTTGGACCACAACATTAATAGAGGGCTAATTTACACAGAAAAAATAAGATCAAGAAAGTTATTCAAGAAACAAATCACTGGGCTGGATCATGAAAATCATACTTAGGGTATATGGAAAAACATCATGGGATGAATCCACATTGTGGAAAAAAAGCAAAGATAAATATGGACAAAACAACTCTCAAATTTAGATTTATACTAAGAGAAGGAATCGCTAGTAGAGTCCTTGTTAATAGTGCTATATAGAATTCGACGGTACAAGAATACAAGCAGTTTGAACAAAATACAAGCTCATTGCAGAGAGTTCTAAACATGAACAAAGACAAATCTCAAGTTGAAATGAAACAAGAAAAGATAAAGGCCTCTTTAAACATCAATATAGAGATCATACATTAATCACGAGGTGTTGAGTCGCACAAGATTTTAGTATGTACCCCTCATTTTTTTCCAATTCAGTGTTTAAAAATCGGAGCGGATAAAAAGGAGTTACCCTTCTCTAACTTATGAGCTTACAAAAGAGGAAAGGAAAAATCGCCAACTCGAGGACTATACATCCAAAGCAAATACTCTATTTCATTCAAGAGAGATCGAGAGCAGCTATTCGGCTCAAACAACTAGAACGATGATTAGCTCCAGAAATAAGAAATCTAAAGAAGAGAAGAAACCTAATAGTTTAGGAAGATAAGGAGAATAATTACCATGAAGCTGTTGAACGATGTGTAGTGGACCACCATGGTTGATACTGATAATCTAAGGAAACAAAGGAGGAATATGAAGGAGGCTCGGTCTAGAAGGAAGATGAAAGAGGAGGAATCGGAAAACAAACTAGGAAATGTTAAAACCTAGCAGAAGAAAATTAGAAAAGGTAGTGATAGAATTTGGGCTAACTTTCCTTTATAAAGTTGGGCCACCAAAATACAGTATTCTTATAATTTGTGAAATGAAATAAACGAGCTTCGAGCCCAAATTTGCTTTTACAAAAAGTAATATTTTGAACAGACATATATATCATGTAATTTTTTGGGCAGTTGTTTCAATTCATAAGCTTTGCCCTGTTAGTGGAGATAAAATTTAAACAATTAATAACAATTCAAACAAAAATTAGAGTGCTATTGAAAAAAGAATATCAACCCAATAATTATCGACATTGGAGATGCAATAGTATTAATTATACTGTTTGCACTCAACATAATTCATATATTATAGGTAGAATGATATACTGAAGTCAGTTCATTGTATGATCTATAAAGTAATAAAGTTTTGGAGCCCTTCAAAAAATAATATTCTATTATATGGAGGTATTGTTGTAAACCTTGGTATTTGAAAGAGCTCAAAGGAGAAAGAACCAAATTGGAAAAATATACAAAATCAAAATATTGCAAGTCATACTTAAGTTTTTTGAATTTTGAAGTTTTGTTTTTTTTTCCCAAAATTTTTCAAATGATCAGAACTTTAGTACATGATGTGGGAATCCACTTTCTAACTCCCCGAGTGTGCACTACATGTCGCTCGGATGAGAAGATATGCCATTTGAATTTAGTTGTAGTAACAAAAAGTAGTTCAAGAAATACTGAGGAGTAGTATTTAGTTTGTCTTGCCCAATAAACAAAAATAGTAAACTTAAGGTCAAATATGATTTAGGTAGTTTATCTATTCCCAAAATACGCTATGTTTTCGAAGAAAGTTCAAGAAGAGAAAAAAAGAGAAGAGAGAGGGAAGGTTCAAGGGTTTACATCCAAGATTTCTTATGGATCGAGGTTGTTTTAAAGGGTTTTGATACCTAATAGGTATATGAGTTCTCATTGTGTTTGTTCGTTTAAAGACGCACCAATCTGATATTTTAAAGCAATTTATTCTTGAGTTTGAAAGATTGAGTTCTGATAGGTAGTTTCTTGAAATTTATTGTACTTCTTGAGTTGTTGGGGTTTGATGAATTCTGAGATGAGTATTTGTCATGAGTTGTTTTTTTGATTCGAATTATCGTTAACATATGTTTGGTTATTGACTCTAAGTGAGTGCTGGAAGAAACCATCGATTCTAGGATAGTTAGTTATTTTTTTTCAAATGAGAACGAAAATTTCGTCGGAGCGCTTTCTAGGCAAGGGCTAGAGGGACACCTCTGCACCAGGGTGCTACCAACCCATTCTCGGGTTTAGCCCGTTGAGTTCTTTCCACGGCTACGTTTACTCCACATAGATTACACTACTCTACATATACATTAAACATCGATAACTCATTCATTCCCAGAATATCATCTTGCAATTGATCATTCAAAATTAACGTATAGTAAAGTTCATGTCGTAAGTGTTTTGCTAGTGTTTTGAGAAGTCCTTTTGAAACAGGAAGCCAAAAAAGTTTTAGTTTATTTATACTTTAAGGAAAATTCTACAATGCTACGGGTTCATTTTTATTTCGTACCTTACTGTGAGGAAAGTTCGTTTTAAAGGGTGCATCTATCACGTAGTTGAGTTAAGGACTCTAAGTAGTGAGACACCAATATATTAGTTAAGTTTCAGTTATGAAGAATTTGCCAGATGTTTTCCAGATGACTTACGGAAGTCCCTCGTGATACTTGTCCTACTCCTTCGGTCATAACATACTACATATAAACAAGTATTAATTAGAAGATGATGGAGTATTAGAAACTTATAGTGAGAAGAATTTTAAAATGTGAATAACTATAATTTTCGTAAAAACCAATTTTAATTAATTAATTTGTCTTTATACTTCCGTCCATAGAAATATATTGATATAGTATATACTCTATTGTTTTCACCTGTAAAATAACTATTCGGAATCGTCATTCTTATTAATAAAATAATTTTCTCACTTATGCCGAACTACTTGTGTATAGGATCATTAGATATATATTGAAATAATTATTTTTACATCCAACAAAATAATGTTTATGGTCTTATGAAAAACTTGTTAATGAAATAAAAAAAAAAAGGGAGAAAAGGTTGTGAAAATGCCCCTAATTTTGTGTAATTGTTTGAATTTTTCTCTTGCTGTTAAAATGAAAACTAAATTCCCCTACATTACTAATTTCACTAGTATCCCCTCATTTGATTTAAATTAACCAATTTTTATTTAAATTATCCATTTTAATCCGGAACCGACCGACCCGACCAATAATGTAACTATTTTTGTTTCTGTTTGTTTCATCATATAAATTTTGAATTGGTTCCTTTCAAAAACAATATGTATAACAACCGATTTGAAAATATACCCAGCACCAAATTAGCCAAATCCACGAACTCTAGCGGATGAGGCGACTGCCGCCATTTAACTACTTTTCCCTCTTTACGATTTTATTGTAATGTCTTTTGGCTCCAACTCCTGTGAAGAACGACCAGCAATTCCAGGGAGGTGTCCAAATCCGCAACCACCACGCCTCTCTACCAATGCCAAAATCAGCCAAACCCTTTCTGAACCAATGTAACAACACCACATAGCTTCACAATCGAGCTTCATCCATTTTCCCGTTTGACCCGCATTTGCTTTCCATTCTTACAATTTGTATGGTTTATTTTTTCTTTTAATTTTTCATTCTGTCTCAGTGTTCAGATTTGGTTCGAGAGTTCAAGCTATAATATTTTTTCATTTTTTTTCCAATTCCTTGTTTCAAGTTGTTTTTGGCATATCGCATCAATGTCTGCATTCTTATCAGCGACTACATTTATTAAAAAACTTAATTTAAAGATGAATTGACGCGTTATACGAATAAACGAAAATGGGGATACTAGGTGGGTCGGGTCGGGTAAAATTTGATAATTTAAGTAAAATTGGATTTAATTTCAGTCCATTTGGGGCTTTCTATCATATGAGGGGTTTATAGATGGTGAAATAGAATGGATGAGGTGGTGAAATTAAACTAATTTTACGGAAAAAAGAGCAAATTACAACAATTAAACAAAATGGGGGTATTTTGACCCTATTCCCTTTTAAAAATATGATGATTTGTAAGGAAGTAAGAAAATCTTGATAATGAACTGAATATAACAGGAATTAAAAAAAGGGAAACTTAAATATTGCCACTCAAAAACAATTAAGTACTATCCCTGTACAGGTTTGATTCTTACCATTTGTAGCTTAGGGTATGTGGAAGAGCGGCGAATTGAGAGGAGGAGATAGAGAGAGTGCGAGAGGCGACAGCGTTGTCAGAAAAAGAGGGGAGAAAGGTGGATGAATATGTATATTGGTCGGATAATTGTATATTCTCCATATGTATTTGTATTATTGCAGAGATATTAAGAGAGGGAGGAGATTGGGAACGGGGAGGAGCGAGGCGGAGAGGACGAAGGGGGAGAGAGGTGAGAAATTTTATAGGTCTATCATTGTAATATTATACAAACATTGTATAATAGGCGGAGAGTGAGAGAGGGAGAGGTAGGAGCGAGGACGAGCAAGAGAGGCCAAGAGTGGGAGGGGAGGTGATTATATGTATATAGGTAAAAAATAATTGTGATTTGCCTTCCTATGTAATTTACTTTGCCAAAAGTATACATATACAAATATGAATTTTTTTACAAATTCGTAGTCAGCCCATGTAATTAATGTATAATGTTAGTTGTCAGTGATAATTATTGCAAACTATAGCTATGATGAGTAAATAAATAGTATAAGTTTGCATTGTTGCATAATTTTACCTTGTTAGATTGGGAATTATTTAGTGGACTGATATTTGGGTCTGGAAATTGGAAGGAAATGGGCTTTGAATTTAATTCAAGAATGTGGTCAATTTGACTTAAGAAATTAATCACATAAAATGCAATTTCGATCAAGTTCAAGCAATTAGTTGAATTCGGTCAAAATTAAAAGAAGATGAATTAATATAATTAATTAACAAGCTTCTTAATGTTAACGAAAATAAAATAATTAATTTAATTTTAAAACTAATGACTCAAAAATATACGGTTAGTTAACTTGCTAAATTAATTAACAAAAGCTTTAGGTGAACTTCAAATCTTTTTAGACGGTTAAAAATATTATACGAGTAGTGGTGTGGTGTAGATATATATATATATTAGATATATAATATATCTATATATATTCTAATATATATAGTATATATATATATTGATATACTATATATATATATATAATATATATATATAATAGATAGATATCTAGATAATAGATGATATAAAAGTAGAAATATAAATTAATCGTTAAAATTTTTAAAAATGAAAAAATACTTCAATGATTGAAAAGTATCATTGTTCAAAGTCATTATTTTAAATCGTTTTTGGAATTTACCCTCCATATGAAGACGTAGCTTTTGTGGGGGGAAGAATCTTGACGATACGGTTAATGGTTGGAGGTGTCTTTGATGAGCTAAAAATCTAAGGAATGGGATATCAAAAGTTTTCTAATCTCACAAAATTGGCAAACATTATCGGTTATCAACCACAACCCTCATACTTCCTCTGCCTCAATACTATGACCGAATATGAGATTGCGCCATTTTGGACTTGGCAGGCAGCCATTGACTCAGATGTGTCCAAAAAAAGGTACATCAAGAAGGAATTCAAGCATGTATCAAAGATCCAAACCAAATTTTGCAGATATGTTAACCCCTTTATCTATGATTCAGCATCCTGATCATAATCACATTGATCCCATTTACATTCATGTATGTATATGAGCAATCAACGTATTGCTTTCATGTTGATAAGGAGCCTGATGGAAAGAACTTGGACATGATATTAAGAACGATTAAAGAACAGTGAATAGTCCAGAAGCATGGATGCAAATATGCACAAACAGTTTGAGGTTAAACAAATCAATTTTTAACTGGAGAGTATTATAGAAGGACTTTGATTTGGTTGCTGTGGTGTGTTGATGCATGGAGAACTAGTAGGTTGGTTGAAACCTAGTGCAGGATCATGTGAGTTAACTTGAACGGTTGTACTTTAAAAAAAATATTCTTGAGATTAGGATAATAGTGGATAACATCGGAGAGAAAACGTATTCGCTATGTTCAGAAATTTTCAAATCAATGTTAGATCTTATAAGATAGATCGAGTTCATACAAACAAATACATATCACTAGTACATATCCATTTGCAGCTTGGGACATGATATCACTGAGTCAGTGACCAAGTAAATCTAATGAACATAGATCTTTATTGCATGAATACTTCCACAAAGTGGGTAGAAGCCACCTCTTCACAAGTCGGAGAGAAGCGAAGTTGTGCTGATTTTGTCAAAAAGTCACATTATGGCTGTTTACAATTTTTGAACCCTTCCTTACGTGCACATAAAACACCCCAACTTCTTTAATATTTGAGTTCATAGAGGGAGCATTGTGTGAGAAGTTTAAGGTTAAATCATCGAAACTTGAACGTATAGGACCACAAATGAGTTGTAGCAGTTCAGGGCTGAAAATGCAAACCCCCATATGATGATGGCATGGATCAGCATCGATAATTACAAGCATATGATGAAAAGTGGCCCTTCGCTTGTTGAGTTATGGTACGTCCTCAGAACTCTTTACCGGTCGCCTAAAACCTTATTTTTCTGGTGTATGATAACAAAGGTGTCATACATAATGAAGTAGAGATACCATATCTTAGAACTTATTCAAGAAGTACGATCTAAGCGATGCTAATGGGTGCAAATGTGGTCTGCCGAATTGGCATAAGTGAAGGAAGAAGAATTAAGTCATCTTATGGTCAACCATCAAAAATAGAATGTCATCGTTTTTCAACAAGAAGTGGTTAATACTTGACATTTCTCACCCATATTGATTTTGAGGTGGATCTTCACAAATCAAGATGATGAAAATGGTAAATTTTCACCAAACTGACAATGTTATGTAGTCTCTCGGGTGTTGACAGGTGGAGCACTCATATTGGCATGAATGGATAGGAAAATTTTGCCCAAATCTATCAATTTAGATGTTGTGAAAAGATACTACATCTAAGTCTGTTTCATGTTCTTTCTTTTGTAATTTGGGACTACCTTAAACATAATTTCCATTTCAGAGGAGATAAGTAGGTGTTCCTTTGGAATTTAATCTAATCCTAATAAAAATTATCATTATCCCTTATTCACGAAACTGGGCAGAATTTTTTAAAGTCTCAAAGATAATATAAAGGAGTATTTCCGCAAAAATCATGTCACGACCCAAACCGGGCCGCGATGGCACCCACACGGTAGCCTACTATGTGAGCGAACCAAAAACCAATCCAATTCCCACATTTCAACATAAATAACAAAATATAATCGGGAAAACTTAAAACTCATTAATGAAATTGATGAAATACTTATAAAAATCTCAATATATTAGTCCAAAACCTGGGAAAGCCCTCTCACCACATAGGAACATCTATCCTCAAATTACGTAACTAAGAGTTCTAAGAAGCTTTAAAACTAAGTAAAAAGCGTCCATGCGGAATCCTAAGGCTCAAGACATGACGAGGAAGACCCAGTCCACGCTAGAAGCAATAGCTCACCCTGAATCTGGGCTTGTGGGAGGAAGACTGGCTAGAGTTGCGGCTGAGTTGACGACGAGCAAGTTAGTGCACGCACAAATGCAAAGAAGAGAACACTACAAGTAGGGTCAGTAAAAACACAAGTCCTGAGTAGGTATCATCGGGCCAAAATCAAAATGAAAATTAGTCTATATCAAATACATATCATTAAATCAACTCCAATACTCAACATGTAGCAACAAGTTATATAATCATTAATAAGCACCGCCAAGTTCACCATGAGGACTCAAGCCCTCAATGCCATACCCATTTGGGGAATAGGGTCATTAGCTTGAGTATCATCAAACATCTTGAGGATCATTATGTTTATTTCTCTTGTGTCGACGTGAACACTCCGCTCCATATACTACGGTCGGTTGTGGACACCCGATCCTAATTCTACATGTCGTTGTTGACACCGATCCCCCTAATCTACGTGTCGGTTCGTTTTGACACTCGCGATCCCCTAACTCTACGTGTCGGGTAGTGAAACCGGATCCCCACTTTACGTTGCGTCGTGGGACACCGATCCCTAATTCTACGTGTAGGCCTTCGTTGGACACCCGTTCCACTACCGTCTCAACTAGTCATTACAGCCTTTTTTAGACCAAGGCATCATCAATCCTCATTAACAAGGCAGATTAGGGTTTTTCACGATTTCGGATTAATCGATTCATCATGCTTATTTATTACAAGTATGTTAATCACCATGCGTTCCAAGCTACCTTAAGCATATAGAGGGTTACCATACTACCCAATACAATCATCGCCTATTAGAGTTACTACGAAATCGCAGAAACCATAACCTACCTCCAAAGAGACTTCGTGATCCCACCACCGTATCTTCTAAAACCTTGCTTTCTCTGCGTTCTCTCTTTCTCGTTCGTTTCTCCCTCTCTCTCTGTTCTTTCTGTCTTTTCTTCTCAAAAACCCTCTCTCTTTTCCCCGTAATTCGCATATTACTTAAGCTATAAAGATGGTTAAAAATACCCACTATTTATTCCAGGTTGTCTATTAAACCCCAAGGAATGAAATTCTTAAATATTAAACACTAACTTTATAACTATTAAGCAGGAATAGTCCAAAAAGGCCCTTAAACATTTAAGCAGAAATCGACCCAGTCCGGGTCACGCAGGGGACCTATGACGGGCCCGTAAGACTGTGACGGTTCCGTCCTGCATTTCGTCACAAGCTCAAAGACTCGATGTCAGTAAAAGGCCTGTGACGGCCAGTCATGCCTGCGACGGTCGTCTTGCATTTATGTGACTTTCAGAGAGTCGATTCAGTACCAAATTTCATTAGTCTAGTGTTTGGAAGAGAACCCCTCGGAGGTCCGTTCGTGACATGACGGCTGTCGTTGGATCGTCGACTCAGCCAGTTTCCAGGAACAGAAATAAAAATCTATGCTAAAACGACCTAAAAGGTCGTTGCAATAGATACCCCCCCAATTTTTACCATCGTTCGTCCATGAACGATCATAAGTAGAAAATAAGGGCAAAAGGGAAGTACCTGAATTGTAAACAGGGTGTGGTATCTTCCCTTCGCATATCAGCCTCTTCTCCCAAGTGGGATCTTCAACGGCGATTCTTCCATTGAACTTGATGGATCCAATTACTCCCTTAATCACCAACTTGTGAATTTCTTATTAGAATGGCAAAGCATGCTCCTCTCTAAGTCAAATTTTCATCAAGCAGACTGAATCCAACGAATGATGTAGTTTCCCATCCCATGGTATTTTAAGCCATAAGACACATAAATACCGGATGCACTCCTGACAACCGTGAGGCAAGGCCTAATTCATAAGCAACCTCCCCTTACTCGCGTAAGCACTTCAAAACGGTCCAATAGACTTGGGGCTTAGCTTACCTCATTTTACCAACAAACCGCATCCACCCCCTTTCATGGGCGAAACATTCAGCAAGACTTGCTCACCCTCCATGAACTCAAGTCCCAACTTTCGATCTGCATATTCATTTGCCTAATTGAGCCGCTAAAAGCTTTCTGAATGAGCTTCACATTCTCTAGTGAATCCTCAAAAGGTCAGTACCCCAAGGATACCTCGAATGCATCAAACCAACCAAGGGAGACTACATCTCCTCCCCCTTACCAAGATCGAAGGAGCATATCAATACTGAGTTAATAGTATATTGTATGAAAACTCTGTAAGGGTAGGCGTTTTCAATGACCACAAATTCTATCACACATGCCGAGCATATCTTCCAACACCTGAATTGTCGGCTCAGACCGGCCATCGGGCTGAGGGTTGAAAGCCCGCAGTACAGGTCAACCTAGTACCTAATCAGCATGCAAGTTCTCCAAAATTAGAAGTAAACTGCCGTACCTTATCTGATATGATGGCAAGTGGAAATCCATTTGCAACGACAATTTGAGATTAGAGTCTGATAACTTCTCTACATTGTAAGACTCTTAATCGGGAATGAAATGAGCAGGACTTGAGTATCTGTCCACAATCTCCCAATATGAATCAAACTTGCCAAATGTCTTTTAGAAGACCAACCAAGCAGTCCATGGCCAATTCTCTCCAACTTCATCAGGAATGGCATTCTCTGAACCGTGGTTCCTCCGAGCCTTATGGTGTTTCATACTTACTTGTGACAATTTGGACATTTGGCAACAAAATCAAAACACTGTCGCGCTCATTCTACTCCACCAAAAGTGGGCTTTAGGTCACGGACATCGTGGTTGCACCGAGGATGTATGAGGAATTATCTGGAAAATGAGCCTCTGTAAGAATTGGTGTGGATCAAACTCATCAACACGGGGCACAAATTACCTTACTTAATTCTCAAAAACACCTTCTCATCCATTATCGGCTTCTTTAGCCTCCCTCTGCAAACACCAGTATCTGAATTCGATTAGTTTCTCATCATCATAACCTGTTTCCCCTTGATCTGGTCACGAAAAGAAGATCTCGGCCTCAACAGGCTGGCAAACAATCCTCCTTTTCATTTACTCTAAACCTCATAAAGTCATTCGCCAGAGTTGAACCTTCCTCTAGCCCAAATGGGCGTCTAGAAACTTGTAAGGGGGCTAAAACTACCATGTCCTGCTTTTATATTAAGGCGTCTGCCACAAAATTAGCTTTTCTGGGTGAACCACGATGGTATATCGTAGCCTAGTAGTTTCCATCCATACCTTGTCCCAAATTCAAACTTCTGAATAAAAGACATAATGTAGGCTTCGATGATCCGTTTAGAATTCACACTAAACCCATATAGATTAGGGTCTCCATGTCTTTAATGCAAAACCAATACCGAGCAACTCCAAATCCGTGGGTCGGATAAGGACGTTCCATGCACCTTTAATTGCCTCGAAGCATAAGATTCCGTTCTTTCGCATTAGTATGCACCCAAACTAGAATAGGGATGCATCACACTAAACAATGAGTTTTACCCTCTATGGCAAGGAAGGATATAGGAGCAGATTAAGATAGTCCGCAAGGTCTGAGTTTTTGAGAAGCTGTCCTCACAATTCATCCGACACCAACAAATGGAACATTGCTTAGTCAAGTTCTTCAATTGGGAAGCAATAATAGAAGAGCACTCCCTTGACAAATCGATCGGTAGTAATGGCTAAACAACACAAAGCTTCTTATTTTGAATTAGTAGGTTACCCAATTTCTCACTGTTTCAACTAGAAGACCCCACATCACCCCCATCCTTAGAAGAACCGTTGCCCCAGAAAGGACAGAATCTAGCTCCACAAATCACACTTGGAGAATTGGCATAAAGCTTTTTTCCCTCCACATTCCAACAAATTTCAAATGCTCCTCATGTTCCTCTTACTCTTGGGAGTATATCAGTATATCATCAATAAATACGATCACAAGAGATCCCCGAGATATGGGCTTAGAAATCCCGTTCCTTCAAGTCAGAACGCCGCAGGGGCCTTCCGTTAGTCCAAAGGACCTTACCCCAAAATTCCATATATGGCACCTACCCTGGTTCGAAAAGCAGCTTTGGAACATTGTGCCCGTATTCAAGTTGATGATAACAGACTCAAATCGATTTGAGAGGCTACAGCACTTGAGAATAATTGATCGAACAAATCATCAATGCGAGGGAGAGGATACTGTCTTAACGTTACTTTAAGTAGGTGCGGGTAGTTTATGAAATCCGGAAAGACTCATCTTTTCTATTCACAAACCAAAACAAGGAGGCACCCAAGGGGCTGATCACTTGTTTAATGAAACCTTTACTTAACAATCTTGAAGTGGGACTTAGCTCCCTTAACTCTGCTGGAGCCATTCTATAAGGGGGTATGGAAATGGCGAGTACCCGACTCCAACGATGCAAAGTCAATATCTTAGCCGGGGGGGGCATTTCCCGGAAGGTCTCAGGGAACAAATCCAAAAAAATACAGACTATCGAACGACTAAATTGAAGGTACTTGGGTAGTGCGTGAGTATCATCCTTGAGGTGTGCCAAGAACGCTAAACACCTTTACTAAAACCATTTTTAGCACGATAGGAAGGAGATGATCGAAAAAAAACTGGAGTGGAAGGTCGTTGTACCTCCCCTACTAACGAATCTACCCAGGCTTGGCAACGTTACGTTTTAGATTACAATCATAAGATTGCAAAATTTGGAGGAAAGCCAAGTCATACCCAGAATACATCGGAAATCAAACCATTTCTAAGATAACCAAATTCTACATGCGTATGCTGCCACAAACATCACCAACAAGACCTATACATTTGTCAAATACCACAGACTCACCCAACCAGAGTAGTAGAAACACGAATAGGGCTGTCAGCAATTTCCACAATGTAAATTAAGACCAGTAGCAAAGAGGAAGATTACGTATGAAAATGTGGAGCCAGATAAATAATACAGAATCCATGCAATCACAACCAAAAGAAATACCCTTGGAAACGCATCTGATTGACTCCGCTTCAGAACGCCCAGGGAAAGCCAACAATTGGGCCCTATCACAGGTATGCCGTATTGCCCAACACATTGTGCGTTGGTAGTGGGCTCCAGTTTGCAGTGACCCCGGGCCGTTTTGGTGACCACCATACCTTCGGCCACGCTTTCTCCCGAAGAACGGCTCTACCTGACCACCTCACCTCTAGCTCTGGGTGGTCGAAACTCGTTTTGACTAATTCCTCCTAATATGGCCAGTCGCCCCACATCCATACCTCCTGTAGTCAAGCATAGGTCTCTCAGAGAAAGTGTTGGGACAGGTTTGAGGGGACCCCCAATACAGTCTGTAGTGGATGAAGACTGAATAGTCGGCTCCTGAGTAACCTCCTGAACCTGTCCTTGCGTAAGAACCATTAAAATACCCCTCCCTTTCGAAACCTTTTTAATTTCGTTTGCCATGGTGACGTCATCGGGTTCACTTTCCACTTCCTATACGATAGTCTACCACTTCTGAAGGATTTTTGCCCGTAAGCCGCTTCCGTTATGGCTGAATCGCAATTTGACTAACCCCTCACAAAACGGCGAACCCGACTCTTGGGACTGAAACATAGTTTGGGTGGATACCTGGATAATGCGCAAACTAGCCTCATAGCAGTAAACCGACTCCTACTTGCTCTAGGCTCAAGAACTATATCTTTTCATATCCTCAAAAAGTGCGGGGGAAAGATACCTACCTTACTCATTAAAAAGCTAGAGAATGACGCCCAAGTCATAGGATGGTGCCTCTGTTGGTGAGGCACTCAACATGTGACCGCCACCACATTTTTGGCGTTCCCTTTGAAAAATGATAGTCACAAATCAACACAAACTGTTATATATACTCATCTTGTGTAGATAGCTCATGACAGTCAACCAGAAATTGTAAGCATCTCAGATTCAGAACACTTGAAGACTGGAGGTTTCAATTTAAAGAAAACTTTATGACAAGTTCATGCATGATGATTTGTAATAGGCCCTGTGGCAGACGAGGACCAGTGCCTATTTCCAATGAGGGCATCCATGTCGGGGAAGCCATAGTAGTGCATTGTTTGTACACTCGGAACCGGGAGGTGTTGGTGCAGAAAACCTGGAGGTGCTCTGGCCCTGATAGAAACCCGATAAGATAAGCAAGAACCTGATGATATTCTGGGGTTAGGATGGGGTGGCAATTCTCATTTTGCACTTGGTCATTCTCCCCATCCTCACCTCTCTTACCACTCTCAGTTGGTTTGGTGAGGGAGTCACAGCCCTAGTACTATGGTCTAGGTCTCATCTCTTCCTCATACGAGGAACGTACTCCCAAGACCTACTTCCACGGCCTATTGTCATACTCCTTTGTCACTATCCCTAGAGATAAGCCCCAGTGGCTTGGTCAGACGCACCCTTGTTCCCGCCGGTGTAGTGTTGTACTAGTCGGCTCTAGTTCTTTAACCACTGCGAACTAGAGTGAAGGTCAGATCCCAATTGTATCACCTAGATTACCAATTGATCCAAGTAATAGCACGAAAGAAGGAAAAGAATGGAATTTTCCTAAGTCTTATAGCCCTCTCAAAGCAAAGTAAAGGCGTCTCCCCCTACGTTCTTAAGGACTTCTACTAGAACTGTCTATGTGTGATGAGACAACGAACCTAAGGCTCTGATACAAAGTTGGTCACGACCCAAAACGGGCCGCGGACTGGCACCCCACTTATCCTACTATGTGAGCGACCACCAATCAATTCCCAACATTTCAACTTCAATAAATAACAAATATATGAGGAAAGAATTAAAATCATTAATGAACTGATTAAATACATTATAAAAACTCAATACTATTATTCCCAAAACCTGGAAGTCATCACAACAAGGAACATTTACCTCAAATTACTAATCTAGAGTATCTAGAAGCTAACATAAGTAAAAAAAGCTAGTCCATGGCCGGAATTCAAGGCATCAAAGACATGACGAGGAGGACCCAGTCCAAGCTAGAAGCATAATAGCTCCCCCTGTGAAATCTGGCTTGATGAAGACTGGCTAGAGTTTTGCGGCGAGTTGAGACTATCGGCCACGTTGCTGCACTCCACAAATGCCAAAGGAAGAGCAACTACACGTAGGCGCGTCCGTACAAAACACAGTACGGAGTGAGGTATCATCGGCAATCCAAATAGAAAACAGTATAATCAATAATATCATAACTCAAACTACCTATCAACCGGTAACAACAACAAAGTCTAAATCATTAATAAGCACCGCCAAAATCACCCCTGAGGACTGAAGCCTCATGCCATACCATTTGGGAATTAGGAGTCATAGATAAGATATAAATCTTTCAGGCTTTCATTAGTTTGTCTCTCCCGTGTCGGCGACGGGACACTCCGCTCATATACTACGTGTCGTTCGTGCCATCGATCCCCTAATTCTACGGCGTGGTTAGGGACACTCGATCCCCTAAATTCTACGGTCGGTTCGTGACACCCGATCCCCTTTAAAAAATTTTTTTTATGCTGTCGGTTCGGACACGTTCCACATACTATCATCACTTTAAGTTCATTAAGCCTTTTATCCACACGGCTCCTCCCTCTCTTACTCACGGCCGCTTTAGGGTTTTTCCGCTTTAGGCTTCATAGCTCCTCCTGCTTCTTTTATCCCAATAGGGAAGCACCCGGCAGACAAGCAGACAAAGGAAGAAGAGAGAAGGGGGGGACAAGACTGACCGAAGACAGGGAGCAGGCGCGAGGATAGAGGGCGACGAAGAACGAGAAGAAACAAGAACGACCGCCACCGAAGAAGTCGGGAGCAACAAGAGGAGGTGGACAAAACCAGGGGGGTGCGCGGCGGGAGGCGCGGGCGAGCGGGCGGGTAGCTCGGCGGCGCGGGGGCTGGCGGGGGTCGGAGGCAAAAACCCGCGCGTCTGGGGACCCCCCAACTCAAAAAACGAGCCCTTCACAGACATCAATAGCATATAAATTAAGTATAAAGATGGTAAAAGTAACCCACTATTATTCCAAGTTGTCTCCTCACCCCCAAGTAATCAATTATATATTAAACCAATAACTTTATAATTATAAGCAGAATAGTACATAAATGCCCCTTAACAATATTTAAACAGAAATCCGACCAAGTCAGGGTCACCGCAGCTTTGTGAAGGTTCGGTCCTGCAATGTTGTCACAAAAGCTCAGAGACTCGATGTAATAAAAGGCCTCTGAAGGCACGTCATGCTTGCGACGGTCCCGTCCGCTTTCGTCGTGACGTTCCGAGAGTCAGATCTCAGTACCTAAATTTGCAGGATTTCTAAGTGTTTTGGGACGAGACCCCCTCGCGGTTCCCGTCGTGACTCAGACGGTCCATCGTGGGATCCGTCGACTCAGCCAGTTTTTCCAGAAATAAAATCTGCTTCTAAAAACGACTAAACAGGTCGTTAGAAATCAAGAATGAGACTCTCAAAAATTCATAACAATGAAGCTAAAATCTACATAAACATATCATAATAACAGAAGTTTTATACAAGACAAAAATCTTTTGAATGATTTTCCAAAATTTTATGATGCATATTAGAATCGGAAGTACCTTTCGCTTTTAAAGTCTCAAATTGTGCCCTACTCAAAGGTTCAACAAAATTTCATACAACCTAAATAATTTTATGATTTCAAAAACCTTTTCAAACTTTGTTTTTTCTATTTATACGTTTTTTCAAAGAAAATTACTAGAAAAGTTCAGAATGTCAAGTTAAATAGAGCACATCGATCAAAGTAGATCAACCACCCCCATTTATAAACTCACAGTTTCTCTTTGAATGAAGAAAAGACAAGTACATATACAAAAATTAATTTCAACATCTCTTGAAGAATCAAGCTACCTTATACGGAGCCCAAGAATAACCAACAAGTGGCACACTATCATTCAGAAAAGACGAAAGGTCAAGCAACATTAATTTGAGCAAAATAATCACCAAAAAAAACATATCTGCCCCTCCAAAAAGATGAGGACCATGATACTCTATGCTATAATTGCTAATAATGGCAATTGATCCTTCCATCACAAGGCGGAGGTCTAAACTACTTAATGCTCTCAACAATCATATCATGCCCAAAAAAATCACTATTCTGAGATTAAATATGCCCAGAATTACATGTGTCCGAAGAGCTTGACGCCCAAGCATGTGTGTGCCGAGAAGCACATTGGTCCCGGTAATTGCATGGCCTAATTCAGGCTGCCCGATGCAGTTCCTAGAATTACAGTGCGCCCGAGACTCGGCATCAGGCTAGATAGAACATGGGTTGTATCAAGATTGTTTGTGACCTAAGTTGCATTGGATATGATTTGAATGTGCTAGGGTAGAGAACTGCATGTGCTTGTGTAGGATTTCATGTGCGCCGCGAAAGAAATTCATATCCCGAAGATGGCCATTGGGCCGAGATTAGATGATACCAGATATTGCATTTGCCCAAGATAAACTTAGATCGAGATATTCACATGTGCTTGAGATTCATTGTGCCCAGACTTCACGCGTTAAGGATTGCATCAATATGAGCTGAAAGTATACAGAGCCCGAGAAAAGATATTGATTACTGTTGTTCACGTCACATGGAGCTCAAAAAGGAATACATCCACAGGGTTTATATCAAATCAAGTAACAAGTATCCACTAAATGCCGAAAGCACATAAGAAAGAATACATATCTTTACTACTATTTATATATTCAGAAGGGCCTGCTCGTTCCAAAAACATTTATATTTTCATGGCTGCACATCATTTCATGATTAAAGATTAATTCTTGTTATAGATCGAGGTGGTAATTTTAGACATCATCTTTCAGTCTTAAGGCAAATATCATGATCGATCTGAGACCTTCTATCAGGTGTACATTTTTCCTTCGATACTTGATTATATAGTCTAATCACTTTGTTGAGTGAGTATACAGTCCTAACGCTAGATGTAATTGTATATAATATCAATGGCCCTTTAGATTAGATACTGACTACTATAGACAGACAAAAAAGGTTTTCAAACTCTTTTCTACTCTTACAATCTCTTCTCTTATGACCCTTTGTGTTTTAATTCCACTCGTACGCTATTTATATATGCAAAGTTGTTATCGTATCCATCGAATCTTGACCGTTTATTTTTAGTTGTAAGAGTTATTTGCTTCCTAAAATCTAAGAACACACAATACTGCGGATTCTCGTGAAACGAAGATCTGTAGGCGACTTCATAACAAAATCTACGCCACTATTTTTCAACTCTATATAATTTCAATTGATCCCACCGACACTTTTTGTTGGTCCGATAAAATCGGTTACTCAGTCAACATTGGTTCCCCGACAATTTATCATTCAGCCACAAGCAACCAAAGGATAGCTGTAGAAACCCAATTTAGACCGACTTAGAGACATTCCTGAATTGCCATTTGATTGAATATTAATTGCAAAATCTTTTCCCTTCATTTTACGGGTTCAAAATTGAAAGTAATTTTATGTAAATAATTATATTTAACTATTTATAATTTACAAAGTTTATTGTATTTATTTTCCTTATCAAAATAATAATTATACTTATCAGCTATAAAAACTTTGAAAAAATTATTTTAGTTATCAGTTTAAGGTCTTAAAAAGTACGCTAATATATATAAAAAATTATTTATGTGTAGTACATTATTAATTAAATAGCAGTTCAATTGATCTTCCCTTAAATTATTTAAATTCTAACCCTTTTTATCCAATTTGATTTCAATTCTAGCCTTCTCAAGTTAGAATTCATTTCAAATCTAGAAAAATTCCATATAAGTCATTTCAATTATAGCCATATTTGATCCCCATAAAAAAATTCCATCTTTCAATCTCACTTTATCATCTATCCGATCAGCCCCAACCTTAAATCAAAATCGTCCATCAAATTCCATTAAATGTCAAAGATCAATCAACGCTTTATCTTTTAATTCAAATCCCAAAAGACCAACCCTAATTTGATTCACCTCATTTGTCCTCTCTCTTTGAAATAGAAGCCTCACCAATTGGAATTTTTCTTGACGCCGCTGCCCTCCTTTATCAATGAGAGCCGGTGAGAGATCCACCGCCAAAACTTGAGCCCCTTTCTTCTCCCTCTCCTCGTGAACGACGAGAACCATCAAGGCAACCACCGACGAGAAGAGAGTTGTCAGGAAGCCCTTGCCTCATTTTCTCGAACAATCGGCGAATCCCGTCTTTTTCCATGTTGCTTCCAAGAACAAGCCAGAAGCCAGCAAATGGAGCCTTCACACATAAAGACGGTGAGGACCATCAGCAAAACCAAATTTTCCCACGCCTCCTCTTTTCTTCTATATACTCTGGCGATGTCGAGGAAAAACCAAAAATCTAAGAACTGTGAAGCTTCGACCAATAGCGATTGCTCCGACCCGCGATCTGGACTCCAGCTCCAGCGATGAACGTTGTAACCGACAAAATACATTAATATCAAGTATACTTTGTGAGAGACATAGTAGCAAATGGAAAAATAAATTTGTAATACATTCCTTCTCGTAAAATGATAGTTGATCCTTTATAAACGCAATATCGAGAGACTTATATGAGAAACATGTTTAAGCTATAGGTTTACGTATAATATGATAATATTTATGTACTGTAATATAACTCGATAGTTATAATAATTTCATCAATATATGACTATTTTTGAATTTGTATTCATATCTTATACACTTGTGATATTGATTTTAGAAATACAGTAAGTTGAACAAGTTAGAAGACTGACTCTCTCACACTAGCAATCGCCTCTTACGTCGAGGAATATAAAGATAAGAGTTTCACAACCATGTTATGACTTGTTTTGTTATCCAGATTAGAGTCTCTCTAAGAATATGAATTTGAGGATCATTGAAAAGAAAATATCGAGTTAGACATCAAGAGATGTGCAAAATAAGATTTGTACGGTGTTTGGATGCTTAATAGAATGAGACACACACCAATATAAGATGAGAACATTGTAGCACGTGTTTCATACCACGTGTATTAAGTGACAAATGGACTAATAAAAGAATGGTTCGTTGCTTCTTCATTGCATGAGATCCCAAAAAGTGAAATTAACTTTTCATTGGAATAACCATGAGTGATTCAACAATGCATTGTATGCATAGGAAAGCAATTGATATAGAATCAATAGATTCGAGTAGAAAGGGAAGAGGATTTAAAATGAACAATATAACTTTTATACACAAGTCACTATTACAATTGAATGCTATTGTGTATATAAAATTAAACATGAACTCGAGTTCATTTGTCTAAGAGGATGAGGGATCGAATAAGTAACTACTGAAATAGTGAAATAAGTATGGGGCATTGTGAGTAATAGTACCCTCATATTACTAGTGAATTATTTCCATATGCGATTGAATTCTTGTACGGAATATGCAAAATCTAATAGCTAAGCTCTTGATACTCACCGACCGCACTAACTGTCTATCATATGAAATTGGGTGACTAGATGATGCCCAAATGGCTTGGATTCTACAGAACAAATGGAATCACCATTAATGGGACCCAAATTAACCTAACATCCGCCTGAGGTTTAGGATAATTCGCATAAAGATTATGAATTAATTAAGGGGTCACATTTTATTTAAAAAAAATAAAAAACTTTGAGCAGGCAGCAAAATCCCCTCTCCAAATAAAAAAATAATTTTCAGGCTGCCAAGGCAGCGAATGCAAAAAATAAATAATTATAAAAAAAAAAACGTTGCGAGGGCACCGATTCCATGAGATTTTTAGTTTAAAAAATCTATGAAAAGGCTGTCATAGTAGCGATATTAGGGGGAAAGGAGAATGTATATTATGAAGAAAATTGCTGCTCGGGCAGCAATTTTTAATTTTAACGGAGGAAAACGTTCTTATGTGTCAGAAGAAAATCGCTTTGACAGTAGCCCTTTTGGTTTAAACAAATATGATGATTTAAAAGGGAAGTTAAAATTTATAACGAATATCTATATTTTTATAAATGGCTCGTCATTTTTAAAGTGTGATAGAACTAATAAATTTGTGGAGACATGAAAAATGAATTTGCTGAGGTGTTAGACAATTTGGCAATCATGCAATATTACTTGATCCTTTTCAAAGTCATGGGTAAATAAGTATTGTCCTTGTGACCGATGCAACCGTATGCAGTTTTTTAAATCGAAAACAAGGAAGGATCATGTTTCTTGTGATGATTTAAGCTTGAATATTTTGTGTTTATATGATGGAGAGATTGTTGAGGTGAATGGTATATTTTTTAACTTAATCGTGATCAAATGAGTAATAGGTCTCTATATGAAAATAATGTTCAATACAATAGCACGCATGAAATGGTCATTGATATTTTTTCAGGAATACATGGGATGGAACCTGGACAATATTTTTAGGAAACTTTCACTAAAGAAGCAATGTGATTCTATAAACAATTAATCAGTCATCCATAAAAGGGGAAACTAAAGAATAATACTATAATTACAAACACATACCCCTTTACATTCATACCTCCTAAATAATTATACTACATACGCCTAACTAATTTCCCTTAAAAATCTTTATATTATGATTTATGATAGGATATTCCTACCTACTTTCACGCTAGTGAACGGAATCTTATAAGAGCTTTAGTGCTTCTCGATTTTTTGATGATCTCATTTTCCACAGAAATCACTCCAAGTCTCCAACTTCAAGTCAAGAATCTAGAAAAATCATCATAGTCAAAGTTTAAGGTAATTTTTTAAAAGATTTGCCTTTTTATTAAATAAACTAACAAACTAATTTTTTTTAAATATATCGTTTCATTATTGTTACAATAAATTTTTTGATCTCTCTCTCTCTCTCTCTCTATCTATCTATCTATCTATCTATCTATCTATCTATCTATCTATCTATCTTATTTTACCGTAAATAAATAAGAAGTCCTGTGTGGCCAAACCAATAAAAAGTCTTGCCTCCATCAATGATTATTAAGTGTTTGGCTCATAAGAAAGAATTTAGGTCGAGAATTGTCGATCTTCATTAAAAAGAATTTTCATATGTTTGGACCAACCATGACAAAAAAAATGAGGTCATAATGTAAGGAACCATAAGTCATGTGTTTCTCTATGACTTAAATTTTTTAAATGAGATGGTTACATACTTCAACATTGATCATCATAGGCAGTTCTAATCCTAATTTCGAGTCTCGCTCCCGCTCCCACCAATTATTTTCAAGTGTTGGAACCATAATAGGAAATTAGGTTGAGATGAAAAGATCAGTAGATTATGTTGAAGATATAATTAAATAAATAAATAAAAACGTAGTTTACATAATATCTTAAGCATTAAAATAAGATAGTGCAATTTATAACTATGTTGAAATATTTCTATCTCCAAAATGAATCATGCCACATGAGTAAAATGTCCGATTTGAAAACATGATTAAGTAATTAATTAAAATTATGTGCTATTTAATCAGTCAAACATAATATAAATGACATTGTCACACGCTTCAACATTTTCAAAGAAAACATATAAAGTTTTAATTAGGAAGTAAGAATTTAAATTAAACAAATCTCATCATAAAATAAATTAAAGATGTGGTTAACATATATACATAAAACTAAGCATGATCATTCCATAAAACCCCTTTTTGAACTAACACTATTGGTGGGAAGTGAAAATGTTAAGATTTCTTTACCTTTCACACTATATATAATCCTTCTCTAAGTCTTTTATTACACCAAATCCCCATTTCTCACTTTCATTTGTTTTCTCTATCATTATTTTTTTCTCTCTTCAGATGGCCAAATATCCTGCTAAGAATGTCCCCCCTTTACAAGAAAAATAGCTATAAACGAAGAGAAATCTGGTCCCTAAAAGGATTATTCTAGTACCTAAAAGTCAATGGCAACCAAAAAAATTTGGTTGCTTTTTCGTCCCCATATGTCTCTTCGCAAAAAGACAATAGGAACGAGTTATTGTTACTGGTCCATAAAAGTTTTTGGGGACCAGGTTTTGTACCATTTTTATGGTATTTTCAGACTTATAGCGTCCATATTTTCTGGTCCTAAAGGACCTATTTGGACAATGCATATTCAGTACAAGTTTTGTATTGTAGAATATATGTTTATAATATAAAACTTCAATTGTATAAAGAAAGAAGATCAATCATGGAATGCCTCTCTCTCTCTCTCTCGGTAGCAATGTAGCATTCTACAATCCAATATTTAGTCATTACATTCACCATATGAAATTTGAAAAGTTGTCCAACTGTCTCGGTAGAATGATAATTTCATCTTCTCTTTTGGTCGGAGACTTGTAAATTCATCAAATCATTAAACCTTGTAAAAGACATAATAATATTGTTCATGACTACTAAAAGTTTCACTAGAGAACTAAAATTAGACATAGTTTAGATCTAAATTTCAACTTATAAATTTAAACGTTGCACTCAATTCTAAAGCAAAGATCTAAGAAATACATAATCTTTCATCTACAGATGGAATAAATATCAACGATAAAACTAGTATATAATTTCTAAGTTGTTAAGTCAAACAAAAAACATATGACAACAAGTAGTAAGATAGTAACATCTACCAAGTCTAACAGTAATAGAAAGAGAAGGGCAGACACAAATTGATATTGCTTCCTCGAATTTCATCCAAGCCCAGTTTGACTTGAAGGGAAAAGAAACAACTTTTCTAGACAAGAAAATAAACGCAGATCTCTATCTTTTGGAGGTTTTCATACATTCCCTTATAAAGCTTAGCCTCGCTGTACCGAAATCCATAGGTTCTTTAATGATTTCATAGTAATCTTACACTGTAAAAGAAATAGAAGATGTAATTTGTTAAGAATACATGGCCTTCAAAAATCAAAGCAAATCATAAGACCAATAGAACCTCAGCGCGATCAACTAGTTCTGCAAAGATTTAATGGGTATTTGTCCCTCCTAACATCAAAAAACACACCAACAAAGTAGTAAGATGTTAAATTTATTTCTTATTGTACACGTAATGTGCTAAATATCAAACTCAATCTAATATGAGGATTGTATCCTTTCCAGAATGTGAAGAATAAGTTCTAGTATACACTTTTTTAGAAATTTTGTTGGTTACCTGATAGTATCCAAAGTATGAATTAAAACTTTGAAATTGGTGCTTTTAAATAATTAAAATACAACAAGAAAGATCATTAAGTTCATACTACATAAAAAGGCCTATCCTTTGACGCCATTTTAATCTAAGGTAAAATATTATTCATCGATACTTTTTCCTATCGAGAACATATTTGTAAGTTTTGTCCCCCTTTTTTTTATACAAAAGTATAGAGTTGGACAACATGCAAAGAAATAAAACGTAGCAGAACAAAATAGATAAAATATTGGTTAAGTTTTTGATGATTTTGAAAACTCAATTGAAAGTTGAAACAAGAACAAAGTGGACAAAAACCTCATTCCTTAAATCTCTGTTGGATAGTTGATTGCAATAGTGAATGTTCACGCAAAAACAAAGAGTAATATATTTTAATTTAGTGATGATCGTTTTGACCCTCTAAATTTTATTTTGGGGGCCAATTTTCATTACAGTTTGAGGCCAGATTTAATCTCTTCGTTGTAGCGAAAAATAAAGAGACGAGAAGGAAAACTCATCCCTATAAGGATACTTTTTAGGACAACATTTTCAACTCCTCCTTAAATGTTGGTCTCTAAAAATGCTTTTTCATGTAGTGGGCGCCCTCTCTATTCTCGCTCTCCCTCTTCCCCTGCCCCTTTCGCTCATCGTGCTCACGAGAAAGCTACATCAACTAATAACACTGAGATCTTAGGGGTTTATGGGAGTAGTGCCCCCATCCACTCAATCAATGTTCTCCCTTGAAAGAAGGGAAACATGTTGAATATTGGGGAAGGAACATTTGAGGTTCGGTCCAAAAGGTCCAATGTTGAACTTGATACACCTGCATTCGGCACTTGTGCCAGCACTAGCACAAGAATAACCAGAGTTATCAAATAGCACGAGAACCTGTTATCTATGTGAAATTGGGTTTGATACGCTGACAACATCAAGCATTCACATGCAATCTCATCAGGAGGTGAGTTCATATGTTCCTGACTGGGATGGGTATTCTGATAGGACATCATGTTCACCACTATTAGAACCACTTACACCTAATAAAAGCTTCAGTGATCTCAATGTTGATGTGTTCGTCGCTGATGCTGCTCCAAAAGCTTCAACATTGGGTCTTTTTTCCAAAACCACAAATGTTCCTTTCCATGCATTCATTAGCTTCCCCTATACATGATGAATGTTGGAGAAGAAATATATGTGGTTCGGTAAAAAGAGCCTAATGTTGAAGATTTTGGAGCAGCAACATCAGCGGATGCATCATCATTGAGATCGTTGGTATAAGTGGTTCAAATGATGGTGAACGTGATGACCAGTCAGAATCTATGTCCTATTCAGAACATACAACTCACTTCCGAATGAGAATGCATGTAGATGATTAACGATGTTAGTGTATCAAACACAATTGCACATACACGGCGGGTTCTCATTCTCTCTGACAGCTCTGATGATTCTAGTATTGGTGTTGGTATAGGTGTAGGTTGAGGCACAAGCGCAAACGCAGGTGCAACACATTCAATATTGAGCCTTTTGGACCGAACCCACATATGTTACTTCCCAGCATTCAACATGTTTTCCCTTTTTTCTAGGAGGATCATTGACTAAGTGTATGGGGGCGCTACTCCCATAAACCCCTAAGATCTCAGTGTCAGTAGTTTGTGTAGCCTTCTCGCAAACACGATGAGGAGAAGGGGCAGGGGAAGAGGGAGGGGGAGATTGGTAATGGGGAGAAGTAAGAGGGGGAGGGTACATTCTTAGCATGATGGTTGGCCATATGAAGAGAACAAAAAAATAGAGAAAGAAAATTAAAGAGAGAAATTGGGATTTGGTGAAATAAAAGACTTAGAGAAGGATATTATATATAGTGTGAAAGGTAGAGAAAAAGTTAATATTTGAATTTTTTTCACTTTCCACAAATAGTGTTGGTTCGCAAAGGGCTTTTACGGAATTACCATGTCTAGTTTTATGTATATATGTTGACCACATCTTTAATTTATTTTCTCATGAGATTTGTTCAATTTAAATTCTTACTTCCTAATTAAAACATTATGTTTTCTTTTGAAAATTTTGAAGCGTATGACAATGTCATTTAAAATTATGTTTGACTGATTAAACAACACATATTTAAGTTACTTAATAATGTTTCCAACTAACATATTTCTCAAATGTGGCCTGACTTGTTTTGGAGATAGAAAGAGTTTAACATAAGTATAATGTTCTCCATCTATAATACCATGTTGAAAAGTTTGGTTTTTCCAGTCTTCTACCACTTCTAGGAAGGCAAAGGGTTAGGAATGAATTATTCATAACTTTAAGCTAAACTCATGATAAAAAAATTGATATTAGCACAATTATATTGGTGAGAAGTGGGTAGGCAGAAAATTTATGAAGGGTGTCCAAAATAAAGCCAACATAGAAAAAAATGTGGCCATGGGGAACTGAACCTTAATGGCAAACAACCTTGACCACACTATTGTCACTAAGCTACCACTCTATATACAACAAAGTATTTTTTATTTTTCATTTAATTAATCGTTTTACAGCAGACCACATTAAACAAAATATACAAAACACTATTGCAACTAAGTTACCACTCAATATACAACAAAGTATTTCATTTTTCATTTAATTAACTGTTTTACAGCAGACCACATTAAACAAAATATACAAAACATAGATGGAGTGATTTAAACTTGGGTATTGTGTACATTGGACACACTTTTTCCACTGAGCTATGGCTCATTGTTGTAGTTTAGGGTGTTCAAAATACTTAATATATCAATATTAAGTAATACTTGACCCGACAACAGTACTAAGAGGGCTAATTTACTACATAAAAAACAAGCTCAAGAAAGTTATTCTATAAACAGATCACTAGGAATCATGAAAATGATACTTAGGGTATGGAAAACATCATGGGAGATACTATACATTGCGGAAGAAGCAAGATAAATTATGGAACAAAACAACTTCAAAGTTCAACATTTCTACTAGGAAGGAAATCAGCTAGTAGATGTCATTGTTAATAGTGCTTATAGTAATTCGAAGGTACAAGAATACAAGTAGTTTGAACAACTACCAGCTAATTGCAGAAGAGTTCTAAACATGAACAAAGCACAAATCTCAAGTTTGAGAATCAAAACAATAAAGATAAAGGACATAAACAATCAATATATACAACATTTACATTAATCAAGATGTGGTGAGTCTCACAAGATTTTATATGTACACCTCAAGTTTTTTCCAATACCAGTGCTTAAAATCGGAGAGGATTAAAGAGTTACCTGCTCTAACTTATGAGCTTACAAAAGAGGAAATCGCCAAACTCGAGGACTATACATCCAAAGCACATACTCCATTGTCACAAAGAGGAAGATCGAGAGCAGCATATTTGGCTCCACAACTAGCAACAATGTTAGCTCCAGAAATCAGAATATTCTAAACCAAGATAAAGAAACATAATAGATAAGGAAGAGAATTACCTACTGAAGCTGTTGAAGATGTGTAGTGGTACACCACCATGGTTGAATACTGATAATCTAAAGGAGACAAAGGAGAATCATGAAGGTGGCACATAGAAGGATATGAAAGAGGAGGATTCGGATATAAATAGGGAAAATGTTAAAACTAGGGTAAGAAAAAGAAAGGGTATTGATATATTTGGGCTAAATTTCCTTTTTAAAGTTGGTCCACAAAATACATGTATTTGTTATATTTATGATTGAATAAACGAGCTTCGAGCTCAAATTTAATTTTTAAAAAGTAATATTTGACCTACATATATATCATGTAATTTTTTGGTGAAGGTTGTTCAATTCATAACTCCGGCTCTGTAGGTGAGATCAATTTAAACAATTAAATAACAATGCAAACAAAAATTAGAGTTCTATTAAAAAAGATCAACACAATAATTATCGACTATTGGAGATTGCAATGTTAGTAATTTATACTTTGTGCAGTCACATATTAATATATTATGTGTAGACATGCTATTAATGAAGTAGTTCATTGTATGATCTAATAAAGTATTAAGTTTGGAGCCTTAAAAATAATTTTATATTCATAAGAGTTTATTTTTGTAACACCTTGGTATTTGAAAGAGATAAAATTAGAAAGAACTAAATTGGAAATAACAAAATCTAAAATATTGCAGGTCATACTTAAGTTGTGAGTTTTGAGACAATTTCATATGATCATAACATTCATTACATGATCAGTCAGATGAACCATAAGATATCAAATGAAAGGTCTTGGGAATCCTCTTCCCAACTCCATCGAGTTTGATACATTTCGAGCTCGTGTGAAAAAGATATGACCATTTGAAGTTAGTTTGTCCAGTACGAAAAGTTACCCGAAATTATGAGGAGTATTTTAGTTTTTCCTTACCCAGTGAAACTTTTTTAAAAAAAATAGTAATACATAAGGTCAAATATGATTTGAGTCAATTTTCATTTTCCCAAAATACGCTTATGGTTTTAGAAGAAAGTTCAAGAAGAGAAAAAAGGAGAAGAGAGGGAAAGGTTCAAGGTGTACATCAAGATTTCTTATGGATCGAGGGTTGTTTCTCTAAGGGTTTGATCCCTAATAGGTATATGAGTTCTCATAGTGTTGGTTCGTTAAACCACACACCAATCATGTTATTTTAATGCAATTTCATTCTTGAGTTTGAAGGATTTGAGTTCTTGATGAGTTTTCTTGAAATTTCATTTGTAATCTTGATTTGTTGGGGTTTTGATGAATTCTTGAGATGAGTATTCGTAATTGAAGGTTGTTTTGAGTAGATTATCGTTACATATGTTGGGTTATTGAATCTAAGTGAGTGTGGAAGAAACCATTCGATTCTAGGTTAGTTAGGATTAGAAAACGAGAAAGAAATTCGTCGGGGGTTTTCCAGGCAAGGGTTGGAGCGCCACCTCTGCACCAGGGTTGCCTGTTCCAACCCGTTTTCTGTTGTTTAGCCCGCCTGAGTTCTTTCACTGGATACATTTACTCCACTTTGATTCTAACTACTCTACATTACTTCTAAACATCTAGAAATCATTCATTACATGAATCATCATCTTGAATTCATCATTCAAATTCAAGGTATAGTTAAGAATCAAGTCTTGAGAGTTATTTCTAGTGTTTTGAGAAGTCTTTTGCAAAACATTAAGCCGAAAAAGTTAGTTTAATTTAGTACTTTAAGAAAAATTCAGCAATGTCCAAGTGTCATTTTATTTCATACCTTAATTTGACAAAGTTCGTTTTCAAGGGGTGCATGTACAACTTAGTTCGAGCTAATGACTCTAGTATTGAGACACCATATATTCAGTAACTTCTAGTTATGAGTGAGTTTCCAGATGTCTTTCCAGATGAACTTCCCAAAGTCCCTCCTGATACTTGTCCTATCTCGATTCTATCATATATATATATATATAGTATTAATTAGAAATGATGGAGTATTAGATAAATTATAGTGTAGAATAATTTTAAATTTGAATAAATATAATCTTTAAAAACCAATCTTAATTAAATTAATTGTCTTATATTTCCTTCATTGAAATATATTTGTATAATAAGTATCCTCTGTTGTTTTCACCTTGTATAAATAAATATTAGAATCGTAATTATTATTAATAAAATTAATTTTCTCATTATGCGAACTTACTTTATTATAGGACATCATTAGATTATATATTGAAATTAATATTTTTTTACGTCCAAAAAATAATGTTTATGTTCTTATGAAATTTTTTTTACGTGAAATAAAAAAAGTGAAAAGGGTAAAAAATGCCCCTCAATTTTGATTATTGTTTGGTTTTTCTCTTGACGTTAAAATGAAACTAAATTTACCCCTACCATTACTAATTTCACTATATATACCCCTCATTTGATCAAATTAACCAATTTTTATTTAAATTACTCAATTTTAATTCGAATATTATAACTCATTTCTTTTCTATCTTGTTCATCATCTAAATCTTTGAACTTGGGTCCTTTTCAAAAACAACATGTAAACGATCGATTTGAAAATACCCATCGAATAATTTGCAAAATCCAAGAACTCTAGCGAAGAGCGATTACCGCTAGTCACCTCCCTTTTTCCCTCTTACATTTTATTGTATATGTGTTTTGGTCCAACTCCTGTGAAGAACGACCATCAATTCCGGGGAGGTTCTCCAAATCAGCAACCACCACAGCCTCTCTACCAATGCCAAAATCAGCAAACCCATTTCTCGAACCAATTAACAACACCAACATAGCTTCACAATCGAGCTTCATCCCATTTTCCGGTGACCCTCTATTTGCTTTCCATTCTTACATTTTGTTATGATTTATTTTTCTTTTACATTTTTCATTCTTTTCTCTGTGTTTCAGATTTGGTTAGAGAGTTCAAGCTCTAATAATTTTTCATTTTTTTACATATTCCTTGTTCAAGTTTGTCATTTATTGTATGCTACTAAATTTTGTTATGGATTATTTTATTTTTTGGTTTGATATTCTTGTTTTTTGGCACTGTTCAACTGGGTTAGAATATTTCCGGGCAGCTTTTTGCTTTAATTTGCTAAAAATAATTTCAAATACATAAAAAGTTCAGTAATAATATGTTCTGTAATCCAAAAATCAAAAGAGAGTAAGAGTTTGTAAAGTATGAACTCCATCAATGTCTGCATTTCTATCAGCGACTACATTTTTTTAAAAAAATTAATTTTAAAGATGAAGATGAACCGTTATAAAGATAAACAAAAATGGGTGATACTTAGGTGGGTCGGGTCGGGTTAAAATTGGATAATTTAAGTAAAATTGGTTAATTTTAGTCAATTTGGGGCTTTCCGTCAAATGAGGGGTATATATGGTGAAATTAGTAATGGTAGGGGTAAATCTAACTTCATTTTAACGGCAAGGGCAAAGTCAAACAATAAAATAAAATTGGAAATATTTTTGACACTATTCCCTTTTTTTAAAAAATGAATATATGATGATTTTTTTAGAAGTAAAAAAAGTTCATAATGAATGAATATAATAGGCATTAAAAAAAGGAGAAACTTTCACATATTGTAACTTAAAAACAATTAATTACTATCCATAGATATAGTCTGATAATTAAAATTTGAAGCTACATGTTATATGGAGGAGAAAGACGAGTGAGACTGGAAGAGAGAGGAGAGAGGCGAGAGAGTGGGGAAAAGAGTGGGAGAAAGGTGATTATATATGTATATTGGTTAGATAATTGTATATTATACATATGTATTTGTATATATGGCAAGAGATATTGAAAGAGGGGAGAGAGAGGTGAGCGATACTGGGAGAGGGAGGAGAGAGGCGAGCGAGAGAGGATAGAGAGTGGGAGAGAGGTGAACTATATATGTATATAATTGTATATTATACATATATATTTGTATATAGGGCTAGCGAGATTTGGAGAGGGAGGAGAGAGGCGAACAAGAGAGGGAGGAGAGTGGGAGAGAGGTGAATTATATATGTATATAGGTAAAATAATTGTATGTTATACATATATATTTGTATACTCTGGTGAATTATACATATATAAACATGACTAATTATACAAATTCGAAGTCAGCCCACGTAATTAATTTATAATGTTAAGTGTCAGTGATAATTATTGCAAACTATAGCTATGATGGGTAATTAAATAGTATAAGTTTGCTTTGTTGCGTAATTTTCCCTTGTTAGATTTGGAATTATTTAGTGGATTGATATTTGGGTCTGTAAATTGGAAGGAAATGGGCTTTGAAAATTTATTCAAGAATGTGGTCTATATAACTTAGGAACATAATCACATAAATTGCAATTTCGATCAAGTTCAAGCAATTAGTTGAATTCGGCCAAAATTAAAAGAAGATGAATTAATATAATTAATTAACAAGCTTCTTAATCTTAAGAAGATTAAATAATTAATTAATTGTAAACTAATTAACTCAAAAAAATAAAGTATAAATTAGCTAAACTAATTACCAAAGTATTTAGGTAAAACACAAAACCTTTTTTAGAACATTTTTGCGAATATTTATAAAAGTTAGTAATATTATATTATATATATCAATATATATATATTATATATATATATATATAGATATTAAAGCATAGAGTATTATACTTACAGATCCATATATAAAAAAGATTTCAAAGAGTAAAACGCAGACATATACTTAAGTGTAACTTTGAGAACGAAATCACTGCTTACCATACAGATACGCTCAATTAATACTTAATTAGCATTTGATAATCATCTCAGTGAAAAAATAAAAGAACTAGAACAACAAAAATTTAAAAATCTTAGTGGTAACAATAAAGAAACACAACTAAACAAAAACAACTTTTTAGTAACGATGAAAATACCTAATTACCTTAAGGAACAAGGAATAGATTTTAAATAAAAAATTAAACGAGTTAAAAATAACTCAAAGAAGAAATTATTAATACATTAATAATAAAATACAAGAACAAAGACGAGTTAGAATCAATAAAAGAAATGATTTCTTTCATGATGATTTCGTAGAATCATAACACCTAAAAGAAGCAATAAACTAATAGAAAAAAGATACCCTCCCATAGATAAAAGCATTTAATCCACCTCCAAAATCAGATCAATTATATCCAACAAATAATATACTAAGAGCACGTTATTACACTAAATCAATAAGATAGATAAAAACGTAAATAAATTAGAAAGTAAAATATAGATACAACCGGAATAGAAGAATTATATAAAAGCAAATAAAAATAGAAATTCTCCCCAAAAAGAAAAACTAATTAAAAACCAACAAATGGATTAATTTTTTCCACTAATCAAGCAGGAAAGATCAAGACCAGTTTACTTCACAAAAAGATATGATAAGCAATAATTTTCTAATCAAAAATATTAATAGAAGACAAAGGAAGAAATAATCAACAATTTCTAATAAATAATAGATACAGATAAAGATATACAAATCGTCCAACAAATCACTTAAATTTATTGAATCCAAAAGTTTATACAATACAAATTCAAAATCTCAACTATGTAACATTATAAGACGAACAAGTACTCAGTATTAGGAAAAAACTCTGTATCTCTACCACTCATAAACACTGAAATCTGTAAAGAAATAAAACATGTTAAAAAGATCTAATGCATATAGGATTATAGTAGAGAATTAATATTAACTCGAAAAACTTAGGAACAAAGACTTCTTACAATATATGATAATAGATGTTCATTCAACATAAACGGCAATATAGATTACCGATAGATATGACTATAATGGGAATTTTCCACATAAGCCAAGATTTATGATGACCTAAATAATTTGGAACCCAAATACAATAGGAATACAACTAAAGGATATGGAAAGAAATGCTCGTGGAAAGAACTTATTTAATGTGTGTAGGATTTTTTAGGAAAAATGACAGAAATATAACCACTAGATTTAACCTACAAATAAAAGATGTAGTAGAAGTAATGTAAACTAAGGGATAAAATTCAATAAACCTTAAAAATAATATCCTTAAGGAATATGCGGATTAACTGGAAATTATGAGATTTTAAAAGAAATTAATATCATATGCTCATTTATCTATACAAATTCTAAAGGAAACCTTCACTTATGATTTACAAATACAATTAAAATGAAGCTCAAAAAGACTTTGAAGAAGAATCGTCGTAGAAGAAATGCTTAGAAGGAATGAATATAGAAATAATATTAGAAAAAGAATTTGCGGGATATATTGGCTATAGAAAAATCTAAAGAACTAAGTAAAAACAATAACAATAGATTATTTACTGTAAGGATGTAACTTAAATACTTAAATTAGAACAAACAATATCACATTTAAAATATGTGAACAAAGAACGATAATACATGATCTAGATTAGAAAGATTTAGCAAGATAAATTAGAACAAAGTAATAATATAATGACCCAATACAAAATATGATATTGAAATATCTGAGTTAGATCTATACTAAGTCAAAAAGAACTTACTGGAAACAGCAAGTTCCAGTAGTCCCTTTCAAAGAACAAATGAACAAGGCAATACTGCACATAAGAGCAACAGGAATATACCACGAAAAGGGTATATAGACAAAAATACTCCAATACAGAAGTTAACCTATGAAAAGAATGCTATAGAGAACCAATAAGACTCCAAGAATGAGGAAGTACATGAAATTTTTTTAATATAGCATCCATGATCTCACAAAAATGGGAATTGAAGTAATGACGTATGGACCGGAATAGTAGTAGGCGATTTAATAAAAAACTATACAGAACTGATGCTGAAACTATGTAAAATACTTGAACCATCCTGAGGAGAATCAAACTAATCTATGGGAAGCTTATAAAGTAGAAATTCCCATCCGAATTTCAGTATTAGTATCGTTAGTACCTACCAATATAATTTTACAAATAAATACATACATTAATAACAGGAGAAGAGCCCAATAGTGGAGTTAGTAGCCTACAAAGAAATGCATTATAAACTAAATACTTAAGTATATGTAATTGGTATTATATAAAGAAATTTTTAATGATTTATTTCTCATATTGTACAATTAGTGGAAATGCCTTTGACCAATACTTCGGTAAAAATGATTTAACAAAATTACCAGGAGCTTTAGGAAAGAAATAGAAGACAGATGGACTAAAAGAGAAGGATAGCACAAATCCTCAATCAAAATCGTCAATAGGACTATAACCACATATAATGGAAATATTACAAGAAAATGTACTAATTTTACAAATACAAAAAGCAACTAAAGCAAATGAAATGAATTTCTGTAAAGACAATTAATATTACAACCCAAAATTATGAAAAAAATCATATAAGAAAGAAAAAGTACATAAAAGATATAATCCAGAAAACAATAAGAGATATAATACAAAAGGATATTTCTTAGAAATCTTCAGCAGGAAACCATATTTAAATAGAGACAGACATGGTTAGAAAATATAGAACGACAGACTTATAAAAAAGTAAAGTAAATGTTTTTTCCATGGTGGAAGTATAGAACATCTAGCAAATACTTGCCCCCAAAGGATATAATGGCTAGTACAGAATGCTCATTAGTATAAGAATTTAATGAGCATTATTTGTGGATGAATATAGTCAGATAATGAAAGCATCTACTCTATAGTAAGTATTAATATGGATGAGAAGAACCAAGAAAACAAGCTTCTTTCTTATTCGATAGGAGAAGACTGTATTATGAAATAGGAATAGACAATTTAAACATAGATGACATAAAAATTAATTTTATGAATTAATAAATGGGAACATAAATTTTGAAAAAGAACCACAGGATTAGATAGTAAATCCATTGAACTGGTGTAAATGGGTATCCAGTAAACTCAAAGGCTAAATGTAATCAATGCTTTATAGAATGGATGTATCAGTTGTATAGAACGCATTATGAGTCATAACTCAGAAAGAAAGCAGGTATATACAATGAACCTCTAATAACTTTAAAAGTATTAGTATTAGAAGCAAAAGTAAAAGAATTAGAAGAACGAATATAGATTAGAAAAAGGAAAAAATATTGACACAAAACACAACTAGATCATCAAGAATTAAAACTGATGACGAATCTATTACTTAATATGTAATGAGATAAAATTAAATACTTGTTAAAATATTTTGGCAACTTCAAATTGGAAAATATGAAATAGAGACTTTAATATTAATAGAGTCAGAGGTACCAGAACCCAAGTATTTAAATTAAAATGGTACCTCCAAATTAATACGACTTTATAAAACCACTTGCAGCTATGCAAATGGACGGAACACTTAACATATATAAATACTTACAAGATAAAGCACAATAAGTTTTTTAAATCTTGTTTCAAAATTCCTATAAACCTGCCTATAATGGATAAATATGGGGTAGAGATTTAGATATAAGATAGACTTGTGTTAGGACTAGATTTTATATCTATGCAATAAGGATGAATCTTTAATACCAAAGACTTACTTTTATGAAAAATATTTCTTGTTTATTTTTAAAACAATAAAATTAATACTAAAGTGCGATATAAATAAACTGTTTGTAGAATTGTGAAATAATTATAATCGTACTACAGCTGATATGTAAACATTATCTGAAAATATACGAGAGATAGATAAAGAAGATGAAATAGTTAATAAAAACTATGTTTTTAATAGAAATGGAAACAGAGTTATATAATTTTAAGACAGTAATTCAAAAAGGAGAAATCAAAATCAACAAGAGCTAGATAATATAATAACAAATTTAGATCCAATAGAAATATAGGAGAAAAGCCTTTAAAGTCTTGGAAAAATAATCATGAAGTTTGTAAGCTAGACATAATAAACCCCAAATAATATAATAAAAACAAGCTTCAATAGAGCTACAATCAGTATGCTAGAAGATTTTAGAATACAATTAAAGACTATTATAATTAGGAGTAAAAGAAATCTACTTCAAACATAGATAAACATCCATTTTATGGTCAGAAATCATAATGGAAATAATTAGAGGAAAAGCTAGACTGGTTTAATTACAAAAGACTCATGACCATACTAGAACAACGGATAAAATTACCCAATAAACAGAATTAATCAATAGAAATCGAAGGAAAAATAATTTTTAAGTAATTCGATTGTCAATCAGATCTGGCCAGATAAAAATGCATCCGCAGTATAGAATGAACCACTTTTAACTGCCCGGAAGAACATTTTGAATGGTTAGTCATGGCCATTTGGGCTAAAACAGCAACCTCCATTTTCCAAAAAGAAAAATGATAAAATTTTGGAGATATAAAGATTTGTTTTAGTATATTGATATATCCTAGTATTTTAAGTAAAAATATAGAAAACACTTAGGCATTACAAACAATGTTTTAGATTATTTGTTAATAATGGGATAATAATTAGCAAAAGAAACATAAAATTAGTAAACTATATAATTTTTTAGGAATTACTTTAGGAGAATGAACAGTTAACTACAACCTCATATATCTAAAAAAAAAAAGCTCTAGACATGCCAGAATAAAAAATTAAATAATCTAAAAGAGTTACAAAAATCCTTAGGTATAATTAATTATGCAAGACCTTTTATTAAAGAGTTGGGAAAAAATAGCCATGGGACCATTATACTCTAACTGGGACTAAGGACAAAGGAAATTTCAATATGAAAACATAAAATTAGTACAAAAGATAAAAGAAAAAATAAAATATTTCGATCTTAATATGCCACTAGAACAGACTATTTTAATAATAGACCCGATGAAAGTTTTGAAGGATTGGGTGGCAGTATTAAATATCTAACGCCACATAAAATATTTCTAAACAGGAAGAAAAAATAAAATTGTGCCT
Source organism: Solanum habrochaites (assembly GCA_027704765.1). Classification (NCBI taxonomy): domain Eukaryota; kingdom Viridiplantae; phylum Streptophyta; class Magnoliopsida; order Solanales; family Solanaceae; genus Solanum; species Solanum habrochaites. The sequence goes on from JAKWJA010002494.1 coordinate 33,484,551, forward strand.
ATCAAAGTGGGAAAATTCAAAGAAGGTTAATAAGCTAGTATAGATGTTGAAATTTAGCTTTAATATCTGTCTAATAGTTTTCGAATTTATGTCTAAATAAACCAGATACTAATAAGAACAGATTGTGAAGCTATGTAAAAATTTCATCAAAAATTAAGATAAACTATTAGTGGAAGAAGAATGGCTAAATTGTTTAGATACTATATCAATCTTATCATTCCTATATTTTTGAGCAATATCAAAGGAAATGATAAAATATGCAATCAATTAAGTAGATTACTAATCAAGATTAAAATTTGTAGAGAATGAGACCTCTACTACCAGACAAAGGTAAGAGGTTCAACCTTCAACCTCCAGGTTTTGCAGAACTCTTACAAACATTAATGTTAAGCTAATTTGCATTTTAAATCGCTAGATAAAATTGATGATGTTCGAATAGAAAGATTGCAATTGGACAACAAAATTTCATAGCATACAGCCTCCAACTGGACAGTTTAGACATTATCTAACTGTCATTAGACAAATAGCAACATGCCTTATAGACAAATATATGGATATCTTCATAATAAAAAAAGATACTAAATATGTAAATTGCAGTTTTGTTAAATGCTTTATGCTATAATTATTTTACTAGCAAAGAATAAAGAAAATAGATTTAAAAATCTTATGTATTAATTCATGGTAAACAAATTGTGTTTTTCAGACTATGCTAGAGGAAATTAAGGCCAAATTATTATATTTCTCCAGCTTCAGACCAAACCCAATAAACTCCACAATACAAACATCCAAAAAGACACATAGAAAATAATATTTTGTGACCATTGCTCTCCATGACCGAAGCATTCAAGAAGTCTAAATTTGAGAATGAAGCCTTAATCAAGAAAATGTAAGCTCCATAGAAGACTCCAAAGAATGGCATCAAAGGTAAGATCTAAACGAGATGTACAAACTCAGACGGATATACAAGGTTTTCCATCCCAAATACAAATGGGGAATGGAAAGAATGGGTGTGCCATTACCCACTGAATTCTAAGAAATCCATGTAATCGATAAGAATACAACTGTCCGGGTTCAAACATCGGTGGCCGGTAAAGAATTTCTCAAACCCGGATGGCCTGTCACTTTGCCAAAAAAGAAGTGAAAAAGATGAAAGTTCTCTTCCGAAGAAATTACCCCACTTTCATTTAACCAGACTATTAGACAAAAACTTAAAAAATCCCCAAACAATTAAAGATCTTAGAATCTCTTATAACCGCAAATTGTAGAAAAATTACTTAACAAAAACAAGAAAATATAAATAGATAAACCCGAGCCCAATTACAAATCCAGAGCAACATTCTATTCCAAGCCCAAATACTCTGATATTTCTCAGACTCAAGCTATTTTCTCAAGAAGACCAAATGATGATGACTCTGGAATAAAAAAAAGAGTTTTGATTCAATTGCATTACATAATTTAGACACTTAATATTATATATATATATTATTATTATTATTATAGTTTTAAAGATAATGCCTCTTTTTCAAAATGTGAGTCCAACTTTACTCACTACCAACACATGTGGAAAAACTGTTGGACGCGTCTTTACTTTAAAATAAAAATAATATTCATTAAAGATATAGAAGCATTGATAGACAGATATCAGCTAGCAAGGACAATACTGAAAGAAAAGGAACATTATTTCACGGACGATGGGCTCAGATTTTACCCGTCTGAGATTATAAGATTCCTTTTTCATTTGAAATCCGAAGTTTGAGTTCGAAGACTCCGATCAAAGCCCAGCATTATCAGACAAAGAAGAATAGACGGCGAAAAAAACAACAACAAAAACTCTCAAAAATCCTCAAACAACCTCTTTCCTCTCAAAATCAATCTTTGAGGATTGTAAAAAGTTTTTCAGTTCTTATTTTAAAGTTTTGTTTTAAGTAAAAGGTTGGAACTTTAGGGTTTCCGCGAAAGGGAAACTTCACTCTATTCTAAATAATATAAGTTTTTCATATGTAAGTTTCTAGTAAAAAAAAAAAAAAAAAAAGCTTCCATATATGTAAATTATGTGTGTTTAATTTTGTGAATTATTTGATAAATTCATGTAAATTATGAATATCATCATGAATCACTTTTCCTTAGTATATGGTTAGTCTCTTAGCCCTTAAAAGTCTCGATGGATTAACCTGTAAATTCCTAGGAGGACAATGTCAGGTTAAATGTTTCTAAGAAAAGAACTATGAATAACAAAATCCGGGGTGGGGTTAAGAGATTACCCTTAATAACACAGGCGAAGGGAAGAGATGAACAGGAAGAATAGTTCATGAATGACAGAGTCCATTAAAAAAAAGGAAAGTTTAAACTAGAACAATAAGATAACTATATAACCGAACAAAGAGATGAAGGAGTATTGAGTAGTGATTGTACAACCTTAAAATTTAAAAACATTAATCAAATTTCATTGAACAATTTCTTATTGAAACAAAAACATTTCTTATTGAAAGGTCAGCTTATTTATGTTTCAGAGCATAATCCTAAAAGAACCGTATATGAAAAGATTATTATTTTAAGAAAACATTTGCTTATAATAGAACATTGTTTTTATAATCTAAACCATTTACAATAGTAAAATTATATAAAAAATCCTAAAGTCCTTTATTTTACATAACCTTAAGATATCTTTTAACTTTACATAATAAAAAGTCTGTAAAAACCCTTAGAGAAACTCTAGGACAATCTCAACAACAAATTAGTGAAGAATTAAGCCAGGTAGAATTTGAAATAAGAGTAAAGAAAGAATTAAAATATAAAAATACCATATACTATAATTCGGTGGATAATATATGAGACTACCATATAGAAATACTAGAGAATATAAAAAAGTTAAAAAGAATTACAAGAGTTATTGTAAAAATTCGTATATACTTAAAAACCTAAAAACTACCAGCGTTAAAAAGGACATACTAATAATTATTATATATTTTTTCTTAGGCTAGAATCTTAGAACAAAATTATAGAACATCTTAGATCCAAGAAATATTTCAAATATCAAAATACGTTTATGATGAACTCTTCCATTATACTGGATTATAAGATTATAATTGGATAAATAGAATATATAGAAGACAATAAAATGTTACCAAGAATAAAAAAATCTATAGAAGCTTACACCTATATATAATTGAAAACGAATTTATTTAACAAACGATTTTTTTACTGTCGAAAAACTATAGACACAAAGAATATATACAGCGCTTTAACAATGGGAACTACAAGGACTTGAAGAAGAATAACATAACTTATGAAAGAATAAAATTTTTTTACGAATGGTATAAACACTCTACTTAGGATAAAAAATAACAACTAGTAAAAATAGCTTCATTAAAAGCATAGATCCTTAGACTTACAGATCCATATAGAAAAAGATTCAAAGAGTAAAACCAGACAATATAATTACAAGTGTACTGTAAACGGTAATCAACCTTTTTTTTAATGGACCCCCCTCCCCTGTCCATTTCATGAAATCTATTTTATTGTTCATCTCTTTCCCTTAGTCTTTGTTCTTAAGAGTACTCTTCTTTAAACCCCAATCCCCGGATTTGGTTATTCATAGTTCTTTCTTAGAACATTTAACCGGACATTGTCCTAGGAATTTACAGGTTAATCATCGATACTTTTAGAGTCTAAGAGACTGACCATATACGCAGTAAAAAATTGATTCATGATATCTTCATAATTTACATAATTTATCAAATGATAAAAAAATTAAACACATATTTACATATACGGTAAGTTTTACTAGAAAACTTTAAATATGAAAACTTACATTATTTAGAATAGAGTGAAGTTTCCCTTTCGGGAAACCCTAAAAGCTTCCAAACTTTTACTTAAAACAAACTTTAAAATAAAGAACTGAAAACTTTTCTACAATCTAAAAGATGATTTTAGAGAGGAAAGAGGTTGTTTTGAAGATTTTTGAGAGTTTTTGTTGTGGTTTTTTTTTTTTCGCCTTCTATATCTTTTTGTCTTGATAATGCTTGCTTTTATAGAGGTCTTCGGACTTCAAACTTCGGATTTCAAATGAAAAAGGAATCTTATCATCTCAGGCGGGTACACATCTTTGCCCCATCGTCACGTGAAGTAATGTTCCTTTTCCTTGCAATTTTGTTCCTTTATCTGATATACTGTCTATCATGCTTCTATTATCTCTTACCTGAATTATTATTTTTAATTTTTAAGTAAAGACACGTCCCACATTTTTCCACATCTGTGGTTAGTGAGTAAGTGGGACTCACCTTTTTAGACAAAGAGGCATTCTTTTTTAAACTATAAATCATATATGTATAATATATAATCATTTTAATTGTCTAAATTATGTAATTGCCCATTGAATCAAAACTCATTCCAGAGTCATCATCCTTTGGGTCTTTCAAAATTGCATTGAACTCTGAGAAATTCTCAGAGTGATTTGGGCTTGGAAAGAATGTTGTCTTGGGCTTTTGTATTGGGCTCCTCCTCGGGTTTATTATTTCTGTTTTTGTTTCAGTATTTTTTCTATGGTTGGGTTATAAAAAGAATATTCTTAGATCTTTATTTTTTTGGGCTTTTTATTTTTTTGTCTAAGAGATCTGGTTAAGGTGAAAGTGGTAAATCTCTTCTGAAAGAGGAACCTTCATCTTTTTCTTCACTTTTTGGCACAGTGACAGCCATTAACGGGTTTGAGAAGTCTTTACCCGGCCACCGGTTGCCGACTAGCTGTATCTTCATCCGTCCAGTGGATTTCTAGCATTCATTGGGAATGCACACCCTCTCACCATTTTTATTTGGGTTGAATCTAAAACTTCTATCCAGTCTGAAAAACACCATTTGTGTTTACCATGAATTACTACGATATTTAAATCTATTTTTGTTTATTTTGCTAGTAAATAAGATCCTAAAGCGTTAAAACTTGCAATTACATATTTAGTATCTTTTTTTATTATAGCTACCATATATTGTCTATAAGGCATGTTTGTTGTTCTTGTCAATTGACAGTTAGATAAATGTCTAAATTCCGTTGGACGGCTCGTATGCTCTTATTTTTTGTTCAAACTGCAATCTTTCTATTCTACCTCATCAATTTTATCTAGCGTTTTAAAATGCACATTAGCTAACATTGTCCTGTGTATGACCTGTTAGTCGTTTTAGAAGCAGTAGAGTTTATTTTTTGGTATTAACGTCCGGGTCACGGATTGCCACGACGGACCGTCATGGGCGCGACGGACCGTCGAGGGTGTCTCGTTCCAAAACACTAGATCCTGAGAATTTGATTACTGAGATCGCTCTATGATGTCACGACAGGACTGCCCGTTCGCAGCATGACGGGCCGTCACACAATACTCTGTAATGAATTTATTCTCCTCCACTCCTTGCGAACTCTCGGACGGACCGTCACAGTCCGTGATGACTGTCACCGGCTGCGTAACCCTGACTGGGGTCGGTTTTCTGTAAAATGTTTTAAGAGGCATTTTGGACTATTCCCTTTGTATAATTAAAGTTAGTGGTTTAAGGTTAATAATTCATACTTATTACTTGGGGGGATTAAAAGACAAACCTTGGAAAACGGTGGGTTACTTTTACCATCTTTTATACTTAATTATATGATTATTTAGGGTAAATGAGAAGGGTTTTGAATAATGAAAAAGAAATAACAGAGAGAAAAAAAGAGAAAAAAAAGAAACGATCGAAGAGGGAGAAAAACGAGAAGAAAGCAAAGCCTTTGAGGAATAACTTGCTTTGATGCACGAATTCTTCGGTGGAGGTAGGTTATGGTTTTTGTATTCATAGTAAACTCTTAATAGCGATTATATGTATTGGGTAGTATTGTAAAGGTCTCGTATAATTCTTATTGTTGTTCATCGCATGATGTGATATACTAGTTTGTGATGAATTATGCTGATGAGACCGTTCATCTCACCCTTAAAAACCTTTTGTTAATGAGGATGCCCTTGGTATAAAATTAGGGCTTTAGGAACTAACGAATACGGTTAGTGATCGGGTGTCACGTTCCGATCAACCAGTATAGTAGTAATGTCACGACCCAATCGGATCGCGATTGGCATCCCCACACTTAGCCTTCTATGTAGCGAACCAACCAATCTAAACCGTAACATTTCAATTTAATAACAACAGAAAGTAATGCGGAAGACATTAAATCCATTAATAAAACGATTTCAATAACTTCTAAACTTCGACATCTATTATTAATCCCCAAATCTGGAAGTCATCATCACAAGACATCTATATCAAATTACTAAACTAAGAGTTATCTAAGAATACATAAACAAAGCTAGTCATGCCGGAACTCAAGGATTCAGACATGAGAATAAGATCCAGTCCACGCTAGAAAGTCCACTTTACTCACCCTGAAAACCGGTTGTTAATGAAGACTGGCTAGGTTGCGGTTTGAGTTGAAGACGACTGTACGTTTGGCTTTGCACTCCACAATAACAAAGAAGAAACATAAAAGTAGGGAGTCCGTACCCACACAATACTGATTAGGTCTCATCGGCCAATCAAAATAGAAAACAGTATATATCAAGTACATCATAAAATCAACTAAGATCCTTAGCATGCAAGCATTTACAATTACCATAATCCTTGGTTACACACCAAGCACACAATGAGGACATCACGCCTCCTCATACATACTCATTTGGGAATTAGGTCATTAGATTTAGTATATTAACATCTTTCAAGATTCATTATATTATTTACTCTCGTGTCGTACGGACACTTCCGCTCGCTCATTTCTATCCGGTACCAGGAACGTGGCAAACCCGATCCTTAACTATCCTGGTGTCGGACGTGGACACTCCCGATCCCTCTATTCTATCCTGGTACCGGAACGTGGTCACCCATCCATAATCTATCCTGTTGTCGGAACGTGACAAACCCGATCCCCTAATCTCACTACTTTCGTTCATAAGCCTTCTTTTAACATCCCAGGCATTATCATTAACACAGTAGATTAGGGGTTTCTTCAAGATTTAAAAGATTCAATGGCTTCATCATGCTTTATTTTATCTAAATCATATACTATATAATATATAAAATCAATCATGATACACACATTTAAGCATATGAAGACTTAATAATACTACCCAACACATCTCATTCGCTATTAAGAGTTTAACTACGATAGTGTGAAAACCAAAACCTACTCCACCGCAGAGAGTGTTCAGTCATAATTTCCCAGCCTTGTGTTTTCCTCTTCTCGTTCCGACTGCTCCCTCTTTCTCCTTCGTTCGATCCTCTCTCTCTCTTGTTGTTCTTTTTTATTTTCTTACTTATTCACCCTCTTTCAAGAAAAAAAGAAAAAAGATTTTAACCCGAATTATCATTAATTAATTTTTAAAAGATGGCACTATAATCCACTAAGTAACTTCAGGTTACCTTTTTATCCTCAAGTAATTAGACTTATTAACATTAACCCTTACTTTATAATTAAGCAGGGGAAATTTCAAAACGCCCCTTAAATTATTTAATCAAAATCCGACCCCGCCTTTGATTACGCATCCCTTGACGGGCCGTCGTGCCTGCGACGTTCGTCCTGCTGTCCGTGCGCATAGGAGGTCAGAGACTTGTGATTTTAGTAAAAAGTCGTGACGGGCCGTCGTGCCTGAGACGGTCCGTCCTGCCGATTTCGTCGTGGCTTCAGAGCGTCGATTTTCAGTATCCAATTTCAGAATTTCCAAGTTCATGGGACGAGACCCCCTCCACGACGGTCCGTCGTGACCCATGACTGTCCCGTCGTGGCAATCCGTGTGCCTCTACCAGTTTTTCCCAGAAATAAATCTGCTGCTCAAAACGACTAAACAGGCGTTACAATAGATACCAATTTACCCATCGTTCGTTCCTCGAACGATCACGCGAATAAAAACAAGAGTGAAAGGAAGTACCTGAGTCTGTAACAGATGTGGGTACTTTTTGCATATCTGCCTCCTTCTCCCAGTAGCTTCTTCAACCGGTCGTTCTTCCATTGCACCTTGTGATGCATCTCCCTTGCCTCAACTTGCGAACTCTCTATCTAAATAGCAACAGGGCTCTTTCCTCTTCCTCATAAGACCAATTCTCATCAAGCAAATTGAATCCCAACGGATAAGGTAGTTTTCATCCCCATGGTATCTTTTCAACATCGCCACGATGGATCGATGCATCTCCGGACACCCCTGGCGGCACGGCTAGCTCCGAGCCACCTCCCCTACTCCCTTAAGTCTTCAAAGGCACCATGTACCAATTGGCTAGCTTTGCCTCTTTTACCCAAAACCGCATCACCATCACCCCAACCCTTTCATTCGGCACAACTTCACAAGACTTGTTCACCCTCCATGAACTCTAAGTCTCTAACCTTTCGATCTTCATATTCTTTTTTCTATTTGCGCGCTAGAAGCTTTCTTGAATGGACTTCACTTTCTTCTCTAATATCGAATCCCTCAAAAGATCAGTACCCAAGGCCTACCTCTAATGCATCAAACAACCAATGGGGACCTACATCCCTACCATGACCGTGCTTCAAATGGAGCCTGTCATACTACTCGAGTGATAGCTATTATTGTTAATGAAAACTAACTCCGCTAAGTGGTAAGAGTTATCCAATGACCACCAAATTCTATCACACAGTATTCGCACAAGGCATATCCTCCAACACTTGAATCGTTCGCTCCTCAGACTGACACTCGGTCTGAGGATGGACGCGGTACTAAGGTCCAACCTAGTACCCAATTCCGCATGCAATGTTTCCAAACTTAGAAGTAAACTGCTTACCTCTACTGATATTGATGGATAGTGGAACCCCATGCACCCGAAAAATCTCTGAGATGTAAAGTTTGGCCTCTTCTCTGCATTGTAGTCACCTTGACCGGAATGAATGAGCAGACTTAGTTCAACCTATCCACAATCACCCAATAGATCAACTTACCCAATGTCTTTGAGACCACCACTATTCATGCAATTCGCTCCCACTTGTCATCAAGGGAATGGCATTCTCTGAAGTGTTCCCCGGGCTCTGGTTCATACTTTACTTGTTGACAATTTGGACATTTGGCAACCAACTCAACATGTCGCGCTTTATGCTACTCCCCGAAAAGTGGTTGCTTTAGGTCAAGTACATCTGGTTGCAACCCAGATATCGCATACCTTGAACTATGAGCCTCTGTCAGAATAGTGTTGTCAAATTATCGAAGCGGGGTACACATACCCTTCCCTTAATCCTCACAACAACCTTCCTCATCGTTGTCGCTTCTTTAAGCCCTCTCCTTGCAACACTTTATCTCGGATCCGGATCAATTTTTTCATCATTAACCTCGTGCTTTCCCTTCATCTTGTCAATAAGGAAGACTGCCTCCACACAACTAAAAAAATCCCCTCCCTTCTGCTTCTCATTTACTTCTAAACCCATAAAGTCATTAGACAGAGTCTGAACCTCCCCTATCCAAGGGCGTCTTCGTAAGCTTGTCAAGTTAGCTAGACTTCCCATGCTTCCCGCCTTTCTACTGAAAGCAACCGCTACAACATTCTCCTTCCCCGGAGATAAAACAACAAAATCAAAAAAAAAGTGATGTCGTATCCTTCAGTGTTCCATCATCTCCTCTGTCTCAATTTCAAATCCTTCTGAGTAAAGAACATATACGTAGGCTAACGAGATCCTTATAGACCTCCCACACTTAACCCCATATAAATTAGTTCCCTTGCTTTAATGGCAACCCTACCGCGGCCAATTATTCCAAATCATGAGTTTTGGATAGTTAACGTTCACTGCACTTTTAAATTGTCTGGACGCATAAGCAATCACATTCTTCTCTTGCATTAGCATTCACCCAACTGCAAAAAAAACCCAAACCCAATAGGATGCATCACAATAGACACATGAAATCTTTAACCTCCACTGGCAAGGTGAGAATTGGTGCAGTGGTCAACAGAGTCTTGAGTCTCTGAAGCCTTTCTCTACACTCATCCCAGCCCTTTCTACCTATCAAATGGGAACATTTGCTTAGTCAAGTTCGTCAGTTGGAACACTAGAAAGAAATCCTTGACAAAATCGACGGTGGAACTGGCTAAACCAACAAAGCTCTCTTATTTCAGACCAGAGTAGTCTACACCAACCCATTCGTCCTACTTCGATCTTAGAAGGATCCACCATCACCCCCATCCTTGAAACCAACAGTGCCCCAACGAGGACACTGCATCGAGCAAACCACACTTAGAGAACTGGCATAAAAGCTTTTCTCCCAACATTTCCAACACATTTTCAATGCCCTCTGTTCCTCTCTCTTACTCTTGATGTAATATCAGATATCATCAATAATACGATCACAAAGAGATCAAAATAATGGCTTAAAAACCATTCATCAAAACTCATGAACGCAGCAGGGGCATTCGTAAAACCAAATAGACTCACTACAAATTTCGTATGCCCATACCTGTTCTAAAAGCAGTTCTTTGCACATCTCCGTTCACGTGATTTCTAATTGATGATAACCGGATCCTCAATTCAATCTTAGAAATACTACAACCTTGTAACTGATCGAACAAGTCATCAATGGCGAGGAAGGATACTTGTTCTTTATTGGTCACCCTTGTTCACTGCCCGTTGCCCTCCTATGCCACATCCGAAAACTCCCATCCTTCTTCTTCACAAGACAAACCGGAGCCCCAGGAGCATGCAATTGTCTAATTAAGGCCTTTGCTCAACAACTCTTAAGTTGGCTTTAAACCCTCTAACTCCGCGGGAGACCATTCTATTAGGGTGTATAGAATGTGGCGAGTACCCCGGTTCAAAAATATCAATACAGAAGTCATATCCCTATCTTGTGGCATACCAGAAGATCTGTTCAGGGAACACATCAAGAACACCACTACGGAGGCCACCGAAACCGACTCATGCTGAAGGCTTGGGTAGTGTCATCCTTGAGTGTGCCAAGAAGGCTAAAACACCCCTTTACTACCATTTCTTAGCACGAAGAAAGGAGATGAACGCACGGATTGGAAGTGTAGTCACGCCTCCCACACTCAACGTCTGTCCCAGGCTTGGCTAACGTCACCCGTTTTAGTCATTACAAATCAAGATCGCAAATTGCGGAAGAAAGCACGTCATATCCCAATTACATCAAATCACCATTTCTAAATAACCAATCTACTAATAGGGTTGCTTCCCAACAAATTTCACCCAACGAGACTATATACCTTTTTCTACTACCACAGACTCCCCACCGGATATCGAAACACGAATAGGCATATCAAGTAATTCACAAGTAAATTTAGACAGAGCAAATGATGAGATACATAAGAAAATGTAGATCCACGTCAAACGAATACAGAAGCCATGCAATCACAGCACAACCAGAAGATTACCGGTTGATGACAGTCATCAAATGTGCTCCGCCTCCCGATCTTCCCAGGAGAAAGCATAACTGGATGGCCCCATTACTTGTCTGTCCATTTCCCCTACACATGGTTTGTGTTTGTAGGTGGCCCAGTTTGCCCCTCACCCGGCCGTGTGGTGACCACCATTACCCTCGGCCACCACGTCTCAAGATAAAACGGCCTCTACCCATGACCACCTCTGGCCTTCTAGCTAGTGGGGTTGCTATAACTCAATTTTGGACAATACCTCTTGATATGCCCAGTCTTCCCCACACCCATATAAACCTCTGGATTCAAGCATAGGTTCCTCTCAGAGAAGTGGTTGGCTTGGTCTGAGGTGGAGCCTCCTCAACTCATGTCCTGTAGTGAAGACTGAATGGGTCGAACTGAGTAACCTCCGGAACCCTGTCCTCTACGAGTAAGAACCATTAACACCTCACCTCCCCTTTCAAAACCTCTTTGTGTCGATGCCATGTGGATCCAATCTGGCTTCACTCCTTCCCCTCTACCACGAAGTCTAACCTCACTTCTTGAAAAGATTTCGCTTAGTGCCGCTACTTGTAAAGCTGAAATTCGCAACTCTGACTCAACCCCTTCCAAAAACGCGATCCGCTCTTGTGGACTGAAAAAGTTGGCGTTGGGTATCTGGATAGTTGCACGAAACTTATCCTCATATCATTGACCGACCTCCTACCTTGCTCTAGGCTCAAGAACTCATCCCTTTTCCTACCTCAAAGTCCAGGGATATACTTCTCTCATCATAACAAGCTAGAGAATGAGGCCGCAAGTTCCCATGGTTGGTGGCCTCGTGTTTGTTGACACCAACATGTGACCCCACACACATTTTTGGCGTCCCTGAAACTGATAACTCACACGACTCAACACCAAGCCGTTCACTATACCCATCTTGTTAGTAGCTCGATGACAGTCAACCATGAAATCGTAACATCCTCTATCTGTTCACCTTGAAGTGACTGGTTTCAATTTCAAGAACTTACTGAAAAGTTCATGCTGATCGTTTGCATTTATAGGCCCGTAGTCAGGCGTGGAAGACTGCCTAATGGCCCAATGGGCATCCTATAACGAGGGGCCATAGTGGCTGCAATGTTGTACCTCTCACCACCGGAGTTTTGGTGCGAGAAACACTGGGTGCCTGACCCTATCAGACAACCCCTAAGATAAGGCGTAGAACCTATTGATCATCTCTCTTGGGTAGGTTGGGTGGCATTTCCTCATTCCTGTACTTTTCTCATTCCTCCCATCCTCCCCTTCTTATTACTTCCTCAGTCGCTGGAGGAGTCACCGCCCTAGTAACTAGTATGGGCTAGGTGCTCGTCCTCTCCCCTAGAGACCCTCCCAGACCTCTACACCACGGCCTCTTGCGTTGTTCTTCCTCGAGCACCCCCAGCGGCGCTCAGACGCACCTGTTCCACCCGTGCTGCGTCTTGGCGGTAGTCGTTGCTCTAGTTTCTAAAACCATCTGTGAATAGAGTGAGAATGGTCAGATACCATTTGTATCACCTAATAACACTTGGATCAAGTAAGCACGTAAAGAAAGAAAGAAAGAAATGGGAATTTTCCTAAAGTCTTTATAGCCTCTTCAAGGAGAAGTAAAGGCTTCCCCCTAACCGTTCCTTAAGACTCTACTAGACCTGTTTCTTGTGTGATGAGACCAACTACCTAATGCTTTGAAACCAGTTTTGTCACGACCCAATCATGTCGCGACTGGCACCCACACTTATCCTTCCTACTGTGAAGCGAACCAACCAACTAAACCTTAACATTTCAATGTAATAACAACAGAAAGTATTGCGGAGACTTAACATTCATTAATAAAACTCGATTCAATAACTTCTAAAATTCGACATTCTATTATTATCCCCAAAAAGCGTGGAAGTCCATCTCCAAGAACATCTATGATCAAATTACTAAACTAAGAGTATTCTAAGAACTAAAATAAACAAAAGCTGAGTCCTGGCCGGAACTTCAAGCATCAAGACATGAGGAAAAGATCCTCCAAGCTAGAAGCTTGTTAGCTCACCCTGAACATCCGGTGGTAATGAAGACTGGCTAAGTTGCCGGTTTGAGTTGAAGGACACGGTAGCTTTGCTGCACTCCACAATAGACAAGAAGAAAACATAAATAGGAGTCAGTAAGAACACAAGTACTGAGTAGGTATCATCCGGCCAACTCAAAATAGAAAACAGTATATATCAAGTAACATCATAAAATCAACTAATACCTTACATGCACATTGTACTTACCATAATCCTCCTTGGTTACACCCAACACATCAAATGAGGACTCAGCCTCCTCAATCATACTCATTTGGGATTAGTTCATTAGATTGAGTATATTAACATCGTTCAAGATTCATTATATTATTTACTCTCGTGTCGGTACGTGCAACACTCCGCCTCCTCTATTCTATCCTGGTACCCACGACTGGATTGGCACCCTATCCTAATATACTATCCTGGTGTCGCGAACGTTACACTCTTCCGATCCTCAAATTCTATCCCTGTACCGAACGTGGCAACCCGATCCTATACTATCCGGTGTCGGAACGTGACACCCCACGATCCCGCTAATCTCATACTTTCGTTCATTAGCCTTCTTTTATAACCAAGTCGATTATCATTACACAAGTAGTTAGGGTTTCTTCGATTTAGATTACATAGTCTTCATCATGCTTATTTTATCTAAATATATATATATATAAAATCAATCATGCATACAACATTTAAGCATATAGAGACTTAATAATACTACCCAACACATATCAGTCGCTATTAAGTATTTACTACTAATAGTGTGAAAACCATAACCTACCTCCACCGTAAGACAGTGATCAAGCAAGAATGTCCCAACGCCTTGTGTTTTGCCTCTTCTCGTTTGATTCTCCCTCTCTCCCCCTCTCTCTCATCGTTTCGATCCTCTCTCATCTCTCCTGTCTTTTTTTCTTTTTCTTATTCAAACCCTCTTGTCTTTTACCTAATTATCATATAATAAGTTTTTAAAATATGCACGAATAAATCCCCTATTAACTTAAGGTTAGCCAGTTCTTTTAATTCCCTAAGTAATTAGACTTATTAACATTAACCTTACTTTATAATTAAAGCCGGACAAGGTCCAAAAACGCCCTTAAATTATTTAATCAGAAATCCCGACCCTCCGACCGCCTGGGATTACCAGGCCCGTGCGCCGTCATGCCCTGCGACGGTCCGTCCTGCTATCTGTCGCACAGGGTCAAGACTGATTTTTAGTAAAAAGTCCCTGTGACGGGCCGTCGTGCCTGAACGGTCCGTCGTGCTGGACGTCCGTCCTGCCATTTCGTCATGGCGTTTCAAAGAGTCGATTTTCATAACCCAATTTCAAATTTCAGATTCAATGGGCCGAACCTGTCCCCCCCCCCCCCTTACGACGATCCGTCGTGACATAAGCTGTCCGTCTTCATCGTTGCCTCTGCCAGTTTTCCCAGAAATAAAATCTGCTGCTCAAAACGACTAAACCGGGTTTACATAGTAGTGGATCGTGTGTCACATTCCGCACCAAGGATAGTAGTAGTGGATCGCGGTGTCACGTTCGCCACGCAGTGATCGTGATTATTGGATCGGGTGTCACGTTCCCACACCAGGCATAGTAAGTATCGGGTTGTCACTTCTCACACCAGATAGTAGAGTGATCGTGGTGTCACGTTCCGCACCAGGATAGTAAAAAAAAGATGAATCTTGTAATATGTTAATATACTCAATATATGAACCTGTTTCCCCAAATGAGTATGGTGTGGAGGCTTGAGTCCTCATAGATGTTTCTTGTGTTATGGCAAAAGGGTTTACTGGTAAATGTTGTTTGTCACCTGTTAAGAATATTATAATAGTTTGATTTTATGTTATTATAATTAAATAATATGTTTTTTCTATTTTGAGTTGGCCGATGAATACCTTACTCATTACTTGGTTTTGTACTGACCCCTACTTGTATGTTTCTTTTCTGTTATTGGAGTGTCAGCAACCGTGCCATCGTCTTCAACGCAACCGCAACTCCTGCCAGTCTTCATCACACGTCATCTCTCATGGGTGAGTTATTGCTTCGTATCTGGACTTGAATCTTCTTCTCAAGTCTGATGCTTGAAAGTTCTGGCATGGACTAGCTGTTGTTTTATTTTAGCTTCCCCTCGAATTACTCTAGATGTAGTAATTTGAAGATATGTTCTGTTGGTGATGACTTCTAGGTTTTGGGGATAGTATTGATAAATTTTTAGAATGTAATTTAATTAATGTTTCGTTATGAGTTTTTAAGTCTTCCGCATTATTTTTTTGTTTATTCTGGGTGAAATGTTGGTGGATTAGATTGGTTGGTTTTCGCTCAATAGGAGAGTACATGGTGGGTGCCGAGCTCGCGGCTCATTTTGGATCGTACAAACTTGGTTATCAGAGCATTAGGTTCGTTGGTCCTCATCACACAAACGAGTCTCGTAGAGTCTTAAGGAACGGTAGGGGGGACTCCTTTACTTTCTTTGAGAGGCTATTGGACTTTAGGAAAATTTAATTCTTTCTTTCTTTCGTGCTATTACTTGGATCCAAGTGTATCTAGGTGATACAATGGGGTATCTGACCATCTTTCACTCTATTTCGCAGTGGTTAGACTAGAGCAAGCACTGCCTGCCAACACCAGCACCCCCGGCAAGACCAAGATTCCGTCTTGAGCCAGCCACTGGGGCTGTACTCAAAGAGGAGCAGTGGCAGGGGGGAAGGTCGTGTAGGGTCGCGGGAGGACGTCTCTAGAGGAAGAGGACAAGCACCTGGCCCATCTAGTACTATGGCGGGTGACTCCTCCACCGACTGAGGAAGTAGTATAGTAGGGTGAGGAAGGGGAGAATGAGCAAGGTGCAGAATGAGGAAATTTCCACCCCAACCTCCCCAGAAGATTGATTAATCCGGTTTTTCTTGCTTATCTTAGCGGGTTATCATCCCGCCAGGCACCTCCAGTGTTTTCTTGCACCAGCCCTCAGGTTTCCGGGGTAAATCATGCAGCTGGCTGTGGCTCCCCCGCATCGATGCCTCATTGGAAATAGCACTGTTTCCTCTCCTCCTCGTTTGCTACAGGCCTTAATGACAGTGTCAGCACGAACTTTTCAGTACGTTCTTGAAATTGAACCTCCAGTCTCAGGTCTGAAATCTGAGGCATGCCTATGAGTTTCTGTCGATGGTTCATGACTACTACCCAAGCTTGGATAGTAGAAAACGTTGGCGTCGAATTGTGACTATCAATTTCAGGGGAACGCCAAAATGTGTGGGCCGATCGTATGTTGAGTGTCAACCAGCACAAGCACCACCTATGACTTGGGCATCATTCTCTATTCTTTTTTATGGATGAAGTATATACCTCGGACTTTGGAGGGATAGGAGGAGAGATGGTTTCCTGACCCTAGAGCAAGGCAGGATGGTCGGTCACTGCGTATAAGCTAAGGTTCGTGCATTATCTAGTAATGCCACCCCAGCTTTGCTTCAGTCCACAAGAGCGGATTCGCCGTTTTGTGAACTGATTGATGTCAAGATTTCAGATTCCCCCTACATGTATCTACAGCAAGCAAAATCCTTTCAGGAAGTGAGCTTTTGATAGAGGTGGAGGGAGTGAAGCAGATGACTTCAGACCATGTCATCAAAAGCAACTAATAAGTTTCGTAAGGGAGCAGTTTAGTGGTTCTTATCCAAGGGCAGATTTCAGGGAGGTATCCAGCCCGACCTATAATTCTTCACTACAGGTTGTGCTGGGGTCCACCGCAGACCGTCAACATTTTTCCTCTGATTTTGGAGGTTATCCCCCAGACTCTGTCATTCTCACATAGACCTATGCTTGAACCCAGAGCGTCTTTATGGATGTGGGGAATTGGGACATATTAAGATATATTGTCGCAACACAGAGTTCTCAGACCCCCAATACAGAGGGTAGATGTGGCGTCGGAAGGTCCCGCCATTCTGAGGACGTGGTGTTCAAGTAATGGTGGTCACCAAACAACCGGGGTGGCGGCAAGCCGAACGACTGCAGCCAACATGGTAGGGCGCACGGGCAGACAGGTGATAGGGCCCATTGTTCCGCTTTCCCTGGGCGTTCGGAAGCGGAGACATCAGATGCTGTTATCACAGTATCTTTGTTGGTTTGTGATTGCCATGGCTCTGTATTATTGATCTGGCTCCACATTTTCATATGTAATCTTCCGCCTTTGGCTACTGGCCTTATTTAAATTGTTAATTTCTTGACGTGCCTATTCGTGTTTCGACTCCGGTGGGTGAGTCTGTGATAGTTGAAAGGTATATAGGTCTTGTCTGTTGCTTTCGTGGGTAGCAATACCCATGGATAACTTGGTTATTTAGAATGGTGATTTCGATGTAAATTCTGGGTATGACTTGGCTTTCCCACATTTGGCATCTTAGATTGTAATGCTAAAACTGTAACGTTGTTACCAAGCCTGGGACAGATCCTTTACTTGTGGGCGGGTGACTTACACTTCACGCCAGTTGTATCATCTCCTTTCTTCGTGCTAAGAGAAATGGCTATAAAGGGCGGGTTGTTTAAGCTTTTCTTGGCACACCTCCAGGATGATACTACCAAGTACCTTCAATTAAGAGTCTGTTTCACAGAGTCCACACGTGGTTTTCTGGATGTGTTTCCTGCAGACCTTCCTTGTATGCCACAGATAGAGATATTGATTTTTGCATTGATCTAGAGCCGGGTAAAACCGCCCATTTCCATACCGCCCTTATAGGATCGCTCCCGCTTGATTAAGAGAGTTAAAGTCCCAACGTCAAGAGTGTTCGGGAAAGGCTTTATTTAGACCAAGTGCCATACCCTTGGGGTGCTCCGTTTTATTTTTGTGAAGAAGAAGATGGGAAGTTTTTCGGATGTGCATAGACTACAGGCACTGCATAAGTTAACTGTTAAGAACAAGTGATGCCTCTTCCGCCACATAGATGAATTTGTTCGCCCAGTTAACAGGTGCTTGTACCTTCTCAAAAATCGACTTGAATCTGGTTACCATCATTGAAAATACGGGCAGCAGATGTGCCAAAGACTGCTTTTCGACCAGTATTGGCATATGAATTCTAGTAAGGTCTTTTGGACTTAACGAATGCCCCCCTGCTTTTCATTGGCTTGATGAATAGAATTTTTTCAGCCATATCTGGATTCTTTGTCATTGTGTTTTATTGATGGATATACTGGTATACTCAAAGAGGAGGAAAGAACTGAAGGAGCACTTGAGAAGGGTTTGGAAATGTTGATGAAGAAAAAGCTTTATGCCAAATTCTCTAAGTGTGAGTTTTTTGCTGATTCAGTGGTCCTTCTTATGGCAGTGGTGCTAAGGATAGAGTGATGGTTGGATCCCTTCCAAGATTGAATCATTGAAGAATTGGGTAAGACCTTACTAAAATGTTACAGAGGTAGGAGCTCCGTTGGTTTTAGCTAGCTAACTACCGTCGATTTGTCAAGGGATTCTCTTCCGTTGCTCCTCGACTGCACTTTGAACTAAGCAGAGTGTTCCATTTGTAATGTCGGGAGGGACGATGTGAAGCAAGTTTCAGCAAACTCAAGACCTTGTTGCGTACTGCACCATTCTTACCCTGCCAGTAAGGTAAGATTTCTTGTTTATTATGATGCAATCCTATCTTGGTTTGGTGCAGTCTTTTGCAAGAGAAGAATGTAAGTGCTTATGCCTCGAGGCAATTAAAATGGCATGAACGTAATTATTCCGACCAACGGTTTGGAGTTGGCTGGCAGGTGTTGCATTAAAGCAGCAATGGGAGAACATTATCTATATGGGGGTTAAATGTGAAGCTATACGGCATCATCGTAGTTTACAGTATGTCTTTACTCAGAAAGAATTTGAATTTTGAGAACAGAGGATAATGGATGGAACTACTGAAGGACTATGATATCACTATCTTTGTATCACAGGAAACAGCTAATGTTGTAGTCAGAGTGCTTTAAGAGAAAGGCAGGGAGCATGGGAAGTCTAGCCCATTGCATGTTTCTAGACGCCCTTGGCTTAGAGAGGTCAGACTTTGGCTAATGACTAACATTATGGGCTTAGAAGTAAACATGATAAGGGAGGATTTTTTGGCCCGTGTGGAGGCAATATCTTCCTTCTAATAAGATAAAGGAACGCCAGTTTACCCGACGAGAAACTAATCTGGATCCGAGATAAGGTGTTGCAGGAGAGGCTAAAGAAGCAAACTCGATGATGAAGTTGTTTTGAGAATTAAGGGAGGGTATGTGTACCCCGTGTCGATGATTTGATCAAACCTATTCTTTACGAGTCTCATAGTTCAGGTATTCTATACATCCTGGTGCAACCAAGATGTAATCGTGATTAGAACATTTTGGTGAGTAGGATGAACGTGACATTGTGTTGATTTGTTGCTCATCCTAATTGTCAGCAGGTCAAGTATGACACCAGAGGCCCGGAGGGACCTTCAGAGAATGCCCATTCCGCAATGGAAGTGGAGAGAATTTGCAATGGACTTCGATGGTTGGGTCTTCCAAAGACAATGGGTACGTATGACGGCATTTGGTACTTGTTTGACAGATTACTAATCTGCTCATTTCATTCCCGTCAAGGTGACTTATAATGCAGAGAAAGTTAGCAAAACTTTTACATCTCAGAAATGTTTTCATTGCATGAGTTCAACTTTCCATTATATCAATAGAGGTCCGCCGTTTACCGTCTTGTTTTGGAAAACATGCATGCCGATTAGGTACTAGGTTGTTGGATGCTTAGTACCTTGCCGGGAGAGGCGGGGGAAGGGATACATTTACGCCTCCGACCGATGGTCATCTTGCGAAAACGATTACGGTTTTTGAAGATCTGTTTCCGTGCTTTGTGATAGAATTTGGTTGTCATTGTGATGACTTCTTACCCTTAGCAGAGTTCTCATACAACAATGCTATACTCAAGTATGATATGGCCCCATTTGAGGCACTGTATTCGAGAGAGATGTAGGTCTCCCTTAGGGTTGTTTGATGCATTTGAGTTAACTTGGGTACTTGACCTTCTGAGGGAATCGTTAGATAAGTGAAATGCCTTCAAGAAAAGCTTTTAGGCGGATCAAAGTAGGCATAAGAATAATGCATATCGAAAGGTTCGAGACTTTTGGATTTTATGGAGGTGAACAAGTCTTACTAAGGTTTTCATTTCACCATGAAAGGGGTTGATGCTGTTGGTAAAAGAGTTAAGTTAGCCCAAGTTATATTTGGCCATTTGTAGTACTTAAACGATTAAGGAGAGTAGCGATGATTAGCCTTACCTCCAGTACTGTCAGTGGTACACAACCCGGTATTACCATGTCTCTATGCTGAAAAGTACCATGGGGATGCAAAATACATTATATTCTTTGGGATTCAGTTCTTCTTGATGAGAATTTAGCCTATAAGGAGGAGCCTGTTTGCCATTCAAAATGGAAGAATCGACCATTAAGAGTCCACTGGTAGAAGGAGCTGATATGCAGACAAATACCCGCACCTGTTTACATTCAGGTACTCCTTGTTCTCGCCCTTGTTTTTCCTTCTGTGATCTTCGAGGACGAACGATGGGTAAATTGTATCTATTAGTAACTACCGTTAGTCGTTTTGAGCAGTAAGAGTTTATTCTGGTAGAACCATCTGGGTCGACGATGCCACTACGGACCGTCATTGGCGCGACGGACCGTCGGGGTGTCCTCGTTCCAAAACCTTTTAGCTCCTGAGAAATTTGAGTCTGAGATCGCTCGCCTTCTTGAACGTCACGACGGATGCAGGACCGACCGTCTGCATGCATGACGGGCCTCACAGACTCTGTAATGAATTTGAGTCTCCGAACTCTGTACGACTCTGCAGGCGGACCGTCACCAGTCGTGGGACGGACCGTCACAGCTGCGTAACCCTGACTGGGTCGGTTTTTCTGTTAAATATTTAAGGGGCGTTTTGTACTATTCCTGCTTATATTATAAGTTATTAGTTTAAGGTTAATAATTCAATTACTTGGGGATAAGGTACACCTGAAATAATATTGGGTTACTTTTCCCTATCTTTTAATCTTGTTAATTATATGATTATTAGGGTAAAAGAGAAAGGGTTTGAATGAAAATAGAACGAACCAGATAAAGATAGAAGCGATCGATAGAGGGAGAAACAAGAGGAAGCACAGACTTTTAGAGAGCTTTGCTTGAATCAGAATTTCTTCGGTTGAGGTCAAAATGTTTATGGTTTTTCTATTTCATAGTAAACCTCTTAATAGTGAATTATATTTATTGGGTAGTATTGTAAAGTCTCCTATATGCTTAATTGTTTCATGCATGATTGGTGATTATATAGTTTGTGATGATTAGCATGATGAGACCGTTGCATCTCAACCTTAAAAAAAAAACCTCTTTGTTATGATGATGCCTTGGTAAAATAAGGCTTTTGAACTAAAAATGAGTTAGTAGATCGGGTGCAGTCCGACCCAGATAGTCGAGTGGATCGGGTGTGTCAGTTTCCGCACCAGGATCGTAGTATGGAATCGAGTGTCCACGTTCGACACCATGATAGTAGTATGGGATCGGGTGTCACGTTTCGACCCAGGATGTAGAGGATCGGTTGTCCAAGTTCCGACACAGGATAGTAGAGGATCGGAGTGGTCCGTTCCGACCAAGGATAGTAAAAGAATGAATCTTGTATATGTTAATACCCAATCTAAAAGAACCTGTTTTCCCACACTGAGTATGGTGTGGAGGCTTTAGTCCCTAATAGATGGCTTGGTGTTATGGCAAAAAGGGTTATGGTAATGTTGTTGTCACCTGTTAAGAATATTAGTTGATTTTATGTTATTATCATCTGAATATTATTATTTTCTATTTTGAGTTGGCCGATGATACAGCTATCAGTACATTTGTTTTGACTGACCCCTACTTGTATGTTTCTTTCTTGTTAATTGTGGAGTGCAGCAACGTGCCCATCGTCTCAACTTAACCGTCAAACTCCTAGCCTTCTTCAGCACGTCGATCTCAGGGTGACTATTGCTTCTAGCTTGGACTGGTATCTCTTCTTCATGGTCTTGATGCCCTGAAGTTCCGGCATGGCCGAGCTGTTTTATTTATTTAGCTTCTAGATACTCTTAAGATTTATAATTTGAGATAGATGTTCTTGTGGTGATGACTTCTAGGTTTGGGATAGTAAGTGGATCACATTTTATAAGTTATTACATTGCTTTTTCAGTTAATGAGTTTTAAGTCTTTCGCATTATTTCTGTTTATTATGTTTGGAATGTTGGGATTAGGATTGGTGTTTCGTTCACAATAGGGAGAGTAATGGTGGGTGCCACTCACGGCTCGTTTGTAGTGTGACGTTCTATTTTGTAAGAGTCAGTCAACCCTTAGGTTGAAGTTTGAGGAAGGGGAAGATGAGTTTTGGTGTGTTGAGTGTTGCGTGGGAGTAACGGTTCGGGGCCCTTTTACCTTTGTCTGTCTGGTATTAGCAGGTCCCTCATTCTGTAAAATGTTAAATTGATTAGTAATCTACTTATTGATTCTACAAATATTAGTATCATTTCCTTGATATGCTTCACAATTATAGAATGATAGATTGATATAGTATCTAAAAAATTTAGGCCATTTCTCTCTACTGTATTTAATCATTAATTTTTTGATGAAAATTTTACTATAGCTTTCAACAATCTGTTCTTATTAGTATTGTCTTTCTGTTTATTTTTAGAACAATAAAATTCTAAAACTATGTAACCATATATTACAGCTAAAATTTCAAATCTATACAGCTTTTATTAGCCTTTTCTTTGAATTTTTCCACTTGATAGTCACTATTTTTCTTCCCATGTTTAGAACTATATTTTATGTGGTCGTGTTTTAATACTGCAACTGCACCCCATCCTTCAAAACTTTCACATCTGTTTCTATTTTAATAGTCTGTTTCTAAGTGGCATATTAGATCGGAATATTTTTTTTTTTTCTTTTATCTTTTGTACTATTTTAAATGTCTTCAAATATTGAATTTTCTTTGTCCTTTTAGTTCCTGTCTTAGAGTATAATGGTCCTGCTATTTTCCCCCAAATCTTTAATAAAAGGTCTTGCTAATTAATTATACCTAAGAATTTTGTAAATCTTTTAGAATTATTTTAATTTATCTGGCATGTCGAAGCAGCTTTTTTAGCTATATGAGTTGTAGTTTAATAACTTTTCCTTCCCTAAAGTAATTCCTAAAAAATTTTTAGTTTTTAACATAATTCGATTTTGCTTTTTGCTAATTATTACCCATTATTAACAAATAATCTAAAAAATGTTTGTAATGCCCCTAAGTGTTCTTTTATATATTTTTACTAATACTAGGATATCATCTACCTATACTACAACAATCTTTTATATTCTCCAAATATTTTAATCAATTTTTCTTTGGAAAATAGAGGTGCTGTTTTAACCCAAATTGATGACTAACCATTCAAAATGTCCTTCAGGGCATTTAAAAGTTTGTTCATTCACTATACTGTCTGGATGCATTTTTTACTGCCATAAATCCTGATTACAATTCGAATTACTAAAATTATTTTTCCTTGAATTCTATTTATTATTCTATTGTATCTGGTAATTTTATATTCTATGGTTCAGTATTGTCATTTAGTCTTTTGTAATTATAACATTCTATAAATCTAGTCTACAAGGCTACTAAAGCCTTTTCTCTAATTAGTTCATTATGTTTCTTACCATAAATGCTGCTGAATCTATGTTTTTGAAGTAGATCTTCTTATTACTACCTAATTCTAGTAGTTCCTTTATTTGTATTTCTAAATCTTTAGATCTGATTGGTAGCTCTTGAAGCTGTTTTTATTATATAGTCTGGTTATTTATGTCTAGCTACATACTTCATGATTCTTTTTTCCATACTTTAAAGGCTTTTCTCCTATTAGTTCTAATGATCTAAATTTTTTATTATATTATCTAGATCTTGTGATTTTTTATTTCTCCTATTTTTTTGAATTTCGTCTTAAAATTATATAACGCTGTTTCCCATTTCTCTATTAAAACATAAGTTTTTTATTAACTATTCATCTTCTTTATCTATCCCCTAGTAATTTCATATCATGTATTACATCAGTTTAGTACATTCTATTATTATTTTCCACAATTTATCACAACCTTTTTCTTTATGTCTACTTTATAATCATTTTATTAGTTAAAACTAAGATAAGTATTTTTTTTTAATAAAAGTATACCATCTTTTGTTATTAAAGTCCTCCTTTATTGCATAGTATAAATCCTAGTCCTCCACAAGTCTAATACTCTTATATCTAAAATCGCTTACCCTATTTTATCCATTTTATATGGTAGGTTTATAGAATTTGAACAAGTATTTAAAAAACTTCTTGTTGTTGTTTTATCTATGTAGTATTTATATATGTTTTCTGTTCCGTCCATTTGCATAGCTCAAGTGGTTTTTCTAAGTCTTTATTAATTCTGGAGGTTAATTTTTATATTTAAAATACTTTTTGGTACAAAATCCTTGAATCTTATTAAGCTAAAGTCTCTATTTCATATTTTCCAATGGGTTAAATTTGCCAATATTTTAACAGTATTTATATTTTGTATCTTCTACATATTAAAGTACTAGATTCTTCTTCATTCATTAATTCTTGATTCTCTAGTTGTAAAGTTCTTGTTCAATATTTTTTCCTTTTTCTAACTTACTATTCTTTTCTTCTAATGCTTTTACTTTTGCTTATATCTAATAACTTTTAAATTTATTAGAGGTTCATTTGGATATACATCTTTTTCTTTTCTGAGTTATTACTCCTAATTGTATTTGCGTTTCTATACAACTTATACCTCTTTCTAATAAAGCATTTATTACATTTAGTTAGCTCTTTTATGTTTACTTGGATACCAATTACAAACACCATTACACATGGATTATATCTAATCCTGTATCTTTTCAAAATTATGTTCACATCTTTATATTCATAAAATTATTTTTTATTTATTGTCCAATCTATTTTAAATTGTCTATTCCTATTTCCACCACTTAATCAGTTCTTCTCCTTCTGAATTAGAAATCTTCTTCTTTGTTTTTCATCTAATCCATACTTCCATCGAGTAGATGCTTTCATTATCTGACATATATACCCCCCCCCCCCCCCCCCCCCCCCCCTCTCCACATTTAATAATTCTTCATTAAATTCTTCACTATGAGCATTTCTAGTCTTTCATATATCTTTTGGGGCAATAATTTTGCTAGATGTTCTTACTTCCAATGTACAACCATTCTAAACTTATTTTTATAAATTTCTGTTTGTTCTAATATTTTTTAACATATCTGTCTCTATTTCAACTATGGTTCCTTGCTAAATATTTTTCTAGGAAATATCTTTTTTTTATTATATCCCCTCTTATTGTTTTGGTGGATTATAGCTTTTTACTTTTTCTTTTTATATTGAGTTTTATCATAATTTTGGGTTGTATATATTATGTCCTTACAGAAATCATTTCATTTTTGCTTTAGTGCTTTTTGTATTTGTAAATTAGTACATTTTTCTTGTAATATTTCCATTATATGTGTTCTATGTCTATTGACCCATTTTTTTGGCTGAGGATTTTTGCTACTCCTTCTCTTTTTAAGTCCATTTCTCTTCTATTTTTCTTCCCTAGAAGCTCCAGGTAATTTGTTAAATAATTTTTTTACCTAAGTCTTGGTCAAAGGCATTTCCACTAATGTACAATAATAGAAATAATCCTTTAAAAATTCTTTATACATACCAATTACTTTACTTAATTGTTCTCGTTTTATTAGCTGGCATTTCTTTGGAAGGCTACTTCCACTATTTGGGGGTCTTCTCCTGTTATTAATGTATGTATTTTATTTGTAAAATTATAATGGGTAGGTCCTAACGTACTAAATACTGAATTCCCTGATGGGAATTCTACTTATAAGCTCCATAGAGCTTAGTTGATTGTCTTATATGATTTTGAAAAGTATACATTTTTAAAGTCAGTTATTTTAAATCGTTTTAAGAATTTACTCTCTGTATGAAAGTAGCTTATGGAGGAAAGATTCTCTCAATAATCGGTGGGTTGGAGTGTTCTTTGATGGAGCTAAAAATCTAACGGAGTGTGGCATCAATTCATTCTAATATCACAATTGGCAACATTATCCGGAAGATGCAACTGTGCACAAAAATGCATAGTTCGAGAATGTTAAACAACTCCATGTTTTTTAAGTGAGAGTCTTTATAGAAGACTCTCGATTTGGGTTTGCTGTGGTGCGTTGCTGCTGGAGAACTGTAGGCGTTGGTTGAAAAGATCTTGCATGATATTGAGTCTCACATGAACGGTTATACTCTAACAAAATATTCTGAGCTTGGATAATCCTGGTTAACATGGACAAAGTATTTCCATGTTCAAAATTTCATCAATGTCAGACTCAAAATACAGAGAGTCTGAGTTCATCCCAACAAACTCCATCTTACTAGTTCACACCTTGCCATTTGACCAGCTTGGGGCTTGGATAATCCATTGGTCCAGTCGAACAAGTAACACCAATGACATAGATTCATTCTTGTGCAATTAGCTTACTTCCTTCACAGGTGGGTCGAAGCCACCTCTCACATTTGTAGATGAAGGGAATTTGTAGATGATTTTCATCAAATCATATATTGTAGGTTTAGAATTCGAGTCAATCATTACGAACAAACGAAACCACCTAAATATTGATTGATAGAAAAGCAATTGTGGGTGAGAAGTTAAGAGGTTAATCATGCGAAACTTGACAACGTATAAACCACAACTAGTGGAGGACGATTGAGGCTGAAAATGTAAGAATCAAGAGGATGTTGCGCATGAATGATCGATAAGTTACAATCATTTGCCTGAAAAGATACCCTTTCGCTTTATTTATTTATTGTACTACCAACCATCATCACTTTTAAAAACCGTGGCTAAACCTTATTTTCTGGTATATGGTAACAAAGTTACCATACCTATTGAGTATAGATACCATATCTTAGAATATTCAAGGGAAGGTAGAGCTAAAGCTATGCTAAATGGGTTGCAAATGCGGTCAAATTTGGGATTAATTGCGAACGAAGATAAAGTCAATCTATCATTGTAAACTCATCAAAATAATGGTCATAGTTGTCACAAGCAGGTCAGACTCTTAAACATTTTCTCACCGAAGTACATCAGAAGAATACATTCCTCTTTACACTCACTATTTTCTTCTGAAGGTTTCATCCCTCCACAAACATTATATTCATGGCCTGCAGACATCCTTTCACTGGCCTAAAGATTTAATTTTTGTTTGATCATGGATTCGAAGGTGTCATAATCTAAGAATCATCTTCATATTCCTTAAGGCATATATCATTTCTGAGAATTCCTGTCATGTTTACATTTTTCGTCTACTTGATATATATTCCCAATCACTCACTTTGTTTAGTGATTTACATCCACGCATTAGCAAAAGCTGGTATATTGTAGACAAGATCAATGGCCCTTTCACATATGATTATGACTAATATAGACCCCGCCTAAACGTCTTCTCACTCTTTTCCTACTCGTACGATCTTCTTCTTTTACGATCCTTAGTGTTTATCAGTCCAACACCCCACTCGCTTCTCTATTCATTATCAATTCAAGTCGTTATCATTTCCATTCAAATCTTTACTGTTATTTCATTGTAAGAGCTTCATTTGGGGTTCCTAAATCTCGAACACAAAGTGCCACTGATTTCGTAACAACAAATATATGTAGCTGAATTAAATATCAAAGTCTACGTGAGGTATTTTTTCAACTCTATATAATTTCAATTGATCCATTTGCCACTTTTTGTTGGTTCGAAAAAATGGTTACTCAGTCAACATTAGGTTACCCGACAATTTTCATTCATTCCTAAGAACCAAAGGGCAAGCAGTAACAACCCAATAGACCGACCTTAGAGATATCCTGAATGCTATTTTTGATTGAATATTTATTGCAAATATTTTCCCTTCATTTTACGGGTTCAAAATTGAAAGAATTTTATTATAATTATATTTTGACTATTCATAATTTACAAAGTTTTTGCAATTATTTTCCTTACAAAACTAATAATTACCTTATCACTTGTCAAAGCTTTAGAAAATTATTTTAGTTTAGCGTTTAAGGTCTTAAAAGTATGTTTATATACAAAAAAAAAATTATCTGTAGTGTACAAATGATTATTAAATGTAGTTCAATTGGTATTTCCCTTATTATATAAATTCGAACCCTGTTTTACCAATTTGATGCAATTCTATCCTCCTCACGTTAGATTTCATTAAAATCTAACTCAAATTCCATACAAGTCATTAAATTATAGACATATTGATCCCCATAAAAAAATGCCATCTTTCAATTAACTCGTCATCTATCTGTCAGCCCCCCAACGACCTCAAATTATGATCGTCCAAGATCAATCAAAGCTTTATCTTTTTATTCAAATCCAAAGACCAACCCTAACTTGTTTCACACCGCCATTTCTTTCTTCCTCTCCTCTTGAGATCGAATCCGCAACCCCTTGGTTTTTTTTCCCTCCGACGGCGCTTCTCTCCTCTATCATGGAGCACCGTGAGAGCTCCACCGCCAATTGAGCCCCTTTATCCCCTCCTCCTCAAAACCGACGCGAACCATCAAGGAAACCACCGACTAGAGAGATTGTCGGCAAGCCTTGCCTCATTTTTCTTGAAGAATGAGCAAGAAGCCACCAAACGGATCCTTCACTGCACAAAGACGGTGAGGACCAACCGGAAAAAACCAAATGTCCTATGCCTCCTCTTTTTCTTCGCTCTTCTCTGCTGATTTTCCTTCACCGGAAAACACCAAAATAGCTAAAGACGCGAAGCTTCAAGCCAGAAACTATTGCCCTCCAACCAGCGACCTCGACTCCAGTTCCATCGATGAACTCGTAACCCACAAAATACATTAATATATTAAGTATAGACATTTTGAGAGACATAGTACAAGTGTGGAAAAATAAATTTGTGATACATTTCTTGTCATGCCCCGAGCTACACCCCGGGCGCGGACATGGAACCTAGGGCACCACAGTGATCCTAAGGCTAACCTGATGGAAATGATCATGATCATATTTAAAGCTAATAAACTGTTGCAGAAGCTAAATCAACTTAAATGACAGATGGAGAATACCCATTTCTAATCTGGATAG
This sequence comes from Solanum habrochaites, assembly GCA_027704765.1. Lineage (NCBI taxonomy): Eukaryota > Viridiplantae > Streptophyta > Magnoliopsida > Solanales > Solanaceae > Solanum > Solanum habrochaites. The sequence goes on from JAKWJA010002494.1 coordinate 33,514,137, forward strand.
TTGCAAACAATGAGTTTAAATACCAAAAGAAATATTACTCGATACACGCTGAAATCTAACTAGTCTAAAAATAGCCTCAAACTAAACCTAGATATACTTGGGGACAAGCTGATACGACTCAAACTTACTTCTCAAATGAGAGTAAAGCGGGGTCGCGTCAGTAAATAACCCAACTGTGAGGTTGGGATCGTTCCCATGCCGAGGAAATAGTCAGACTTAACTTTTAACTTGGTTTATTACTATTGTTCGGGTTGAAACTTGCCTTAGAAAGTTAAAACATAAAACTGTACAAAGGGGGTTTGTACTTCCTAATAAGTAAAAAGAACCAACTAAATTGAAAGAGCCTTAATTAATATTTTTATATTTATATTTATATATTTATTATCTTATATATTTAATAATATATATTCTTCTTATTACTTCTTATTATATAATATCCACTTTTATCCTCACTACATATACCCTTTACTATCTGGCATTCCCTGTCCTTTCTCCTCTTCCTCTCCTCCCTCCTCCTCCTCTTTTATGCCTCTGCTTGTCTATTTTATTAATTAGCTTCTTCTAATGTGGGTTTTAAAGCAATTAAGTAAAGGTAACTAGGGTTTAACCGTTTTTCCCTAACCCATAGGTTCATAACTTGATAATCTAACTATCACAATTCTTTCCTAGTATCTTGCATGCAAAGTGATAAGTTATGTATTTCTAAATCCTTGGTCCGGCATCTAGAAAATCTCACTCCGTACCGTGGTCCTGCTATAGTTGCTTTCCTAACCCTTTCGTTACCCCATATTAGCATCGTATTCGCTATTTGCTAAGTTACTACAACCGCGTATCATCATACTCGCCTATAGTAGTATCTACACTAAATCTAGGTAATAATTTCTTTTCCTATAATCTACCCTCATTGGACTCGGCAAGTATTAAGGCGAGTTTTAACTGGATCATCGTTAAAAAGACTTCTAAGCGAAAGAGTTATTAATACATGCAATGAACACTATTCTAGAATTGTTCTTTTAGAGCTAGGTTTATCCTCATTATTTGCCTATGGTCCCACAACCTATTTATGGAGTTTATTTACTCATCATCGCCATAAACACAATATCAAATATATTAAAGAATAATTCTGTACTTACTGTCAATGAGAAAGAATAAAGTCCAAAATCTTGCTTGATTACTCACCAAAATTACTGTAAAATCTCCAAAAGAATCAAACACTAATTCAATAAATTCTATAATTGATTTTTCTAATATGGCAAAGTCTAACTATAGGTGTCCTAACTATCAGGTGTCTAACCTCAAAAAACGAGTTTTTCGAACAATTTATAAATATACAAAAACCTAATTTAACAAGAATTCTAATTGCCTGGAAATCTTCCAAAATGCGGGTGGGTCGCCGGACCATCACGCTACGGACGCGTCGTGGTCCATGACGGACCGTCGTGGGACTCCGTCGTCCCATACTTGTGCATTTCTTCTGCTGCTTTCTTCATTCCCTCAACGGCAAGTGTGACGGACTTCATAGGCACAACGGTCCTCGAGGGTCTCGTTTCAAAAGACTTCACTCTTGGATTTGGGTACTGGGATCCCTCTTTCTCTGATCTTCACGCGACCTACAGGACGGCCGTCAGCCATGACGGACCGTCACAGCTCCGTAATCCCACACTTGTCAGACTTCCCCCAATCTTCCTTCAGCAGTTGTCACTACGCGCCACCTTACGGACCGTCACAAAGGCAATGACGGACTCGTCCATAAGCTCCGTAGGTGGTCTCCCTGATTTCTTTCTCTCTCAAAATCTCCGCTTGGGCTTTGGACAGATTTCCTGCAAAACAAAGAATAACTTGTATAAAATTACAACAAAAAGCTTTGTCACACTAACTTAAGAAAAGCATTAATTATACCGTGAGACCACGGTATATCAACACCCTCAACTTAATATTCGTTGTTTGTCCTCAGAAGCGACGCACATGACCTTCACTACAAACAATCTTGTACACATAGTATTATGTTTTATCCTTTGGCAATCATTTGGCTATCAATCCCACTTAATCTCATCAAATCTATGCATGCTANAGAAATTGAAGTGAAAAAGCTTAAGTTAAGTTGGTAGAGAGTTGAACAAGATGTGAACGGAATGTGGGAATTCTTCTAAGGCTAGTTTGAGGTTCAAAACAACACAAGGTTAAAAAAAACGTTTTACAATCAAGTCCCTCCTAATGCTCCAAGGATTAATAAAGGTAAGGTGTCTAGTTCCAAGCCCTAAGACGGGAAATCTGGTACATTTTATGTTGAGAAGCCTCTTTGTGGAAATTGTGAAAAGAGACATGATAGTAAGTGCCTAGTTGGCACGGTAATTGCTATACTTTTGAAAAAAGTTGTCACATGAATAGCGATTACCCAATTATGAAGGCTCAACAAAGGAAAAATACTCAATCACAAGATAGTGCCCCAAATTCGTATTGCCCTAAAAAGAGTCGCTCTTCAATCCCGAGGTTATTAAGAGAGTTCTCCAGATGTGGTTAAAAGATATGTTACAATTAATTTCCTTTGATGTATATGTATTGTTGGATCCTGGTGCTAGGTTGTCTTTTGTGACCCCTATTGTATCCATTAAATTTTATATACTACCAGATATCCTAGATGAACCCTTTTCGGTTTCTACCATGGTTGGTGATTTTGTGGTGCCTAAAAGAGTCTGCAAATGTTGTCCTATTTCCTTTCCTAATAGAGTTACCTTAGTTGACTTAATAACACATGATATACTATGATTTGATGTCATATCGGGGATGGATTGGTTGCATGCTTGTTTTTCCTCTATTGATTGTTTGACAACGGTAGTCAAATTTAAATTTCCAAATGAACCCATTTTTTAGTGCAAGGGAGGAAACTCTAATCATAGGGGTAAGATCATCTCGTGTATGAAATCTTGCAAGTTGATTCCAAAGGGTTGTCTCTATAACATAGTTAGAGTGAAGGATTTTGAATTTGACGTCCCTCCCTTAGAGTCAGTACTCGTAGTGAGAGAATTTTTGGAGGTATTTCCTGATGACCTTCCCAAAATACCTCTTGAAACTAATATTGACTTCGGCATAGATTTATTTTCTGATAAAAACCATTTCGATCCCTCCTAATCGGATGGCCTTGGCCAAGTTGAAAGAACTAAAGGCTCAACTTAACGATTTTGTAGATAGGGGTTTTATTAAACCAAACATACCTGCATAGGGTGCCCCGATATTGTTTGTGAAGAACAAGGATGGATCCTTGAGAATGTGTATCGACTATCATCAATTGAACAAAGTCACCATAAATAATAAGTACCCACTCCCTAGGATTGATGATTTATTTTATCAACTCCAAGGAGAGATTTACTTTTCAAAGATTTATCGGGTTATCACCAAGTTAGAGTGAGAGAGGTTGATATTCTAAATATGGCATTCCGAACAAGATATGGTCACTTTGAATTCCTTGTTATGTCATTTGGTCTAAAAAGTATCTTGATTTATTTCTGATTGTCTTCATTGATGACATTTTCATATATTGTAAGAGTGAGAATGATAATTTGAGCCATTCGAGGATGGTTTTGCATATTCTTAAGGATAACCAACTTTTTGCTAAGTTAAGTAAGTGTGGATATTTGTTGAGATCGGATTCATTCCTTGGTCAAGTTGTATCTTGTTAAGGGGTTGAGGTCGATATAAGGAAAATTGAAGTGGTCAACATTTGGCTTATATCTTTGAATCCTACTGAAATCCGATGTTTTGTAGGGTTGTCTTGTTACTATAGGATTTTTGTTAAGGAAATTTAATCTAGAGCATCTCCATTAATGGCCTTACCAAAAGAAGTCCAAGTTCAAATGGTCAGAATCTTGGGAAAATAGTTTTGAATTATTAAAAGATACATTAACCTCCGCTTAGGTGATGAACTTATAAAAGGGTACCGAAGGGTTGTGGTTTATTGTGATGCTTTTCGAGTCGGTCTAGGATGTGTTCTTATACAACAAGGAAAGGTGATATCGTATGATTTTAGCCAACTCAAGAGACATGAGAAGAAGTACCCAATTCATGATCTTGATATTGCATCCATGGTATTTGCCTTGAAAATTTTTAGGCACTATCGCTATAGGGTACATGTTGTTGTGTTCACCTATCACAAGAGTCTACAAAATATATTTACTCAAAAGGACTTGAATCTACCAAAAAGATGGTTAGAGATTTTAAAGAAGTACTACATGAGTGTCTTATATCATCGTGAAAAAGCTAATGTTGTGGTGGATGCTTTAGTCGAGTGTCCATGGGTAGTTTGACTCATGTGAGTGATGAAAATACGGAACTAGTCAAGGGCGTTCATAGGTTATCCCAATTGGGTGTTTTGACTAGAAAAATTATCAACGAGTTGTATTATATGGTTCATCATAACTCCGAGTCATCTTTACTGATGATGTGAAGTCTAAGCAACATCTTTATCCCGTATTGATGGAGTGAAGGAGTCGGTCCTTAGAAAGAATAATGAGTCTTTCTCCCAAGGTGAGGATAAGGTATTTAGGTATCAAGTAAGGTTATGTGTACCAGATGTAGATGGTTTAAGGGAGAAAATCATGTAAGAGGTTCATTGCTCCCGATATTCCATTCATACAGGGGCAACCTCAATGTATCATGATTTGCGTGAAATTTATTGGTGGAATGGAATAAAAATAGGCTAGTCTGACGTCGGATACATTTAAGGGGTATCTCGGATGTTGACACATACATGATGTACCCCTTATATGATGTTTGTTACATTTCTGAACATGGTAATGTTCTAAATTGCAATATGTGGTGATGACTACCTATGATGATGTGTGATATGAAGCGAGGCATTACTTATGGTCTCCTTTCTTTTTTACTTGATTATGTGGAGTTATGATGCTTCACATGAGCATTGCACTTGTGCTTGGGATGAGATATTCGGTAAGGTTCTTTTATGTTAATGATATGAACTAATGAACATTATATACTAAGATTATTGTATGATGGTGTTTTCTTATTTATGAACATGTCTTATATTATTGTGATTCCTTGTCTTGTTTATGCTATCTTATGTGTGCATAAGTGTTTTGTGATGACTTAGCATGCTTTTAATGAAATGGTCTTTTTCATGCATATTTCAAATGTTTTATGTGTATAACTCTGTACTAACCCATTTTTTATGTTTACTATAAATGTAGTATCCGACCATTGAGCTTATAGAAGGCCATTAAATATTACTTGGATATTCCCAAGTGTTTGGTAGGTCCTCAGCTTAATAGGAGGATGTCTCTATCTAGCCTATTTATATTGTTCTCGTATAAAACGTTTAGTTCTTTATTTTCTCATTTTGATACGATTGTTGTATAAGCTTATATGTGGCTATCATTGTAATCAAGTATGGGATATGCGCAAATGTTTATTTCGTTTAGATGGTTAATATAGACTTATCCTAGAGTTCTTAAGAGATTATGTTACTAAATAATATTTGTAAATAAATGTAGAAGCCTATGAAGTGCTTCCTATTGTGATAGTCTAACAAAACTCCCTATTCATATACTACGTGTATGCGAGAGGTCTATGTAAACCACAATGTAGAAGTAAATGAAAACTTCAAGTTTTTTTGCATTTTTAACCTATGATATGTTATGACGGATGCTAGGAGGTTAGTCTTAATCCTCTTCGAGGATGACGGCGCCAGTTACGTCTAGGGGGTGCAACCCGGATGTGAAAGTGTGCTATATTGTTTCCATTAGAGTTGTGTTGATCATGTTTAGGTTTTTGCCTTGGTAAGAAATTGCATGTCAATTTTTTAATGGTGTTCATATTGAGCTTATGTTATATGGAGAAGGTAGTTCCTCCTTATGTGATGTAAACGATAAGCTCTTATGTTTTATGAAAAGTGAAGTGATCTCCTATATGTTGATGTTATGTTATATGTTGAAAGGAGTTGAAATTCCTTCTATAAGTTATGACTCACTATGATATTGCTTATGGGTTTTCTACTAGTCTTGAGTCTTTTCCTTTTTTGCAATAGAAGGTTTAAGGTGTTATTCGGGGACGAATATTCCTAAGGGTGGATATTATAATACCCCATAAGTTTCATGACAAAAACTAGAGTCTCATATGTTGAATAGTGATGAAATTAGACCAAACTATGTGTAAATAACTTATTTGACAAGTATTAGAGCCAAAACATCAAAGAAACGCCTAAACCTCCGGATACTAGAGAATTGAATTAGTAGACGTCCCTATATTTAATGAAGGTTTTAAAGTGTCATATTAAGCTTAAAAATTATAGAGAGACTTTAAATAGGTAAAATATAGTATACAGGGTCCAAACATCCAGTAACGACTACCCAAGGACCACCTGAAGGGTCCTTGAAGAGGACCCAAACTTTTGCGAGCAGGCTGTCAAAGCAACCTACGACCAACCAAGATATTGAGGTCCCTGCGCATCGCGCAGCCAGCGCAAGGAAGGGAGAAATTTTCCTCGCAAAGAGGGGATTCAACGAAGTCCACTATCTCAACCCGGACTTCTTAAAAAATGTTGAATTGAACCCGCGACGCGCAACAACTTCCTAGATTTGTTCACGTCGTTTTAAATAAATTTAATTTTAGAAAAAGACTAGATCAAAAGATATTAATGTATAACGTTTTAGGGAAAGTTTTAAGTCAGTTTTAAAACCCATATCGAGTCTCCAATGTTGAAAATTAAAATCACTTTCATCTCTCTCAAATTTTCTCTTCCTCCAAACCTCCATTGAAAACAACTAGAGGTCAAAGAAGAAGATCAAGTCTTCAAGTTTCCAACCCAATTTTGTGGATTTATAATCTCTAATGTATGTTTTATTTAACTCTTGGGATTCCTTTCCCCAAGAGGTCCCTCCAAAAGATGATATCCAAATCTCCGAAAACTAGTGTTTTCTTTCATGCATGGTTTCTTTTTAAAATGAAATTATGAACCAATTGTAATGAATTTTGATAAATTAATGCTTTTTAAGTATATAGTGATGGTTAATTGATGATTTCCTGTGAGTTCTCCCTAGACCCATGTGTTTTACACCATTTCATGAACACCTTAAATTATTAGGGTGAGTTTTGAAGATGATGAACAAGTAGATTGACTACATTGTTGTTAATTATGTAATTGCTTCTTGAATGTACCTTGTTTATGTTATTGGTTATGTATTCTTGATTATGTAAGTGTGAAGGTTCTTAAAGAGGGAAAGAAGGTATGTTGATTTGTTCATCTAGGATTCAATTGTGAATGAGTTACTTAGATAGTAATTATTCTATGTCTAATGTGTGGTTGTGATTTTTAATGCTAAATATTCCTCATTCTTAACCGTAAGAAAAGAATTTAGACTTGATTTATGTTTGTATGTATGTTATGATACAAATATTATATGATTGAATGTAGTTTCTCATGATTATAATAAAGTGTTAAGTGAAAGGTTTATTCACTATTGAAGTGGTGTCTAAAGTAAAAGGATTGTTCTAACTTGTGATTACCTATGAGCTAATGTGATAAGATGTTCACATAGTTGTCTAGAAGAGACTAATGTGAAATTGTATGATGAAATAAGATAATTACTAAAGGTAATAATTGTGTAACATCGAAAAGGCATGTAAATGAGATGGACGTTGCACGTTTAGTATGTCTAGTCTCGACATGGGTTTCTTCACGTTGAGTAAGTCTTGATTCTCAATATATGTTTTGTCTCATGAGAGGGAAACCTCCACGTTTCGTAAGTCAAGGTTTCTAGAAAAAATCTCCTTCACCCTGAAAAAAGTGCCCACATAGGACTCTAGCATAGTGGATCCACCTAGATAGGTATGTACCAATCGCTACACCTTATGCAAATATTAACCCTCTCTTTTCTGTGTGGGAGTAGAACATTGGATTCCATGTGGAATGGTCTTAAAGGCTATGTACGAATGGTCTCCTGTAGGTTATTACACTTCTTTCCCTAATGTACAAGTAAATGAAAAAGTTATGTACGCGAACTCTTACTAGGTTTGTCTTAAAGTCTGGTACATAGTGTGAGGGAGGGTATAAGAATTCTCTTGCACATTGCACATATGGGATCCTAAGGGATGGTTCTATTATTGTTCTTTTATGGTTATGATTAGGATTAGGTTTATCAGCTATGAATAGTATTGATGTATGATGAATGTTCCAAAAACTATGAGAGTATGTAGTAAGCATGAAGTGGTTTGCTAAATGTGATGCTTAGATATGGATAAGGTCATGGGTCTTTATTCTTAGCATCGCACAAGTGTTATTTAAGTTTCATATAAGTTGGGTTGACTTGTGATATTACATATATGTGTACCTTGAGTTATTGTACATTCTACATGGTTTTGACTAAATTGTCTCTTTCTCATGCATTAAATGATTTTATGCAGAGGAACCATACTTAGTACATGTGTTTTGTACTAACCCATATTTCTTCACTATCCTAACACTGTAGGTTCAGGTCATTGAGGTATTTTGAGGCTAAAGCAAAAAGTCTTGGACTAGACTCTCCATTTTTTGGTAGGTCATCTAGTTCGAGAATGGTACCACATACTCTACCTTAGTCATACTTGTATTGTCTAAAGACATTATTTTCTCTCCTATTGTTGAAGATATTGATGTAAGCCCTACGTGGCAATTATGAATTTGTACAACGGCTATGCCTGAATGTTTTACTTCATTTAGATTATTTAATGTGAGACAAAGTATTAGACTAAATTCATATGTATTGTTATTTTGTCTAATGAGACGCCTAACTAAGCTTCTACTGTGAGAGGTCGATGTAAACCTCACTATGTATATATACAAAGGCCTATGATATGTGATGAAGAATGCTAAGAGACTTGTTTAAGTACTCTTCGAGGACGAAGATGCCGGTAACACCTATAGAGTACTTTGGGCTATTACACAACGTCACTAAAGTTTTTAAGGGCATATACAACTATTGGTAATTGTTTCTAAAAATATATATTCTTAATTTCTACTAAGGATCATCTTTTATGTCGTGTTACGTTCAATCCTCAAACCTAGGGTTCAAGCACAAGGCGTGGATATTATCCAAACTTATGTGGTTCTATATATTTATGCTACAAGTGTTCATGAGGTCGATTGGGTGGGTGAAGTCCTTAAGCAACAACACTAATTATTAGTCTATCATTTTCACATAAGCTTCACTTTTAAAGCTTTAGCACATCTAATTCATCACAATATATTTACTCTCAAATCCCTAGTAATTAACATTAATGACTTCAAGCCTAACTCCCTAATATTTACCTCTTTCAGTTATCATACACACCAAGATCAAGAAATTCTAATCACATTCTTCATTCTTAAGAAATTCTATTCATATCACATCATAAAGGTTCAATCTCAAGGGTTTATCCCTCAATATACCATATTTTAATTCAATTCATATATACAATATTAACATTTAAATAATTCATATCTAGGTGTTCTGTTCACAAACAATTCATAAATTATTTCGTCAATCTTAGAGGATCACATCTAAGCCCTTAATTACCTCTTTTATGGCATAAACCCTAACTTTATCATTTTCACCCTATAATCTTAGGTTGATCAATTATACATGAATAATAATACTAAAATCGTGTGATTACATTAAAACCAAAAACAAACAACCATTATCCACTCAATAGGATCAACATAAAACAATACCGACAATAAGGGGAAACATTGGGGCTTCCTCAATCAAAGGGATCCCTGAATGAATAAACAGTTATACCTTGATAAAAAAGCCTAGAAGCTTTAAAAAATAGAGTTTGGCCTAGCTTGACCCTCTTCTTCTTCTTCTTCTTCTTCTTTTTCTTCTTCTTCTTCTTCTTCTCCTTCTCCTTATTCTTCTTTTTCTTCTTCTTCTTCTTCTTCTTCTTCTTCTTCTTCTTCTTATTCTTCTTCTTCTTCTTTTTCTTATTCTTCTTCAATTTCCAAATAGAGTATATATTAGAGGGAATTGGGTTTCTTTTGGGGTTTTGAGGTAATGATTTAGAATTACTTATTTTAGGGTCTAAATTAATTTTTTTTTTTAAAACTTAATCCATAATTAAATATGGGCAGACCCATAAGCCCTAATCTAAATGACCTTAAGGCACACACTACCTAACCCACATGATCACGCCAACAATCTATAGGTGGACCTACGGGGAATATTGGTCCTTCGGAGGTGGTTGTTTGCAAGTGTAATTTAGGGACCCTAGCCCACGAAGCCATCCACCATGAGTGGAACTTCATTACAGGGCGTGGGTCCCCTCATGGGTGCACTGCCTAGGGAATAATTTTGGGGGATTTTAGTCGTCATCAAGGACAGTTGGTTGGTCCTTGGGTCCCCTCATGGGTGCACTGCCTAGGGAACCTTGATGTTCTAACCCTAAATCTTTCATTGTATGTACGGGAAGTTATATTCTATAACTCTAACCATCACTTCATGCTCTGGTTGACGTACTAAACTACGTAATGTTATACTATACAAGACACTTAGCATTCATAATATATATAATATCAAAATTAAAACAATAGTCTATATCAAATTGATTTTGTAACAGAAAAGCAGAAGTATGAAATAGTTATCTTAATAAAGCCATTTAGTACAATATAATTAATTGATTCTAGCTCATGCATCATGTCCAAAAGTAAAATACATGAAAGAAACTAAATATAATAAGACTTCTGTCCTTGAAGCATAAGGAATCACAAAAAATCGGGAATCTCAAAATCAATCATTAGCCATGAAACTAAGAAACCATATTATCGGATCATACGATTGGGGGGCTCTAGGCAAGATTATGTGTCTGTAATAAAAAAGTACCAAGTAGGATAGCCATACATTAAACATTTAATCATTCTAAAATATAACATTTCTTTTCATGACATGTGATTGACCAAGCAAAAGTATGATATAAGAGACAAAACAATTTTTAATGCAAGTTAATCATCCTGAAAACATTATAACACATATACAATACTTCATGAAGTAACCTTAGTTAATTATTAATTTGGGGGATTCTCCTTACTAGACATAACGACTATGTGAGCTCTATCATGGTCCCCTAGTGTCTCTCACATTGAAAAGGTGTGTCCTTCTTCACAAGGTAATGACAATAGATCTGAGTTGAAGTGGATCCACTAGATAATGTCTCTCTAGACAATAATCCTATGGGGGCTCTAGCACTACATAAGGGAAACGCTTAGATGTAACAAGGAGTATAATACCCCAAGATGCCTCATGCAAGTCACTTAGCATATCATAACATATAGTAATAGAAAGAGTGAATTTAAAACATTTAAATACAATCAAAGTCTTGGATAAAACGAGTAGAATTATATTACCATTGTAAACAGCTCACATTAATACATTCGTAAATAAGAAATTCATGTCGAAAGTATCCCTTCCACAATACTAACATCAATTACCAACAATTCATATCATAAGATGTACATTCAAAGCCATATATATCATGATCATTTTCTAATATTTATTATCAAGAAATTTTATAGATAGTTCATCAATCATATCCAGACAAACCTAAACCAAAAAGTTTCCCTTCATGGCATCTTCTCAATTACATATTCTAAGATAAAATCATTGATTAGGCATGATTACATGTAATATCACTATATATACATGTAATAATACAAATTCTTTCACAAATTATCATAATTTACTAAATTGGATAACCAATAATCATACACTGCAACATTCGATAAAACCCAATCTAGAATTGGGAATTCTTTATTACATTTGAGAAGTTCTAGGAGACTCCATGGATGGAATTAATCCATGGATGGAATTAATCCATGGATGAAAATATGTCATACCAAAATTAAAAATCCCTCAAAATCTTGAATATTATAGGCTTGAACTTGACCTAGCTTAAATTTTTACGTCTTCTTCCAATTAGTAGAGAGAGAATTTTTTAGTGAAGTTTTTTTTTTTTTGGGGATTTGAGAGAATTCCATGGATGGGAAATATTGGGGGTTAGAAATGCTTATATAGGTATTTTAAAAATAGGAAAAATGACATCACTTCAATTTAAATAATAACATCAATGACATTTATCTCTTCAAAATAATCATATAGGCTAGAGCCACGAAACCAGAACTGACAGACCGTGGAGGGACATGTCAGTGTTGTTTGTGGTTAGAGACTCTAAGTCCACCTATACTTCATTACCCACGGGTTTTAGTACCAACTAATGTTCGTATATGGCACTATAGATGTAACCTAGTGCTATTTAAATTTTTCTTAGGGGTGTTACACTAGCCTTCTCTCTTACTCTAATTTACCTTACTAGATTTATGGTGTTATACACACATAATTAATGGGTAAGGAGATTTCTTTTAGAAACCCGACATGTACTAATGGTGGATTTTACACCTCAATATCTTTTGAGTGTTAAGAAGAAATCCCATAGAATAGTCTTTTCTTCTTGTTCTTATTATCCATGGAAATGCATGTCATCTTTCAATTCCAAGCTAATTAATCATCCATAAAAATGTATCTTTCAATAACCAATCAAAGCTAGCTAGTTTCATTAGGCTAAATATAATCCTTTTATTCAATTAGGTAAGAAATCATTTGAAACTTAAAATCCTTTATAAAGTGAGAACCTTTCACATCTTTATTTTTCTGTGTATATGAGAATATTGTTTCAATAACACAAAAAATCATCATTGATACTATACTCTCAAGGCATCTTTAAAACAGTTCCATAAATAATTTCATAAGGACATGCATAAATCCATCATTTGATTTTCAAGGTCAAAACCCACATTTAATCATTAACACTTAGAAAACAAGGGTTAGATATGGATTTTATCATTAATTCATATAAATTTACCCCTACATGCTTAATTTCATACGTTTATCCCTTCAGAATAAAAATCCCACATCATATGATTTATATCATTAACAAATGGACATTACATGGTTTCATGGTGGAAATCATTATAAAATCATAGTATTTCAACAATTAATGCATCATACATAAAAATTGAATCATTTTGAATCATTTAAATAAACAATGAGAAAAGCCCTTGATAATTGAAGAAACCCTAGCTCCGTTGGGGAATATAAAATTTGTAATAAAAGAATATGGGAACTTTATGAATTTAAGGTATATACTGATGAATAATATTGTACATTGAAGCCAAATTCTAATTTTCAATGGAGAAATTGAGAGTTTATATGAAACCCAAGGTTCAATCCCTATTTTTCTTCAACTTTCTTGAAAGAGAAAACATATTGTAGAGTGGCATTGATCTTCTTTTTTAATTTTGGAAGAATAACATGAATGGGATAATTTATGGTTTAAAAAACTTATATAGGGGTCTTAGTGAAGGGTCATTTGAAGTAGTATGGAAGTTAATTAATTAGGAAAATACCCAAATATCCCTAAAAATAATTGTTAGTTGCCCACCGATGGCCAGTGAAGAGAAACAGTGGTCTGGATGACGGACCATCCTTCATGTCTAGCGTCGTGGTAAGAAACTCATTTTTTATGATCTTGGACCTAGGGCCTCAACCACGAATCGTTGCACCACCTATGATTTGTTGATCAGGTCGTGGTTCTGACGTTATACGGTGGTGCTTCTGTATCAACCACAAACCACACCTATGATCCATGGTAACATCCACGGGATATTGGTGAGCAACCCTATTTGACACAAGTAAATTTTAGAAATTGGTAATTTTCCCTTTCTCAGATATTTGTGTTACAACGGTGCCATTGGAAACTTTGGGAGTTAAGGAAAGTCTTATTAACCAGGAAGTACTACTTAAGATTCTGGACCAAAATATTCCAAACTTGATAAATATAGAATTTTCTTTAGTGAACTCGAATGGAGGAATAAAGTAGTTAAGGGTGTTACTTAGGAAGATGAAACTTATATGATGTTAAAGCATCGTCATCTCTTTCCTACTTCTATTCTTTCTTGAGGTATTAGTTCCTCATAGTTTATAATTTTGCATTCATGTATTTAAGTTGTTCTCATTTCTCCATATACATGCATTTTCAAGCTAATCTTGATTGTGATGTTATGATTTAGATTGGAGTGCTTTATCCTAGCTTATCTGCATTATGATGAGATTTCCATTCATGTTGGCTAATTAGTTTTTCTCCTACTCTTCTTCCCCTAATATCGAGTCTCATTTGAGGTCAAATGTTCACAAGGAATAGATATTGTAACACTTTGGAAACTAAAAAGTTTGATTCAAAAGGAAAAGTTTGGTTTTGGGGCTGATGTTGTGATCTATGATTCTTATTTACGGACATCATAAAATTCCACAGGATGTAAAAGGTCAATCATAGGACTTGAGTTGTGTTTTAAAATTTTCAAGTCTGATATACCATGATTTTATGATATTTTCATTTTAGAGTTGCATGTGTTTAGGGATATTGTTTATTAGTATTAATGTTTTTTTATCATGATTGCAGGAAATAAGTTCAGAGATGGAAGTTGAGAGACACAACTGAAGAATGTGTAGAAAAGGGAATCTACATATGTGACCAATGGAACGCAGGTCCATTCATACCACATAGATGGTAGATGTAAATGGGAAAGCATAGCTTTATGCAAAATAAGGGAATTCTTTATCATGTGTGGAACCACGTTTCAAACAATGAATTGTAGATCGACCTACGGGCCATACTATTGTTCCGTCACTTGCTTCAAAAAAGGATTTTAAGTACGTGATTTCAAAAAGTCTAAGTATAGAGGTACGAATAAGGATCCACGAACCGTGGAACTATTCACGGTTTTTACTATTGATATTTTTATTGTGTCTTAGATTAATGATTTTGAAGTTGGAAACCGCATCTCGAAACATTATTTCCTTATTTCGTTTCCTTTTTAGTTAGGACTTGTTTTTAATATATAAGGCATGTAAATCTCATTTTAGGGGGTAAAATTTATTAATTTTGTTCTAGTTTTTAGCTTTGGAGATTATCTTGAAATTTTAGCAATTCTTGATTTCCTTAGTTCGTTTTGATGATTTTGACTTTGTATTTCAAGTTCAGATTATGGGTTCATTCTTCTTATTATATAAGTTCGTGATTTCTTCATCTAAAAATATGAGTTGTGTTCTTTTTACTATGGGTAACTAAATCCACAAATAGGGTTGTGGTAGCCTTGAGAGATTAACAATGTATGAATAGTAACTAACCAATATTCAAATAGTGTTACTACATTAATTGATAATTCTTTTGTTTAGAAGTTGTTTTAGCAATTGCAAATGTTAAAAATGTCTTGTAGCTACTTGCGGCACCAAGGAGGTAGTTAAAGAAAAGAATTATCAAAATAGATTTAGTATGATACTATATAATAGTCAAATATCAATTGGTGCGATGATAAAAACTAATTCATACATTGATGTGATACTTAATATGAGGTAAAGGTAAGGGTTAGTAAATTATACATACTTAGCCGGACCAAGGTGCGAAGTGAAATTTTCTTGTTGTCGTACCAAGGAAGTAGATATACCTAACTTATCAATTTGCATGTAATAAACTAGGAAAGGATTAATATTACTAGGATTACTTCTTTATGAGCTTATTGGGAATGCGTACATCCTAGTTACTTTCTCTCTTGATAAAAAAATTCTGAATCTTGCTCAATCGTTACTTAATTACAATATAGCATTTTGTTTCACATATACCCCTCCCTTTACATATTTGTTTTGGAAATACATTGACTAAATGAATATAAGTTGAGTATAAGTATAAACAATATTCCTTTTGGGATTAACCCCATCCTATGAATTGTGTTTCCTAATTGATAAAAGTCTCTTATACTTCTTTAGGGAGGTGTAATTTGAGCCTATAAAATTTTAGAGATGTGCCGAGGAAGAAGGGTTTTAGATTAATTTTAACTACATTATTGAACTATATTCAACTATTTCCTTATATTACTCTTCTCTTTTGTTTTTTATATTTAGAATTCTACTATATTGTATGAAAAGTACACGGAGCCGAGGTGAACCGATTACTCCCTACATTCATAACTGAACAGAACTTTGCGAAGAGTGAACAATCAAGGAGTTCCAGTTTATCCTATCGGAGTAGAGTTAGGCGACGGGGTTGAGTTTTAAACTTCAAGGGTAGGTGATGAGAATAATAAGGTTCAGAATGAAAATCTATTGGGAGATGCAATGAGGGTACATGTTTCACATGGAGCAAGACAGTGTGATAACTATAGGGTCAACTTTAATGCCACTGAAACTGAAGGATCTCTTGTTCTACCCCCTCTACCTCTAGGGCATATATCCATGGTGACTAGTAGTTTGATGCGGATGCTTACAGTGACGGGTTTGTGTCACATCCGGGTACCAGCCCAGGCATAACCAGCATCGTCGTCCTCGGAGTGGACTAAGACTAGCCTATTAACATTCATTGTTACATTGATATGTTTAAAATGATGAAAATTAAAACTTTCATTTACTCTTCTACGTTAAGGTATAGATAGACCTCTCGCGCACACAAACACATCACACACACACACACAGATATATATATATATATATATATATATATATATATGTATTATATTATATATATATATACATATATATATATATACATATATATATTATATATATAATATATATATATATATATCATATATTATATAATATATATATATATAATTTACATGGACTCCTTAAAATAGGAAGCACTGCATAGGCTTCTACTTTTATTTCACGTATATAGTATAATAATATTATTCCGTAAAAAGCCTGTTACATTCGGGTTTACCCCTTACACGTAATCGGCATCGTCGTCGTCGTTGAGGACTAAGACAAGACTCTTAGTCTTACATCATTGCATTCATCGATTAAAAATACGGAAGAATTTAAAACTTTTCAACTACTTCTAATCATAGGTTTACATAGACCTATACATACACATATTCATAATACTATCGAGTATACATAGACTCCTTCATATAAGAAGATTTCATAGTCTTGTAATTTTATTTCACATACTTATATAGTAAAGAAATAGAGTCATAAATTTGTCTCATCTCATAAACCAACTAAACGAGGACAATAACATTGGGTATAGACCTACATCAATAAAAGTAAGCCGCATATAGGCTTTATAAAAAAATTTCTCAAATAGGAAATGGAGACAATACAAAAGTTGTAGTAACTAAGTAACTTCACAAAGAGAATATTTGCATCGTCCTCGGGGAAAATGAGGATCTACCACTTGGATGATAGAATATCCAAGTCTTCCTTCAAATCACTTCAAATCAACAATCAACGACTAGAACCTAAAATGTTTGGAAAAAAAGGAGAAAATGGGGTTAGTACGCCACGTGTACTAAGTATGAGACCATATGCATAAATACCAACAAAGTATGCTAGAAAGGGACATTTAATGAAATCATGTTATTTAAGCCAATCCTTTGAACATACTAAACATATTAATTATACCATATGCACATCATCACACTAAACCCATAATCTTATGTAACTCTATCATCAAATAATAATGTCATAAAAATGAATAACAATAAACCATGTACATAACAAAGAAACCCAACCAACTATAATCCTTGAGAAAGCCACAAGTGCAATGACCAAACAAAGTCCCATAACCCTACTTAATCAAGTAACCCACCAAAGATCATAATTAGCAATTTACCTCACATAGCATATTATTCCATCTCATATATTATTCTTTATTTAACAATGATAACAAATTTCATATTCATAGGCATCTTAGTCAACATATAAAGTCATTTACTTTATATCGTCATTTATATACATAATATTAACTTCTCAAAGCTTCTATCAAGGCAAACTAGTGCAAGTCATAGGTAAAGTCCTATTCCCCTACCTAAGCTAAAGTTAAACAACTCAAGTCACCTCAATTAGTGTATACTTCATTAATTATTTTTGTTTATGGAACTCTTGATTAACCGACAAAGACCTTATAAGGTAATGTGGAATATGGTGTCATGAAACTTTACACCGATGGAAGGTGGTCTACCTGCCAAGGTAGGACCTAACATAAACGTAGCTATATATGTGGATCCACTAGCTAGTATCTTATGGTGGCAACATAGTTTATGGAGCTTGGGGAATAAATCATGGAAATATCAACTCTACACCCTACCTTGGGTCATGAGGCTATCCACCCCGTGAGGACCGTAGTGAACCCTACCTTCCTTACATAAGAAGATGTCACCCCCTCACATACAAGCTCACTTAGTGTTAAGCGAGGTCCCTTTATTGAAATGTCTTTAGTTTTGTTGTAATCATAACTTATTTTAGGTCATAGGGTCTAACCCTTGTATAATCATCATCATCAATAGCTCAATAAGAATTTTATGGGTGTAAACCCTTTCATCACAATCCATATAAGTGAGGTTATAAGTTTAGAATTTCATAACATATTAAGGAACATTTATAGTTTTCACCATCCTTATAGCACATCACCTTAATCTACCGCATAACATAGTCAAGACATTTCAATTCAACATTATACCACCCTATAATCTTAATATAATACATACTCCAACGTAAGGTCATAGCTTAACAACAATTAATCACAATCGGAAATAAAGATAGAGATTCTAAGACTTACCAAGTCTTTATCGTAGTTTACCATCAAGGTCTTACCATCAACCCATAACTCAACCTAACTTGGGGAGTAACATCATCACACAATAATAATTAATAGAATAACAAAGCCAATTGCATATGTATAAAACAATTCATCTTTATATCATAACTTGAGACAAGATACATAGGCTAATTTCACATTACAATTCATAACCTAAATTACATCTAAAGAACTATCATGATAGGACTATAGTTCATCATAATTAAACCATAATACCACCATAGGATAGTAATATAATCAACAACCAACTAAATTGGATAATCAACATACAACATAGGTCAAGATCACTACTTAGGGTTAAGGATAGAGAATGATGTTCTTCAATTTGACCAAACCATCAATAATTTTCATAAACAAGTTGAATTACATGTAAATCTACTCAATATAACCCAACAATTCACAAACAATCAATCCATAACTTCAATTTCGTAATTGAATGAAACCCGTAAGAAAACTCAACTTTTTGAAATCCATATTGAAGGAACCCTTTGAGTAAGGGATCTCAAAGGTGAATAGAACCCATACCTTAATCTCTCTCAAAAATTTAATGAAGAATCCACCCTGTTTCAGCCCCAAAACCCTAGTTCTTGCTAGCCTTAAATGGTGGGTTCTTGTAGAGAGAGAAATAAGAGAGAAGGAAGAGAGTTTATTTTCAGAGTTGGCTTTTGGTTATTGAGGGTTAAGGGTATTTTTATAGGGTCTTATTAACTTAATTAGTTTCCCTTGAATCACTAACTAACCCCTAAACCATTTAAGTAATTTAAATGATATCATTAAAATCCATGAATGGAATTTGACCCTCACCGATGTGAACCCGTCGACGGTCCATCGGTGGGTCGACAGACAGATCCCACCTCCATCCTGCACTTCCATCGTCTCTATCAGAAACTTTGCAGGCGAGTCTTCCTCCAATTTTTTTCTAAGTATGGGATGACGGTGGCCTCGACGCCCCCATCGAGCCCATGACGCCCCATCGTCCCCTTCCATTGAGCGTTACAGTTGCTAGATTAAACAAGGGACTTTACAATCTTTCTAAGTGAGGGACGACGTTGGACTTCGATCCCCCATCGGGCCACTTATGGACCGTCGTCTGCCGCGTCGATTCACACTGCCAGTCAGTGCTACATCAAACTACCGGGGTTCTCCTCGAAGGCCCTTGGTTAGTCCTTTGGGAGTCGTACTTAGACGTTCCATTCATGAAACAACTCAAACACCCCTTACATAACATTCCACCCATTTTTGTAAATTTTTGACTCCTAAAAGTTAGGGAAAAGGCCTTGCACAACAACTTCTCATTAAACCAACTTCCCGGACATTTTGGTTCTTAAAGCCTCTAAATGACCTATATTCATTAAAATGGACTTAGAAACAGTGTTTATACTTTATGACACCTATTCTAGGCCTTTCCATGAGTCTAGGATTTTCAAGGTGTTACATTCCCCCCCCCCCTTAGGAATATTCATCCCAGAATGATACTAAAACTCATTTAAAGGACGGAATAGACCCAAGAATAGCATCCCAACCAATCAACAATATCAATTTAACAAAAATCATATCACCTCAACAAAGCAAATGTCAAAACTCATATTACCACACCTAAGGTTCAAAACACTTCATCATGAGGCATTTCCTTCTCACAACATTTATGAGCTCAACATACATCATATATGTCAATTAGCACAAAGTTCAACTTAAAAACATGCTACCTATAATTCCATGAAGACTCACCATATCAAAATGTACAACATAACTCAAAGCAAGCAAAAAGCAAAGTTTCATGTTTTTAATAGCAACACTACACTGACTTTATTGTAAGACTCACTGTGAGGTTTTGAAAAAAACGTTATTTTTGCACAATTTTACTTAAAATATATAATTAAAAAGAAAGGCTAACATTAATTCTCAAAATGATGAGGATAACGAGATTTCATATCGGCATCGACCTTCCATGTAGCAACCACCTCTTTATTCCTAAACTTCTTGACTTGCCTATCAAGAATTTGAACCGGGACTTCCTCATAAGAGAGATTATCCTTGACACCAACACCATCAATAGGAAGAATGGACTCGGGATTTCCGATACACTTTTTCAACATAGAAACATGGAACACACGATGAATCAAAGCCAATTCATTAGGATGTTTCAATACATAAGCAACCTAACCAACCCTTTGAAAGATTTCATAGGGACCCACATAACGGGGACTCAATTTCCCTTTCTTGTCAAACCTAACCACCCCTTTCAATGGAGAAATTTTTAAATACACCTTATCACCTTCTTAAAAATCCAAATCCCTTCTTCTATTATTGGCATAAGACTTTTGCCGACTATAGGTCGTTTGCAACTGGTTCCTTATGATATGAACGTTTTCCAAATCCTTATAAATCAAGTCGAGACCAAGAATCGATCACTCACCAACTTTAAACCACCCTATAAGAGACCTACACCTCCTACCATACAAGGCTTCATAGGGAGCTACTCCCAATGGAGGTATGAAAGTTATTATTATAAAAAACTCCACCAATAGCAAGTGATTATCCCAATTTCCTTTAAAACCAATAATGCAAGCTATAATCATATCCTCAAGGGTTTGAATAGTGCGTTTCGCTTGACCATCCGTTTGAGGATGAAAAGCGCTACACAATTTCACCCTACTGCCCAAACCTTCTTGGAATGACCTCCAAAATCTAGATGTGAATTTTCCACCCCGATCCAAATTGATGGATCATGGAATACCATGTCGACACACAATCTCATCTATGAAGATCTTTGCATAATCTTCCGTCGAATATGTGGACATGATGGGAATAAAATGAGAGGACTTAGTCAATCTATCCACAATCACCCATGTAGAATCATATGACTTTTGAGTCCGAGGCAACCTTACTACAAAGTCCATATTAATGTCTTCCCACTTCCAAGTAGGAATTTGGATCTTTTAAAGTAGGCCACCCATCTTTTGATGTTCGCCTTCACTTGTTGGAAATTAAGACACTTAGAAACAAATCTTGTTATGTCCTTCTTTAAGCCTTCCCACCAATATTACTCCCGAATATCATGGTACATCTTAGTCGAACCCGGATGAATGGAGTAGTGGGACCCATAGGCTTCTTCGAGGATCCGATCCCTCAACCTATCAACAGCGGGAACACATAATCTCCTTTGGTATCTCAACACACCATCCCCTCCCCAAGGAGAAAGACTCATTCAAATTGATAAGAAACGATTCTTTCAACTCCATCAAGGCTAAGTCAAGGTGTTGTTTGGACTTCACCATGATCACTAACGATGACTCAAAGTTTTGATGAACTACGACACCCCCATCCGGAGCACTCTCTAACCTCACCCCCAACCTAGCCAACCTATGCACTTCTGTTGCTAGGTCCTTTTTGGCTTCATCAAGATGGGATGCACTACCCATAGTCATCCGAATTAGGGCATCTGCAACTACATTAGCCTTGTCGGGGTGATAAAGGACACTCATATCATAATCTTTCAATAACTCGAGCCACCTTCTTTGTTAAAGATTTAAATCCTTTTGGGTAAAGACATATTGTAGACTCTTATGATCAGCAAAAATATCCACATGATCCCCATACAAATAATGCCTCCAAATTTTCAAAGCAAACACCAAGGCCGCTAATTCAAGGTCATGAGTGCGGTAATTCTTCTCATGTACCTTTAGTTGCGTTGAATAACAGGCAATCACTTTCCCATTCTACATTACCAGAGATCCCAAACCCACTCGGGATGCGTCACAATACACCACAAAACCCTTTATACCCTTAGGTAAGGTCAACACCAGAGCGAAAGTAAGTTTATCTTTCAACAATTTGAAGCTCTTCTCACATGCCTCCTACCACTCAAATTTTCTACTCTTTTGCGTCAAAGTAGTCAAAAGAGACGCAGAGGACGCAAAACCATTCACGAATTACTGATAGTATCCTGCTAAACCCAAGAAACTACTAATGTCAGTCCGAGTTAATGGTCTAGGATAATTTTTAACCGCTTACGTTTTCCTTAGGTTTACCTCAACTCCCTCTCTATAGATGATGTTCCTAAGAAACGACACCGACCTCAACCAAAACTCACATTTGCTATATTTGCCGAACAATTGATGCTCTTTAAGGGTTTGCAATACTATCCTTAAATGATCCATTTGATCAACCTCATTCTTTGAATACACCAAGATATCATCAATAAACACAATAACGAATGAATCAAGATAGTTTTGAAACACCCTATTCATTAGGTCCATAAACGCCGTCGGAGCATTTGTGACACCAAATGACATGACCATGAACTCATAGTGTCCATACCGAGTCCAAATGGCCGTCTTTGGAATATCTTAATTTTGTACCCTTATATGGTGATACCCCGACCTCAAATCAATTTTAGAGAAAAAGCTTGTTCCTTGTAGTTGGTAAAATAAATCATCAATCTGTGGAAGAGGATACGTGTTCTCAATAGTAACCTTGTTAAGTTTGCGGTAATCAATACACATTCGCAAGGACCCATCTTTATTCTTCACGAACAAGACCGAAGCACCCCATGGAGAAATTCTAGGCCTTATAAATCCCATTTCTAGCAAATCTTTAAGTTGTGCATTTAACACCTTCAATTCGACCGAATCCATTCAATAAGGAAGAGTAGATATAGGTTTTGTTTCCGATAGCAAATCGATATTAAAATCAATTTTCCGTTAGGGAGGAATACCGAGAAGGTCATTAGGAAAAACTTCTTGAAATTCACTCACCACGGGGACTGACTCAATAGGAGGAATTTTTTACTCCAATTCGTGGACTCTTACAATTCTATAAAGACATCCTTTAAGATCATTTTTCATGTTTTTAGACAAGATATGAAGCGACCTCTAAGAATAGAATTCCCACCCTTCCACTAAATAACGGGTTTATTTGGGAAACTAAACCTCACAACTCCAGTCCTACAATCAATAGAAGCGAAACTAGCATGCAACCAATCTATAACCAAAATTAAATCAAAATCAAGAATATCTAGTTCAACTAGATATCCATAAGAAAATCTAATGGGCAATAAAATAGGACAATTTCGATAGACTCTTTTTACTACAATTTACTCACACACCGGAGTAGATAGCACAAAAGGTTCATGCAAAAGATCGGGTAAAGTATAGAACTTTTTAGCTACTAAGGGAGTAACAAAAGATAAAGTAGAACCCAGATCAAGAAAATCATACACATCAATAGCAAAGATTTCTAACTTACCGATCACCACTTCGGGAAAGGCCTCTTGGTCATCTCTAGTACGAAGGGCATAGAAGTGGTTCTTTTTAGGAGCATCACTAGAACCACTTGTCTTTCCTCCCCCCCCCCCTTCTCTTTCCCTTTAGAATTAGGAAAATCTCACACTTTATGACCAATTTTTCCACAACCAAAGCATTTGCCCGACCAAAGGAGGCAAGCACCAAAGTGCATCCTTCCACATTCCTTGAAAGGTGGCTTCTCATTAGACGAATTTCCACTCTTTCCTTTTTGAACTCTTGGCCTAGGGGCCCTCTCCTCCCTAGCCTTGGTAAATTTGGATGGAACTTGATTTGTGAACCTCTTCTTGAATCTAGGCTTATCTTGAATCCCAAGACTATCTTTAGTAGCTCCAGCCTCAAAAGACCTTGTCCTTTTTGAATCACTATCCTTCCTTTTTGCTCTAGCCTCCTCAATCCTCTTAGCATGCAGCATAAGATGACTAATATTCATATTGTCGTGTAGCATCGCCGAATGACATTCTTCTTGTAAGTCATCCTGTCACAAATTGACTCATCTCGTCTCTAGGATCGGAGACCAAGGAAGGAGCATAGTTAGCTTGTTGAATGAACTTGAAAGAGTAATTATGAACACTCATACCTCCTTGGCGGAGGTTGATGAATTCAACAACCTTAGCTTCTCTCATATCTCTAGGGAAGAATCGATCAAGGAAATCCCTCTTGAATATCTCCCATGTAACCGGCCCACCTTAAAGTGGAATATTATCTCTCTATTGTACATGCAAAGTTTGAGCCACATTGAGTTGGTACGAGGCCAACTCGGCATTCTCATTGGAAGACAACCCCATAGCACATAATATTTATAAACCTCATCAATGAACTCTTGAGTGTCTTCATCAACCTTATACCCATTTTAAATAGGAAGATTCATCTGTGTGAAATCGCTAAGTCTACAAGCCACGGTTTCCTCATGAACCCTTTGTACAACACCCCGATCGGCTTGGGCAGTCATAGCTTGAGCTTTGACCGTTGCGGCTTATGCTTGTGTAGTCATGGATTGGATCATTTGAGCAAGAATGTCCCTCATCTGTATCTCCGTCATAGGTTGAGGGTCAGTCGGGTCTTGATCAACATTAGCATTTTCCTCTAGTCTAGTAACTTGCTTATCATGGGAAGGAGCTCCCACATTAGCGACTTCCTCCTCAAGTATTCAAGTCGCATTTCTTCGAGAGTTCATGCTTCCTATAAGCACAATAATATGATTAGATGCAAAAGGACACCATAAGTATACTCTATTGGCACGATATAAGATTTCCAAGAAATAGAGTGATTACTAAGCATCATATAGGTTCCTACTCACATGTTTGGCATGTTTCACAACTATGAATACAAACCTACATAGACGTGGTTGAGCGAGACTTAAACATCAGGAATATTCAACCTCATGCTCTGATACCAAGTTCACATCTGGTTTACCCATAGACGTATACGGCATTGTCGTCCTTTTTGAGGACTAAGACAAGCCTCTTAGTCTTACATCATTGCATTCATCGATTAAAAATATGAAAGAATTTAAAAAATTCAACTTCTTCTAATCAGAGGTTTATAAAGACCTCCACATACACAAAATCATAATATTATCAAGTATACATAGACTCGTTCCTATAATAAGATTCCATTGTCTTCTATTTTTATTTCACAAACTTATATAGTAAAGAAATAGAGTCAAAAATTCGTCTAATCTCGTTAACCATCTAAACGAGGACAATAACATTGGGTATAACCCTACATCAATAAAAGTAAGTTGTTTATAGGCTTTATACAAATTTTGTCAAATAGGAAATGAACTCAGTACAAAAGTTGTAGTAACTAAGTAACTTCACAAGGAGAATACTGGAATCATCCATGGGGAAAATGAGGACCTACCACTTGGATGATAGAATATCTAACTCTTCCTTCAATTTACCTCAAATCAACTTCAACGACCGGAACCTAAAATGGTTGGGAAAAAGGGAGAAAATGAGGTTAGTAGGCCACGTGTACTAATTATCCGACCAAATGCACAAATACCAACAAAGTATGCTAGAAAGGGACATTTAATGAAATCATGTTATTTAAGCCAATCCTTTGAAAATCTAAACAAATTAACTATACCATATGGACGTCAACATACTAAACCAATAATCTTATGTAACTCTATCATCATATAATAATGTCACAAACATGAATAATAGTAAACCATGTGAATAATAAAGCAACCCAACCAAGTATAATCCTTGAGAATCGACAAGATCAATCACCAAGCAAAGCCCCAAAACCCTACTTAATCACGTAACCCACCAAAGATCATAATTAGCAATTTACCTCACATAGCATAGTCTTCTACCTCATATATTATTCTTTGTTTAACAATGATAACAAATTTCATATTCATAGGCATTTTATTCAACATATAAAGTCATTTACTTTATACCGTCATTTATAAACGTAATATTAACTTCTCAAAGCTTCTATGAAGAAAAACTAGTGCAAGGCATAGGTAGAGTCCCATACCCTACCTAAACTAAAGTTAAACCACTCAAGTCACTTCAATTAATCTATACTTCATTCATTCATTTTAGTTTACAGAACTGTTGACTTAACCGACATAGACCACATGAGATAATGCGGAATCATGAAACCTTACACCGATGTAAGGTGGTATACCGGTCAAGGTAGGACATAACATAAACGTAGCTATCTAGGTGGATCCACTAGCTAGTATCCTATGGTGGCAACATAGTTTATGGAGCTTGGGAATAAATCATGGAAATATAAACTCTACACCTTACCTTGGGTCATGAGACTATCCACCCCGTGAGGACCGTAGTGAACCCTACCTTCCTTATGTAAGAAGACGTCAGCCCCTCACATACAAGCTCACCCGGTGTTAAGCGAGGTCCCTTTATTGAAATGCCTTTAGTCTTGTTGTAATCATAATTTAGTTTAGGTCATAGGGTCTAACCCTTGTATAATAATCTTCATCAATAGCTCAATAAGAAATGTATGAGTGTAAGGCCTTTCATCAAAATCTATATAAGTGAGGTTAACACTTTAGTATTTCATAACATATTAGGGCATATTGATAGTTTTCACCATCCTTATAGAACATCATCTTAATCTACCTCATAACATAGTCAAGACATTTCAATTCAACATCATACCACCCTATAATCTTAATATAAGGAATACTTCAACGTAATGTCATAGATAAACAACAATTAATCACAATCGAAAATAAAGATAGAGATTCTAAGACTTACCAAGTCTTTCTCATAGTTCACCATCAAGGTCTTACCATCAACCCATAACTCAACCTAACTTGGGGAGTAACATCATCACACAATTATAATTAATAGAATAACAAGTACAATTGGATATTTATAAAACAATTCATATTTATATCATAAGTTGAGACAAGATACATAGGCTAATTTCACATTACAATTCATAACCTAATTAAATCTCAAGAACTAGCATGATAGGCCTATATTTCATCTTAATTCAACCATAATATCACCATAGGATAGTAGTCTAATCAACAACCAACTCAATTGGATAATCAACATACAACATAGGTCAAGATCACTACCTAGGGTTAACGATAGAGGATCATGTTCTTCGATTTGACCAAACCATCAATAATTTTCATAAACAAGTTGAATTACATGTAAATATACTCAATATAACCCAAGAATCCACTAAAAAATCAATCCATAACTTCAATTTTGTAATTGAATGAAACCCATAAGAAAACTCAACTTTTTGAAATTCATATTGAAGGAACCCTTTGAGTAAAGGATCTCAAAGGTGAATAGAACCCATACCTTAATGTCTCTCAACAATTTGATGAAGAATCCACCCTGTTTCAGCTCCCAAACCCTAGATTTTGCTAGCCTTCAGTGGTAGGTTCTTGTAGAGAGAGAAATAAGAGAGAAGGAAGAGAGTTTATTTTGAGAGTTGGCTTTTGGTTATTGAGGGTTAAGGGTATTTTTATAGGGGATTAATTAACTTTATTAGTTTCCCTTAAATTTCTAACTAACCTCTAAACCATTTAATTATTTTAAATGAAACCATTAAAATCCATGAATGAAATTCGACCCTTACGAACCATCGTCTACCCTGTCGATGCACAATTCTAGTCAATGTTGCATTAAACTGCAGGAGTTCTCCTCGAGGGCCCTTGGTTGGTCCTTGGTGATTCATACTTTGACGTTCCAATCATGAAACAACTCAAAGACCCATTAGCTACCTTTCAACCCATTTTCGTATATTTCAAACTCCTAAAAGTTAGTAAAAAGGCTAAGGCACACTAACATCTCTTTAAACCAACTTCCTTGACATTTTGGTTCTTAAACCTTCTAAATGACCTATATTCATTAAAAATGGACTTAGAAACAGTTTTTATACTTTATGACACCTACGCTAGGCCTTTCCATGAGTCTTGGATTTCCAAGGGTTTCCAGAATCTATAATATGTCTCATATTAAACCATCCAAAACGAATACGACAATTGGGCTTAACCTTTACTTCATTACAACAAAGAGCCTCATATATGCTGATACGAAAATCGTCTTCAAATGAAAATGAAAGAACTAAAAGTCTTATAACTAGAACAACATCAAGAGCTTAATAACGAAATCATCCTCGGAAGGTGAGGACCTACCAAACTGTGAGAATGAGAATCCAACTGAACTTCAAAGGCCTTATATAAGCTCAACGACCGGACCCTACATTTATAGTAAACATAAAACTTGGATTAGTACGCACTTGTACTAAGTATAGGTATATTTACACAAAATAAGTGAAATCATGCTAATGAGGACATTTGCTCAAAACCATGCTAAACTACTTTGAAAAGCCTTATGCACAATTAAGAATCCATATAAGCCAATAATCACATCATCCTTAAGTCATGAAAATGTACAACACAAGACCAACATCATCAAGTAAAGTCAAGTCAACATGAATAAGAGTTCATAATATCATAACACAAGCAAGACCCTTGCTCATAACCCAACCTTTCTCCGACATGTGTAATGACCAAACAAAGCCCCATAACCTTACTCAATCAATTAAACCAAACAAAAAATCACAAGCAATTTCTAACTCAACATAATGTAACATCAATAGTAGTCATCATCACATATAGAAATATAGACCAATATCATGTTCATAAATGAAACTAACATCTTATAGAATCATCAACATGTAAAGTCAACATATGCATAATATCTACTTTTAATATCATAAGAACATAAGGACAACCTTCTAGGATTTCCCTAAATAATAACTAGTGCAATGCCTCGGTAGGGTCTCGTACCCTACCTAGGCTGAGTCAATCAATTAAGTTACCCTAGTTAGTGGTCACATCATTACTTCATTTTACTTTAATATACACTTGCCTTAACCAAGATAGACCACAAGAGCTAAATGTGGAATCTGGTGTCATGAAGACCCTACACCGAAAGAAGGTGGTCTACAGGCCAAAGTAGAACATAACATGAACATAGCATCTAGGTGGATCCACTAGCTAGTAATCCTATGGAGGCAAAATAGTTCTAGAACTAGGAGATATGGTTGGGACCCTCTTTATGCCTTTGGAATTGCTGTCTCCATTCTCCTAAGTACAATAGTGAACCTACCTTCCTACGTGGGAAGGGACACCCCTCACAACTAGTTCGCTTGGTGCTAAGCTACAGTCCCTTTTGAAATGTGTTTCTTTATCAATCATAACTTATTTTAGGTCATAGTGGAATGAACTCTTGTATATCATCATCATTAACTCAATAGTAATTGTATGAGAATATCCTTTCAATACAACCCTCATATGTGAGATTAGAATTTCATCGTAATCACACCATAATAAGGCACATAGGCAATTCATAACAAACCTTATGTCATTACATCTTAAACATAATCTCACAATCACATAATCAAGAAAATTAATCATCATACCAACACCTACTTAGGCTAATCACAAGACATGTTTCAATAGAACTACATCATCAAGTATAAGCCATCACAATTGATGTAAAGTTTCAAAATCACAAAATCTTACCAATTCTCTTGAAAAAACTATCATCATTGGTCTTATCATCAACCAACCAATTTCATCAAAAAATAGGTGTAATAACATCATACAATGGCAATCTATACAAGAACTAGGTCAATTCTATCATCACTATCCAAACTAACATCAATTCATAACCTAGGGTTAGGGGAAATGTTCTATAATGATTTTTTCATGAAATTGATCCAATCCCAATAAGATTACCCTACATAGTACATAGATGAATTAGAATAGATAAAACAAGTCTAATAATCAAAACATATTCATAAACAAGATCCAAGATTTGGAGAAATTGGGAAAAGGACATGATCTATGTGAAATTACATCAATTAACATCAATTACTCAAAAATCTACACTAAATTAGAGGAAAAGGGCCTAAAATACCGTTAAAGTATTGAAAATGGTACAAAATTACCCTCCATCCACCTATTGGCTCCAAAATACCCTTTCCACCCACCTATTGGGTCCAAAATACCCTTGTCATCCACCTTTTAGTTCAAAATTGACCACTTATTTAACGATTTTATATTTAAACTATTTAAATATTTTTTAAAATACGTGCTGCTCAACTATTTGTTATAATTTAAATTATTAGTATAATTTATATATCAATTCATTACCCACCCATTACTATTTAAATTCCTCTTAATAAACCCGTCACATTATTAATGCAAGCTACTGCCAATTGAGTGTTTTTACAAATTATAGAAGCAAGTGGCTAAATAAAAATCACCGATAAACTTAAAAGTCTGACTATGTTCATCTTAATTATTTTTACGTCTCAATTATGTGATGTTACTTCATAGGTAACTTTTTTTCAAAATAATATATTAAAGGTTTTAAAACAAATCATAAATATTTATAAAATTATATTTAAAAGATGTGCATGAATTAATTTGGGATGTATTACTGGTTTACCTTTAATCATAAATTTCTAATTCAATTTTTAAAGAAAGTGTCCTCTTAAATAAGTGGCTCAACCTAAATTTAATTGGGATTTTGATTCGGACTTGAATAATTTTTTATGTCATTTTCAGGAATCTATGATTTCATCGTGTTTTAGTAGTGTTTATGACGATTTTGATAATATAATTGAATTGTTAATTGAGTGAGGTTTAGTTATTAATGAGTGGGTAGTGGGTTGGTTTATAAATTATATTAATAAATTAAAATTATAATAAATAGTTGAACGCCAAGTATTTTAAAAAATATTTAATGAGTTTAATTTTAAAACAATTAAAAAAGTGGTCCATTTTGAACCCAAAGGTGGATGACAAGGGTATTTTGGAGCCAATAGGTGGATGAAAAGGGCATTTTGGAGCCAATAGGTGGATGGAGGGTAATTTTGTACCATTTTCAATACTTCAAGGGTATTTTAGGCCTTTTCCGCTAAATTAGTCATAGGAAATCACAATTAATGATAATCAATAATCAATTTGAAGTTTAGAAGAAAACCCTATTTAAATAGGAAAACCCTTGGAATTGGGTAATTTAGAAATTAACATTGAAAGGACAACGTAGGAAAGGGAATCCCGAAAGTGAAGAACGCATACCTTTATGAAGCTTAATACACGAAATCCAAGTGAAATCCTAGAGAAATTGGTCTTCTTCCTCAAACTTTTTTGGATCTTCAATTGAGGATTTAGGGAGAGGGAAAGTACCGAGAGATGAGAGCTTTTGGTTTTTGTTTTGGGAATATGATATATGTGCGCGAAAAATGACTTCAAACTCACCCTTAGGTTATATATAATCACCTCATAAATTATCCAAAAGACCCCTTACTTAATTGGATCATTTGTGAAGTCAAAAGGACCAAAATACGGCATGGACGAAATCTAGAAAATGGTTGTGCGCCGCTGGGAAAATTTCTTACTTTTTTTAAAAAATTCAGGATGAGGCAGTGAGCCTCGTCGAGTACACACATCACGAGGAAACTATTTTCCTACCACGTGTGGGCAGTCTGCTTGCCCATTTTCGGGTCATCCTCAAGGACCCTTCGGCTGGTCCTTGGGGAGTTGTTAATAGACGTTTAGACCCTATATACTATATTTTACCTATTTAATGTCTTGTTACAAGTTTTAGACTTCATTTGACAATCTCAAACCTTCACCAAATGTAGTGACGTCTACTAGTTAAATTTAGCTAGTTTCTCGACATTATCGACGTTTTTTCATGCCTTGACTTTAGATTAGTATGGGTCTTAAAACAGTGTTACACTTCTTAGACTTACATGTTTGGCTCTAGATTAGGGCTTGAACTTTTGGAATGTTACATTATCCCCCCCCCCCCTTAGGAAAATTCGTCCCTGAATGGCATCAAACTTTTAAAGGGAAAGGATAGACTCAAGACTAGCAGCACAACCAACAATATACAAAATCACATGAGTTACAACTCAAGGAGTGTTATACAACTTCATCCAACACATAATCATGGCATTTATAAAATCAACTCAAACATCACTTTTCACATATAAGAGCACACAATCATAACATGAGTAATATCCCTCTCACAACAACATGAGCTCAACATATCAACATGCTCAATATCACTTCTTGGAGGTAACAACTAAACAATACATGAATAATTGCAAATCAAGCAAACGAACATTTTTCCATGATAATTAATTTTATCATAAACCATTCACAATAAATTTGCATAACTATGCAAAACAATACAAAATCACATAACCTAATTATCTTCATTATTAAGAGGAACAACTGACCTTAATTCACAACAGATGAAGATAACGGAACTTCATGTCGGCCTCGGCCTCCTATGTTTCCCCTTGAATTAGGTGGTTTCTCCATAGACCTTTTCCTGAGGCCACCTCTTTGTTCCTCAACCTCTTCACTTGTCAATCAAGGATTTCCACTGTAACCTCTTCATAGGAGGGATTTTCATCCACTACTAGACCTTCAATTGGAATAATGTAATCGGGGTAACCAATGCAGTTCTTAAGCATAAATACATGGAAAACTCGGTGAGCCGAAGCTAGCTAACTAGGAAATCTCAAATCGTATGCAACCTTGACAAACCTTTGCATAATTTCATAGTGACCCACCTAACGAGGACTTAACTTCCCTTTCTTGCCAAAACGCATCATCATTTTCATGGGTAAAATTTTTAAATATACCTTGTTTCCTTCTTCAAACTCAAATTCTCTCCTTATATTGTTGGCATACGAATTTAGCCGGCTATTGGTGGGTTTCAATCGGTCCCTTATCATATGAACTCTCTTTAAAGAATCATAGTCCAATTCAGGACCCAAAAGTGAAGGATCTCCAACCTCAAACCATCCTACCGAAGATCTACATCTCCTACCATACAAATTTTCAAAATGAGATATGGATATGGACTAATATTAACTATTGTTGTAAGAGAACACCACCAAATGCAATTGTTTATCCCAATTTCTCTTGAAGTTGATGACACAAGACCTAAGTATATCCTTAAGAGTTTGAACAGTTCGCTCTGCTTGACCATCCGTTTGTTGATGAAAAGCGATGCTCAGCTTTACTCTCGTACCTAATCCTTTTTGAAAAGATCTCCCAAATCTATATTAGATTGTGAACCCCTGTTAAATATGATGGATAAGGGAATACCATGAAGACTCACAATCTCATCTATATAGATATTTGCATAATCCTCTGCCGAGTAAGTAGATTTAACGGGGATAAACTAGGCAGATTTTGTTAACCTATCCACAATAACCCATATTGAGTCATTTTGCCTTCGTCTATTAGGAATACCCACTACAAAATCCATATTAATGTCCTCCCACTTCCATGTAGGAATTTGGATCTCTTTAAGTAAACCACTCGACTTTAAGTGTTTGTATTTCACTTGTTGGCAATTCAGACACTTTGCAACAAATTCCGCTATGTTCTTTTTGAAGCCATCCCACCAAACCACCTCTTTAAAGTCATGTTACATCTTAGTAGAACCCGGATAAATTGAATATGAGGATCCATGAGCTTCATCAAGAATTGGATTTCTCAAGTCATCCATATTGAGTACACACAACCTGCCTTTGTTCCTAAGCGCACCATCACCCCTGGAGAATAACTCATTAAGCTTACAAAGAACCGCTTTCTTCAACTCCATCAATAATGGATCAAAGTGTAGATTAGACTTCACGTCAACCACCAACGACAATTTTGGAGTTATGATGGACCATAAAACTACAATAATGAGAATCTTCCAATCGAACACCCAAATGAGCCAACCTATGAACATCTTTAACTAGGTCTTTCCTTATCTCTCAATATGAGACACACTACCGATAGGCATACGACTAAATGCATGTGCACCCATATAGGCCTTGACGGGATGATAGAGAACAGTCATGTCGTAATATTTCAACAATTCCAATCATCTTTGTTGTAGGAGATTCAACTCCTCTTGGGTAAACACATATTTAACACTCTTATGGTCTCTATACAGATAAACATAGACACCATAAAGATAGTATCTCAAATTTTTCAAGGCTAACACCACCGCCGCTAAGTCAAGATCATGAGTTGCGTAATTTTTCTAATGAAACTTCAGTTGCCTAGAGGAATAGTCTATAACATTTCCATGTAGCATAAGGACGCAACTAAAACTAATTCGAGATGCTTCATAATATACAACAAAATCCTCAGTACCCTCCAATAAAGTCAACACCGGAGTTGAGGTAAGCATATCTTCCAACAATTGGAAGCTTTTTTCACAAGCCTCCAACCACTCAAATTTCACATTCTTTTCGGTCAAGGTAGTCAAATGAGAGACAATGTATGAAAACAAATCAACAAAACCTCCTATAATACCCGGATAGACCCAAGAAACTTCGAATATCTGTTAGATCCAAAGGAATAGGCCAATTCTTAACTGCCTCGGCCTTCTTCGGATCAACCTCAACACCCTCACAAGAGATGATATGACCAAGAAATTCCACTGATATCAACCGAAATTTTCATTTGCTATACTTTGTAAATAGGTAGTGTTCTTTAAGGACTTGAAAAACCACTCTCAAATAGTCCATATGCTCAAACTCATTCTTCGAATATACCAAGATGACATCTATGAAGACAATTACAAAGGTATATAGGTAGATTCAGAACACCCTATTCGTTAGATCCATAAACGTCGCTGCGGAATTAGTCAACGCAAAAGACATCACTCTAAACTCATAGTAATCATATCTTTTTCGAAAGTCCATTTCGCGAATATGTTCGTCTCTCACCCTAAGTTCGTGATGTCCCGACCTCAAGTAAATTTTAGAAAACTATCTTCCACCTTGTAGTTGATCAAATTAATAATCAATCCGAGGTAGAGGGTACTTATTCTTAATGGTATTTTTGTGTCACGACCCAAAACCGAGCCGCGACTGGCACCCACATTTACCCTCCTATGTGAGCGAACCAACCAATCTAAACCTTATCATTTCAATTTAATATCAACATAAAACAATGCGGAAGACTTAAACTCATAATAAAAGACAATTCAATAACTTCTAAAATTCAACATCTATTAATTCCCCAAAATCTGGAAGTCATCACCACAAGAACATCTATGATCAAATTACTAAACTAGGAGTATTCTATGAAGCTAAAACAAATTAAAGCTAGTCTATGCCGAAACTTCAAGGCATCAAGACATGAGGAGGAGATCCAGTCCAAGCTAGAAGCATTAGCTCACCCTGAAGATCCGGTGTGACGAAGACTGGCTTGAACTACTGTTGAGTCGAAGATGACGGCAACGTTTGCTGCACTCCACAAATAAACAAAGGAAACATAAAAGTAGGGGGTCAGTACAACCACAAGTACTGAGTAGGTATCATCGGCCAACTCAAAATAGAAAACAGTATATATCAAGTAACATCATAAAATCAACTAATATCCTTAGCATGCAGCATTTACAATTACCATAATCCTTGGTTACAACACCAAGCACATCAATGAGGACTCACGCCTCCTCATCATACTCGTTTGGGAAACATGTTCTTTAGATTGAGTATATTAGTATCTTTCAAGATTCGTTATGTTATTTACTCTCGTGTCGGTACGTGACACTCCGCTCCTCATTCTATCCTGGTGTCGGCACGTGACACTCCGATCCTCATATTCTATCCTGGTGTCGGAACGTGACACTCCGATCCTCATATTCTATCCTGGTACCGGAACGTGGCACCCGATCCATATACTATCCTGGTGTCGGAACGTGACACTCCGATCCTCATATTCTATCCTGGTGTCGGAACGTGACACTCCGATCCTCATATTCTATCCTGGTACCGGAACGTGGCACCCGATCCCCTAATCTCACTACTTTCGTTCATTAAGCCTTCTTTTATACCAAGGCATCGTCATTAACAAGTAGATTAGGGTTTCTTCAAGATTAAGATTCAATAGCTTATCATGCTTATTTTATCACAATCATGTATATATATATAAGATCACATCATGCATACACGCAATTAACAATATAGAAGACCTAATAATACTACTCAACACATATCATTCGCTATTAAGAGTTTACTACGAATAGTGTAAAAACTATAACCTACCTCCACCGAAGAATCGTGATCAAGCAAGCAAATTCCTCAATTTCTTGTTGTCCTCTTCGTTCCTCTCTTTGATCGATTCTCTCTCTCTCTCTTGCTGTTCTTTCTATTTTCTTATTCAAACCCTCTTTCTTTTACCCTAATTATTATGTAATTAAGAATGAAAGATGGAAATAATAACCACTAATTAACTTAAGGTTACCTCATTTAACCCCCAAGTAATTAGACTTATTAACATTAACCCTCTAACTTTATAATTAAAGCAGGAATAGTCAAAAACGTCCCTTAAAACGTGTAAAGAAATCCGACCCGAACTGGGATTGCGTAGCCCGTGAAGGGCCGTCGCGCCTGCGACGGTCCGTCCTGCTGTCCGTCGTATGCAACAGAGACTTGTTTAAGTGGATGGCCTGTGACGGGCCGTCGAGCCTGTGACGGGCCGTCGAGCCTGCGACGGTCCGTCCTGCCACTCCGTCACGACGTTCAGAGAGTCGATTTTCAGTACCCAATTTCAGTTTTTCTAAGTCTTTTGAAACGACACCCTCCACGACGGTCCGTCGTGCCCTTGACGGTCGGTCGTGGCCTCCGTCACATCTGCCAGTTTTTCCAGAATAAAATCTGTTGCTCAAAACGACTAAACAGGTCATTACAATAGATACCAATTTACCCATCGTTCGTCCCCGAACGATCACAAGAAGGAAAACAAGGGCGAAAAGGAATACCTGAATCTGTAAACAGATGTGGGTATCTTTCTCGCATATCTGCCTCCTTCTCCCAAGTGGCTTCTTCAACCGGTCGATTCTTCCATTGCACCTTGATGGATGCAATTCTCTTGACCTCAACTTGCGAACTTCTCTATCTAAAATAGCAATAGGTTCCTCCTCAGAGACAAGTTCTCATCAAGCAAAACTGAATCCCAACGGATAATGTAATTCCATCCCATGGTATCTTTTCAACATCGACACATGAAACACCGGATGTACTCCGGACAACCCTGGAGGCAAGGCTAACTCATAAGCCACTTCCCCTACTCGTTTAAGTACTCACAAGGGACCAATGTACCTTGGGCTTAGCTTGCCTCTTTTACCAAACCGCATCAACCCCTTTCATTGTTGAAACTTTTAACAAGACTTGTTCACCCTCCATGAACTCTAAGTCTCTAACCTTTCGATCTGCATATTCTTTTTGTCTACTTTGCGCGCTAGAAGCTTTTCTTGAATGGACTTCACTTTCTCCATCGAATCTCTCAAAAGATCAGTACCCCAAGGTCTAACTTCGAATGCGTCAAACCAACCAATGGGAGACCTACATCTCCTACATACAATGCTTCAAATGGAGCCATATCGATGCTTGAGTGGTAGCTATTATTATATGAAAATTCCGCTAAGGGTAAGAAGCTATCCCAATGGCCACCAAATTCTATCACACATGCACGAAGCATATCCTCCAACACTTGAATCGTTCGCTCAGACTGACCATCGGTCTGGGGATGTGGAACGCGGTTCTAAGGTCAACCTAGTACCCAATTCTGCATGCAATGTTTTCCAAAACTTAGAAGTAAACTGCGTACCTCTATCTGATATGATGGATAGTGGAATCCATGCAATCGAACAACTTCTGAGATGTAAAGTTTGGCTAACTTCTCTGCATTGTAAGTCACCTTAACCGGAATGAAATGAGCAGATTAGTTAACCAATCAACAATCACCCAAATAGAGTCATACTTGCCCAATGTCTTGGAAGACCAACCACGAAGTCCATTGCGATTCTCTCCCATTTCCATTCCGGAATGGGCATTCTATGAAGTGTTCCTCCGGGCCTTGGGGTTTTCATACTTTACTTGTTGACAATTTGGACATTTGGCAAAAAATCCACAATATCAAGCTTCATTCTTCTCCACCAAAGTGTTGCTTTAGGTCACGGTACATCTTGGTTGTCCACCCAGATGTATCGAATACTTGAACTATGAGCCTCTGTCAGAATAGTGTTGATCAAATCATCGACGCGAGGTACACATACCCTTCCCTTAATCCTCAAAACACCTTCTTCATCGATTTTCGCTTCTGTAGCCTCTCCTTGCAACACTTTATCTCGGATCCGGATCAATTTTTCATTCAAAATGCTTTCCCTAATCTTATCAAGGAAGGAAGATCTTGCCTCCACACAAGCTAAAAATCCTCCCTTCTCATTTACTTCTAATCTCATAAGGTCGTTAGCCAGAATCTGAACTTCTCTAGCAATGGGCGCCTAGAAGCTTGCAAGTGAGCTAAACTTTCCCATGCTCCCGCCTTTCTACTTAAAGCATCCGCTACAACATTCGCCTTCCCTGGATGGTACAAAATAGTGATGTCGTAGTCCTTAGTAGTTCATCATCTCCTCCTCTGTCTCAAATTCAAATCTCTCTGAGTGAAGACATACTGTAGACTACGATGATCCGTGTAGACCTCACACTTAACCCCCCATATAAATAGTGTCTCCATTGCTTTAGTGCAAACACTACCGCGGCCAATTCCAAATCATGAGTTGGGATAGTTACGTTCATGCATTTTTAATATTGTTGAAGCACTAAGCAATAAACTTCTTCTCTTGCAATTAGCACTGCACCCAAACCCGAATAGGATGCATCACAATACACAATGAAATTCTTGCCTTCCACTGGCAAGGTGAGAATTGGTGCAGTAGTCAATAGAGTCTTGAGCTTCTGAAAGCTTTCCTCACACTCATCCGACCATACAAATGGCACATTTTGCTTAGTCAAGTTCGTCAGTTGGGAGCAATAGAAGAAATCCCTTGACAAATCGGCGGAGGGTAGTAGCTAGCTAACCCAACACAAGCTCCTATTTCTGACACATTAGAGGTCTTACCCAATTCTTCATACTTCGATCTTAGACGGATCCACCATACTCCATCCTTAGAAAACACGTGCCCCAAGAAGGACACTGCATCTAGCCAAAACTACACTTAGAGAACTTGGCATAAAGCTTTTTCTCCCTAAACATTTCCAATACAATTCTCAAATGCCCCTCATGTTCCTTCTTACTCTTGGAGTATATCAGTATATCATCAATAAATACGATCACAAAGAGATCTAAATATGGCTTAAAAATCCTGTTCATCAAACTCATGAACGCAGCAGGGGCATTCGTAAGACCAAAACGACATCACTACAAATTCGTAATGCCATACCTGTTCTAAAAGCAGTCTTTGGCACTCCGTGCTCGTATTTTTCAATTGATGATAACCGGATCTCAAGTCAATCTTAGAGAAGACACAAGCACCTTGTAACTGATCGAACAAGTCCTCAATGCGAGGAAGAGGATACTTGTTTCTTTATAGTCACCTTGTTCAACTGCCGGTAGTCTATGCACATCCGAAAACTCCCATCTTTCTTCTTTACAAACAAAAACCGGAGCACCCCACGGAGATGCAATTTGTGGTTAATGAAGCCTTTGCTCAACAACTCTTTGAAGTTGGGCTTTTAACACTCTCTAACTCCGCGGGAGCCATTCTATAAGGGGGTATAGAAATGGGGCGAGTACCCGGTTCAAGATCAATACAGAAGTCATATCCCTATCTGGGGGCATACCCGGAAGATCTGTAGGGAAACACATCAAGAAACTCACGGACCACCGAAATCGACTCAATCAAAGGTACTTGGGTAGTGTCATCCTTGAGATGTGCCAAGAAAGCTAAACACCCTTTACTAACCATTTTTTAGCACGAAGAAAGAGAAGAAAGGAGATGATACGCACCGGATTGGAAGTCCCCCTCACCATAACGGATCTGTCCCAGGCTTGGCTAACGTCACCGTTTTAGCATTACAATCCAGATCGCAAATTGCGGAGAAAGCCAAGTCATACCCAGAATCACATCAAAATAAACCATCTCTAAGATAACCAATCTACATAAGTGTTACTCCCCCAAAGTTCACTAAACAAGACCTATATACCTTTTCAACTACCACAGACTCACCCACCGGAGAGTAGAAACACGAATAGGCGTATCAAGTAATCACAATGTAAATTTAGACCATTAGCAAATGAGGAAGATACATAAGAAAATGTGGATCCAGGATCAAACAATACAGAAGCCATGCCAATCAAAACAGAAGATAGAAGATTACCTGTGATGACAGCATCAGATATTTTCCGCCTCTAATCTCCCAGGGAAAGCATAACAATGGGCCCTTTCGTTTGTTTGTCCGTTGCCCCTACCATGTTGTGATGTAGTGGCTCCAGTTGCCCATCACCCCGGCCATTTTGGTGACCACCATTACCTCGACCACCTCGTCCTCCGGAATAACGGCCTCTGCCATGACCACCTCTACCTCTAACTGTTGGGGGTCTATCGCTCTGTTTTGGACAATACCTTTTGATATGCCCAGTCTCCCCACACCCATAACATCTCTAGATTCACGCATAGGTCCTCTCAGAGAAATGTTGACGGTCTGGGGTGACCCCCAACTACAGTCTGTAGTGAAGACTAAATGGGTCAAACTGAGTAACCTCCGGAACCCTGTCCTCTAGAGTAAGAACCATAAAACTACACCTCCTTCGAAACCTCTTTGATGTCGATGCCATGGTGAATTCATCTGGCTTCACTCCTTCCCCTCTACCACGAAATCTACCACTTCTTGGAAGGATTTTGCCGTAGTCGCTACCTGTAAGGCTGTGAATTCGAAACTCTGATCTCAACCCCTTCACAAAACGGCGAATCCGCTCTTGTGGACTGAAACATAGTTGGGTGGCATATCTGGATAGTGCGCGAAACTTAGCCTCATATGCATTGACCGACATCCTACCTTGCTCTAGGCTCAAAAACTCATCCCTTTTCCTATCCCTCAAAGTACGGGGGATATACTTTTCCATAAACAAACTAGAGAATGAGGCCCAAGTCATAGGTGGTGCCTCTGTTGGTTGACATTCAACCTGCGACCGCCACCACATTTTGGCGTTCCCTTGAAACTGATAACACACGAACTCAACACCAAATCGTTCTACTATACCATCTTGTGTAGTAGCTCATGACAGTCAACCAGAAAATCGTAAGCATCCTCCGATTCTGCACCCTTGAAGACTGGAGGTTTCAATTTCAAGAACTTACTAAAAGTTCATGCTGATCATTTGTCATTATAGGCCCAGTAGTCAGACGTGGAAACGTGCCTATGTCAGTGAGGCATCCATACGTGGAGCCATAGTGGCTGCATGTCGTACCTCTGAAACCGGAGGTGTTGGTGCAGGAAAACGTTGGGGGTGCCTGACCTGATCAGACACCCACTAAGATAAGCGAGCACCTGATTGATCATCTCTGGGGTAGGTTGGGGTGGCATTTCCTCATTCTGTACTTGTTCATTCTCCCCATCCTCCCCTTCTCTTACTACCTCCTCAGTCGGTGGAGGAGTCACCGCCCTAGTACCAGATGGGCTAGGTACTCGTCCTCTTCCCCTTGAGGACGTCCTCCCACGACCTCTACCGCGGCCTCTTGCCACTGTTACACTTCGAGCTACAGCCCCAGTGACTGGCTCAGATGCATCTTGTCTTGCTGATGTTGATGTGGGCGTAGTCGTTGCTCTAGTTCTAACCATCTGCGAAATAGAGTGAAGATGGTCAGATACCAATTTGTATCACCTAGATACCAATTGGATCCAAGTAATAGCACGAAAGAAGAAAGAAAGAATGGAATTTTCCTAAAGTCTTATAGCCTCTCAAAGAAAAGTAAAGGCGTCCCCCTACGGTTCTTTAAGACTCTCTAGACCTGTTCTTGTGTGATGAGACCAACGAACCTAATGCTCTGATACCAAGTTTGTCACGACCCAAAACCGAGCCGCGACTGGCACCCACATTTACCCTCCTATGTGAGCGAACCAACCAATCTAAACCTTATCATTTCAATTTAATATCAACATAAAACAATGCGGAAGACTTAAACTCATATAAAAGACAATTCAATAACTTCTAAAATTCAACATCTATTAATTCCCCAAAATCTGGAAGTCATCACCACAAGAACATCTATGATCAAATTACTAAACTAGGAGTATTCTATGAAGCTAAAACAAATAAAAGCTAGTCTATGCCGAAACTTCAAGGCATCAAGACATGAGGAAGGAGATCCAGTCCAAGCTAGAAGCATTAGCTCACCCTGAAGATCCGGTGTGACGAAGACTGGCTTGAACTACTTTTGAGTCGAAGATGACGGCACGTTTGCTGCACTCCACAAATAAACAAAAGGAAAACATAAAAGTAGGGGGTCAGTACAACCACAAGTACTGAGTAGGTATCATCGGCCAACTCAAAATAGAAAACAGGTATATCAAGTAACATCATAAAATCAACTAATATCCTTAGCATGCAGCATTTACAATTACCATAATCCTTGGTTACAACACCAAGCACATCAATGAGGACTCACGCCTCCTCATCATACTCGTTTGGGAAACATGTTCGTTAGATTGAGTATATTAGTATTCTTCAAGATTCGTTATGTTATTTACTCTCGTGTCGGTACGTGACACTCCGCTCCTCATTCTATCCTGGTGTCGGAACGTGACACTCCGATC
This sequence comes from Solanum habrochaites, assembly GCA_027704765.1. Classification (NCBI taxonomy): domain Eukaryota; kingdom Viridiplantae; phylum Streptophyta; class Magnoliopsida; order Solanales; family Solanaceae; genus Solanum; species Solanum habrochaites. The sequence continues at coordinate 33,557,258 of JAKWJA010002494.1, forward strand.
CTCATATTCTATCCTGGTGTCGGAACGTGACACTCCGATCCTCATATTCTATCCTGGTACCGGAACGTGGCACCCGATCCATATACTATCCTGGTGTCGGAACGTGACACTCCGATCCTCATATTCTATCCTGGTACCGGAACGTGGCACCCGATCCATATACTATCCTTGTGTCGGAACGTGACACTCCGATCCTCATATTCTATACTGGTGTCGAAACGTGACACTCCGATCCTCATATTCTATCCTGGTACCGGAACGTGGCACCCGATCCCCTAATCTCATTACTTTCGTTCATTAAGTCTTCTTTTATACCAAGGCATCGTCATTAACAAAGTAGATTAGGGTTTCTTCAAGATTTAAGATTCAATAGCTTTATCATGCTTATTTTATCACAATCATGTGTATATATATAAGATCACATCATGCATACACGCAATTAAGCATATAGAAGACCTAATAATACTACTCAACACATATCATTCGCTATTAAGAGTTTACTACGAATAGTGTAAAAACCATAACCTACCTCCACCGAAGAATCGTGTTCAAGCAAGCAAATTCCTCAATTTCTTGTTGTCCTCTTCGTTCCTCTGTTTGATCGATTCTCTCTCTCTCTCTTGCTGTTCTTTCTATTTTTCTTATTCAAACCCTCTTTCTTTTACCCTAATTATTATGTAATTAAGAATGAAAGATGGAAATAATAACCCACTAATTAACTTAAGGTTACCTCTTTATCCCCAAGTAATTAGACTTATTAACATTAACCTCTAACTTTATAATTAAAACAGGATAGTCAAAAACGTCCCTTAAAACGTGTGTAAAGAAATCCGACCCGAACTGGGATTGCGTAGCCCGTGACGGGCCGTCGCTCCTGCGACGGTCCGTCCTGCTGTCCGTCGTATGCAACAGAGACTTGTTTAAGTGGATGGCCTGTGACGGGCCGTCGAGCCTGCGACGGTCCGTCCTGCCACTCCGTCACGACGTTCAGAGAGTCGATTTTCAGTACCCAATTTCAGTTTTTCTAAGTGTTTTGAAACGACACCCTCCACGACGGTCCGTCGTGCCCTTGACGGTCCGTCGTGGCCTCCGTCACATCTGCCAGTTTTTCCAGAATAAAATCTGTTGCTCAAAACGACTAAACAGGTCGTTACAATTATAGACCTATTTTTGAACCTAGGCTTGTCTTGGATATCAAGCCTACCCTTTGAGGAACCAGCATCATAATACCTTGTCATATTAGCATACCTACTCTTCTTCTTTAACCTTTCCTTCTCCACTTGTTGAGAATGCACCATGAGACGAGAAATATTCATATTTTCATGTCGCATAGCCGAATGACATTCTTCTTTCAAGTCATCAGACATTCCCATCACAAAGAGGCTCATCTCATCCCTTGGGTTGGAAACCAAAGAAGGAGCATATTTGGACAACTTAGTGAATTTAAAAGAGTAGTGAGGCACACTCATACCTCCTTGATGAAGGTTGATGAGTTATTCAACCTTACTTCACTCTTCTCCCTTGGAAAGAGTCTATTAAGAAAAGCCTTCCTGAAAATCTCCCATGTCATTGGTCCACCCCTCAAAAGCCTATTGTCTCTCCATTAGATGTACCATGTTTGGGCCACATCTTTGAATTTGTAAGTGGCTAACTCGGCATTTCCAATCGAAGTCAACCCCATAGCAAGGAGAATCTTATAGACTTCACAAATAACCTCTTCAGTGTCTTCCTCAACTTTGGACCCATAGAAAGTCAGGGGATTCATCCTTGTGAAATCCCTCAAGTGAGATACCATGGTTCTAACATGTTTTTTTCCTCGGGGTACCTCCTCCCTATTAGCTTGGGCCATTATGGCTTGACCTTGAGTAGTGAAGGCTTGTGCTTGGGTGTTAATGGCTTGGGCCATTTGTAGAAAGGCTTCCCTTATGTCCCAATGTATCAAAGCGGGAGCATTGGTTGGAGCTTGATCATCATTAGCCACTTCCTCAAGAAGAGGCACTTGATTGCCTCGAGAACAACCCTCGCATTAGCAATCTTTTCATCAAGTCTTCATGTAGATGTTCTTCGGGTATTCATCGCCTACAACAACAATACAAGGTTTAGGTGAGAGCACTACTTAATACTCTAGAGGCACGAGCTAGGACTAACAAGAAGATGAGAGTTTCCTAAGCATAGTATAGACTCCCACTCATATGTGTGACACAAATCACAATTATGAATAAGAATCTGCATAGATGTGATTTAATGAGACATCCATCCTAACTATATTCAACCTCATGCTCTGCTACAAACTTTGTCACATTTAGGGAGCACTCCCTAGACGTAACGGGTGTCGTCATCCTCGGAGAGGACTAAGACAAGACTCTTAGCATTCATCATTACATTCACAGGATAAAATGCAGAAAATTTTGAACTTTTTATTTACTCCTACATTGATGTTTAGATAGACCTCTAGCCTACACATAATATATATGGGGAGTTTACATAGACTACTCGCAAAAGGAATCACTACATAGGCTTCTCCTTTTATTTCACATACATATTATAATAACATAATCTCATAAGAAGTCTATAATATGTCTCATATCAAACCATCTAAAACAAATACGACAATTGGGCTTAGCCCATAATTATTGTAACAAATATCCTCATATAGTTTTATCCAACAATCGTCTTTGAATTATAAGAAAAGAACTAAAAGTCTAATAACTAGAAAAACATCAATAGCTTGATAATGGAATAGTCCTCGGAAGTTGAGGACCTACCGAACTTGTAGAATGAGAACCCAAGTGATTTTCAAAGGCCTTCCATAAAGAAAACGTCTGGACCGTCATATGTAGTAAATACCAAACATGGGATAGAATACACTTGTACTAAGTATGGGTATATGCAAACAAAAAAAGTTAAATCATGCTAAAGAGGACATTTTCTCAAAAACCATTCTAAAGTACTTTGAAAATCCTTATGCACAACTAAGAATCCATATAAACCAATAATCACACATCCTTAAGTCATAACCAAGTACAAAACATGACCAACATCATCAAGTAAACTCAAGTCAGCGTGCATAAGAGTTCATAACGTCATAACATAAGCAAGACCCTTGCTCATAACCCACCCTTTAGCCTACAAGTGCAATGACCAAGCAAAGTCCCTTAACCTTACTCAATCAATTAAACCAAACGAAGAATCACAACTAATGCCTAACTCGACATAATGTAACATCAATAGTAGGCATCGTCATATATAGCAATATAGACCAATAACATGTTAATAAATGAAACTAAAATCTTGTAGAATCATCAACATCTAAAGTCAACATATTCATACATCTACTTTTTAAGATCATAAGAATATAAGAAATCAGAACAACCTTAGAAGATTTCCTTCTAAGCCAACTAGTGCAATGCCTAGGTAGAGTCCCATACCCCTACCTATACTGAGTCAACCCCTTAAGTCACCCTAGTTAGTGTTCACATCATTACTTCATTTTACTTTCGTATACACTCACCTTAACCTACATAGACCATAAGAGCAAAATATGGAATCCGGTTTCGTGAAGACCATACACTGAAAGAAGGTGGTCTACCAGCCAAACTAAAACCAAACATGAACATAGAATCAAGATGGATCCACTAGCTAATTTTCCTATGGAGGAAACATAGTTCTAGAACTAGGAGATATGTTTGGGACCCTATTTATATCTTTGGTATTGTAGTCTCCAATATCGTGAGTTTAATAGTTAACCAACCTTTTGAAATATCTTTCTTTATCAATCCTAACATAGTTTAGATCATAGACGACTAACCCCTTGTATATCATCATATTAGCTCAATAGAATTGTATGAGAACATCCTTTGAATACAACATTCATAAGTGAGATTAGAATATCATCATAATGTCATAATAAGTATCATAGGCAATCATAACCAACATTATATTATTACATCTTAAACGTAATCTCGTGATCACCTAATCAAGACATATCAATTCCATCATCATACCAATACCTACATAGGCTAATCACAAGGCATGATTCAATTGAACTACATAATCAAGTATAAGTCATCACAATTGAAGTAAAGCTTCAAGATCACAATGTCTTACCAATTCTCCTTCAAAAGCCATCATCATTGGGCTTACAATCAACCAACAAATTTCATCCTATAATAGGTGTAGTAACATCATAACATAGGGTTAGAGGAAAGGGTCCATCATGAATTATTCATGAAATTGATCAATCCAAACAATACATTATCATACATAGTTCATAATGAATTAGATTAGATAAAACTAGTCTAACAATCAATACATTCTTCAATTCCCGTCAATTCATAAATAATATCCAAGATTTGGGGAAATTGGGACAAGGACATGATCTATATGAAATTCCATCAATTAATATCAATTCAAAGATATACACTAAATTAGTCATAGTAAATCACAAATAATCATAATCAACAATCAATTTCAACTTTAGAAGAAAAAGCCATTTCAATAGGCAAACCCTTCAAATTGGGTGATTTAGAAATCAACTTTGAAAGGACCTCTTGGGGAAAGGAATCTAGAGAGTGAAGAACCCATACATTAACAATTTTTAATCCACAAAATTCAAGTGAAATCCTAGAGAAATTGGTCTTCTTCTTTAAGCTTTATTTCTTCTTCAATGGAGGATTTTGGGAGAGAGAAAGTAGAAAGAGATGAAGGTTTTTGCATTTTGATATGAGAATTTTATTTATGCGAGTGAAAAATAATAGAAAACTTTCCCTTAGGCTATATATAATCACCCCCTCAATTACCCTAACAGACCCCTCACTTAACTTTGTATTTTTGCAAAGTCAAAATGACCAAAATACGATACGGATGAAATGTAGAAAGTGGTTGCCCGTTGCTGGGCTAATTTTTTGTTTTATGTTTGAAACTTATTGTTTGAGGTAGTGAGCCTCGTGGAATGCACACGTCACGAGGAAAACTTTTGCCTACCACTTTTGGGCTACAAGATGTGCATTAGCCCCCACAATCCTGGCTGTGGGCAGGCTGTTAGACTGTCTGCCCATGTTCGGGTCCTCCTCAAGGACCCCTAGGGTTGTCCTTGGGGAGTCGTTACTGGATGTTTACACCATATATACTATATTTTACCTATTTAAAGTATTTTTACATGTTTTAGACTTCATTTGACACTCCAAAATATTCACCAAACATAGGGACGTCTACTAGTTTAATTTAGCTAGTTTCTGAACGTCATGGAAGTTTCTTGACGCCTTGACTCTAAAACTTTTGAAATGGTTTATAATTATTATTTTTGATCTTAAAACAGTGTTACACAATTTAGAACTACATGTTAGGCTCTATATTAGGTCTTGAACTTTTGGAATGTTACAATTTGTTCTCTGGTTTGCATTAGAGGATCCACATGTACACATAGTCAAGTTGAGAAGTGCTTGCAAAAGTTACGTGGGTCGACCAGACTTGGACATGGATGCCATCGGATTGATAGTATTTCCTCTATCATTGACCTATGATGCTAGTGTGTGGTTCACTATGTTTCCAGATAACTCAGTCTTCATATGTGAACAATTAACTAAAATATTCCTGGCAAAATACTTTCCTTTATAAAAAACCTGAACCACAAAGATAAACTCAACAACTTTGTAGCACTACTTGAAGAAACTGTAAGTAATTCTTGGGAAAGATTCACTTCTTTCATAAGAGGTTCCGAATAACCGCATTGATAATGAATCGCTGAAAGAATATATAGGTAGAGGTCAGGATGAAAACGGTAAGGTAGTCCTTTATACTATTATTCGAGGTTCATATGGTGAGTTCCCTTTTGAGAAAATTGCTAAGAAATTGGAGATGATCTCACAAAACAATAAAGTTTGGAGCATTAGAAAGTCAAATACTTGGAGAAACATGTTTGTCGTTCAAGCTACGACTAATCAATCTACTTATGAGATTCGTGAGGAGATGGCTAAGTCATACATTGATGTGATGTCTAATTTGAGGTAAAGATAAGTGTTAGTAAATTATACGCACGTAGTCAGACTAATGTGCAGAGTGAAATCCTCTAGTTGTCAGACCAAGCAATTAGAGATACCTAACTTATCACTTTTCATGTAATACAGTAGGAAAGGATTGTTGTTACTAGGATTACCGCGTTATGAGATTATAGGGAACACGTACAACCTAATTACTTTCTCTCATTGATAACAACCAGTTTTAATCTTGTACACTTGTTACTTAGTTACAATCTAGGATTTGTTTCACAAATTCCCAGTTTACTTATTTGTTTCAAAAATGCGTTTCCTAAACAAATATTATCATAAGTTGATAAGTCTAAATCATATTCTTCATGGGATCAACTCCAATCTACAATTTGGGTTCTATACTTAATAATGATTGCTTATACTTCTTTAGGGATGTGTGATTTGAGCGTATCAAAGTCTCAGTAAGTTAACCTACAAATGGACAAGATTGGTTGTAGTAGGTTTTACGGATAGTAGATGGGTGAGACGTTGTTACTACATTATTATTCTTTATAAACAATGTATCTTGTTGTTACAATATAACTTTTCTTTCTATTTTTTATCAAAAGTGATGGAGGTCGTTTCAATGGATAAAAAAATATAAATGAATGATAGTACATCATATTTTCTGAAAAAGTCCGCCATCGATAACGACAGAAGAATCATAGTCAGTCGTTCTGCTAAAAGCAAATAAAAAAAATATGCGGAAAGTGTTGCAAATTGCATCTCTTTTTTGTAGCTATGTTATCCATTATTTTTCACTCCATGATTTATTTAACTCTTTATTACTGCAATTTAGTGAATTATGATATTAATGAACATTTATATGATTCAAATGAATAGTTATCTTTCCTTGTTAAAAAAACACTTTTTGTTGGTTTCTTTACATTCATTTTACGACAAATTACTTAAATAAACGTCATATGTTTCCCTTATTTTCAATGTTCTCTTCTACTTCTAAAAATCTCAAAAATCGCTTCTTTATTTAATCTATAAGAGTTAAATATAATGTATTTGAACCAGTATTTGATGAATTCGAATTACATATTACGTATTCGAGCAAGTTTTTAATGTATTCGAGCTATATATTAATTTATGCGAGTTAATATTATCCAAGCTAGTATTTAATGTATCTGAGCTATATTTGATGTATATGAGTCAATATTTAATGTATCCGGTTTGTGTTACTTTTTATAGATTAATTTAATTACAAAGAGGAATATATTGTAATTTCTTATGTAATTTACCTTGATTTTATTGGTCTAATTATGAAATTTCCTATTCGCTTGTGTGTGTAGATTAATTGGGGGGGATTAAAAACAAATCGCATAATTAACCCCTGCAATTTGTTCTTCTTTTCTTTTTTCATAGATATGTAATATGCGGACATAGTTTTAATTTAGGGACAATTTCAGATATGAGACCTCAGTCGTGGTTTACAAACTTCTTTATTTGATATTTGATCTAATTCTCTTTGCCTATTATATTTAACGTAAATAATTATATTTGTACTAATATGCCTTTTTCGAATAAGATATTTTTTTTATAATTAATAATTAACTTTATTAAGATCTATTTAAAGATTGATTAAAGGTTTTTTAACAAAATGATTCTCTTCAATCATCCCCCGAACACTTTCTTTTATATATATATATATATATATATATACCCCTGTCTTTTTGTAATATTTCACTACGGAAATACTATCATAGATAATTTTATAAATAAAAAAATATATGTTATCAACTCTGCAATGATTATAACTTATAAAACACCTCTTTCAGTTGTTCTTTCAAGTTCATATATTTTGTATTCTTGTTTTAGTAAGTTGTGAATAATAATCTTATTAGGAAATTGGGATGAGAAGGAAAACGGCTAACTCTCCTTACTTGTATTTTTCTAGGAATGATCTTTAATTATTTATTGTTATGAAAGTAAATAAATACATTCTGCGTATAGTAGCATATGGGCTAAAAAATGATTAGGTAGTTTAAGGAAATTACTCGATAAATATTTCTTCAAACAAAAAGAGAACATAAAAAGTTGATGGGCACATAAACTTGACAAGGTACATGGTTCATTAAAGAGAAACGGCAGAACACGTGGTATTTTCATTTATCAAAGGAACCATGCAACTCTTTCCTTTTTATTATATTAACAATCACATGCAACATTTCTTTTCGTACTATCTGTCAATCTTCTTTATACAAATTAGATATTATATTGCTGTTTTTACAATTTATTCATGTTACTAGATATAAGAGCTTAAGCAAAAATAAACCCAAGTCATTTGAATCTATTTATTATAATTTTAAACATTTCTATTAAATAATATTGAAATATTTTTGTCAAACATATATTTCTTGATATTCATAGAAATCTCGTGCTTTTATTATTTATGATCAATTTAATTCAAGTATATGTTAAATCAATTTTTGACAATTAGGCTCATAGTCTGTATATAACTTATTCTTAATTCAGAAGAATACATCATTACCCATTTAACTATGAAACTTTAAAAAAAAAAAAGACATTTGAACTTTGTAAAGATCCTACTAACCCCTTAAACAATTGAAAAGCGGTTAAAATATCCTATTTTTCAGCCAATCCCAACTTTTAGAAGGTAAGTGAATACACACACTAATTAATACTTACCATTTGTCAATTATTTTATTTTAATATTTAACTTTTTTTTTGAAATTTCACATATGTTATTTTTTTTATACTATTTATTTTTCTAAAAAAAAAAATCTTACTCTTTCTTCTTCAATGTTCAGCAACGCCGGTGACCTCTTCTTTCTCACGGAACCGACGATTTTTTACCATAGCCACCACCCACCACACTCTAACACCATCTCAACCATTTTCTCTAGCAAATCAAAAATAAAATTGAAAAGTACAAAACACTATCAAATTTCCGACGCTTCTTTTTCGATCACTCAACCATTTTTGTGTATTTCACCTATCTTTTTTGCTCAAAATCAAATATTTTTTGTATCTATCAAAACTGAAATTCTCCCTCCGTCTCAGATATGATATATTTTACTAGATTTGAACCTGACATCGCCATTCTCCCTCAATCATTAGTAATATTTTTTATGCTCTCTAACCGGCCATTTCCGATAATCCTCCACAACATGTCTCAACTTTCATCCCTTTCTGTGCCAATAATCTATATTAGTTTGAGGGAAACTTGATCTCCCTCAGCTGAACATGAGTCACAGAACTCTTCAGGGTAAAAGAGAGGGACAATAAAAGTTTTAAAAAAAACACAAAACAAATAAAGTAAAACAAAATGATATTTTAATTAAATAAATGTTAAAATAAATATATAATATTTTTTTACCTGTATCACTCGTTATTGGCTAAGGCATTACACTCTCTGTGCCACATAGGATCATAAGGGGATAATAAATCCACTCTGAATACGAATAAAGGGGTATTAGGATTCTTTTAAAGTTTCAGTGTCTTTATAAAATAAAAAAAATATTAGAGTGAATGGGGTAATAATGTATTTTCTTTTCTTAAAAAATAAGTTGTAATAACCCTTTTGCATCTTAGAAGTAAAATTTATTCATCTTCATTGTGAATTTTTCTATGTGTGGTGAAGCTGTTTTCATATAATTCATGTTTTGTATTTTTGTCTAGAACTTGATATACAAGCTATTGAAGCAAAACAAAAATTATTGCTTCGTTTAGAAGATGATAATACACTCTCGTTGTTTTATCTTTAAAATTTTAGTCTTTTAAGATATTAAATTACTAGTGACCCTTTTGATCTGGTAGCCTTCCGTTTGATAGCCCTATATTTGTTTTGATCCAGTTTCTTTGAATATCTTATCTTGCACCCCGCTTCTTTCAATAGTGTAGCACAAATTGTAATAAAATTATAAATGTGACGAAAAGGAATGGTCAAAAAAGAGTAATCAATAATAGTTACTTGTTATGATATCGCTCTCTTAGAAAGAGTGTAAGATTAAAAAAAATGCTTTAAATTAAAGAAAACTTATTGAAAACTTCTTTATATGATAAAAATTACATGTGGAAATGATTTAAGAGAAGGTTAAAAAAAAGATGAAATTAATGACTGATGAAAAACAAAATCAAAGTGCTTAGGAACGTTTTAAGTCACAATTATATGGTTTCCTACATTCCCCTTAATAAAAATTACAACTCATTACAGTCCTATTTGATTCTAGTCAAGCATGCTTTTTTAATGAACGAGTTCGATCGTTATAGAAATGCCAATGTAGAAAAATCGAGGCCGACATGTAACGACTGGGGAGAACCCCCTAGAAGTTACAATGCGTATTCGACCTCTCCAAAGTCTTATACAAGCCCTTAGACATCATTCATCGCACATATATTAAAATTAGTGCGGAATTAAAACTTTTCACATGAATATACAAAATCTTTATAGAATATAAGAAAGAATTAAGCCTCCTCATAGCCATATTAGAAACATATAATATTTTAGGTCACAGCCCTTGCATCAATTGAAAAGAGACTATAGACTATAACAAAGTGATTTAAAATTAGAAAGTAAAACATAAGTCATGTCCTCAAACATATGAGGTCATACAATTCTTGAGAGTATGGTATTTCCTAGGCTTCATCTTCTAAGTGAATCCTCACTTGCCACCTACACTTGTAGAAATAAAGAATCATATGAAATTAGCACATTGAATGCACTAAGTATGGTTAACATGTAAGAAATGGACATTTACATTAAAACATACTTTTCATGTTGTTTTGATAGAAACCTCATAGAACAAGTGTAAAAATCATTTTCATGTCAATATCCACATATAAGATATATTCAAGTAGTTCATACTAGACAACCATAATTATTTTGAATAAACATAAGCATTTAAACCTCCTACCAAAGGATATTCTAAGACTAACCTAAGTAAGATATGAACAGATCGCTCATACAACCCCCTTCACACACACCTAAGTGATTCTCAACACTTTCCAAAGTAAGATTACTCCCTTTTCATCATTTAGACTCCCTACCTAAGGTTACTTTCAGATTCACCTAAGTAAGATCTATAGAGACTGTCCATACACTCTCTTCAAGCCTAGCTAAGCAATCCTTAAAGCTACCCTAGATAAGAACCTTTCTATTAAACATGCTTTAACTAAGTCAACAATATTCATTTAGTCATTTAAGAGACAATCAAACATTATGAGGACTTAACATAATGGTCATTGAAGTCCTAGGGAACTCATCCTAGCACCTTTAAGGCCTAATCGTGCCATGTGTAGATAGTGTCCCATTCGACTAACTACACTTTTTAGAACCTATCCTATGATAGAGTGCAAATCCCATATGATAAAATCAGGACTTAACCGACATAGACGATACTATCTTGGTAGGGAATCTAGTGTCATAAGGACCCCACTCCGTGGATGGTGTCCTACTTTCCAAAGGTAGAGCTAAGACACATCCCATGTTGGCACATGGTTAAGGGATATCAAAGGCTTCTTTATTCTCTAGTCTCATTCGCAAGTCGAGGTACTCCATAACAATATCCTCTTGGTGCTTTGCCTTTATTCTTGTAGAATAATTCATTCCATAGGTGTATTTCAGAAAGTACCATTACTAATTTGTACCAACTCATAATACTCTGTTCATGCATAGCTTATTCTTAACCTTCTTGTCATGTTCAAGGTTCCATATAAGTATTTCGTAGAAGGGCACCTCATTTAGGTCTACTGATCATAGACTTCATTCTTTCATTCATTCATATACGTACATTATAAGGGTGCCTAAGCCTACTATGTATAGATATCACATTCACATAACTTTCATGTATTAAGAAGATAGACCTAAGTCTACCAATCAAGACACAACATCATCACACCATCATTTAGAGGTATCATACTCTCTCCTCAAACATGCACATATACCATATCATCCTTCACATTGTTAATCTTTACAAGCTATAACATGATAACACTATAATTCACATCGTAATGGCGACAAGGACATGTTCATAACATATATAACAATTTAAAACCGCCGCTATAAATGGACCATACCAATAAAATCAATTTGATATCAATTGCTAAACAAAGTAATTAGGTCAACTAACCACCTTCCAATAGCCATCATCACCAGTCCTTATTCATTCCAATCAATATACATCATAAAGTTCTTTCCAATCATAATATAAAAAAGCCTACGCCAACAATCCTCCCATATCAACAATCAAACATTACTCAATATAGATATTAACATATAAGTAAAGATATGAACAATTTTAGCATGGATCAATATATAATTCAATAGCCCAATACAATCTACACATGAACTTATTAGGATTAAGCCATGATAAATTCACCCACTTTAGATCCAAAAATAGTAATTCAAGTAATACACGGGTTAATGAAAGTTTTGATCTTAAAACCACTTATTAACATCAATTACTTAATAAACACTTATTTAAATATTTTCATGCAAGAACCCGTGCTTAAAATTCAAAATAAGAATTATATATTTTTTAACATCATTGAAAAGACTTTGGAATATGCTAATTGAATGAGAAAAGAATCAAGGATGAAACATCATACCTTAATTCCAAAAAATCCAGCGTAATTGATGGAGAAATCAATGAGGAACTTCAATCCTAGTTTCACCTTGAGTTCTGGCATCACTTGAGTCTAGAGAGAACTTGTTTTGATCTTGGGATTTTGATTTTTAATAACGGGGTCTAAGTATAGGTTTTAGAGTCTTAACTAACTTAAATTACCATAAAATACTCAAAATAACTGCATATGACATAATTAGGACCTTATGTGAATTCCCTAAAACACCCCTCCTTGGCCGAGACACTTGCAGAAAGTTGAGGCATCAAACCCACTCTTCAAAGCTACTGGTTGTCCCTAAGTGTGGAGCCACTCCACAAATTGGTGGGGCGTCGACTGATCGACTGAGCGTCATTAGGTAGTCGTGGTTTGGACTGCTTTTTGTCAGTTTCTTGCCAAAGTTTGGGTCCTTCTGAAGGACCCTTAGGGTGATCCTTGGGGAGTCATACCCTATCATTTCAATACCAAACATGTTCATCTAGGTGTTAGAGTCCTCTCCTATAAATTTAGACAACAAACAACACATAAAACATGCAAAGCCACACTAGCACACACAAGGACTAATTTTCAAACGTTTTGGGCGTTCTTTGACGTTTGGCTCCCAAACTCTATAAACTGAGTTATAATGAAAATATTTTTCTCTAACACATTATTAACACATAACATACATGATAGTCTCTAGTTTAACCTAATTCATTTTGAGGTTTGTAACAATCTCCCGTACTTGGATAACATTCGCCCGCGAATGACCCTTAAACACTTTGAAACCTCTAAGAGATAAAAATTCAAGTCTAGCAGCTCATAACCATACCAAACCATACAAAATATACATATATAGGAGTAACTTCAAATTTACATAATCAAGAGACTCAAAACACAACAATAAAAGTAGGAACAACATGTACAACTTATCATGCAATAATACTACACTTTTCCTATTTCATATAGGAGGAACTTCCTTCTCCACATATCATCATGCTCATATACATCATTTCTAAGAAAATGATGAGCATTTCTCATGAAATACAATTATGCACCATTTTCAAAAAGTTCACTGTTAAGCATGCTTAGTAGTTCACTTGTGCAATATATAAGCAATTCTTTATACTATTAACTATATGAAAGAAAAAATCATTAAAACTTCAATGTAGAATATAAACATAACTTCATGAAAATATGCACGATTCAAGAAGATCAATGAAATTCATTTTCACATAGTCTTCTAAACACATGCAAAATGGCACTAAAAGTTCTAACTCTCAAGCTTGAATAATAGAAGTGAAGAGACAAGATTCATCAACAAAACTATTCACCATACTCTCCACCACTTTGAAGGAACCCATCAAAACAATAGGAGAACACTATAACTTACCTCTACCTTCATCCGGATTTTCTTTAGCTTGGAGGTGATAGAAACAACCACGACTTGGACTAATAGTAATTGTACCTTTACTAGGAGCTTTCTTGGTCTCTCTCCTTTTAGCCGTAATAATAGGACAATCTCTCACCTTGTAATCATCCTTCACACAACCAAAGAACCCATTAGTTTTGGATAGGCACTTCCCAAAATTTTAGTTCCAATATTATGAGCAATTAGGCTTTTCAATTTCAGAACCACCGCCTCTCTCGTAGTTAGCCTTATGTGCATTAGGAACATCTTGATTTGGAGCCCTCTTCTTAAACCTAGGTTAACCTTGCTCATCGTTCTTCCCCTCTTAACATCTCAACCTCTCCTTCCATGTTCATACTCTTCAATAGATTGATCATAAACCATAACCCTAGAATGATTCCTGTAACAATGGAGCATTTCCGTATGACACTCTTCTTTCACAAGATCAAAAACACCAGTCAAGAACCTAATTATCTCATCTTTAGTGTTAGACACAAAATATGGAGCATACATAGACAGTAGGGTAAATTTCAAGGAATAGTTAACAATCATTTTACCTTGTCTAAGGCTTATAAACTCCTCAAGCTCAACCTCCCTCTCCTCACGGGGAGAGTATCTCACTATGAATGCTTCCTTAAACACTTTCCATTCCATAGGACCCGCAGCCGTACTATTGTCTTTCCATTGAGTTCACCATACTTGAGCAACTTCTTTCAATTGTATAAAGACAATTTTGTCTTCTCCCTAAAAGTCACCCCATATCATGCACTATCTTATACTCCTCATAAAAGAAGTCTTGGGATCCTCTCCCACATAAAAACCAAGGAAGATATAGGGATTCATCCTCTCAAAGTTCCTCAACCTCGAGGTCATGGTACTCTCATGAGTATTCATCCTAGGTCCTATCTGTCTATTTCCTTGAGCCGTCACGGCTCGGGCTAGGATAATGAGAGTTCCTCTAACCACTTCCTTAGTCATTTGAGGGGAACCACCGGAACCTCATTCCCTTGTATTATCTATAGAAACTTCTTGACCTTGAAGAACTTGAACACCGTATGGAACTTTTTCACCTTGGGGAACTTCCTCAATCACTACTTCCACATCAACTTTCCTTGTCGGTGTAACGACCTATTTAGTCGTTTTGAATAGTAGAGTTTATTTCTGGTAATAACTGTCTGGGTCGACGGATCCCACGACTGACCGTCATGGGCGTGACGGACCGTCGAGGGTGTCTCGTTCCAAAACACTTAGATCCTTAAAATTTGGGTACTGAGATCGACTCTCTGAACGTCACGACAAAATGGCAGGATGGACCGTCGTTGGCACGACGGACCGTCACAAATCTTTCCACAGAATTAACTCTCTGTACTTTGTGACAGATATGAAGTACGAACCGTCACAGTCGTGACGGACCATCACAGGCTGCGTAACCCTGGCTGGGTCAGATTTCTGTTAAAAGTTTTTAAGGGGCGTTTTGGACTATTCATGCTTATAATTATAAAGTTAGTGGATTAATGTTAATAATTCAATTACGTGGGGGTTAAAGGAGATAACCTTGAAATAAAAAAGTGGGTTATTTTTATCATCTTTTATATTTAATTGTATGACAATTAGGGTAAAAAGAAAAAGGGTTTGAATAAGAAAAATAGAAAGAAGAGAGAGACGAACAAGCGAGAGAAGAGAGAGAATGAAGAGGAAAGCAAAGACCTTGAGGAGTAGCTTGCTTGATCACGATTCTTCAGTGGAGGTAGGTTTATAATATTTCATAGTAAACTCTTCATAACGAATGATATGTATTGGGTAGTATTGTAAAGTCTTCTATATGCTTAATTGTATGCTTGCATGATGTGATTATGTAATTGTAATGGGTTGGAAAGATGAGGTTGTGAAGCTTAAACCTAAACCCTCTTTGTTAATGATGATGCCTTGGTATAAAAGAAGGCTTGATGAACTAAAAGAATGAGGTTAATGGATCGGGTGTCACGTTCCGACACCAGGATAGTAGTAGTGGATCGGGTGTCACGTTCCGACACCAGGATAGTAGTAGTGGATCGGGTGTCACGTTCCGACACCAGGATAGTAGTAGTGGATCGGGTGTCACGTTCCGACACCAGGATAGTAGTAGTGGATCGGGTGTCACGTTCCGACACCAGGATAGTAGTAGAGGATCGGAGTGTCACGTTCCGACACCAGGATAGTAAAAAGAATGAATCTTGAATCATGTTAATATACTCAGATTTAAAGAACCTATTTCCCAAATGAGTATGGTGTGGAGGCATGAGTCCTCATAGTTGTGCTTGGGTGGTGGCCAATGGTTATGGTACTTGTTGTTGTTATTGTTGAGTATGGTAGTCGATTTTATGTTATTATCTGATATATATTGCTTTCTATTTTGAGTTGGCCGATGATACCTACTCAGTACTTGTGCCTCGTACTGACCCCTACTTGTATGTTTCTTTCTTGTTATTTGTGGAGTGCAGCAAACGTGCCATCGACTTCGACTCAACCGCAACTCTAGCCAGACTTCAGCATAATCAGATTTCAGGGTGAGCTATTGTTCCTAGCTCGGACTGGATTCTTTCCTTCGCGTCTTGAAGTTCGGACATGGACCATCTCTTTTACTTATTTTAGTTTCTTAGATACTCTTAGATTTAGTAATTTGAGGATAGATGTTCTTGTGATGATGACTTCCAGGTTTTGGGGATAGTAATTGATAAACTTTAGAAGTTATTTAATTGATTTTGTTAATGAGTTTTAAGTCTTCCGCATTATTTTCTGTTTATTATGGTTGAAATGTTGGGATTAGATTGGTTGGTTCGCTCACATAGGAGAGTAAATGTGGGTGCCACTCGCGGCTCGTTTTGGGTCGTGACAAACTTGGTATCAGAGCATTAGGTTTGTTGGTCTCATCACACAAGAACGAGTCTAGTAGAGTCTTGAGGAACGGTAGGGTGACGCCTTTACTTTTCTTTGAGAGGCTATAGGACTTTAGGAAAAATTCCATTCCTTCTTTCTTTCGTGCTATTACTTGGATCCAATTGGTATCTAGGTGATACAAATTGGTATCTGACCATCTTCACTCTATTTCGCAGATGGTTAGAACTAGAGCAACAACTGCGCCAACACCAACACCGGCAAGACAAGATGCGTCTGAGCCAGCCACTGGGGCTGTAGCTCAAAGAGGAGCAGTGGCAAGAGGCCGTGGTAGAGGTCGCGGGAGGACGTCCTCTAGAGGAAGAGGACAAGCACCTGGCCCATCTAGTACTAGGGCGGTGACTCCTCCACCGACTGAGGAAGTAGTAAGAGAGGGTGAGGAAGGGAGAATGAGCAAGTGCAGAATGAGGAATTACCACCCCAACCTACCCCAGAGATGATTAATCAGGTTCTTGCTTATCTTAGCGGGTTATCTGATCAGGGCCAGACACCTCCAGTGTTTTCTGCACCAGCACCTCAGGTTCCGGGGGTACAGCATGCAGCTGCTGTGGCTCCCCGCATGGATGCCTCATTGGAAATAGGCACGTTTCCTCGATTGACTACAGGGCCTATAATGACAAGTGATCAGCACGAACTTTTCAGTAAGTTCTTGAAATTGAAACCTCCAGTCTTCAAGGGTGCTGAATCTGAGGATGCCTATGATTTCTGGTCGATTGTCATGAACTACTACACAAGATGGGCATAGTAGAACGATTTGGCGTCGAATTTGTGACCTATCAATTTCAGGGGAACGCCAAAATGTGGTGGCGATCGTATGTTGAGTGTCAACCAGCACAAGCACCACCTATGACTTGGGCATCATTCTCTAGCTTGTTTATGGAGAAGTATATACCCCGAACTTTGAGGGATAGGAGGAGAGATGAGTTCCTGAGCCTAGAGCAAGGCAGGATGTCGGTTACTGCGTATGAGGCTAAGTTTCGTGCATTATCTAGGTATGCCACCCAGCTTTGCTTCAGTCCACAAGAGCGGATTCGCCGTTTTGTGAAGGGATTGAGGTCAGATTTGCAGATTCCAGCCTTACAGGTATAAGCAGCAAAATCCTTTCAGGAAGTGGTAGACTTTTGATAGAGGTGGAGGGAGTGAAGCCAGATGACTTCACCATGGCATCAGCAACTAAGAAGTTTCGTAAGGGAGGTGAGTTTAGTGGTTCTTACTCCAGAGGAAAAGTTCAGGAGGTTATCCAGCCCGACCTATTCAGTCTTCACTGCAGGCTGTAGCTGGGGGTCCACCGCAGACCGGTCAACATTTCTCTGAGTTTGGAGGTTATCCCCAGACTCCGTCGTTCTCACAAAGACCTATGCTTGAACCCAGAGAGTTTTATGGATGTGGGGAAATTGGACATATTAAGAGATATTGTCCAAAACAGAGTTACAGACCCCCAATAGTCAGAGGTAGAGGTGGTCATGGAAGAGGCCGCCATTCTGGAGGATGTGGTGGTCACCAAACCAACCGGGTTGGCGGGCAAGCCAGAGCGACTGCAGCACAACATGGTAGGGGCAACGGGCAGACAGGTGATAGGGCCCATTATTACGCTTTCCCTGGGCGGTCCGAAGCAGAGACATATGATGCTGGTAAACTTTTGGTTTGTGATTGCATGGCTTCTGTATTATTTGATCCTGGCTCTACATTTTCATATGTATCTTCCTCATTTGCTACTGGTCTTAATTTACATTGTGAATTGCTTGACATGCCTGTTCGTGTTTCTACTCCGGTGGGTGAGTCTGTGATAGTTGAAAGGGTATATAGGTCTTGTCTGGTGACTTTTGTGGGGAGCAATACTCATGTAGACTTGGTTATCTTAGAAATGGTTGATTTCGATGTAATTCTGGGTATGACTTGGCTTTCTCCAAATTTTGCAATCTTAGATTGTAATGCTAAAACTGTAACGTTGGCCAAGCCTGGGACAGACCCGTTAGTGTGGGAGGGTGACTACACTTCCACTCCAGTTCGTATCATCTCCTTTCTTCGTGCTAAGAGAATGGTTAGTAAAGGGTGTTTAGCTTTCTTGGCACACCTCAGGGATGATACTACCCAAGTACCTTCAATTGAGTCGGTTTTGATAGTCCGTGAGTTTCTGGATGTGTTTCCTGCAGACCTTCCTGGTATGCCACCAGATAGAGATATTGACTTTTGCATTGATCTGGAGCCGGGTACTCGCCCCATTTCCATACCCCCTTATAGAATGGCTCCCGCTGAGTTAAGGGAGTTAAAGGCCCAACTTCAAGAGTTGTTAGGGAAAGGCTTTATTAGACCGAGCGCTTCCCCTTGGGGTGCTCCGGTTTTATTTGTGAAGAAGAAGGATGGGAGTTTTCGGATGTGCATAGACTACAGGCAACTGAATAAAGTAACTGTTAAGAACAAGTATCCTCTTCCTCGCATTGATGATTTGTTCGACCAGTTACAAGGTGCTTGTACCTTCTCAAAAATCGACTTGAGATCTGGTTATCATCAATTGAAAATACGGGCAGCAGATGTGCCAAAGACTGCTTTTCGAACCAGGTATGGGCATTATGAATTCTTAGTAATGTCTTTTGGACTTACGAATGCCCCCGCTGCTTTCATGAGTCTGATGAACGGGATTTTTAAGCCATATCTGGATCTCTTTGTCATTGTGTTTATTGATGATATACTGGTATACTCAAAGAGCAGGAAAGAACATGAGGAGCACTTGAGAATGGTATTGGAAATGTTAAGGAGAAAAAGCTTTATGCCAAATTCTCTAAGTGTGAGTTTTGGCTAGATTCAGTGTCCTTCTTGGGGCATGTGGTTTCTAAGGATGGAGTGATGGTGGATCCTTCCAAGATTGAAGCAGTGAAGAATTGGGTAAGACCTACTAATGTTACAGAGGTAAGGAGCTTCGTTGGTTTAGCTAGCTACTACCGTCGATTTGTCAAGGGATTTTCTTCCGTTGCTTCCCGACTGACAAATTTGACTAAGCAGAGTGTTCCATTTGTATGGTCGGACGAATGTGAAGAAAGTTTTCAGCAACTCAAGACCTTGTTGACTACTGCACCAATTCTTACCCTGCCAGTGGAAGGTAAGAATTTCATTGTTTATTATGATGCATCCTATTCTGGGTTGGGTGCAGTGCTTTTGCAAGAGAAGAATGTAATTGCTTATGCCTCGAGGCAATTAAAGGTGCATGAACGTAATTATCCGACCCACGGTTTGGAGTTGGCTGCAGTAGTGTTTGCATTAAAGCAATGGAGACATTATCTATATGGGGTTAAATGTGAAGTCTATACGGATCATCGTAGTTTACAGTATGTCTTTACTCAGAAAGATTTGAATTTGAGACAGAGGAGATGGATGGAACTACTGAAGGACTATGATATCACTATCTTGTATCATCCGGAAAAAGCTAATGTTGTAGCAGATGCTTTAAGTAGAAAGGCAGGGAGCATGGGAAGTCTAGCCCATTTGCAGGTTTCTAGACGCCCATTGGCTAGAGAGGTTCAGACTTTGGCTAATGACTTTATGAGGCTAGAAGTAAATGAGAAGGGAGGATTTTTGGCCCGTGTGGAGGCAAGATCTTCCTTTCTTAATAAGATTAAAGGAAAGCAGTTTACCGATGAGAAACTAATCTGGATCCGAGATAAGGTGTTGCGAGGAGAGGCTAAAGAAGCAAAAATCGATGAGGAAGTTGTTTTGAGAATTAAGGGAAGGGTATGTGTACCCCGTGTCGATGATTTGATTCACACTATTCTTACAGAGTCTCATAGTTCAAGGTATTCTATACATCCTGGTGCAACCAAGATGTATCGTGATCTAAAGAAACATTTTGGTGGAGTAGGATGAAGCGTGACATTGTTGATTTTGTTGCTCAATGCCTGAATTGTCAGCAGGTAAAGTATGAACACCAGAGGCCCGGAGGGACACTTCAGAGAATGCCCATTCCCGAATGGAAGTGGGAGAGAATTGCAATGGACTTCGTGGTTGGTCTTCCAAAGACAATGGGTAAGTATGACTGCATTTGGGTAATTGTTGACAGATTAACTAAGTCTGCTCATTTCATTCCCGTCAAGGTGACTTATAATGCAGAGAAGTTAGCAAAACTTTACATCTCAGAAATTGTTCAATTGCATGGAGTTCAACTTTCCATTATATCAGATAGAGGTACGCAGTTTACTTCTATGTTTTGGAAAACATTGCATGCCGAATTAGGTACTAGGTTGGATCTTAGTACCACATTTCACCCTCAGACCGATGGTCAGTCTGAGCGAACGATTCAGGTTTTGGAAGATATGTTTCGTGCATGTGTGATAGAATTTGGTGGTCATTGGGATGACTTCTTACCCTTAGCAGAGTTCTCATACAACAATAGCTATCACTCAAGTATTGATATGGCCCCATTTGAGGCACTGTATGCGAGAAGATGTAGGTCTCCCATTAGGTGGTTTGATGCATTTGAGGTTAGACCTTGGGGTACTGACCTTCTGAGGGAATCGTTAGATAAAGTGAAATGCATTCAAGAAAAGCTTTTAGCGGATCAAAGTAGGCAGAAAGAATATGCAGATCGAAAGGTTAGAGACTTGGAGTTTATGGAGGGTGAACAAGTCTTACTAAAGGTTTCACCCATGAAAGGGGTGATGCGGTTTGGTAAAAGAGGTAAGTTAAGCCCAAGGTATATTGGACCATTTGTAGTACTTAAACGAGTAGGAGAGGTAGCGTATGAATTAGCCTTACCTCCAGGACTGTCAGGGGTACACCCGGTATTTCATGTCTCTATGCTGAAAAGGTACCATGGGGATGCAAAATACATTATTCGTTGGGATTCAGTGCTTCTTGATGAGAATTTAGCCTATAAGGAGGAGCCTGTTGCCATTCAAAATGGAAGAATCGACCAGTTGAAGAGTCCACTTGGTAGAAGGAGGCTGATATGCAAGACAAATACCCGCACCTGTTTACAAATTCAGGTACTCCTTTTCGCCCTTGTTTTCCTTCTTGTGATCGTTCGAGGACGAACGATGGGTAAATTGGTATCTATTGTAACGACCTGTTAGTCGTTTTGAGCAGTAGAGTTTATTTCTGGTAAGAACCATCTGGGTCGACGGATGCCACGACGGACCGTCATGGGCGCGACGGACCGTCGAGGGTGTCTCGTTCCAAAACACTTAGATCCTGAGAAATTTGAGTACTGAGATCGACTCTCTGAACGTCACGACAGGATGGCAGGACCGACCGTCGCAGGCATGACGGGCCATCACAGACTCTGTAATGAATTTGAGTCTCCGAACTCTGTGACGACTCTGCAGGACGGACCGTCACAGTCGTGACGGACCGTCACAGGCTGCGTAACCCTGACTGGGTCGGTTTTCTGTTAAATATTTAAAGGGGCGTTTTGTACTATTCCTGCTTATAATTATAAAGTTAGTAGTTTAAGGTTAATAATTCAATTACTTGGGGATTAAAGGAGACAACCTTGAAATAAATAGTGGGTTACTTTTACCATCTTTTATACTTAATTATATGATTATTAGGGTAAAAGAGAAAGGGTTTGAATAAGAAAAATAGAAAGAACAGAGAGAAAGAGAGAAGCGATCGAGAGAGGGAGAAAACGAAGAGGAAAGCAAAGACTTTGAGGAATAGCTTGCTTGATCACGAATTCTTCGGTTGAGGTAGGTTATGGTTTATGCTATTTCATAGTAAACTCTTAATAGTGAATGATATGTATTGGGTAGTATTGTAAAGTCTCCTATATGCTTAATTGTGTGCATGCATGATGTGATTATATAGTTGTGATGAATTAGCATGATGAGACCGTTGCATCTCAAACCTTAAAAACCTCTTTGTTAATGATGATGCCTTGGTATAAAATAAGGCTTGATGAACTAAAAGAATGAGGTTAGTAGATCGGGTGTCACGTCCGACACCAGGATAGTAGTAGTGGATCGGGTGTCACGTTCCGACACCAGGATAGTAGTAGTGGATCGAGTGTCACGTTCCGACACCAGGATAGTAGTATTGGATCGGGTGTCACGTTTCGACACCAGGATAGTAGAGGATCGGGTGTCAAGTTCCGACACCAGGATAGTAGAGGATCGGAGTGTCACGTTCCGACACAAGGATAGTAAAAGAATGAATCTTGTAATATGTTAATATACTCAATCTAAAGAACCTGTTTCCCAAATGAGTATGGTGTGGAGGCTTGAGTCCTAATAGATGTGCTTGGTGTTATGGCAAAAAGGGTTATGGTAAATGTTGTTGTCACCTGTTAAGAATATTAGTTGATTTTATGTTATTATCTGAAATATATTATTTTCTATTTTGAGTTGGCCGATGATACCTACTCAGTACTTGTGTTTTGTACTGACCCCTACTTGTATGTTTCTTTTCTTGTTAATTGTGGAGTGCAGCAAACGTGCCATCGTCTTCAACTCAACCGCAACTCTAGCCAGTCTTCATCACGTCAGATCTCAGGGTGAGCTATTGCTTCTAGCTTGGACTGGATCTTCTTCTTCATGTCTTGATGCCTTGAAGTTCCGGCATGGACTAGCTGTTTATTTATTTTAGCTTCCTAGATACTCTTAGATTTAGTAATTTGAGGATAGATGTTCTTGTGGTGATGACTTCTAGGTTTTGGGGATAGTAATTGATAAATTTTAGAAGTTATTTAATTGTTTTCGTTAATGAGTTTTAAGTCTTCCGCATTATTTTCTGTTTATTATGGTTGGAATGTTGGGATTAGATTGGTTGGTTCGTTCACATAGGAGAGTAAATGTGGGTGCCACTCACGGCTCGTTTTGAGTCGTGACAGTCTATTTGTAAGAGTCAGTCAAACCCTGAGGTTGAAGGTTGAACCTTTTTACCTTTGTCTGGTAGTAGAGGTCTCATTCTGTAAAATTTTAAACTTTGATTAGTAATCTACTTAATTGATCTACAATATTATTATCATTTCCTTTGATATGCTCAAAAATTATAGAATGATAGATTGATATAGTATCTAAAAATTTAGCCATCTTCTTCTACTACTAGTTTTATCATTAATTTTTTGATGAAATTTTACTATAGCTTCACAATCTGTTCTTATTAGTATTTCTGGTTTATTTAGAACATAAATTCTAAAACTATTTAGACCATATATTACAGCTAAAATTTCAACATCTATACTAGCTTTATTACCCTTTTCTTTGAATTTTCCACTTTGATAGGCACATATTTTTTCTTCCTGTTTAGAACTATATTTATGTGGTCGTGATTTTAATACTGCACCCCATCCTTCAAAACTTTCATCTGTTTCTATTATTAAATAGTCTGTTTCTAGTGGCATATTAAGATCGGGAATATTTTTTATTTTTTCTTTTATCTTTTGTACTAATTTTATGTCTTCAATATTGAAATTTCTTTGTCCTTTAGTTCCTGTCTTAGAGTATAATGGTCCTGCTATTTTTCCCAAATCTTTAATAAAAGGTCTTGCATAATTAATTATACCTAAGAATTTTTGTAAATCTTTTAGATTATTTAATTTATCTGGCATGTCTAGAGCTTTTTTAGCTATATGAGGTTGTAGTTTAACTTTTCCTTCTCCTAAAGTAATTCCTAAAAAATTTATATAGTTTTTACATAATTCTATTTTCTTTTTGCTAATTATTATCCCATTATTAACAAATAATCTAAAAAATTGTTTGTAAATGCCCTAAGTGTTCTTTTATATTTTTACTAAATACTAGGATATCATCTACATATACTAAAACAAATCTTTTATATTCTCCAAATATTTTATCAATTTTTCTTTGGAAAATTAGAGGTGCTGTTTTTAACCCAAATGGCATGACTAACCATTCAAAATGTCCTTCAGGGCAGTTAAAAGTTGTTCATTCTATACTGTCTGGATGCATTTTTATCTGCCAGTATCCTGATTTACAATCGAATTTACTAAAAATTATTTTTCCTTGAATTCTATTTATTAATTCTATTTTATCTGGTAATTTATATCCGTCTGTTCTAGTATTGTCATTTAGTCTTTTGTAATTTATAACCATTCTAGCTTTTCCTCTAATTATTTCATTATGATTTCTTACCATAAATGCTGCTGATCTATGTTTTGAAGTAGATCTTCTTATTACTCCTAATTCTAATAGTTCTTTAATTTGTATTCTAAAATCTTCTAGATCCTGATTTGTAGCTTCTATTGAAGCTGTTTTTATTATATATTCTGGGTTTATTATGTCTAGCTTACATACTTCATGATTATTTTTCCAATACTTTAAAGGCTTTTCTCCTATTATTTCTATTTGATCTAAATTTTTTACTATATTATCTAGATCTTGTTGATTTTTTATTTCTCCTATTTTTTGAATTCCTGTCTTAAAATTATATAACTCTGTTTCCATTTCTATTAAAACATAGTTTTTATTAACTATTTCATCTTCTTTATCTATCTCTAGTATATTTTCATATAATGTATTACATTCAGTTTTAGTACATTCTATATTATTTTCACAATTCTCACAACATTTTTCTTTATGTCTTACTTTAGTATCAATTTTATTAGTTAAAACTGAAGTATAAGTAATATTTTTCATAAAAAGTATACCATCTTTCGTTATTAAAGTTCCTCCTTTATTGCATAGTATAAAATCTAGTCCTAACACAAAGTCTACTCTTATATCTAAATCTCTTACCCATATTTTATCCATTTTATAGGTAGGTTTATAGAATTTTGAACAAGTATTTAAAAAACTTATTTGTGCTTTATCTATGTAGTATTTATATATGTTATGTGTTCCGTCCATTTGCATAGCTGCAAGTGGTTTTTCTAAAGTCTTTATTAATTCTGGAGGTACAATTTTTTTATTTAAAATACTTTTGGTACATCCTGAATCTATTAATGCTAAAGTCTCTATTTCATATTTTCCAATTTGAAGTTTTGCCAATATTTTAACAGTATTTATATTTTTATCTTCATTACATATTAAAGTACTAGATTCTTCATTCATTAATTCTTGATTATCTAGTTGTAGTTCTTGTTCAATATTTTTTCCTTTTTCTAATCTTACTATTCTTTCTTCTAATTCTTTTACTTTTGCTTCTAATACTAATACTTTTAAATTTATTAGAGGTTCATTTGTATATACCTCTTTTCTTTTCTGAGTTATTACTCCTAATTGCGTTTCTATACAACTTATACATCCTTCTATAAAGCATTTATTACATTTAGCTCTTTTATGTTTACTTGGATACCATTTACACCAGTTACATGGATTACTATCTAATCCTGTATCTTTTTCAAAATTATGTTCACATTCTATTATATTCATAAAATTAATTTTTAGGTCATCTATATTTAAATTTTCTATTCCTATTTCATTAATCAATTCTTCTCCTTCTGAATTAGAAGAATCTTCTTCTTTGTTATTCTCATCTATATCAATACTTACTATAGAGTAGATGCTTTCATTATCTGACATATATTCATCCACATTTAATAATGCTTCATTAAATTCTTCTACTAATTGAGCATTTCTAGTCTTAGCATTATATCTTTTGGGGCAAGTATTTGCTAGATGTTCTATACTTCCACATGTAAAACATTCTAACTTATTTTTATAATTTCTGTCTGTTCTATATTTTCTAACATGTCTGTCTCTATTTAAATATGGTTTCCTTGCTGAAGATTTTCTAAGGAAATATCCTTTTTTATTATATCTCTTATTGTTTTGTGGATTATATCTTTTATACTTTTTCTTTTTATATTGATTTTATCATAATTTTGGGTTGTATATATTATGTCTTTACAGAAATTCATTTCATTTTGCTTTAGTTGCTTTTGTATTTGTAAATTAGTACATTTTTCTTGTAATATTTCCATTATATGTTGTATTCTATGTCCTATTGACCATTTTGGCTGAGGATTTTGTGCTACTCCTTCTCTTTTAGTCCATCTTTCTTCTATTTTTCTTCCTAAAGCTCCAGGTAATTTGTTAAATAATTTTTTACCTAAGTCTTGGTCAAAGGCATTTCCACTAATTGTACAATAATAGAAATAATCATTTAAAAAATTCTTTATATAATACCAATTACTTATACTTAATTGTTCTAGTTTTATTACTGCATTTCTTTGTAAGGCTACTAATCCACTATTTGGGTCTTCTCCTGTTATTAATGTATGTATTTTATTTGTAAAATTATATGGGTTAGGTCCTAACGATACTAAATACTGAAATTCTGATGGGAATTCTACTTTATAAGCTTCCCATA